>HG995320.1:9684823-10357258 GCA_905333045.1 Lysandra bellargus | reverse complement strand
TTCTCCTTGTCTATTAAGCGTATTTTGTAATGTAGCAGACAAGAACAAAAGATTGTATACTGAGATGCATTGCTTAAATATTGTTATTGGCAAGGGCGTTACTATTTAGACAATAGTATTTTCCAATGGAAAACTATCATCCATCTGAGATAACGTTTCTCTTTTGGGAATCTGACTTTTTGCCAAATATCAAGGCTTGTGATCATAAATTCATTCCAAATTCTAAATTCTTAGGTGATAAGTTTACAGTGAGATGAAAAAGTCTAAAAGACGTTTATTTTAAAATATTATACCGTGCCATTTTTCCTTTTTGTTTTAAGATTTTAAAATGAAGTAGATAGAAAACATTGTTATTTATATTTTAAAATATTTTATACATTATAATAGCTATTTGCATAATATTTAATATATTTTTATATTGTAATTTTAATGGACAAGAATGTATGTAACATACATTTACTATTCTATTTAGAATAAGTGCACTTTAAGCTATAAAATATTAGTCCAATTATTGTGAAATCGTCCAGAAAAATGTATTTAGTCTAGAAAGTTTTACGACGTAAGGCGATGTATGAATATTATTTATTGCAATAGTCTGTATTAGTGAAATTATTTTTGTATATGTATGCACTTCATATTATATTTTTGGTTGAGGCTATGACTTAGTAAACTTAAATGCGGTGCACGGTTTGAGCTAGAATAAAATGGGCTAAAGTCTAAACGATAGATTTGTTCCTTAAAATTCTAGGTTCATTTCCTTAGTCATCTAGATCTTATGTGTGGTCCATGGTTGTTGGCAACATCTAGTCTCAACAAAGTCGTGTGCTAAGCAATGTGGTGATTAAATAGTATAAATATGAGTGAAACTTCGTTGTTTATTGCTATTAAGAAGTGTAGTGTGTGAATTTGAAAATAAAAGAAAATGCAGCTATTAGAATAGATTTTTTTTATATTTTACTTGGCATTAAAAACACCTATCACTTAATAAAATATTGGACACAAAACATTAAACAAAGTCATTATACGGGAAACAAAATTAATTGTGTTCCCTAATTTATGAAATTAGTCTATTACAACTACTAAGTAAAATTTTTAGATAATTATTTCATTCATATTATATTGATGTTTTTTTTTATGTTCATCCACAGCAATCTGGTTTTGATGTATTTATATTGTGATCTAGTAGCTTTTTATTTAATAAATGTGATGTGCGTTCATATTTAGTTTTGTATTTCATTTACCTGTGCACTGCTTTTAAAAACGAAATAAAAAAACTTTGTAATTCGAACGTAATTTAATTTAAAAATAGAATTTCACTATAATTACAAATAGGAACTTATGATCTATAATACTTATGCACTGGAACGCGCTACTAAACACTGTCGTGCCTAAGTTAAGTACATTAACTAAATAACAATTATCATCACATGCGTCCCACTGGGATAACTCGACTACGTCTCGGCTACACCGATAGCAAATATATCATACAAACAACCATAAAATTCTATGAGTGTAATAGATAGTATTACTGAAACAACAAACATTATTAACGTGCCTTCTATCAACCTTTGCCTGAACATGTCCAGTTGTTTAATTTTTACAGAAAAAAATATATAACGTAATTCAAATTTGGAACGTTAACAATTCGCGCCATGAGCTAATTGGAACAAAATGTAATTTATCGGCACACGGCGAGATAGTGTATCAAAGTCCGGTTCTCTTAGTGGTTCAAATTGAGATACATTGACACTGTTATAATTCAAAGATTATTTATAACCGACTTATCTTCGACTATAAATAAATAAGTACATAACAAACAAAGAAATTTCCTTACTATTTACACTAATTGAACAGAAATTAAATAGTCTTAAACTATAGCTACAACATTCGTTGGAATGTAATAATAAAACAAAGTTTTTAAGACCCGTGTGGGACCAGAAGCATAGCGACAAAATTGTCCCCGTCGTCCACCATTTGCCTTTTCGAAGTAGACTCTATTTTGTGTGTACTAAAATCTATAATTGGAATGCTAATGGGAACGACAGAGTTAATTTTGCCCCCTTTTCGTGCTTTTCTTAATATTTCACTATCTAAACAAAGCCAAACAAACTTACGACTTACATTCTTCATTTCTATGTCCTTCATCAAGCAAACCCAATTTATGTTTCTACCACAGACATAGCTCAAGATAGATACCGCATGTCGCTCCATTTGTATGAAAACGAGAGTGCCACTTTTTTCCTACCTACTGTGACGTACCGAGGATAAGAAACGTGTAATAGACACGTCAGTCGTCACGTCACGACACGACATCTAGATTCTAGGTAACGTTTGTATTTGAATTTCTACAGCTCAATACGGCACTTTTAGGTATTTAGGCATTTTTAAAATTCCGATTGACGTCCGATTCCGATAGCAGACTAAATAACAGACTTCCGAAAGACGAGCATTGCTCGTCGTTTGGGGATGCGATAATGCACGCGAAATATATACACATGCGGTATCTATCTTGATCTATATGTGTGGTTCCTACTTATTACTAAGCATTTTTTAATTTTAATATAAATAATTCTACATCATTTGTTTCTCACATAAATGCATCACTGATCAAAGCATAACACTTACAACGAGCTTCCATAATCATAATTTTATTAAGCTATGAACAACAAAATAGTCGGTAGGTACTCAAAAGAAATGCGTGATCGTACGCGTACGTAAATCGCTTTTATCGAAATCGTCATCGGCAATAACGATAACGAAGTTAGAAAACTTTAAATGAGATTTGACATAGCGATTCTTTTGTCAACCTCATAACTTTTTCCGAACTTCGTCATCGTTAATCGTTATTGGCGATGACAACTTGAGTAAATGATATCGCTTCAACTCCCGTAAGGCCCAAGTGGGCTGCGATAACAATAATTGAAAGGCTATTGTGCCTCGTTTTTCCACCATCGAAGGAATATTTATCTTTAAACTTCTAACAATATTCAATAAAACACTGTGCTTTTTTAATAAAGTCTACTAACTCAAGTAGAGTATCGTCTGCGTTCTCTATGTCCAACTATGTCACATGCACCCACAAGATTCCACCACCATATTTGGTAACGTCTTCTGTGTGACAGTGTTATTCGTTATGTATAGTAGCTGTAGCGAGCTAAATGTGGTGGGCGCACAGCATGGCTTGAACTCCCCCCGCCGCTCTTCTGACACCGAGTAGAAATATTTCTGTAGACAAAATAACACGTTAAAAGTTAAGTAAAGAAAGATTTTTGGCGCTAGAAATTTATATGATATTAATACTTATGTTTATTGATTGTTACATCGTAGTGCCTAAATTAAGGTACAGTTACGCATGCTCAAAATTATTATGCTTATTAGCATACTTAATACAAGCATGCTGGTTGAACTTGATACATTTGCTTCTATTATGCATGCTTATTCTATGAGAAAAACCTCGCCCCCCGCCACCCGCGCCGCAGGTAGCATGCTCGAAAATCGCACGCCTGTCAATTTTTGAGCATGCTCGAAATATAAGCATTCTTATTTTGAGCAATGCATGGATACACATGCTCGTAATCAGCTTTTGCTCGGTTTAAGCATGATGCGTGTTTGAAATAAGCTTGTGTAACTGTACCTTTACTGTTCCAATTTTAATGAATGAGGTGTTATGGAGATTTGTGATAACTGATAACCATTAAACCTTTTGACAAGAACGTTTGATATGCATGTCATGCCCTATGACACATTTAGAAGTAAATCACAGTATAGAAGTTTCAAATCATAGACTTTATTATAATATATTTTCAAATAGTTGTTCCTTGTTGCACACTTTGGTACGTAGATAATAATTGTTACTTGATAGAAATATTTTGGTTATATTCATTCATTGCATATTTTACTTAAGTGTTGCGAGCCAGGATTAAGATGGATGAAAGCTCTTCTGCTAATTGCATTTTAACAGAACACGTCAGTAGACTTTAAAATCAAATGTGCCTTTTAGACGCTATTTATATACGTCCGCCCATACGTGCGGTTTGGCGGCTGCAACGCAAGATGACGAGCAACTGTATGTTATGACTTCTTATGAGTTATGACCAAACCGCGGCGGTATAAAAAAAGGCGGACGGAGTCCCACCATACCTACACAATAAACTGTGTCCTTCAGAGTCGGCCAGCTCACTGCATGTATACGGCCCGCACGTACACATTATTACGCTAGTCCATACCATTTGATAGGCGTAAGAATGTGTGCGTGGCCGACTCTGAAGACACAGTTCTGTGTTCGACTGTGACACGCTCATGAATCCAGCCTTTAAAAACGCAAAATACTAATATTAATGCAGTATAAAGGAATTCAATTTACTAAGAGCATAGATTTGTATCGTATATATGCATGTACGCTATTAAGATATTGCTTTATCAACATATTGTGTGCACTCGCGTGAAGGTTGTAGATGCAATAAAATACATTTACTGGCCACATGAAACAAGTAGGTACAACAGAGTTCCTATCACTGGGTAATCTTTATAATGTTTCAAGTATTGAGTCTTTCGAAAGGTGTGATTTGAAACTCCAACAGTATATTAGCTAGATTTGACGAAGAAACTAGACGAAGAAACCAGTGCCAAGCAAATAGCAGACCGTTACGAATTTGAGCACCCTAAAAATGTAACAGCCTTTGCAATCTGGCTTTCCAATGCCATATTAATATGTCCAAAGGGTCATCTTAGGCATCCATTATACGCGCATGCAAGCGTCAGTCAATTCCGTCAGTCATGAATTATGTTTGACTGATGGTGACTGATGGACTGACGATCACGAATGGTATTAGAAGGTCACTCAATTCTCTTCAGTTTTATGTCAGTCAAAGCCAAAATTTTCAAAGGTATACGTTTCTAATTTTTTTCCAATTTTGTCAGATGTGACAAAACTCACTCAAAATTCGTGACTGATGATTGCATGAAGCAAAAATCAAAATATCCAGATTTTCGTTAATCGACTTCATGCAACCGTCTGTCACGCAATTACACGGTAGGTTATTCATCAGTCACAGCCATGACTGTGGTAAAACTGATAGCAAAACCTACCGTGTAATGGATGCCTAAGGGTTGGACCTCATCTGGCAGCACGGAATCGCCTTTTTCCGTCGCCCTTTCTCTTTCTGTCGCTTAGAACTGCCATTTGTTAGACCGAGACAGAAAGCATAATGCGATAGCCTCGAGGATTCCGCCGCGTGCTATCGCATTATGTTTTCTGTCTCATTCTAGCAAATGGCAGTTCTAAGCGACAGAAAGAGAAAGGGCGACGGAAAAAGGCGATTCCGTGCTGCCAGATGAGGTCCAACCCTTACAAGTTACATCAGTATTTCCATAGGTTGTCGTATTAAAGTTTTATAAATTACGGAAAAGAAAAGCAACTTACTCTAATAATACTATGGTGATAGCTGTCGGCCTGCGCGACGGCGGCGATGGGCAGGCAGGTGCCCTTACAGAAGTACGCATGGTAGCCCTGCGGCCGGATGATCCAGTCGTCCCAGCCCAGCTCCTGAATAAAATTATTAAATGATTCAAATATATAATATTTTAACAACTAACATTACAATGTTTAACTAGCTGTTGGGAATTAATAGCGCTTGATATATGTATTTGTAGAAACCGTACATTTTTCAGGATAAAAAGTAGTTTGTCCTTCCTTGTGATTTTGAGTCTATTCAATACAAATTACAAGCCCATTAACCTTTTTACTTTAGTTCATACCACATGTTTTTCGGGACTCTCTTCGCGCAAATTAAAATGCCGCAGAAACTTTACATTTTCCTGTAATACTTAAAATTCTTTTTATTCCGCGAAATCTGTGCCAAATGACATAAGTCTAGACATCGGATTATATGCACGATCAAAGTGCCGAAATATGCATGCAAGTATGCACGTTAAATGGCCGAAATATGCACAAAATATGTACAATCAAAAGTCACTAATTATTAAAATTTATTAATTTTTTAAAGAGCTTTCCGGACTCCGGTGTTGCCCTTAATAAAAGTGTCAATTTTATAATTTCCTCAAATCCATGATTTTAATTTTTTTATATAGCACCAATAATAATTTTCTACCAACATTTTCCGATTGCAATCTTAATGCTCATGGAAGTTTAATAAATAACTACTTTATTCCATTTTTTTACTAATGTTGCCAACTACAAAGAAAAATTTTGTTTCTAGAAATATATTGTACCTATCGGTGCCATCGGATGCATCGCATTCTTTTAATGGGGATGGAGCCACATATTTGAAGTGTTTTGATCTATCCTACCTCTGTTTCGTGGCCTCGGCGTGTGTCATGATAGATGGTTTGGAGACTACGAGGGCATAAAACTACCGAAATATGCACTATCAACGAAAAATTGCCAAAATATGCACTATCGCCTAAAAAGTGCTATTATATATTGCGATGCACACAAGCAAACGTTTCCTACATTTTTGGTAAGGCTTTTGTAATATGTAGATATATTTATTAAGGAAACATACCTTGAAATTAACATATAGCCGCTCCCGGCAGCACTCGCTGGTGGTGGCGCCGCACTCGAGCGTGCGGCTGCGGCGGCGTTTGCCCGCGTACTTCGTGTACAACACCAGGAACGGGCGGTGCTTCTCGTGGAACGAGAGCGGTGATCGACGATTCTATTGACAAAGTTTGCATTTTTAATAGCGAATTCGTGATGTGATTAAAATAGAATGGAGTATTAAGGCATAATATTATTGTCATCAGTAATGACGACGACGAATATCCACACCACAAATCGATTTGACTTATGCGACGCTAGTCGCAGCTCTAGATTTATGTGTAGGCAGTATAGGCAATGTCCTTTGGGCGGCAGTATCCTATGGCGTCAGGATGGCAGCAGAGTTCGTACAACGGCAAAATTTAAGTGTGTGGGCCTGGCTAGTCGCTAAAAGATATAACCGTGATGACTGATAAATAACTAAACGATGGTTTTATTCCGACTTCGTCGTAATTAGCGAAGGCTAAAATATGCTGCAGATACTTTTTGGTCAAGTTTCATTCGATAATTTCGAAAGCGAAGTTATACTTATAATATCAAAAATATATGAGATTTCGACAACGCATCGCTATCAGTGCGGCAGCAGCGCTGCAGCCGCACTGCTTGCGACGTAATGTGAAGGAAGTGTCATGGCGCTTGCGATTCGTTATCAAATTCCTAGCAAATTCTCTACATTTTTGATTTCTAACTTCGTTGTCGATACTGTCGCATGCATTTTGTTAATACCTTGCATAGTAAACGAACGTCTCATTAGATATTGTGTGGCATTTGCATAGACGTCACTCTCCGGGTCAAGGAAGCTACAACGAATACATTACATAACTGACTCGCTAATAAAGAGACACGATAAACTATCTATTATTATGATATTTAACAATCTGAGCGTTCCTAGAAACCGTAGGAACGCGATTTGTCTGAAAGACTGAGCATCTGCTATATGAGCAGAGCAGCTACATTTACAAACGTAGGTTTATATCAAAGGCCACTTTACATTTTATTTGTTGAGTGGCGGCAGGCTCATATTTTTATTGAGTTTTCGTGACCTATAAAAATAGATTCTTGAGCTATTTTAATTACATAATAGTAGAATATTTTTATAATTCATCATTCATAAACAAGACGAGGTGGCCGAGTGGTTAAGGCGTTGGACTGCTAATCCAATGTGCTCTGCACGCGTGGGTTCGAATCCCATCCTCGTCGTTAAGTTTTTGTTAGACATGATTCGAGACTGCTTACAATATTTAAGATACTTTCCAAGCATATTCAACACAATAATATCTTCGCGTCTACTTCAATTTTTGTTATTTCGCGAAGATAATATTGAAAGACCAGAGACAGAGCTCGTCTTTCAATATTATGACGATGATTAGGATAGCGACGCTATCGAAATGCCCCTGTCTATACATTTCAGGGAATCTTACATAAAGCCTGCCAACTGAACCTTACAAACAGTAACAGAGTGGCCTCTTACCTGGCAAGTCCTGCAGGCGACATGCAGCGTGTGCAGCCTCTCCCTGCCCTCGAGCCACACTCGCACGGCCCAGGCCAGCTCCACCCGCACCCAGCCCTCGCCGATGTCCGTCTCCCGGATGGCGATGGGCCTGGTCTTCTTGAACTGCTGCTGGCTGTCCCAGTGTGCGGCCTCCGATATCACGAAAGTCTGGTTGTATTCGTCCAGGGGATCGGGCTCCTGAAACAATTTCGTAGTTGGAGAAGACACTGTGTACGTTGTGAATTGTATAGCTTAGCTATATTATTATTACTAGCTGTCCGGGCAAACATTGTTTTGCCATTTAAGGTATTTCTACTTCATCGGTTGATACAAAATCTTTTGTCCCCTAAGAGGGGAAAAAAATGTATACACCAGATGTTAAGTTGGAAGAAGAGAAAGATATCTGCGAAATCGGATCAGTAGTTTTCGTGTGATAATGGAACAAGCATACAGACAGACAGACAGACAAAAAACTAACTACATTTTTGGCTTCTATAGCGATGTAGTGACACCCTCCGCTTATTTTTATTATAATTATGTACCTAAAGATAAACCTTGATTCTTATTATAAACCTTGATTTGCAATGATCGACTTCAATGAGAGAGTTCGAAACTCTAGCCACCAGGTGCCATTGTGTAGCCTTAGGGTGTATCGTGTCAAATAGGCATATTATCGTGACACATGGCAGCTATATCGTGATATATGACAGCAATTTAACACGACATACCCTGTAAGGCTACATAGCGGCACCTGGTGGCAAATAGGGTTTTAAACACCCTCATTGTGTATGTTATAGACGGCATCGCAAACACGCTGACGATCATAGATATTATATCTGTCGCAGTTATCTGGTTCAATCTGCGATTCGATTGAATGACTAGCGCATTCATTGAATGACACCATTCAATTGAATGACTCGGCCGAACGTCGATTGAACGATCGTCACTCAACGTCGAACTAGTTAGCGATTTGTAACATAGCCCTTTGAAGATAGCGGACATGAAATCAGTCAGGTAATAATTGAATGTATTTCATTTTTTCCCACTGCAGCGCTAGTAACTATACCAAATATGGCATCAAACAGCTCGCACGGCTGATATCACTGTGTTGATATTTTGTCGATTAAATTTAAAGTTTAAAGTGCTGCATTTGTAATAAAACAATATGACAGCGTGTATTTACCCATAACTACCTCGTCAACGGCTACTTAAAACGAATATAGCGTCCTATTTATCGACTTCACTATATGACTTTTAGTCAAGACGTTAAACGTCACAGTCAACGTCTTGACGAGTTGTCCTTTAGTCATTCGATTGAATGGTCATTCAATGAATGCGCTAGTCATTCAATCGAATCGCAGATTAAATCAGATGACTGCGTCATATCCATCAGGTTATCGTTATTATCTGTACCTTATAGAACCACAGCTCCACCACAGTGACTTCCTCGGGTTCTACGTCCGGCGGCAGCTCGAACTGCAGGCACGCGAACGGGTACCGACCCGACGTCAGGCACTCCCCTGTAACAACATACATTCGTATTATGTATTTATGCTATAAACGAAACTTTCTTGTATATTTAAACACATGGTACACGGTAGCGTGGCCGAGCCTAGTTGTATACATAATATATTTAGATTGTTCGTTTACTCAATTTGTTCATCTCGCAGAAACAGTCTACCTATCTTATGTCCTTACTCCTTACCCGGGTATTAAAGTAAGTTTTGATAGCAGGTAGCTGTGTAAAGTATGATTTAATAGCCGGCAACATTATAATATTATAGAGGTGTAACAAATTAGTTATCAAATGTCCCAAGAAAAACTAAAATGTCGGCTGACTTAATCTTACGTTGAATAAAGAAAAAAACTAAAATGTCTGAAAACGACGTCGACTTAAACTGTGCTTAAATTATGGTCATACATGCGTGATTAATTGATTATTTAATTTTTAAATTATCCATTTTGTACAAAATTGGCACTCACTAATTTAAAAGTTATTAGCAGGATAAAAATGCAATATTATACTATGACGACCTCTGTGGTTCAGTTGGTGGGCTGTTGGTAGCTCAAGCCGGAGGTCGCGTGTTCGAATCCCGCCGACGGAACAAAAGGTTTTCATAGTTCCTAGGTCATGGATGTATATTATATATGTGTATCATAATAATATAATAAAAATCTTAAATATATGTATAGTATAAAAGTATTAAATATATTTTCGTTATCTGGTACCCGTAATAAAGTCCTTCAAGTACTTAGCACGGGGCCAGACTGACGTGGTGTGAAGCGTCCATAAATTAAAAAAAACTGATAGCTTTTTTATAGAAACAGAAAATGTTGCTGTGAAAACTAAAAAATTAACCACCTTTTTCGCCTTTACTTTAAATACCTAAATTGTTTTAATTTTAGGTGATATACACCTATTTGTTCGTTTGTGCGCAGTAAGCGTCCACCATCGGCCGCCACTATCAGTCGGGTCACTCCTTGGTCTAATTAGTGGGGTCACACACACTAAATTGACCATTTTATCAACTATTTGGAAATCGACCATCGTACTATATCGAGTCACAATTATTATAGACCCGCAACATTATTCTGCCTAATTAATACGATAATACCCTATGTTATTCCCAGTGGTCTATTTTGGGTGATAATAGTTTTGTAGTTTAAAGTTCACTGAGTTTTATCAACATTAACATTAACCTTAAATGCGATGCGAGCGACGGCCCTTTTCTCTGTATAATTGAAATAAGTAGGTAAATGGTAATAGATGTAGAATATATATTACATTAAAATCCTGTTATAATATCAAAATATAATATCATATTATCTATACTTACTTATACTTCTTCTATACTTATTATAAAACAATGTCGCTTTTTTTCCCTCATGTCCGTTTGTTCCCTTTAATCTTTAAAACTACGCAACAGATTTTGATGATTCTTTCAGTGTTAGATAGCCCATTTATCGAGGATGGTTATAGGCTATATTTTATCACGCTAAGACTAATAGGAGAATGTGGAAAAAGCGGGGGAAATTATTTGAAAGGGAAGGGAAATTATTTATCTAGCGAACTACTGGAGCAATTTTTATGTTATTTGGCACAGATAAGAAGTAGACCACGTGAAGGATCATAATAGGCTATCGATTTTGATCATTTTTTCAGTGACTATATATTTTATACCCGTGCGACGCCGGGGCGGGTCGCTAGTACATATTATAAAACAAAGTCACTTTTTTCCCTCATGTCCCTTTGTTCCCTTTAGGGCCGATTTTTCAATCCTCAGAAAACGCGTCTTTAAAACAACGCAAAGGATTTTGATTATTCTTTCAGTGTTAGATAGCCCATTTATCGAGGAAGGCTATAGGCTATATTTCATCATGCTAAGACTAATAGGAGCGAAGAAATAGAGGAAAATGTGGATAAACGGGGAAAATTATTTGAAAGGGCTAACTTGAACGCGCTAATCTCAGGAACTACTAACCGATTTGAAAAATTCTTTCAATGTTATTCAGGCTATATTTTATCACGTTAAGACTAATAGGAGAATATGGAAAAAACGGGGGAAAATTATTTGAAAGGCCTTAATCTCGCGAACTACTGGAGCAATTTTTATGTTATTTGGCACAGATAAGTAGACCATGTGAAGGATCAATAATATAGGCTATTGATTTAAATGATTTTTTCAGTGGCTATATATTTTATACCCGTACGACGCCGGTGCGGGTCGCTAGTAATAAAAAAATTACAATATAAAATGCAGAAATAATGAAAATAGGAGGGAAGAATAGAAAGTATTGGGCGCCTTGAAAATGATTTGAACGCGCAACGCTCGGCCCGCGTAGCACTGCTACGACAATCACCGTAGCCACAGTAACACACAATATTGAGTGCCGTAGCACAGCTACGTGCAAAAAAATTAATGTAATGCCCATACTCAGGCGGTTAATGATTACTGATTAGGTACCTACTCAACTTTAATTTAATTATGAGTTTCACAATAAATGCATCGATCTTAATATATCATACTTAATCATAAAATAAGTAATCTAGAATAAGGTCCAAATTGGGCTCATTTTAAAAGTGCCGGCCAACGCAAATAAACCCATTATTTAAATAGAACATAATCTAAGGAATAATTTTTATTACTACACCAAAGTTCTAAGTCAAGTCTCCGAGTTGTTATTCAAGGTCAAACAATTTTTTTATAACATACTAGCTGTCCCGGCAAACGTTGCTTTGCCATAATATATTTGCCATATTATTTTATTGAAGTGACGAAATAAGTATGTCACCATGGCAACGTCGATCGCTATCCCGTCGCACAAACAATGGTCGCCGTCAGTCTCAGGTTGTAATAATTTACTATTATTTATTCAACAAATGCACTTATCAATATATAAAGTACCGAGTAGCCGATTCTCAGACCTACTGAATATGCATATAAAATTTGGTAAAAATCAGTAAAGCCGTTTCGGAGGAGTTCGTGGACTAACATTGTGACACGAGATTTTTATATATAAGATTATTATGTAATAAAACTTATTTTATTAATTAAAAGCAATAAGTAATCGATCCCAACGTCCCTATCCAAGTCACAGAACAGATTAGAGGCGAAATACCTACGAATGATTTGGAAAAACTCAAAGAAAGAGGAAACCTCTACGTCAGGGGTTCCCGAACTTATTTTGTCAACTGCCCACATTGAGAACAAATTATGTCAGCGCCTCCTTTGTTTCAATTTAAAATGCATCCACTTTTTTTACGCGAAAAAATTCCGTTCTGTGGGGGATGGGTATCCTACCGCGGATATGTGGACTAGCTGCATCTTAAGATGGTATTAACGTAGCCTCTACCCACTAAAAACTTGGTGGAACTCCTCCACAACCACCATTGACTGAGCCACAGAAGCAATAAAATTATATCCGCGACTCCGTCAGCGATCGCCTGCTGTTTGCCATGGGAGCCACTTCGGCCAGTGAGGCAGCCTCCAAATCCCAGGCCACAACTCATTGCTTAGGTACTTGGAATACTATGGAGATGCCGTGCGTACCCCCAAACACGTAGAGCAGTCTTTCCCAAAGTGGGCGATGAAGATCTAAAGGGACCCAGAAAAAAATGGGGGCGTTGTGTAGGCTTGGGGGTGATTTATTTCATCTGGATGCATTTCAAATTGAAACAAAGGAGGCGCTGACATAATTTGTTCTCAATGTGGGTGTGGTTTTAGTCTTAAAATATTCGTAGAAGTCCAGGGAAGGTTTTAAAGTGACACTAAGTTCACCGGGACAGCTAGTATATATATTAAAAATGAGATTTTCAAATGTGTTAGTCGCGCTAAAACTGATCTTAGTCTTAAAACATTCATAGAAGACCAGGGAAGGTTTTAAAGTGACACGAAGTTCACCGGGACAGCTAGTATAATTATATATTAAAAATGGGTTTTCAAATGTGTTAGTCGCACTAAAACTGATCTTAGTCTTAAAAAATTCGTAGAAGTCCAAGGAAGGTTTTAAAGTGACACGAAGTTCACCGAGACAGTTAGTGTTATAATAAAATCTGATGTAGCTCGTTATTATACTTCTATAATCTATTCCAATATTATGAAACTGAAGACTTTCTTAGTATGTTTAAACATCCTAAAGTGAATAAGAGAAATGTGGCAAAAAATATTTAGACTTATTTAATTTCTTTAAACTTCTTTATCCAGTCATAATAACAGCTAGTAAACAATAAAATGCCCTCACGTGGGCTATTAATAAAGAGTAAAAACAATACAATAAGTTGTCAACAAATAAACATAAATATTATTTTCACAACACATTTTAATAGTTACGATAATATTGTTACAAAGTGAAAAGAATATAAAAAATCTGGGAATCACAATATCCGAATATAAAATAGCACTAATATGTATGTCAATAGCACGTAGCAGGGAATCCCGCTGAATATCGTGAGACACGTCATATTTGCGTTGTGTCCAGTCATTTCCGTATTAAAAAAACTTTTGGTAGATTTTTTGGGTCAATAATAACGTAATATGTTAGTAGCATGATTTTTCCCGGAATTCTCAGGACTTTTCAGCTATCAATTATCATATTATTCATATATCACTCTATGCCAAATATTTAAAGACGGTTTAGGGGCAGAGCATTATGAGGTAAGTAGGTAACATACAAACAATCAGCCAGACACACTTTCGCATTTGTTGGTATCTACGAATAATAAAAACGTCGTATATCCTCGTTTCAAGGCCACATCTTTAACCATCTCCCCTAGCATTGAGATACTTGGCGTCAACATATCGAGCGAAGTCTAGTTCCGATATCATCTAGAGAGTAAGGTCAAATTAGCCTCGAAGAAGCTTGGTGTTCTTAACAGAGCGAGACAGTACTTCAGTCCGGACCAACGCCTACAACTCTACAAGTCGCAGGTTCGACCTCATATGGAATATTGTTCTCATCTCTGGGCAGGGGCGGCAAAATACCAACTGCTCCCTCTGGATCGTATCCAACGAAGGGCCGCTCGAATTGTTGACTGCCATAGTGTTTCAAACAGCTTGGACCCCTTGGAATTACGCCGAGATGTAGCTTCACTCTGCATCATCTATCGGTTGTATCACGGGGAGTGCTCTGAGGAATTGTTCGGAATCATACCACCTGCAACTTTTCGCCATCGTCCCACGCGAAAAACATACCAACCTCATCACCTTGATGAGTGGCAGTCTTCCACAGTGCGTTTTTCGCGTAACTTTCTGCCGCGCACTGTAAAACTCTGGAACGAACTGTCACCAGCAGTATTTCCGGACCTATACGACCTGCAAACCTTCAAGAAAAGAGCGTATTCCTTCTTAAAAGGCCGGCAACGCACCTGCAGCTCTTCTGATGTTGCGAGTGTCCATGGGCGACGGTAGTTGCTTACCGTCAGGTGTCCCGTTTACTCGTTTGCCCCCTTATTGAATTAAAAAAAACTAAGGAAGAGTCTGTGTCAAAAACTAAAAAAACTATAAGGGTTCCTTGTTGACTACGGAACCTTAAAAAGTAACTTAACATACAATGTATGACGTCTGGCATACACATGTTTATTAGCTTACGGCTTACCTATTTAGGTTAATCAAACCTTAATGAATGAAAAAAAAAATATGATATTATTAGATGACGTTCTTCGTTGCGCTAAAATTGGTTCATCGCACGGTTACCGTACATTTTTCCGGGATAAAAGTATCCTATGCCCAGGACTCAAAAGTATATCCATCTCTTTCCGCTCAGCAAAAATCGGTTCAGCGGTTTGAGTGTGACTATTCGGTCTGCACACTTTTCACCGAAAGATAGACAGATACACTTTCGCATATATAACATTATCTATGCTGTACTCGGCGAAACATGGCGGTAGCGGTCATGGACTCCCCCTGTCAAAAAGTTATCATTTTCTATACAGAGCCGCGATTGACAACATCTGACACTTCACTGCCAATCGCGGTTTATACAGGGTGTAACAAAAATAAGTGATAATACTTTAGGGTGTGTACGTGTTCCTTGTAGAGAGTTCACTGTGAAAGTAGCAGCGCTGAATGACCAAATTTTTTTTCACCTTTGTATGGGGAAACTTGTGAGTTGTGACGCTCGGGCCCTTGCCCTAAAGTATTATCACTTATTATTGTTACACCCTGTATAGAAAATGACAAGTTTTTGACAGGGAGTCAATGACCGCTACCGTCATGTTTCGCCGAGTACAGTATAGTATTGATTATCTCGCCACTAACATTAAATCTTACTATTTGTACCCAATATTGACATATCAACAGAAATAGGCATATTCCGGGGTGAACAATTCTTGGTGTTAGATGTTATCTGTAGTATGCGACCTTTTTTCTTCTCAATTAGACTTATCTCGCGCCCATTCGGACGAACACGCGAGACGCGCGTGCAGCACTAATCACACTTAACTGTTTATAAATAAACGTTAAATATGAGTGATGACGAACAGTATCTGTGATTTAGTCACTGTATACATCTTGTATAATAAAGTAAACATTGAAATTGTTGTAAGAATTGAGGAAATGAATCAGGATTAAGGACTGTTTGGATTGTCTGGACATTTTTCTCGAAATTTTGTGAAAAGCGTCATATATTTTCATTCTAATAAACTTAATGTTTTCCGAATTACTTATTTCATATATTGTCTATCTTCAAACTTCAAACATAAATATTATAACTTATAAGTAAATACTAATTTGTAATCACTAATAATAATCTATAGGTATTATTAATATGTATAAATATCTATATAATATATGGACGCTTCACAAATCACACCACGTCAGTCTGGCCCCGTGGAAGGTACCTGAAGGATTTGTGTTACGGGTACCAAACAACGGAAATATATTTATTACTTTTATACCATACATATATTTAAGATTTTTATTATACATCCATAACCCAAGAACTTTGAAAACTTTTGTTCCGTCGGCGGGATTCGAATCTGTGACCCCCGGCTTGAGCTACCTGTTGGTAGCTCAGGCCGGGGGTCGCGGGTTTACCAACCAGCCCAACAACTGAGCCACCTTTGTAGCCGTCAAAAATAAAAGACAAATCTAACTTCCAAATAAATAAAATATGCACGAGCTAGACTCATACACCAATAGAGCTAAGTTTTTGGGTTTTAAAAAATTCTTAAGTTTCCTTCTAAGCTTCTAAGTTTCAATATCTTAGGATCTCGCGCAAAAAATTCAAAGTTTATTACACCTCCGTGGTTTATTAGCTCTAAGGTTAGAAAGTACAAACTTTAAATTTATCATAGGTAAGTGATACCACAGAAATAGATGAGTGATCCTCTTACGGCGTCGCGTAGGCATCTAAAAATTTTCAAAATTCTGTCATTATATTCAGGTAACAGTTGAACTTAAGTCAACTGACGTATCCTGGTGAGATAAGTGATAAGGCTGCTACGGGGCAGCTGATAAGCGGTGCTAAGGGTCAAAGGTCAGCGGGCGCCGGCTGACTCAGTGGTGACTGGTGGCGCTACGTAGGGCGCGGGTTCCAATCCCGACATAACAGTTCATTAAGACCGTGGGAAAGAATATGTAGTGTATCTATGTACTACATATTCTTTCCCACGACCTTAACACCTTCACTGCGGGGCGGGCCGAAATCGGCCCGCCGCGGAATTTCAGCTGGTGCGGACGAAGAAAACTATGTTCTCTCACTCGGTGTGGAACGATTATCTCAGGTGTTTGTAAAGATACGACAGAGGCAAATATGTATTTGAGATTGTGTTTAAAATTATAGGTCTTTCCTATAAAAAAAATATGGCAGATCGTTATCGGCCCACCACGCACTGGAGGTGTCAAAAATCAACTCAGTGCGGCAGTGGGCCTATTGCGGCCCGCCGTACAAGCAGGCGGTTGGCGACCCGATACCGCACCGAGCGTCCGCCTCACCAGTTAGTGATGTGCAATCTATCGTAAGTCGTAGCTGACGTACGTCGCGTTTTTTAACCGACTTCAAAAAAAGGTTATCAATTCAACCTGTATATTGTATGTATTATTTTCAGAACTGCCTAGTTTTGATATGTTTTACTCTATATTATCAGAATCTGAACAAATGTTACAAATTTCTAAAGTGACATACATATTCATGTATGTCTTTATGTTTGTGTTGGCATATCTTCGGAACTACTAGTCCGATTAAAGTAATTCTTTTTTTTGTACTGGGTACTATTTAACTTCGGGAATACTGTTCATCAAAATCAGTTCAGCAGTGTTTAAAATAGGTAATTTTGATTCCTAATTACGTACGATTTGGAAGTCGGTTTTATCTTTTTAAAATACAATAATTATTCATTTTATAAAATTAACAACGCACGATAGCAGGAAACAAAAAATCATGTCCTTGAGATGAGCGTTAAACGGCGAAATTGTGCAGGGTGATATGAAAAACTGGGAGAAACCATGAGGAGTGTCGAATCAAAAAAGAAATTTAAAAAAATAAAACATACTGCAGAATGTGCAAACAAAAACGGGCTTTGTGTTTTAAAGACAGGAATTTAAATATATTAATAAAAATATATATTTTCGATATCCCCTTATTTTCGTCTTTCCCATCTCTACTAAAAATACTTTCTAGTGCGGTTCGGGTCGATATCGGCCCGCCACTTTCCCTGGTTTATTTCTCATTTCCTGTTTGGCAGATCCCGGGGCGAATCAAATCTAAAGTAGTTAGGTTCAAGGTTATTCCAACAGTCCAAAAACTGTACACCTCCATTATGTTTTCGCAAAGTTATAGTAATTTAATCTAACCTTGTGCTGGTGGGTCGAGAAAGGCCTAACCCGCACTGGCGGAAAAATCATTGGGGGCACACTTTGGCCCGCCGCCGCACCAGACGAAGGTTTAAGATTTTACTTGCCGCAGTGAAGGTGTTAATATATTTTTAGTTTGTTATAAATTAAGTATAATATAATTACATTTCAACTACTACTATTACGTTTCACTTTGATTTTCAAATTTCGTCTTCTGTAAGCACATAATAAGCTTCGTCCTTTTTGTCCTTATTTTCATTGCCTCTCTTCAAAGATCTTTTATTTAACTTTTAGGCCTCAGACTTTATTTCTTGTTTAAAATAGAGAAGCTTTATTTAAGGCACAGGACAGTATAAATCGACCAACATTAGTAATAACAGATAAAATATCATCCGTAAATATTATGTCTGTTTAAATATTATAAGAGGTATTTTTCGCTTGATTAATATGACAATGCATTATATACGAAGAGGTTACTACGTCTCAGTTGTAATATTTGTATGTTTATCTGAAACAATTACTGATAATAATAATATAAACAATATGCTGCTCTCCTCTTTTAATACAGTATTACAACAACATTAATAATATGAGCTTCCGAAGCATCGCAAGTAAATTCGAGAAGAAGGAAGTGATAACTGCCGCACTTAGAGAAGAGTTTTAATAACTTAAACATAATTACTGTAATTAAATGAATGTGTTGACATAAACTCTATGTATTATCTGTCAAACTCTTCATTAAATTGAAGTTTAATCATTAGGTATTAATGCTTAGCACAAACCTACGCGTCAGTGACGGAGCGTGGAGTTGCGCACATTTCTGCTTAGCAAAATTTTCCCCGACTGTACATTTCTGCTAAATAACTCATTTCCCCGACTGTACATTTCTGCTTAGCACAATTTTCCCTGACTGTACATTTCTGCTAAACAACTCATTTCCCCGACTGTACATTTCTGCTTAGCACAATTTTCCCCGACTGTACATTTCTTCTAAACAACTCATTTCCCCGACTGTACATTTCTGCTAAACAACTCATTTCCCCGACTGTACATTTCTGCTAAACAACTCATTTCCCCGACTGTACATTTCTGCTAAACAACTCATTTCCCCGACTGTACATTTCTGCTTAGCACAATTTTCCCCGACTGTACATTTCTGCTTAGCACAATTTTCTCCGACTGTACATTTCTGCTAAACAACTCATTTCCCCGACTGTACATTTCTGCTAAGCAACTCATTTCCCCGACTGTACATTTCTGCTTAGCACAATTTTCCCCGACTGTACATTTCTGCTAAACAACTCATTTCCCCGACTGTACATTTCGTTCGAGTTCGACACAAAACACTACTCTCCAACCGTCTTACGTTTTTTCTATGGTTTTTCGATCAACACGAAAATCTGACGCGAGTTTCACAGTTTTTACCCATCCCACAAAAGTGCTCAACGCCGCTAAAGAAGTTTTCACTTCAATAATTATTAGTACGGATAGTATAAAACTATGGATATTTTATTAATAATAATGATAAACACGTTATGCAGTGATTTAGTAAAAGAAAAAATATTTCTTAGTACGCGTGGTAATTCAAATATAATCTTCCATACCTATGGATGATTAATCAATCAAGAATAAATCAAGAAAAACGAATACCATATCAGTCACGACACGAATTTCGCGTTATGGTCTTTTTGTGATTGCCAGAACGCGTCGTGACCGTTTTCATTAGAGTCACGACGCGAAATTCGCGTCGTGGCTGTTTTACTGTGACGACAACGCGTCGTGAGCTATTTTTTCGCTCACTGAGCGATTTCGGTCTTTGAGCGTAACATATACAAAAAACACATTTGACAACTTGACGCAACTCGACGCTCCGTCACTGACGCGTAGGTTTGTGCTAAGCATAAAATATGTCTCTGAGTAACTAGTGCCCGTTTTCACCAACTACACCTAAAATTTTGGTGTCCCCTAAGCCAATATTCTAAGTTTTGTTCTTGATGCATTGACAACCCTGTAACTCTAAGGTGACGTATATCTCTAAATAGCATAAAACAAAGTCGCTTTTTCTGCCCTCATGTCCCTTTGTTCCCTTTAATTCCGGTTTTCTTTAATATATAGAGTGATTAAAGAGGAAGGTTTGTGATAAATATGTATATTAATTATGGGAGTTCGCTATTTTACAAGTAAAATATCAGACGGCCATTCTATAACAGATTCATTGTTCAAGGCAACCGTCGTCGTCGCCACATACGTCACCTAAGTGTACGGAGTCGTCAATCCATCCCGTAAATTATAAACGTCACCGTGGTTTGATGGATAAATCGCATAATAGGTTGTTTTATTTCAAATAAACGTCACCTAAGAGTTACGGGGTTGTCAATTCATCAAAAACAAAACTTGGAATATTGGCTTAAGGGACACCTAAATTTTAGGTGTAGTTGGTGAAAACGGGCAGGCTGTTAAAAGTAACTTTTACGATAACTTTCATCTTTTAAAATTGAAACAAAAATAATATTATATAATTTTTAAATATAATTTTTGTCTGTCTGTTCACTGTTGTTGCTGGACAATGGGTATGACATAGCTGGACCAAATAATGTATGTCCTAGATCTGCCCATGAATCAATTTCTTTGATAAAACAATACAAAGTTAACGTTGGTTTGTACCCACGTTACTTTCTAGTAAAGAAATTTTATTTGAAGACTTTTTTCCGTGTATCCATAGTATATACTATATATACTTACTTACTATACTATTTACTATATACTATATACTATACTATAATATTATAAATGCGAAAGTGTGTATGTCTGTCTGTCTGTTACCTCTCCACGCTCAAACCGCTGAACCGATTTTTCTTAAATTTGGCATGGAGATAGTTTGAGTCCCGAGAAAGGAGATAGGATAGTTTTTATCCTGGAAAAATGTACGGTTCCCGCGCGATAAACGAATTTTGAAAAACGAGTTCCGGGCGTCATCTAGTAATAATATATTATCAGTCAAATATTTGTGACACGGAAGAGTCAGCACACTATATTATTCTCCTACGTTTTGTTGAATTTTAGCTGACATTGACACCATTTTGGCTACATTAAAACCTGATATTATTTAATGCAAAAATTTTGAGATATGCGCATTTTTTCTCGATGCGATGAGCCCACAATTTTACACGTGAAAGGCCAATGTTCAATACTGAATTGGGTGAATAGGTTAAAAACGAGATAAGAAATTATTTGTTTGTTATTATGTAGTAATTATTGTACTGCATAATAAAAAAACAAATAATTTAACTGTATCAATAGATTATAACAGGTAAATATTATTTGAAGGCAGGCTTCAAAAATATGTATCTTACACAAGTCTATGAATTTTACTTAAGAGCCCGGGTTACCCTCGAAATTCTCATACATACGTTATACCAAAATCATTTTCTCATACGAAAATATTTAACATGTTTGAGTTATTTTTCAGCTTAAAATAGTAATTACCTAGGTTCCTGTACAATATAATCCCCGGGTGGATCTCCGAAAGGGGGAATCCCATACTCCGGCTTCGGCCGGGGATCGCTCCACGTATACGGGGGGAGCACCTGTTGCTATGAAGGAGAGGAGAGATGATAACGACGACTATGGCACGAACACTGATATTGATGGGCATATTGTTACGGCTGCAATGTTGATAGCGAGCGAAGGCGAAGGATCGCAAACAGCGACGCCTACGCCCGGCAGTCCATTCCCTAGTAAGTTTTTCTGTAGGGATGGACTAGGATATGACACGGAGAGTGGCAGTGAAACTGCATCCTCTCGAAATAAGGATACGGACATGGAGAAGGAACGAGAAAGGTTCCTTCGTAAGAGGCCCGGTGAATGCAGTCCTGAAAAGGACGAAGAGGGTGCCCGGAAACCAACTGCCAAGCGTGGTAGGGGCCGGCCACCTACAACTGGACGCTACGTTGGCCAGGCCAAGGCCAGAAAAAGTCAACTTGACCAGGAAGATAGAAACCGAAATGGAGCGCGAGATTTTGGAGGCGACAAAGAGGATCCCATCGGTGAGGTCACACTCTCGGGTGTCGGAATCCTCCCCTGACGTGACTATGCTGGAAGAGCCCAAGGAAGTTACTTCAGCTAGACTGGGTGCAGTCATCACAGAGAGCCTGAGAGCCATCAGCAGCGTAGCCCAGAAAAAGAACCTCAAGGGAACGTCTGTGGCGGCTATCAACAAGGCGACCCTTGCCATACGGGAAACTTGTGCGATTCTGCTCGAACACTCAGCGTCGGCGGAGACAAGAGCACTGGAAGCCGATAATAAACGCCTATCCAAGGAGCTCGAAGCGGCGATCGCGGCACATATCATCTTCGCCGCGATGAACCCCACATATCCGCAGAGGGAGTCCCCATCCCCTGCGTCGAATACGTAATGCATTTCTCTGGGTGAGAAAAAAAAAGGTTCCCGTACAAGAATTAACTTCAAAATATTTGAACACTAAAAATTTTTTTTTTGTAAAAATTTTTTTACTAAATTTACTACTAAATATTTAAACACTAAAAAAATTGAGTAAAACACTAAAAAATATATAAATATTAAATTTACTACAAAATATTTAACTCTAAAAATATTTTTTAGTATTAAAATATTTTGTAGTAAATTTACTATTTATTTATATATTTTTAGTCTTTTACTCTATTTTTTAGTGTTTAAATATTTAGTAGTAAATTTAGTAAAAAAAAATTATACACAAAAATTTTTTTTAGTGTTTAAATATTTTGAAGTTAATTTTTGTTCAGGAACCTAGGTAATTATTATTTTAAGCTGAAAAATGACTCAAACATGTTAAATATTTTCGTATGACAAAATGATTTTGGTATTACGTATGTATTTGAGAATTTCGAGGGTAGCCCGGCCCCTTAAGGCGACGCCTTGATAATTTGGCTGTAGCGATATCGATTTTTCTCAGCAATAACTAAAGCTAAGAAATTAAAGTTAATGGTCTGTATTCATCATGTGTTTGTTTTTGAGTTATCCATAGCATAACACGATTAGTCAACTTTTATAACACAGAATAATCAATCAAAAAGAGCTCTCTAAAAAAGGGATTCCTATTTTGCCAACAGAGGAGAGTGATTTAAGCTTCCAAAATTTGTACATAGATTGGTTCAAGCATACACTTTAATTTGCCCATAGCTTATATGAAATATATTTTGTATGGTTTTTAAATTACGCGAAAAAAACCATTTTGTCGCTTACGAACTTTCCATTTCTTGCTGTTCCATTTCTTGTTTTCTATCAGAGGCCGGGCCGGCCTCTAATAAAAAACAAGCAATCTAAAACATATCCAACACGGTTTTTACTTTAACGCGGCGTCACCTTAAGGATATAAGTTGGAAGCCGGCTACATGAAGGTATATTGGTTTCTATGTATTTCTATGAAGTGTCGCTAGCTTCATGTCGCTAGATGCGCAGGGCATTTCATAGAAATATATTCAAACCAGTAGTGTCGCGATGACACGTCGTCTGCGGTTGCTACATGTCGCCCGCTGCCAACCGACACCTTAAGTGAGTTTTAAAAATATAAGTAACTAGACGTTCCGCGCGGCTTCGCCCGCGTAAATTAGATATTTCACTGACAAATCAGTCCACAAAAAATAGCCTATGATCCTTTACGTGGTCTACTTATCTGTGCCAAATAACAGAAAAGTGTAGTTCGTTAGATAAGCCCTTCCAAATAAATTCTCCCGTTTTTTCCACAATTTCCTCTATTTATTCGCTCCTATTGGTCATAGCGTAATAAAATATAGCCTATAGCCTTTCTCGATAAATGGACTATCTAACTCTGAAAGAATTTTTCAAATCGGACCAGTAGTTCCTGAGATTAGCTCTTTCAAATAAGCCCTTTCAAATATATTTACTCCCGTTTTTTCCACATTTTCCTCTATTTCTTCGCTCCTATTAGTTTTAGCGTGATAAAATAAATTTTTAAATCGGACCGGTAGTTCCTGAGATTAGCGCGTTCAAACAAACAAACTAACAAACTCTTCCGCTTTATAATATTAAGTATAGATATGAATAAACTATTATTTAATCGTACTACATATTACATCATGTCCCATATCTAAATTCAAGTGAGAAGTTAGCATACCTAAGGTACACGTGTCATACACACAATCGGCGATTGTATAATAACATACTATAATATAATAAATATACTATCAGTGAGTTGGATCGCGGAAGCGCCGTCAGGTCAGCGGTCGCGTGATATCTTTCTAATACTATATTAATCTGAATAACTTAATTTCTACTAGCTCCGAAGTAGACAGACGTTTCCAATCTTGTCTTCACGATATACTTTCGACTCTTCCTTAGTATTTTCTTCTGATAAATTTCTTTGCGGGTGTCGAGACAGCTTTAGCATGTCCCTCGGGCTCCCTGAGATCATATTGAAGGATTTTCGCGGTTGGATACCTCATACCGCTGTCGATCCTGGCAACACAGGAGATACGGCGATGGGAATGTGTGGGCATAAGCCCGTAAAAAAATCTTTTTAACGGCCTTCGAAAATTCGAAGTATATTTGCAATTTTCGTGCCACAAACTTTTTTAAGAGTCCGTATACGAAATTTGCCGATTTCGCTGATTTAACAGACGTGATTTAACAGTTAAAATACAGTATTTCTATAAGTTTTAATGCACAACTTGTAAGATCTTTTTAATTCTAATCTAATGTTGGAGCTAGTTTTTTTTTTAAAGTATTTTTAAATAATCCAACTCAAACCCGCGACAGATTTGTGATTTTTGCTGTAAAAGGTTAAGAATATCACCTGTTTATGGATTGTATTGACGTCTTAGCGGTATGAAAAAAATACAATGTACTGTTGAGAAAGTCGTCTATAAAATGTTGGAATTACTTTTTACCACTTAAATATGAAATAGTTGAGTAAAAAAATATGTAACTCGGCAAAATTTTAGAGAAAATAAGCAAAGAATTGCTGTTAATTTCGGCAACTTGGAGCTGTAATTCATAAAAAAACGACAGAAATAATCTATACATAAAATTCTATCCAATTCGAGATAAAAGAAAAAAAAACAAATTGTGCCAAATAATACGATTCAAAACAACCATCTCACATTATATAATACTCGCCGCAAGGCTCGAGTCGGCAGTCTACGCTTAAATATATTTTTAAATCTAATAAATAATATATATATTTTTAAATCTAATAAGGGGAAAAAACCAAATAATATTTCTGTAATGCCGAATCGAACTATTGAACCTTTGCAATTTCATATTCATCGGCAAAATTTCGTATACGGACTTCTTAAATTTGACGTTATAAAACATGTGTTACATTACCATTATGACCGTTTCATGTTTTAGATTATCAACATTTTCGGTCATACTTCAGTTTGTTACCTTTAAGCAATTAAAGTTAGAATAAAGTTAGGTAGAATAGCTTAGTCAATTTTATCATGAACGCTGGCGTTAACGATAAAACAATGACATTTCTAATTTTGTTTATAAATATTCCTAAAATCAGCACGAAACGATTTAGTGTTGAGTCTTCACAAAATCAAAATTTTGACGTCATGTATTAGTTATGAAACAAGTGATAACGCCATATTGATTTTCTCAACTTTTTAATAGAATATTTTATAATCCGCACGCGAGCTCTAAAGAATTATGAAGCCGGAAATTGCGAGACCGCCCTCAAAGATAAAAAAAAACCCTATAGATCGAATTGCGGGGATTGAAACAATAACTCGCGTTATTTTCTTTCAAGTTTACTTATACAATTTACTTTTTACGAAATATTATTTTATTTTAAATAAATATTACAAGGTCAAAACCACTACCTGCTATTATACAATGTATTTTAAGGCACAGAATATATTATATTAGTTGTACCAAATAACTTATATCTGACGTTTGGGCGAGGCGGGGCGCTACGCGGCCCCACGTTTGCTTGCCCTAAAATTCTGCCAATCTCAATGGATATGTCGCAGTCATCTGGTTTAATCAGCGATTCGATTGAATGACTCCATTCAATTGAATGACTCGGCCGAACGTCGATTGAACAATCGTCATCTAACGTCCAACTAGTTCGCGGATTGTAGCATAGCTCTTTGAAAAGAGCGGACATAAAATCAGTCAGGCTATTAAATAGTTCATTATTTTCCACTGCGGCGCTAGTAGTAGCCAATACCAATATGGCCTCAAACAACTTGCGCAAAGAACACTGTTGATATTTTTTCCGATTGAGTTTTCTTAAAGTGCTTTATTGATTATAAAATAGTGTGACAAATGGAATACGATACGAACAACAAAATCAAGGTTAGTATATGGTTATTGTTTATAGTTTGTGATATTTAGGGGTTTGTGTTTTAGTGTTCTTGATTGCGTGAACACAAACTTAAAACACAATAGGTACCTATAGAATCTATATCTATAGTAATATTATAAATGCGAAAGTATCTCTGTCTGTCTGTCTCGCTTTCACGCCAAAACTACTGAACCGATTGTAATGAAATTTTGTACGCAGATAGTCTAAAGCCTGAGAGAGGCTACTTTTTAACTGGAAAAAGGAGTTGTAAAGGGGTGTTTATGCGTAAATTTGTTCAAATTAAGTTAGTTCTAAAAATTCATAACAGATTGCGCTAAGAGTCGCGCTATTGCTTGCTCATATGTCTTTCTATAAGAGGTGGTAGTTGGTACCATGTTGAGCCAAACATTTCGATTTTTCAATTGTTATACACGTCGATTAATAACTAACTCACTACTGACATTGTTGACTCAGTACTTTATGTATGCAGTGACGTAACCTTAAACCTACCAGTGATAAATAGTTTATGGGTAAAGCTAAAGTTGTTTAATGGGGGGCTAAATAAGCTTTAAAATGTGGTATAAATAAAGTTTAATTTCAAAATGAAATATTATGTGCACACTGCACAGCTGTTTTTGGGTATTTTGATTTAAGGGTTACCAGGGTTTTAAAAAGCTTTTAAATTTGACACCAATTTTGTTGACACCGCGCGCTATAAACTGAAGCCATAATATACACGTTTAAATCAACTTTTTACGTAGTTAACTATTTGTGACACAGACTACAGATATGGTTTGTGTTTGTTTAGTATGTATTAAGTGGTTGCCCGCACAAACGACTAAACATGGGTGATTAATTAGAAACTTCAAAACATGGTGTTATAATGCGCAAACTAGGACATACGTGAACACTCATTTTTCAAAGCAGTTAGAGCAATGATATGCAACTTTTTGTTGGCGGCTGCAAAACTGTGTGAAATTCAGGGCTATAGTCGAGGCTTTTTTAACAAAATTAAATATGGCCGTGTGAGTTAGAAACATCGAAATGTGCCAAAATTTTAAGTGGAGGTAAGTACATCAATATTATGAAAGGTATATTATAAAAGGCAATTAGGTACCTATTACTGATTTTTTTTAAATGTCCTGTCCTAGTTGGGTATCTGTTAAATAAAATTATTATTGAAATAATTTTAGAATTCAACAGGATGTAATAAAAAATTAAATGTACCAATGATAGTTACAAACTGAAAAAGTTTCAAAGCCACTTATATATTATATTATATAGAAGTAGATACAAGGAATACTGTCGATCTATAAGATTTGGTCTCTTGTATAAAATTATGTTATATTCATGATGTTTAGTGCAGTTATGTAAGTTATAGGTTAGGTATACATTCTGACAACTAATGTTAGGAATTAATAAACGAGCGAATTAATAGCGACGTGGGAGAGCCATGCTTCGGCACGAATGGGTCGGCTCGACCGGAGAAATACCACGTCCTCACAGAAAACCGGCGTGAAACAGCGCTTGCGCTGTCTTTCGTCGAGTGAGTGAGTTTACCGGAGGCCCAATCCCCTACCCTTTTCCGTTCCCTACCCTTTCCTATTTCCTTCCCTACCCTCCCTATTACCCCTTAAAAGGCCGGCAACGCACCTGCAGCTCTTCTGATGCTGCGAGTGTCCATGGGCGACGGAAGTTGCTTTCCATCAGGTGACCCGTTTGCTCGTTTGCCCCCCCTTATTGCATTAAAAAAAGCGAGGTTTCGCTAATCAGTAAACTCATATAGCGTATAATTTTATATATAAAATTCTCGTGTCACAATGTTAGTCCACGAACTCCTCCGAAACGGCTTTACTGATTTTTACCAAATTTTATATGCATATTCAGTTGGTCTGAGAATCGGCTACTGGGTACTTTATATATATCACAAAAAATTAGTTAGTAATAACAAAAAAATTTGTTCTGGGGCTCCCGGACTATTAACTCTACCTTTAAATAACTATTGTGATTATTAAAATAATATGTTTTTTTTTTTTTAATATTTGGGATTTAAAAAAATTGTTAAAGATCTAGGAATGAGAATAACAAAGACACATTTCTTTTGTAAGCATAAGGATAAATGCAAGCAAGCTCCTAAATAACGTACTAGAGTGAAATGGGTATTTTAATTAAAAAAATCAAAAAAGCGTTTACCGCGACGTTGTTTGATGCAAGGTAGCCCGGCGATATCTCAGCAAAACTTTCCACGTAAACAAACAAACCGTAAACAGCTGGACCTTCGAACCAGGTACCTCAACATCAACAGCTGGGACCTTAGAACTCGGTACCCTAATATAGTAGCACTGTCACAAACCTTCAACGGGAAAGATGATCTTCTGCTCCGTCCGGCCGTAGTAGTCGTCAAACTCCGGGGGCTTGTCGGTCCCCTGGCTCAGGGTCTGGCCCTGCGCCACCGGCATCGGCAGGCTGTGGACGGGCACCGCCACCGCCGGCTTCTTCGACAGCCGCAGCTTCTTCAGGATCTGCTGCTTGACGAACTGAAGGCGCACGTTGGTGAGGTCGTTGAGGTCACTAGCGCTCGCGCACGCGGCCAGCATCTCGCACAGGTGGATGTGGAGGAGCAGCAGCACTAGGGGTCGCGGGTCCATGGTGCACGAGCTACGGGCGCGCGCTGACTGCGGGCGGCGCGGGCGCGCGCTGTATAAATGCGCCGCGAGGGGTGTTCCGCAGATAACGGGGTCAGACCGCTCGCTCTTGGACAATGGACCCCGCGTGATACACTTTTCGTAGCCGGGCTATTGTCTCAATCCTGGTCACTCTCCCGGGGTCCGTATATTCAGGCGGGCATAGAATTTATTTCTAACTAGCTGTTGCCCGCAACTTCGTCCGCGTGTATGTGTGTTATTATAATCGAGATTTAGAAAATTGAACACCAATCTACGACTATTTTATTTCGAAGTAAATTAAATTTTGAAGAAAACCTGAATTTTCTTCTTTCAGTTACGTATCAAAATAATAAAATATATGATGAATTTTCTTATCTGTATCGTTACTTATATACCCAAAATAAAGGTAAAATGGAAAAAATATGTAATTTAGGTTTAAAAATTAATATTTTTTGTATCTAGGTGAGCATACCCTAAATACAGCTTGCTGTGTGCTCCGGTATAGATATTATGTGGCGCTCCCATTTATTTTCTAGTATTAAATAGGAACTTTAAAATTATTTCATACGCTTGACAAAGTCTTTATTTTGTTGATGTATATATATATCAAACTATCTTTTTAATTCTCATTTCAATAAATTCTCCGCAAAAGTAGCAAAAACTTTTCTGTAGCCGTAGCACAGCGACCAGCGGAAATGCGAAAGTATAGACAAACTGCGGAGATAAACTTAAGGTGTCGTTCCGAAAAATTCAATTAAAATGCCACTTTAAGACAGACTATTATAGTCCTAAAAATTCAAATAACATCCTTCTTTATGACATATACTGTACCTAGTATGTCATAAAGTGGCATTATATTGAATTTTTCGGAACAAAAAAAGATCGGAACGGTACCTTAAGTTTATCTCCACAGTTTGTGACTATGGTCTGTCATAAAGTGGCATTTTAATTGAATTTTTCGGAACTGAAAAGGATCGGAACGGCACCTTAAGTTTATCTCCACAGTTTGTCTATCCTTTCGCATTTCTACTGGTCGCCGTGCTACGGCTACTGGTAAGTATTCAAATTCAAATTCAAATTCTTTATTAAGCATACAATAATATACAATAGTATAAAAGCTAAGTAGCGTACATCACGTCGTCTAATCCCATGCTAAGTAAAACTTGTGTTATGGCAATCAGACAACGGATGCACGCCGAACAATTTTATCCTAATATATAATATTATTTACACATTCACACACACAATCACACTACACTTTATCACGTAAAGTCTCTTTCGGCGACGTGATGCGCGCTTCGTTCGGGAGCCTCCCCCGGAACCTTCGGTAAACTACACCGGCGGGCCAGAACTCCTCCACCTCGAAGATGGATAAAACTTGAGTCGGCACTCTCACCACAAAGGAACTGAAATTCACTTTGTGGCGAGAGTGCAGACGCTCTACCCTCAAGGTGTAGGTGGTCTTCTCGCGGATGTAGTTTACGACGTCTTCGACCGTCATGGACCAGTGCAGGCGCGACACGTAGAGCGGCGTCGCGGGCACCTCGCTGCGCAGGCGCAGCTCGGGCACATAAGGTGCGGTGCCGCGGTGATTGCGGACGGTGGGCTTCCTCTTCTTCCTCCTCTCCACCAGAACGAAACCCTCCTCATCGAACCTCCTGCTCTCATCCCTGTCGAGTCGAAGGTGTTCAGCCTTGCGGCCCTCCTTTGCACCCCTCACCTTCACCCGCGGGGGCGGTGCGGGGCAAGCAGCGACGCTTGCATAATTTTTCTGTTACTCAACTGTGGCCTCAATTTCGTGTCGACGTCACGCGGTGACGGCGAGCTGACGGCGGCGGCTGTTGCTGACCCACTCGGTTTCGCTGACGTGCAAAACGGCGAGTCGCGCTGAGCTCCGCGACGCATATTTATCGAGTCGATCGGATGCTCGGGTGACCTACATATTAAATTATTACTTTTTAATTGTAATAATTCACTACGTAACTCACTGATGGTAGATTCCGAGGCATCCAATCTACCTCGCATCTCGTCCAGCTCCGCCATCATGAAGTTAACTTCTGGAGCAGGCTGGAGACGTTGACGTTGTCCGTCGATACCGCCGGCAGTTTGTGGAGCTGCTTGGCCACAAACACCGGCAATTCCGCAGGATTAGTCTGCTTTAGCAGGGAGATGATGTCCTGCAAGCTTCGTTCACTTCCGTCTATCCTCCGGGACGTCATCTGCACCGTCTTCCCGAGCGCTTCGTACAGCATCAGGCTGCCCTTGCAGATCTCCTGGCTGGTGTAGGTTGACCTGCACAGCTGCACGATGCTATCTTCGTCCATGGTGTTGACGACGTGTTGTACGAACGCCAGCAGCTCGTTGGATACGAGCGCCATGGTATCGGTGCAGCGGCTGTGAGCCGCGCGACTCCCGAAATATTAATTAATTTTATTAGTATTTGCTGCGTGTGTTGTAGAGCGGTGCGCGACCGTTCGCTACCGCGATCAAAACAACACCAATGTATATTTTGTAGAATAGGCAGGTGCCGCTAGTATTTTATTTCTCTTAGTTTGGTATTAATAGAATTATTAAACATCTTTATTTATTGCCTATTATAATTATTGACATTCACTAGGAAGGAAAAAATATAGGAAGTAGGTTTGAAAATTGATATTTTTTGTATTTAGGTGGCACACTCCAAACATAGCTTGTAGGCTGTAGCGTGCCTCTTTAGTATTGTACGTGAGATATGTGGGCCCATATTTTTTTGGCTTTTAATAGGAATTTTAAAATATATTTCGAAGGCTTGATAAATAACTATTTGTTGATGCAAGTAACTTTTTTGCTCTTACTTCAATACATTTTCCGAAAATATAGCAAAAACTTTTCACATTTTTCCAGATATTTTTACGGTTTAAAGTACTTATATAAAACTAGTAATTTCTCTAAAAATTGAATACGCACAGTGAGTGCTAGTTCTTCACGCTTCTCCTTCCAACTCTAATATCCCCCTAAACCCCTTTATCTTGGTTACGGCGAAAGTTAGTCTCTAAGAATTTTGCAAAAATCTTATATTTTTATTGGTCCTTGCCTGAACTATAAAAACAAACTTTCATTTTTGAAATTTGTGTTTCTGGTTAGTTTTCAATGCAAACAATCGGATAATAGCCAATAGTAACAGGCACAAGAAAAAAGTACTTTTTTGTCGACCTATGTTTTATGCACAGGACATTTTTTCTCTACAACGCACCGTTTTAGCGATATGAGCAAAAAACTAAAAATATTGAAACTTGAGACTCTCCCCCCACCCTAGGTGATATCGTTATAATATAATATTATAGCCTATGTGTTGACCCGACCTCTAAGTAATATTCGTGCAAACTTGAAGTGAATCCATTCAGTACTTTCTGAGTTTATCCCGGACATACATACAGACAAAGAGACAAAAATTCTAAAAACTATATTTTTGGCTTCCATATCAGGCAACAGCTTTAAATTATTATTTTCTTATATTATTTCTTTATTTAACATTCATTAATTTAATTTATATCTATATTATCATTATAGAAAACAATAATATAGTAAAATAAAAGCTAGGTTATAAGAAATTAAAATAATATGTCGTTATTTCTTTTAAATAAAATGAAAAAATGTAAAGAAATGTAATTACATAACTACACAATCGAAATTCTGACTTTGGTACGTGTAGACTGAACTTGTATGTCACATGTAACATACAAGTTCACAACAACATGTAGAACTAAATGTGAACTTGTATGTCACACGATATAATATTAATTAAATTAATTTTATATCACGAAAAAGATTCTTATTCATAATTTTATCTAGTATTGAAAAAAACGAAAATCCGGATTCTGAAAAATAAATTCCGGATTTTTCATAGGCCCGAAAAATCCGGATTATCCGGACTCTTCGGATTGCAATCCCTACTCATACATTCATGCTATGAGCTCATCCTCATCCTCATGCTCATCCTCCCTTATCCCCATGCTCATGTTCATGCTCCTGCTCCTGCTCCTGCCCCTGCTCTTGCCCCTGCTCCTGCTAATGCTCCTGCCCCTGCTCCTGCTCCTGCCCCTGCTCCTGCTCCTGCTCCTGCCCCTGCTCCTGCTCCTGCTCCTGCTTCTGCTCATGCTCATGCTCATGTGGACTTGAAGTTAAATAGACCTGATTATCTAATTTCATTTAATCTCTTTTTAAATTCGTTCATTCGTGCTCGTGTAGTTTTTAAATTCAGTTCGATTTAAGTTACTGAGTCGCCTGTCTTATAGTCGATCGCAAACTCTCTTAAGTCTTACCATTACTCAAAAGAACCACACTGTTCAGAGACTATAGGACCTACAAAGCTGTAATTTGGCATGAATGCACATATTGATGATGCCAACAAAATCGTACATAAAATCATAAAAAAATATTTTTTATGGTACCTCCCCTACACATGAAGCGGGGATGATTTTTTTTCTCGTGTCCACCCCATCATTGTTCTACAATCTACACACAGACAGTTACACAATGTTTTGTCCTTTTCTAATACGTCAGGAAAAAACTTTACTGACAAACACAAATACCAAAAACAGTGAATCTTAGAATCTTATTACGAGTAAGAGCGTAGAGTATATTTTGTAGTTCTGCTTTATAACTGCCTTAAAACATTAAATAATTAAGTAAAACGTTTATCGTATTATTTTACTTGGTTATTGCTCTCGGCGTGTTTTTTTAAACTTTATCTAAAGTTGAATGAACTGGCGAAATCCAGTGGCAAACGCCAGGAATTAGGTCGGCTACGACGGGGTTCTTAACACTTAAAGTTGATGCTGATATTAATTCAATTCAAATAAGAATGAATTTAAAACTTAGAGACATTAAATCTCGAGAACGGCCGAACCGATTTGGCTAATTTTAGTCTTGAATTGATTGTGGAAGTCCAGGGGAGCCTAGGAGGGAAATGATGCGAAGTTCAGTGGGTCATCTAGTTATAAAGATAAGTTCAGAATACGGGTCCCGCTTGATAAATTAACAGACATGACTGTTTCGAGTTCCATATTTACTACGCCAGAGGGCTAAGCACGATTTTACCGGTAGAGATTAACTACGATAACTTGGCGCGCCCCTCCAAAATTCAAAACGTTTGAAGTGCGTTGTCAAAACGTGTGAGGTACGTTGTCTTGCGCGGTAGGCTAGTTATGATTAGTTGACCAAAAGATCTTGGTAATAAGTGACATTAACTGAAATATAACGTGTACTGTGATTGGTTGAATACTTACTACATACAAACTCTTTCATAAGGATGTGACTACACACATTGAAACAGTCATTTGGAGGGGCGCGCCAAGTTATCGTAGTTGATCTCTAGCTGCGTAATCGTCACGTAATCTAATATCAAGTTTTTTAATTATATGGGAGTTTTCAAAGGTTTCAGATTTCATTTTTAATAGGTTACGTAATACGTTTTTATAGTGGGGTGCTTAGAGCGTAAAAATCATGCAAACCTCCGATTTCCGCAATAGTGGATGAAAATTGAAAAGAAAAAAAGGAATATTATGTAGCTGATAAGTGATAACATACGTAAAAAGTAAATTATTGTATACCACTTCAGTTACACTCGTAAATTAATTTTGAAGGAAATCTGTATTTCTTTCAGTTCAGCTATGTAGCAAAATAATAAAATATATTATCATTTTTTTAAACATCGTTCATATCGTTGCTTATATTCCAAAAAAAGAAAATAAGTGGAAAAAATATATAATTAATCCTTAAAGCCCCATAAGAGCACCGTTGATCGCGACAATAATAGAATACAATGGCATTTCCAAGAATCCCCGATCGAAGGATTAATATTTAAAAATTAATATTTTTGTCTTTCACGTACACACTACTTTAAATGTACGTGAGATATGTAGCACCCACTTTTTTCTGGCTTTTAATAGGAAGTTTAAATATATTTCAAACACTAGAAAAAGCCTTTCATTTGTCGATGCATTAAAATTTTAGCTCTTTTTATTTTTATTCTCAACAAATATATGTAGCAAAAATTTTTTTAAATATTTTACACCTTTTTAGAGATATTAAAACGTTTTAAAGTACTTAAAATTCATCATTTCTCTAAAAATTAAAAACGCACAATAAGCGCGTACACTTTTTTCGTTACAACCCTGAAATCCGCCCAAACCCTTTTATTTTGGTTACGACGAGCGTTAATCTCTAAAAACTTTGCAAAAATCTTAGTTTTATTTAGCTTAGCAAAGCTTTAAACAATGTGTTTTTGATTAATTTTTATTAAGAGAAAAACAGTTTCATATAGTTTGAATAAAGTCTATATTTCTTTCATTTTAGACTCTTTTAAGTGAGGTGACAGTGGTTTTCCCGTGTGGTCTCCACATACGCTGAGAGCTTTCACTCTGTTATCTACCAGGTAACGGTAGACGACCCGCTATCGCTTTGAGTCATGTGCGAAAAGCGTGCGCAGCGCCGCGTACCGCAGTGACGACACTACACGTAGCTGTTGAATAATATGATTATTAACTCCCGTGGAGACGGTGGCCGGTTTCATTGGAACCAGGCCAGCTACGCAGTAGTAATTTTATGGTGCCCAAGTGTCTGCGCAGACACTAGAGCACTCTCTATTCCTTTACTCTCATAACCCAGTGAGGCGGAAGACCGACACGGATGGTGAGAGATCAGGTGCAGGACCGACTTTTTACATGCCCATCCGACTCATAGATCATCTTGCTTGTCAGACAATCACGTGATCGGCATGTATTGTCACAACCAAACTTGGAAATAACATGTTTCTAACCTAATAAGTCAAGAGCCACGCTCTAAAGTCTAAACCAGCGGTCGGCAACATTTAAGCGGCCCGTGAATGTTTTGTGAAAAGTTATGTGTAAGTATCAAAAACACGTTTTCTAATACTGCCAGTAGTTATCGCCACTTAAGGACGTACGGTATCTGTCTGGTATCTGTTTATGCCATTTTTAATAAAAACTTATTTCCTTTCATTATGACGTGTAGGTATATTAAGCTTCTAGGGTTAATACGAGTATGAGGTCTGCGGCCCGCCTTTAGTTTGTTTTGCCACCTTGTGGCCCTTGCCTGCCAAAAGGTTGCCGACCGATGGTCTAAACTATTAGACTTGTTGTTGAATAATAACGGACCAATGACACTACTCTGAGGTACACCGATTTTATAAAAATAACTTATCGTCCTAAAAGTCGCAATAGAGAATCCTGAGGTACACCGACTTTACAGAAAGAACCAGCCGTACTCAAGTCGAAATATGTTATGTTTTTGCGGTTTATTTTAGTAAGTTCATTTTGTCCAATACACAACAACACTCCGTTTTAATTCATTCTGTCCAAATGTAAAGAAATAATAATTAAAACTTCATCAAGCTTAAATCTTCCACCGTATTGCGTGGTAAATACACATTTAAATTGGTAGCATTATAGCCGCCTATACTGAGCTTTGTTAACATTAATGTGAAATGAACTGAAACAGAGAATTTTTGTAATGCTGCTACGAAAAGAACAATGTTCTACGCCGCCACACGCACCCACGTGGGCAACACAACGTAGCTTAGTAGCTGTTGTATTAAAATATAATTATAATTATTATTATTATGATTGCTATTGTACTTAAATACAGTCGCTGGTAAGCTTTTTTTGTTCTGACTGCAGGTCACTGTAATTTGTAGCCCTGACGTCACTGCGACCCTTAAGGCTCTATTGTGACTCCTTCGCATTAGAGTACCATCCCCACCTCAATGCTGCTCATAAATTGAACAATGTTCAGTTTGGTTAGGTTACTAAGTTGGTGGTGGTAATATTTATTTGCTGAACGTTGTCAAAACTGTGAACCAGATGACCATTACAATAGGGTTGTCAACCGTCCTGTTTTCCCAAGACATGTCCTAGTTTTCTTAGTGTCCTGGGACGTCCACTCCTGGATAGTTTTTAGATAGCGTCCTGGGTTCACTACAAATTATCCAAGTTTAGAATTTGGTTGTAAACAAAATTGTTTGTTTTATATTATGATAAACAGTTTTAACTATATTGTTTTATTGATTAAAAGACATAATTATTTTAATTTCCTAAACCTTATGTGTCTTTTGTCACTAGATAATTTTACTATTCTACTATTACGTGGGAGAGCCATGTTTCGGCACGAATAGGCCGGCTCGACCTGAGAAATACCACGTTCTCACAGAAAACCGGCGTGAAACAGCGCTTGCGCTGTGTTTCGCCGAGTGAGCAATTTACCGGAGGCCCAATCCCCTACCCAGTACCCTATTCCCTTCCCTTCCCTCCCCTATTCCCGTCCCTTCCCATCCCTACCCTCCCCTATTACCCTATTCCCTCTTAAAATGCCGTCAACGCACCTGCAGCTCTTCTGATGCTGCGAGTGTCCATGGGCGACGGAAGTTGCTTTCCATCAGGTGACCTGTTTGCTCGTTTGCCTCCTTATTTCATTTAAAAAAATTGCGAGTCTTGTGTCCTGTGTTTGGGCGAAATTGTCCTGGTTTTTGTAACTTCAAACCTGTTTTTTTTTAAATTTGGGTTGGCAACCCTACATTACAATAACCCATCAATCCCCAAGCGGCACCCGGCTGTCGCATAACAATTGAAAATCTATTGTGTCTGCGATTCCCACGATCGAGGTAGTAAATGATTGTTTTACGAGAATTCTTCGCCAAATGGGCATGTAAAATGTCGTTTTCTGATCGTATCGGTCATCCGTTTTATTGGGTCACGATATTCCTGAACATAAAACTAAAAAATCATCCGCGGAAATCAACGTGGACCCCCCACGATTATCAGCAAAATCGTGATGAATGATGCAACAATCACAATTCACACCATCTGTCACGTGATAAGTGATGGGCGTTTGATATGCTCGGATTTGGGAGTAATCGCTACTCAAATAGCGATTTGGTGACTTCATACTTCGTCACTATTTGCGCTAATATTACGTATTTTTATCCCCCGTAGCCTAGCTGGTATTTTTGGTAGTGACAATGGGACAGTAAACTTGAAACCTTCAATGCAAAATATTTATCTTGATTCTTTTTTTTTTTATGAAATAAGGGGGCAAACGAGCAAGCGGGTCACCTGATGGAAAGCAACTTCCGTCACCCATGCACACTCGCAGCATCAGAAGAGCTGCAGGTGCGTTGCCGGCCTTTTAAGAGGAGGGTAATAGGTATAGGGTAATAGGGGAGGGTAGGGATGGGAAGGGAAGGGAATAGGGGAGGGAAGGGAAGGGAAAAAGGTAAACTCACTCAATCGGCGAAACACAGCGCAAGCGCTGTTTCACGCTGGTTTTCTGTGAGAACGTGGTATTTCTCCGGTCGAGCCTGCCCATTCATGCCGAAGCATGACTCTCCCACGTAAGACACACATTCTTGACGCAATATGAGTATAGGGAAACTATAAGATTACAATTTGTAGAATTGAATGATTGTCAAAAAATTTAATTTATAATAACTAATAACCGCAATAACTCTGCAAATGCACTAAGTCCATTCTAATATTATAAAAGCGAAAGTGTGTCTGTCTGTCTGTTACCTCTTGACGCCCAAACCACTGAACCGATTTTGCTGTTTGTTGAGACCCGGGAAAGGACATATACTTTTTATTCCGAAAAAATGTACGGTTCCCCCGCGGTAATCTAATTTTGGTGCAACGGAGTTGCGGGTGTCATCTACGAGTAGTACACAATAATTGCTTTAAAAACTTAAATACTTACTGATAATAGGTAAAGGATAGTTTTTCTCATAATAAGTACGGGTTTTCGATTTCCGCGTAAACGAATTTCAGTGCAACAAAAAGTTGCACCTAACAACTAGTAAGATATTGTAGATAGCAGCGTTTTTCAGCCTAGGGGGTCCTAGGGGGTTGCAAGAGGTTCAGAGAACTATTTCGGTAATAGTACATTACGCATCTAGGGCAGGAAAATAAGAAATGTCTCAGATCACATGTAATTGTTGGATCACATACTCTCAGATCACATACTTCGTCACTATTTGCGCTAATATTACGTATTTTTATCCCCCGTAGCCTAGCTGGTATTTTTGGTAGTGACAATGGGACAGTAAACTTGAAACCTTCAATGCAAAATATTTATCTTGATTCTTTTTTTTTTATGAAATAAGGGGGCAAACGAGCAAGCGGCTCACCTGATGGAAAGCAACTTCCGTCACCCATGCACACTCGCACCATCAGAAGAGCTGCAGGTGCGTTGCCGGCCTTTTAAGGGGTATTTGGGGAGGGTAGGGAAGGAAATAGGGTAGGGGATTGGGCCTCCGGTAAGCTCACTCGACGAAATACAGCGCAAGCGCTGTTTCACGCCGGTTTTCTGTGAGGATGTGGTATTTCTCCGGTCGAGCCGGCCCATTCGTGCCGAAGCATGGCTCTCCCACGTCAAGATGCTACAGCACCACGTCCGTGTGGTGCTGTAGCATTGCATTGAGTTCCCAACGGTATTTTACAACACTTCTTAAGGTTTTCTGTTATTTTAGGCGTGTCAATAAAAAATAAGATAATTAGATCAATCACGTGGCATAACATGGCCCATTTAAGTGCCGCGCCTGGGCACAGAATACATCTAGATACTTATAAAATTACATGTCCTGACTGACTGACTGACTGATTCGTTATCGCTGAGCAAAAACTGTTAAATTTACAGCCACGAAATTTGGTGAGTAGGGTTGTCTTATTAAGTAGACACGCACTAAGGAAGGAATTTTTACCTATCTCCAGTAGTCTAATTAATTCGAAATTTTTCAATAATTTGTAAAAATTGTTGAAAAAAAGTAAAAAGAAGGATTTTTTCTTAGTTTTTTTTACTATTATTTATTAATTATTCCATTCAAGTGCGCAGTGGCCTGGGCCATTATAAGTTGCTCCAAGACAGAAGTTATATAACGTTAATCGTTATATAACTTCTAAATAAGTACATATTGTTACGTGCTAGGGTTCGTAGGATTCGGAGAGAAAGACCTGGTGATTCTCTTGAAGACTTTATTCACAAACACTAGCTCACACAAATCACTAAGTCCAAACACTAAGCACTAGATCCAAATGAGCACTATCGCTGTCCTAGGTCGTAGCCGAGTCGTAGGTTCACTATCACAATCACTCACTATGATCACTTGTTCTCACTTCGAAGTCGCCTCGAAGATCGCTCAGATGGGCGAGTCGAATTCTAGAAGGTTCCTTGCTCGATTCATGTAAACACGTAAACAAATAAACAAGTAAACAAGGATCGGAACTTTCTAGGAGGCTCGAGCATGTACCACCTAGCGCCATCTAGTTTCGAGAAGGGGATTTATGTGTAGTCCCCTTCGTTCGACGCTAGATGGATCTGTGTGTCCGTATCCGTAACAATATTATAACATTTTTGTATTTAAACATTTTTTAACAAATTATATCACAACACACGTTTATTTTTGACATGTTGTAGCGTATGTTACACGATGTTATAAAATGTTACACAATGTTTTATAACGTTATATATTATATAACTTCTGTCGAAGAGCACCTTTACATTTGAGTGCGCATTATACTTTTAACCGGCTTCCAAAAAGGAGGTGGTTATATTATGTTCGTCTGTATTTTTGACGACTTCCGTGCCTCAATGGTTAGAGTTTGTGGCGACTCAAACCGGGGGTTCGAATCCCGCCGACGGAACAAAAGTTTTTCAATGTTCCTGGCCCCTGGGTCATGGATATGTATTAAATATGTGTATCATATAATAAAAATCCTTAATATATGTATAGTATAAAAGTATTAAATATATTTCCGTTGTCTGGTACCTGTAACACAAGTCCTTTAGGTACTTAGCACGGGGCCAGACTGACGTGGTGTGAAGCGTCCCTATATATTGTGTTATTGTTATTTACATACTCACTTGCTCTGAATCAGGATGTAAATCTGCTATCTTATAATATTTTGTTCACCTCCGACCTTGTTTAACTTAAACGGCTCCCAATTCCTCTTATCGGCGTTTTATTAATTTTACTTTAATCAATTAACGAAAGATATTCAGACGACTCAATCCATGTGACGGTAACATCATTTTGCATATTACGATTTACGATAATATATTTTTTTATGAAATAAGGGGGCAAATGAGCAAACGGGTCACCTGATGGAAAGCAACTTCCGTCGCCCATGGGCACTCGCAGCATCAGAAGAGCTGCAGATACGTTGCCGGCCTTTTAAAAGGGAATAGGGTAATAGGGGAGGGTAGGGATGGGAAGGGAAGGGAATAGGGGAGGCAAGGGAAGGAAATAGGGTAGGACAGGGGCTCCCAATCTTTATCAGCCTGCGGCGCACTTACATTTCAATATTATATTTTTGTTACGGCGCCCTACTCTACCTAGCCAATTACATAAATATATATAAATAAACACTAGTGGAGTTCCCAGAGCGTAAAAATCGTGCAAACCTCCGATTTTTGCAATAGTGGATGAAAATTGAAAAGAAAAAAAGGAATGTGTAGCTGATAACATAAATCATAAAGTTTACCTATTGAAAAGTTGTGCTTTTGATTTTTTAATTATTCTCTTCCACTTCAAGTAAACTCATAAAGTGTAAAATATTGAAGAAAATTTGCATATTTCTTTCTTTTAAATGTATAGCAAAATAATAAAATATATTATTATTTTTTTGATTTGTATCGTTGCTTATATTCCAAAGAAAGAAAATAAGTTGAAAAAATATATAATGTAGATTTAAAATTAATATTTTTGTATGTAGATGTGCATACCTCCAAATGTGCTTGTTGTGTGCCTCGCGAGGTAAATGGCGTTCCTATTTTTCTTTGGTTTTAGATAGGAAGTTTAAAATTATTTTTTAGGCTTAACAAAGCCTTCTTTTTCTTAATGTGTATAACTTTTTAGCTCTTATTTTATTAAATTTTCTGAAAATGTAGCACAAACTTTTCACGGATATTTCGAAAAAAATCTGTATTTTATTTCTTTTGGTTAGGTTTTTACAGAATAAAATTGATTTTTTGTTTATTTTTTTTCATTAGTTATATTTGCTAAAACATACTTAAAGGGAAGAAATACAAATTAAGTTAAGAACTGATATTCAGGTAAGCATTTTCCAAACATAGGTCGCAGCTTGCGTCTTTAGTAGTACGTGAGATTTGTAGCACCCAATTTTTTTTCTGGCTTTAAGTAGGAAGTTTAAATATATTTCAAAGACTAGAAAAAGTATTTCATTTGTCGATGCATTTAATGTTTTAGGTCTCACTTAAATAAATACTCAACAAATATAGAAAAATATTTTCGATCTATTTTACACATTTTTGGAGATATTTAAACGTTTTTAAGTACTTAAAAGCTATCATTTCTCAAAAAATTTAGTACGCACAACAAGTAAGCTTAACACACTTTTCGTTACAGCCCTTAAATCTACCCAAACCCTTTTATCTTGGTTACGGCGAGCGTTAATTTCTAAAAACTTTGCAAAATCCTTATAGTTGTATTTAGCTTAGCAAAGCAAACTTTCTTTTTTAAAAATAGTGTATTTGGTTAATTTTCAACGCAAACAATCGGATAAGAGTCATTAAATAACAGGAACAAGAAAAAAAATTTTTTCTGGACCGGTTTTATGTGGTGAAATATTAATTTTTAAATAAGTAACTAAAAAATTAAAAGCACAAAAAATTTTTGGTAAACTTTGCAAGTTTTAGTGTAAAAAAGAAAATGACACCTCAAAAACAAAAATCCATTCACTATTACAATTTTCGGAGGTTAAAACCTCTGGCGACTGCATTACACCTTTATAATAATTATTATAGTTAGCAAGTAAATTATAATAAACAAATATTTAATCATCTGCCTGCTTTTTATAATAATTCATATCATAATTTTATTTTATAATATTTGTGGTTATGGATAATGATGGAGGTTCGACTCACGGCGACCCTCTTGCCTTTCCAAGTCGCACCAGGGCGCCGCGGCGCACACTGGTCCCAAAGTAAAATAAATGGGACATTAAGAATTTTCGGATCGAAGGTCAACGGATCAGGCTGTTTTTTTTTTGTAGACAGCTGATGCAATTACAAGTCACTTTTATAGATGTCGTTTTTTTTCAAATATGCCGTATCTACAGAGATAAAAAATAATTTAAAAAAATTTGTATGGACGAAATCATAATTTTGTCATTTTAATCCAAGATTCAAACGTATTCAAAATAAATCATAGCACAGCTTATAGAGGGACTCTTGTCGTACATTTTTGTCATAGACACTCAACTGCGATTTTTGTGCCTTTAGGAGCTACAGGTACTTTAATTTTTATTGTTTTGTATAATTCATTTCTGAGTATTTCATATAGTTTTTAATAAATATTGTTAAAGATAGACAAATAATAATGTTTTCTTTATTGACAAGTAACTCTTTCTAATGTCTTCTAACATGTCAATGTTTCTAATATGACAAAAATGTACGACAAGAGTCCCTCTATAAGCTGTGCTATGATTTATGTTGAATACGTTTGAATCTTGGAAGAAAATTACAAAATTATGATTTCGTCCATACAATTTTTTTTTAATTATTTTTTTATCTCTGTAGATACGGCATATTTGAAAAAAACGACAACTATAAAAGTGACTTGTAATTGCATCAGCTGTCTACAAAAAAAAATCAGCCTGATCCGTTGACCTTCGATCCGAAAATTCTTAATGTCCCATTTATTTTACTTTGGGAACAGTGTGCGGCGCACAGTTTGGTTACCCCTGGGGTAGGGGATTGGGCCTCCGGGAAACTCACTCACTCGGCGAAACATAGCGCAAGCGCTGTTTCACGCCGATTTTCTGTGAGAACGTGGTATTTCTCCGGTCGAGCCGGCTCATTCGTGCCGAAACATCCGGGCAGCAGCTCTCCGGGCATTGTCAAAAAAAATCACATGTACTTTTCATATTTTTTTTTTCGTTAAAATAGGGTATTTTAAGAATATAAATTAAATATAAGTAAGTAATAATAGTTAGTTTTTTCTCAATAAATTTTTAAAGTTTCGCTCTGACGTCATTCATCATCGGCGGCCAATTGACCTCTGCAGTATGTTTTAAATTTCCTTTCAATCTTATTTATAATGGCTGGTTCGTCAAATGCAAGTTCTCATTATGTGAAAGCTGATACTAGGAGCTTACCAAAAGTTCGAAACGTAATGTTGGTCAAATTTATTGCTAATTTAACGCCATTGATGATCAAACTAAGGTTAAACATATTTGTTCAAAAATATAAGTGACTAATGGGTATTTTTTTCGTTTATATACAGAAAAACGATCACTGACCTTATTCCTCGAAATGTTTTTGTAATGAGCAAAATTTAAAAAAAAAATGGACAATCCCCTTGAACGTTAAGTTATGTTAATCACCGAACGTACATAGGAAGCCTAAATGTTAACCTCCAAGTCAGCTCTGGTCTCTGGATTTACGTAAAGGCAATAAAGGCCTATGGGTGGCAGCGTCCTAGGATGGCGGCAGAGTTCGTACACAAGGGGCGGCATATTAAGGGGGAACAAAATAATATAGTGACCACCTTAAAATGCTCTTACCTAGTTTGTTTACCAGAAATAAATGCTTAACACCAAAAAAATTAAGTCTAAAATTACAATACTACTAGCTATTTTAGTCACGACTGCACTTGAAATTGTAATCGAACGCCAAATATAGTAGATGATCACTAAATCCCAGCGAGCAAATCAATGCAAATTCTGTCTAAATAAATATTGATTTGATTGACGATTGACAAAAATGTGAGCATATTATTAACAAAAAAAGTATAATAATTACAAATTAGATGACGCCCGCAACTCGGTTGCGCCAAAACTCGTTTATCGCGTGGGAACCGTACATTCTTCCGGGATAAAAGTATCCTATGTCCTTTCCCGGGACTCAAATTATCTTTATGCCAAATTTCAGCAAAATCGATTTAGCGCTTTGGGCGTGAAGAGGTGACAGACAGACACACTTTCGCATTTACAATAAGGGCCTGTTTCACCGCTTCCTGATAAGGTGCCTAGGCTTATTTGACAGATTCTCCATACTCCATCTGTCAAGTTAAGTGGTGGATAGCCTTATCTGGAAGCGGTGAAACAGGCCTTAAGTATGGAAGTATGGATGTGTCCGGCTTGCAATCCCCTGTAAATTAAGGCTGTAATGCCCTTAAGGCGCTATATTGAAAAAACTGTCCTTTTTGACGTAATACTGTTACGTGCTAGGGTTCGAGGATTCGGAGAGAAAGACCTGGTGACTCTCTTGAAGACTTTATTCACAAACACTAGCTCACACAAATCACTAAGTCCAAACACTAAGCACTAGATCCAAATCACTGAGCACTATCACTGTCCTAGGTCGTAGCCGAGTTGTCGGTTCACTATCACAATCACTCACTATTGATCACTTGTTTTCACTTTTGAAGTCGCCTTGATGATCGCTCGGATCGAACTGAACTGCCGGCTGCAGTCTGCGACTATTTATACGGGCCGGATCGAATCTCAGAAAATTCCGGAACATCCCAGAGTAAACCCGATATGCGTAAACAAGTATGAGATATTTCTAGAGATTACTCGTAGGTACTTACTCCTAGCGCCATCTAGTATCGAGTAGGGGATTTATGTTGCCTGTGTTCCCTTGGTCAGTTTGCTGGGCCGACGCTAGATGGCACCACGTGTCCGTATCCGCAACAATACTATAGGACCCTCAGAAATGTTACAAATCTGGTAATGAGATATACATATCATCATAGCCTTATCTAGGTTTGAGAAGAACTAGAAACACGATTAATGTATTTTGCCTCGATACATTTAATTTTCGAAATGACCTCTTAAAAATACGAAATTGGAAGATTATTTTTAAACGAAAATAGATGTATTGTAGGAAATTAGTCTAATTGATAGACACCTTTGCAACTCAAAATCGTATAGAAGCATTTTGCTTAAATGCTCCTAGTTATTTTTTAAATGATTATAATTACGTTTTTCGCATGTTTTCCAAACGATGTTTTCTGGCCGCAGCGTATTCACGACTTTATAGTCATACTTAAATTAAGTATAAAAATATTTCCCTTGCGATAAAATTACTTTCGATATAGCGCCTTAACGCCCAAACCGCTGAACAGATTTTGCTGGATTTGTGTCCTTTCCCGGGACTCACTGTCCCGGGAAAGGACATAGGATACTTTTTATCCCGGAAAAATGTGCGCTTCCCGCGCGATATATGAATTTTTCTTACACATCGAAACATTACTTATTTGACTTTAACAGATTTCAGGAAATATAAACTTGAGTTTTGTTTATTATCCCATAATCTTTACGATATACCTACCACACCACTATGTGAGAGAGTACACATGATAAGCATTTCTCTATTGACAGTTGACAGTTCCAAATATAATTATACATAGGCTGCACTAAAAATATCGGGAATGGAATACGAGTACTTCCACTATTCCTGTCATATTAAAATCTTTTTAATTGAAAACTCCTTGGTTTTAAAAATCGAATACCATTTATTTATTTAAAAAAAGATTCTCGGTCTTGTCACAAGGTCTTGTCAAACTTGTTTAGTCGTTGAGAAAATGGAATTGACTCGAGAAAATTCTAGAGCGATGATTTATTATGACTTTCGAAGTGGTTTAACACAAAAACAGTCTGTTGATCGGATGATTTCTGCATTTGGTGATGAAGCCCCATCCAAAACCACAATGTATCGCTGGTTTGCTGAATTTCAACGTGGACGTGTCAGGCTCAGTGATGATCCCCGTCAAGGTCGTCCAAAAACTGCAGTCACCCAAGAAAACGTTGATGCTGTGCGTAACCTGGTTGAGGAAGATCGACATGTGATATACCGCGAAATTCAGGCAACTTTAGACATTGGCATGAGTCAAATACAAATAATATTGCATGAACAATTGGACGGCGTTATGTAATAACGAATCAAGCGACAAAATTAAAAAAATTAGTTGTGAATGCAGATCGATTCTAAGCATCATTAACTATGTATTCAACTAATTTTGTGTTCAAAAGTCAATCCTAGTGCCTTATAATAGGGGGTGAATCAAGCGACATGTCAAACTTTGTTACAAGTTTTGCACAATCTAGTTACGTATTAAAAAATTATGCGCCTAAGTTGCTGTTGCAAAATACACAAACAGGAATTTAAAATGCATAAACGAATTATATCCACAAAAGTTGTAGATAATCCAATTCAATTTATTCATTAAAAACGCAATAACGAACTAACCGCCTAATCTGGATTTATTCTGGCAGCAGATTTTGATATAGAAGATGAAGATTACAAAAATAAAAAATTGATTTCATGAATTTTTTATCACTGAGCGTTAAGTTTTGTTTTTTTATGTTAAAAGTGTCATTTTAATTATTAAAGACTAGACGTCGCCCGCAACGCAGTTGTGCCAAAATTCGTTTATCGCGCCGGAACCGTACATTTTTCTGGGACAAAAAGTATGCTGCGTCCTTTCCCGGGACTCAAAGCATCTCCATACGAAATTTCAGCAAAATCAGTTCAGTGGTTTGGGAGTGAAGAGGTAACAAACAGACACATTGACACACTTTCGCATTTAAATTAGTTTCATAAAGGATAGCGAGACAAGCCAGTAATTATGTTATTTTGTGGTATTTGACTATAAAAAAACTATTCCAATTTATGTGTATTTTCGTAATCATTAAAGACATACAATATCATCTTTAAAAAACTGTATAATTTTTGTTTAATTTGAGAAATTCGCATTAAAATATTTGGATTTAATCTTTTATTGCACTTTATTTCACCCAAAATAAATCGTATTAGAATCAAACGACAGTAATGTCGTATAGTACGTTGACAAATTTAATATATTGCTATAAATCATTAACGAATTAAGCGGAAAAATGGCCATATCTTTTAAAGTATATTCTACACAGTAATATATTCTATATTAATCTAAACTTTATATACATCTTAATTGACAGTAGAAAAATAATATACGTAACATAAATAATGAGCTCACAGCGACAATTTTAAGTTTAAAATCTTTGAAGCTTATTTTCTCGAATTCTCTCAAGTGTCGCTTAATCTGTTATTACATAACGCCGTCCAATTAAGTTTAAAAAAGTTGTTTTCCCAATGGATACCGCATTTGCTCTATGAAGAGCAAAAAGCCCCTCGCGTTACTTGGTGCGTCAGAACTCTCGAAAGATTCCACGCAGGATCCTCAAATGCTGTATACAACACCGTATCAGGTGACGAATCCTGGATATACGCGTACGAACCCGAAACTAAAAACCAGTCACGAGTTTGGGTGTTCGAAAATGAGTTAAAGCCAACAAAAATTGTTCGTTCACGGAGTGTTGCAAAAAAAATGGTGGCCACGTTTGTCTCCAAAACCGGCCATATTGCGACTATTCCTCTTGAGGGACAAAGAACGGTGAATGCAGAATGGTATGCTAGCATTTGTTTGCCACAGGTCGTATCTGAACTCCGTAAAGAGAACTGCAACCGCCGTATCATCCTCCATCACGACAATGCGAGTTCTCACACCGCGCACAGAACAAAAGAGTTTTTAGAGCAAGAAAACATAAAATTATTAGACCATCCGCCGTACAGCCCCGATTTAAGCCCTAATGATTTCTATACTTTCCCTAAAATAAAGAATAAATTGCGTGGTCACTGGTCAGAGATTTTCATCACCTGAAGAAGCTGTGGACGCCTACAAACGGCCAATTTGGAGACCCCAACTTCCGAATGGAATGGTTGCTTCAATGATTGGTTCCATCGTATGGAAAAATGTGTCAAATTTCGCGGAGAATACTTCGAAAAGCAATAAACACATTTTTAAATAGTACCGTTGTGTCACCTCCTTGATTCCCGAAATTTTCAGTGCCGCCCTCGTATCTTACTAGATGACGCCCACAACTCCGTTGCGCCAAAACTCATTTATCGCGCGGGAACCGTACATTTTCCGGGACAAAAAGTATCCTATGTCCTTTCCCGGGACTCAAGGTATCTCCGTGCCAAATTTCAGCAAAATCGGTTCAGTGGTTTAAGCGTGAAGAGATAACAGACAGACAGACAGACACACTTTCGTATTTATAATAATATTAGTATGGATAGATGACACCCGCAACTCCGTTGCGCCAAAATGAGTTTATCGCGCGGGAACCGTACATTTTCCGGGATAAAAAGTATACTATCATGGTCTATGTCAGTGGTCCCCAACCTTTTTTTCATGCGGGCCACAAACATGTTTTGGCCTTGGTGTCGCGGGCCGCAACAAAAATTTTTTAGGGTTAAAAAATAACATTCTTCAAAATTAACGATTTAAAAGTGGAAAAAATTTAACGACTATCACGTAGACTTCACGTTATTTTGCCGGTGGGCGTGTATTTAAAAATTGTTTAACATCATGCGGGCCACAAATAAAGTCCTGGCGGGCCGCATGCGACCTGCGGGCCGCGGGATTGGGGATAGCGGGTCTATGTCCTTCCTCGGGACTCAAAGTATCTCCACGCCGAATTTCAGCAAAATCGGTTCAGCGGTTTGGGCGTGAAGAGGTAACAGATAGATGGACAGACAGACAGACAGACACAGAGATTAGTATGAATTTAATTGTTGTCAGATTCAGATGAAGGCTATTCAGTGTTCACTCTTCATGGCATTGAATTTAAACCATAATAATATTATTAATTTATTGCAGGCCTCGTCAGTCGTAGGATAGTAGGTATATACAGAGTGTTTTATAGGACATAAGAAGTCCGAGTGAAGACTAAGCATTTTTTCTGTATTTACATTTTGTGACACTGAAATGTATATTTAAAAACTAAGGAATCTATCTAAAAACTCGTGAAGTTTTAACACAAGGTTAATTCTAATTTAAGTGGACCTTATAGTTATGTCCGAGAGTCTTACCCCGTGTTCCATTTAGCGTTAAAAACGATCAAAACGCTCAAAATGTCTCAACGCTTAAAATACGTTTTTAACGCAAAATGGAACGCGGGTACTGTTTACTTGTAGGCTGCGGCAAGCTTTGTCGATTAGTGCGCGGGTTAAACGATTAATTAAAAATATTGACATAATTGTTTGTTGAGTCAACACAATACATAATATCGTGTTGTTCTTACTTTCAACATCTAGGAATCACCTTTCAGTCGTTGAACCGACTTATCACTATTGTTAATATTTTAAAAATAGTTCGGAATGTCCACGTCAAAAGACTCATAAAATTAGTTGCCTACGGTGAGGTTCAATATTTCATACCTCATAGCGTGGCGCGTGCCAATTAAGAGCCAGTCCACACGGCGCGTTGCGTCAGCGTTGCGTCGACGCAGCCGCGCTGCCGTTGCGTTGTTTTACATACAAAGAACCAAGGTCACTTCGTCGTCACTCGTCGCAACACACACGCGACGGACAGCAACTCCTGAGACGAAGCGGGGTGTTGACGTTGACTGCTTCGTAATAACATTGCAATGACGCAGCGCCCGTGTGACTGGCTATGCGTCAAACGCAGCGCTGCGTCGCGTCGACGCAATGCAGAGGCAACGCGTCGTGTGGACTGGCTCTAAGTAAAATAGCAAAAAAGTTTCTTGGAAGTAAATCCAATATCCATGGAAAATTATAATATTTGCAGTAAACCTAGGAACCCTTTTATGGATTTCAGGTTTTGATTCTTATTAAAAAATTAAAAATTAAGTACAATAAGGAATAGCAATATTAGCAACAAAGATATTTTTGCATTTAAGTACCGTAGTCTCTTTTTTAAATTAAATTATTAATTCAAGACGTGAGTGGAAGAATAAGGTAAGTAACATGAAAAAACTTCCCGTTTTTTTGCTTAAATGGAGGCTTTAAGACCGGAAAAATTATTTGAAATAGAAAAACTATGGATTATATATATAAGCTACGTTATAAATTAGATAAGTTACAACATAGAGAAATATAATACACGGGGCATAGAGCAGAATTTTGTCAAAAGTCTGATGTAAATTGATGGCTACATTGCGCCATCTGATATCATCTGCTGTAAACTTTTGGCATGTATATATATATATATATATATATATATATATATATATATATATATATGTCGCAGGGAAAAGAGGATATTCAGGGATTTCACGGTATCCCTAGGGATATCACGAACTCCTGGTAGATGCCGAATATTCTTGTTTGTTACGTCTTCTTACTAAAAATATCTAGTGATATGTCATTTCACTAAACTAAATCTAGTGAAACGTCAGAAAAGCGGCGGTGTCCGCTTTTCTGACGTTTCTGACGAATAAAAATCAATCCACGCATTTCTCTCGCTTGCTCTAGTGTACACACGGGTACTTTGATAGGATCATCTAACATCTGAATCTGACAAGTAAGACGTTAGATGATCTCTCGCCGGTCGTGTCAGTCTTCCGTCCCACCGGGTTATACGAGTTAAAGGAATATAGAGATTGCTCTTGTGTCCTGCGCACACACTTGGGCACTATAAAATGACTCTTGGCCTGGTTTCAATGAAACCGGCCACCGTCACCAAAACCAGAGTGGGAGTTATTATTATTATTATTATTATTATTATCACACGTGTAATGCAACTATAGCAGATCCGAGGGGGCATCACCATATCTCTGAATCATACAGTTGAAACCAACTGAGGGTTCTTCATCAGATACTTCAGACCTTTGATTTTTGACGTCAAATGAAGCGGCCGACCAAGTTGAATATTTTTTGTATAGTTGACATGTCGATCTCTAGTTTGGTTAGGCTCTTGTACAGGCACAGGTACTACAGGTACTCCAGCTCTTCGATTATCCTAGTTTTTATGGTTCCGTACCCAAAGGGTTAGACTGTCTCTGTCTCTAGGCTAGACGAGCCGCGCCAGCTTGAGCGACTTATTTGTTTCACTCCAACTAGTGCCCGTGTCACGTGTGGGAACTAGAGCGAGCGAGAGAAATGAGTGGCTCGATTTTTATTCGGCGGTATCCGCGTTTCTGACATTTCACTAGATTTAGTTTAGTGAAATGACATATCACTAGATATTTTTGGTAAGAAGACGTAACAAACAAGAATATTCGGCAACTGCCGGGAGTTCGTGATATCCACTGCATAAGTATATATATATATATATATATATATATATATATACTTATGCAGTTTCAGCTTCTATTTTACTTGTATTCAAGTTGATAAAGTTTACAAATCGTAGACTTATTAACTTGAATACATGTAAAATAGTAAGAAGCTGAAACTTATTAACTCTGTTAATAACATTATCAATTTGAACACAATATTTGTTAATTAATAGTAAGGAAGCATGAAGTCAGAAAGTTTTTTTAATGAAATATACCTACATAAATTAAAACAAATTTCAGTTTACAGTTTATTTATTAAGTAAGTATTATTTATTAAGTAAGTAATTAAACGGTACATAATATGCTTACTTACTTATTACATGAACACAGAATGTTGACAATCATTATTGTATGGAATTATAGAAAACACCGAAATCCTAAAGATTTAGAATATTATATCTTCGAAAAATTCGTACACTGCACTCAACTCAACGTGGATCTGCGGATTAATTTCACAAATACCATTGCAAAATCCGTTTTTAGAAACAAAACTACAACTAACAAGCAAAAACGTAAAGAACATTTGCCATATTTGTCAAATATTTCTGACAATATTATGACGAAACAATGACTTAAATATTCTTAATAAATACTCTTTGGACATGACCAAAGAGGATATATTATACAAACCCTTTAATACCGCATTTAGACCCATAGTACACGGCGTATTTTAAACGCGCAGAAGAAGCGCAGATTACGCGTGTATACGCGATTCGAACGAGATTCGATCGCAACTTTATAACATAAGCATACGGGGCGATCGTGAAACGCGCCTCTACTGCGCGTATACGTGCAGATAGAGCGATACAGATGCGTTGTAGTCGCTCGTCTCTTTCGGTTTGGTCAGAGACTCTTCTTGTTCAATTGTACAATGGTTGGGACTTGGGTTGAGACAACGTGTTTTAATCATTGGAGACAACACTGCGGTACGAGGTATAAAAAAGACATGGTTTAAAGGTCTTGTTACTAGGCCATAAAATCGTATTTAAAAAAAAGAGTATACATGTCTAGTCTACGACAATACTTAATCTGTGGTCTACGATGTTACGATGCCATCTGTGATACCACAAAGCAACTAGTTGGTCAACTAATTTCGGCGTAAGATCACAGGTGGCGATTGAAAACCACAGATTAAAACTAAATTCACAGATTATGCTACCTAAATTTGCCATTGTATGGAAATGTCCTACCCCTGAGTTACAAGTTTTATTAAAATAATTAGGGAAAAATGAGTTATTGTCCGTATGTTACGAAATGTTACTTGTTCGATTCTTCCACTCACGTCTTCAATTATTATTTAGATTTTAGGTATGTAAACGTATTATTAGGTATTTTAATATCTACTCAATGCCTTATTATGTTTATACTGCAAAATGACCTTAGTCTGTAGGCTCGTAAAAAAGAGGGTACACTAAAGAAAATATAAAGAAACAACAATAGCAATAAAAATCCCCTTTATTTTCCCACCCTAATACATAATGTTGCACTACACGTATGTTACACTATACAAATATTACATTAAACGTACAAAAATAAATACAAATAAAACATTTTCTATTAGTAATACAGCCATTGCAATCTCAAAAATAAAATTTCAAACTACTCAGCTGTCTCGTTAAATTATCACAGAAACCTAATATATAAATATTAAATATATTTTTACTAGACGTTCCGCGCGGCTTCGCCCGATATTTCACAGACAAATTAGTCCGCAAAAAATAGCCTATCACGTGGTCTACTTTTTATCTGTGCCAAATAACATAAAAAATGCTCCAGTAGTTCGTGAGACTTGCTCTTTCAAATATTTTCCAGCTTTTTTTCCACGTTTTCCTCTATTTCTTCGCTCCTATTAGTCATAGCGTGATAAAATGTAGCCTATAGCCTTCCTCGATAACATTGAAAGAATTTTTGAAATTTCCTGAGATTAGCGCGTTCAAACAAACAAACTCTTCCCCTTTATAATATTAGTATAGATAATACAAAAAAACATAAGTAAACAAAATAGTATGTAAAACGAAATAAACAGTAGATTTGGATATGGCCGTTTTGAGGAAGACATTTTTTTTTTGCTTTATTGGTTTACCAGTAAAAAAATCTAAATTGAATCAACTTTTATTTCATAGATATCTTTAAAATGTATACAGCTATGCAACTTGTTATATTAGTTTGACTTAATGCATAGAGATCAGAAGAAAGTATTACTGATAACTAGGGGTGTTAAAAATCTCTTTCTAATCTTTAGTAGTAGCTTAAATTGGTCATATTAATAATTATATTATGGACAGTTGTGAACAATAATCTCAAAATAGCTTAAAGACAATATTTATTGCTTTCGATGATAACATTAGTATTTTAATAGTTGACTTTCAGAGTAATTATAAAAACTTTAATTTTTATAGTACGTCTATGGCATAATGTTACAAAATTGTGATGATTCAAAGTACTATTTTTTTATGCTTATTAATCACAATCTTTTTACAAAAATTTTGCACGATTTTTTTTTATAATAGGCTTGATGACTATTTTTTTTTTCTTATTGGTAACTGAAAAACCCTTAAAAAATAGAAACATCGCTGAAAAAATGACTCTGATAGCTTAAAAATTCACCAAGATATGACAATTCAAACATCTCAGAAAATAGACCTGCCCGAAACGCTCCATACAAAGTGCTACGAAAGACTGACGTCACTCTTTCGTAGTTTGTACGGATCGGGAGAGAACTTTGTTCGATAGATATATTAAATATTGCGTTTATGAAAGTGGTTTCATAATAATAGTTGCTTTTAATTGCATAAGTTATCGAATGGTATACAAATATTAAGAAATTTAATTGAAAAAAAAATTCGACTTGATTATCCAACTTTGAAGGCGCATAACAAAAAAAAATAGGAATGCTATCGGGCTGAAATTTTGGGAACACTTATTTTTTACCGTGATTTATTTATTTAATTTACAAAATTCGCTAATCTTTACCTTGTCATCATCCCTATTGAGTGATTCTTCAAAAATCATTCTCCGCGTAACTTTCGTGGGTTCACTCATAAATTAGTGTAATGTTACAAAACTAACTAACTATTAAGAGCCCGTCCTCTCTTTTATACTGCTCTCTTCACACTCACGCCCGTCTTTCATATGCCAGGTGAAAAAGGACGATCGCCAAGTTAGCGGGCAGATAGAGGTTTTCTGTTTTTAAAGGGTTTTTTTTTTATATTGAAGTGGTAAAAAGTAATTCCAACACTTTATAGACGACTTTCTCAACAGTACATCGTATTTTTTTCATACCGTTAAGACGTTAATACAATCCATAAAAAGGTGATATTGTAAACCTTTTTAAGCAAAAATCACAAAACTGTCGCGGGTTTGAGTTGGATTATTTAAAGATACTTAAAAAAAAAAAAATCTTGCTCCAACACTATATTATAATTGAAATGATCTTACATGTTGTGCATTAAAACTTATAGAAATACTGTATTTTAACTGTTAAATCACATCTGTTAAATGAGCGAAATCGGCAAAATTTCGTATACGGACTCTTAAGTATTTATTTATTATTTATTTTATTATTATATTATTTATTTATTTGTTATATTATTTCGTGGGCTAGCGAAAGTTACGCGGAGAATAATTTTTGAAGAATTACTCATTTACATGTCATTAATTTCAATAAAACAGCAACAAATACTAAATAGGGCCTTACTTGATAAATAAATATAATATAACTTTCATACAAAATCTCACTTTTGTTCGTTTATTTACTAGATACAAGGCAAATATTTTCATTCTGAAAATTATGTACACTTTGGTAGAATAAGTACGATCACTTTTATTATTAACTGTAGGAAAATGTTGTATTAACTGTGCCAATATTTATAACCTAATAATCTGGAGCAATAGTACTTAATATGAAAAAATTAACTAAATTAAAACTTTCAATACCTTATATAGTACTAGTTAATTAAGGAAATAATGCAATAATTAATTTCGCAAAGATTTTTACAAGAATTTCGTATCATGTTGTATGCTAAAACATCATTAGTTTCGGTATTGGCACTAGCCTATCGTTATGCCAGTAAGCCACTAACTTCAAAAAACTAGCCACTTTACCATCGTCGGTAGACTCAATTAGCCAATTACTCACCAGCTAGCATTAACTAGCAGTTCGCAGCTAAGTTACCTGCTAGCTTTTACGAAGCTACCAGCCACCTGATTTCTTATACAACTAAGCCAGCTACTAACTAGCTCATATCTAGCCGCTAGATAGCCACACCTCGCCGCTAACTAGCCAGTCATTAGCCACTACGCTACGTATCACATATCACATCACTAGTCAGTCACTGGTCTGTGGGTGCGGGGGGCGGGGCGGGCAGCGCGGGGGCGGGGCTTGCGGCGGGTGCGGCCGTGATGGCGGACGCGTCCTTGTCCAGAGGGCGGAACGACCAGTTGCCCGCGCCGTCGAACTCCAACACGTGCGTGTGGTATTTCCTGGAAAATATTTTAGTATTATTAATAAGAAGAACAATCTAAATTTAATTTGTTACATTTTTGTTAAAGCCGGCTTAATCTTAATGAAGATTAAAGATATATTTTTTTTAATCTTTATAAAATAAAGAATAAAAAAAATAAGAGGAACAACTTATGACAGCTGTAATATTGTTGACCATGCACACTGAACTTCATAGGTTCGCATTGCTGGCAACGGATTTAGTGTGTCTTGTATACAGACCCATACGGTGCAGATAAGCGTGCGTCCACATTTGTATCATTTGCGCGATGAGATCTCCATCAGATCTCCGTCGCGATCATCGCGCCGTATTAAAATGATACGTATCATTTTGCGTCCACACTAGCGATCATGATACGGCGCGATGATCGCGACGGAGATCTGATCGGAGATCTGATCGCGCAAATGATACAAATGTGGACGCACCGTAAGAGGACGCTGTTGTATATTGTTTCTATACAGCAGCGGTCGGCAACCTTTTGGCAGGCAAGGGCCACAAGGTGGCAAAACAAACTAAAGGCGGGCCGCAGATCTCATACTCGTATTAACCCTAGAAGCTCAATTATATTATACCTACAAATATTTAAAGGAAAGGAAATAAGTTTTTATTAAAAATGGCACAAACAGCTTCGTACTTAAGTGGCGATAACTACAGGCAGTATTAGGATCGTTGTTTTTGAATTTTGATACACATAACTACTTAATAATTATTCACAAAACATTCACGGGCCGCGCGTTGCCGACCGCTGCTATACAGTATACAAGGCATATACTAAAATACGTTGCGACTTGCGGCGCGATGCCAACAAATGGACGCTTAGGTTTCTATTACAATTGGAAATATGGCATTTCTTTTAACCCATCAATCCCCAAGCAGCAGTCAGCTGTCGCATAACAACTAAAAATCTATTGTGTCTGCTATACCAACGATGGAGGTGTTAAAAATAAAGGTGTATCCTCACCAGACGCTGGGTCGGTGCGTGATGGACAGCAGCGTGATGCCCTCCTTAATGGCCTCTTCATACATAACTACCTCCGTCTCCATCGACACCGCGCTCGTGCACTCGTCCAGCAACGCGTACACCGGCCTGGGGAGACAGGTACAGTTATTTATATTATACAATACATAAATTCACAATAATTATAATAAAAAAGTATGTTTCACAATGCAGTAACTACTATCAGAGAAGGTTAATTCATAGGCAGATGGGCGATGGCGGACTTGGGGAGTGAAAAGTTCGTTAAAGAATCGCCGATGAAAATGTATGGAATTGACATAAGCGTTCGTTAATATGACGTTGACGTTCGACTCGTCTTATGTCAATTCCATACATTTTGATCGGCGATTCTATTACGAAGCGAAAACGAAAAAGTTTCGGCTAAATGGCCTGGTTGAGTTATGTCAATTAAATGTTAGAACCACCGCAGACTGCAGACTTTCTATCGGCCGATAGTTCGGTCGGGTCGCACACTTCGTCAACTAAACAGTTGGGTTGGTGGTGAGTGCGCGGACTTGACAACAATCGGCAGTTCCATTCACAGCGATAAATTATTGAATGGAATATTTTACACGATTCCTATTTCTGCCGAGTCGACTGACCAAACAATCGGCGTTGTGTGAGCGCGTGGAAGAACGCCGTACTGATTTAGCATCGGCCGACAGTTTGCCGATTGTTAAGATTGAAGGCAATCGTATAGCCCATGAAACTTGACTGTCGGCCGACTCGGTATCGTTGTAATATGCGCACTTTCATACAACTTCATTCTTATCAAGAGCTAAACTAAACTATCGGCCGATTACAAGTCTGCAGTCTGCGCAACGCCCTCCAGGGCCCTGATTCTCAATGCGCAATCGGATTCGGAAACTCCGCGATGACATCCTATAAAATCCCATCGCTTTAGGCACTGACCAATGACCGCACAGTAAAGTTTCCGAATCCGAGTCATACGGCAATCAGGCCTGCAGGTCACTCACCGGTGGAAGAACATCATCGCGCAAGCAGCTGGCTGCTTCTCGCCGCCGGACAGCGTGGCTCGCCAGTCCCGCACCACACGCAGCCCGCCGTGCGGCGCCGTCTAACCGCACAACGCGTAATATGACCGCAAGCGCGTACGCAACGCCCCAAGGTGTACTCACCGGTGGAAGAACATCCTCGCGCACGCTACCCGCTGCTTCTCGCCGCCGGACAGCGTGGCTCGCCAGTCCCACACCGCACGCAGCCCGCCGTGCCGCGCCGTCTAACCGCACAACGCGTAATATGACCGCAAGCGCGTACGCAACACCCCCAGGTATACTCACCGGTGGAAGAACATCCTCGCGCACGCTACCCGCTGCTTCTCGCCGCCGGACAGCGTGGCTCGCCAGTCCCGCACCGCACGCAGCCCGCCGTGCCGCGCCGTCTAACCGCACAACGCGTAATATGACCGCAAGCGCGTACGCAACGCCCCCAAGTGTACTTACCGGTGGAAGAACATCCTCGCGCACGCTACCCGCTGCTTCTCGCCGCCAGACAGCGTGGCGCGCCAGTCCCGCACCGCGCGCAGCCCGCCGTGCCGCGCCGCGCACGCGTCTAGCCTCACGACGCGTAATATATGCGCCGCGCGCGCTTCGCCCGCCGTGTCGCCCGGGGCCACGCGCGACGGATACGAGATCTGGTCGATAAGCGAGCCCATCGACATGTAAGGTCTGAAACATTTAAAATTTTTGGTAATTTTTAACTAGAAAGTTTGCATCTCTCACTTGTTCTATTATTTCGATACAACATCACTGTAAGCCGCATGTCTACGTAATTGTATTCTCATTTAATATCAAATCTACGTGTACGACGTGAATGTGAGAATACAATTTTATAAGTCTGATGCGTCACGAAAAAGATCTAACGAGAAACAAAGCATACAATATGCATTGAAATAGACGAATCAAGATACAGATCACGACTGTTGAAATATCAATAGTTTTCATCAAAACTTAACAGATAAAGATAGCAACAGCATGTTGATATCCGCTGTGTAAATATTTCATTAGCAAGAAGACTACAATAATTTATTCAAGTTGTAACCCTTTATGGCTGGTTTACTTAATTTGAGGTGCCTGCCCGAAATGTGTCAAGTAACAAGCCCCGCCTGCCAACTTAACAAAAAATAGTCAAAATTCTAATTTCCATATTTGTTGCTACAAAATTTTGTATTTACATGCAATTAACAACTTTAAATCAAGTTAAAATTTAGTCAACTAGTTATCTACTTAATACGTGTAAACCAGCCCTAACGTATAAAAAACATGAGTAATATTCTCAAGTTACATATAGGTCAGTTAACAAAAGCTGGCACGATGAAGACATTTAAACATTGCGCTTGTGTAGTGTCGTGTAATAAGCGCGTGGCGTGACGTCGTACAGCATACGCATCATAAAAAGTCTGCCGGTCTCTCTCGCGCGCGGTCTATCTTATGAGCGTGAAGGGGACAGTTATTGTTTTTCTTATCCTACTGTTTATAAATACAGCGTGATGTTACAAGTCGGTAACGTGTGATCGGCGGGCGGCCAGCGTTCGGAACCGTACGATAATTATCGTGCACATACAATAATTTTGTGCGTACGTACGATGTACGATAGCATATTATTATCGTACGCAGATTATACGATAATTTGTATCATGATGCAAACATATTATATTTTTAAACATACTGTATAGTAAAATTGCATAAGTGTGAGCACTGTGAACGTGCCAGCTTTAGTTAACTGATCTATACCTCTGTGGTATATAGAACATGAGCGGTCTCGCGAGGCAGGAGGGCGGGGCGTGCGGCTCGCCGGCGCAGTGTGCGCACGCGCACGGCCGCGGCACGCGTAGCTCGCCGCCAAACACCGGCCACAGACCGGACACTATGCGGAACAGGCTGCAGACAAGATATGGAGGTTAGTACAAGTTGTATGGCGTATTGGGCGTTTGGTAGAGCGTGAAAATAAACATAAGGGGTGAAGACGATTATTATCATTAATATTTGATGTTATTTGTTGTCGTTATGTAAAGTATAAATAATGTTGTTGTACAATCGCAATTGACGGGGACATGGGCGCTACGAAAATTTAGGGGTCACGGCTCTGCCCCGGTCAACTGCCAACTCAGAGACAAATATTAATTTATTGCGATTAAATGAAGATTTTGACAAAAACCCCCATACATTATAAGACATAATCCTAATTTAATTACAGTTCTGTAATAATTAATATTGTTCTATGACTGCGGTAGTAAAAGGCTTACCCCTTGAACATAAGGTACGGCCAACCCTTTGATGATAAGCATTACATAGCCATAATCGCTGTCTACGTTAATGGTCGTGATGCATCATGTAATCATATTGTGTGTTATGTTAATTCTGTTACTTATTTGTCTTTCTTAACTTTGTCCCTGGCATATTTAATAAAGATTTTTTTTATTTTGATTTCATTTTATACGAACACGATACTATGTGAGTATTAATTATCATTATTTATTTATTATACAGGGTATTGCCTTACCTGGATTTGCCGCACCCATTCGGCCCTACTATAAGTAGATGCGTGCCGGGCGTAAGGTCGAGTGTTACGCCGCTCGCCACAACGTCGCACGCCGGCGTCACTATCGGCACGTTGCGGAGGCGGATCGACAGGTCGTCAGTGTACGTTATTATACCTGAAATAACATTAAAATTTGAATGGTTTAGCATCTATAGTAACATGCGAACGACTCGAATCATACACTCACATAATTACATAGACTGCACTAAAAATATCGGGAATGGAATACTGCCACTATTCCTGTCATATTGAAATCTTTTTAATTGAAAACCCCTTGGTTTTAAAAATCGAATACCATTTATTTATTTAAAAAAAGATTCTCGGTCTTGTCACAAGGTCTTGTCAAACTTGTTTAGTCGTTGAGAAAATGGAATTGACTCGAGAAAATTCTAGAGCGATGATTTATTATGACTTTCGAAGTGGTTTAAGTCAAAAACAGTGTGTTGATCGGATGATTTCTGCATTTGGTGATGAAGCTCCATCCAAAACCACAATTTATCGCTGGTTTGCTGAATTTCAACGTGGACGTGTCAGGCTCAGTGATGATCCCCGTCAAGGTCATCCAAAAACTGCAGTCACCCAAGAAAACGTTGATGCTGTGCGTAAGCTGGTTGAGGAAGATCGACATGTGACATACCGCGAAATTCAGGCAACTTTAGACATTGGCATGAGTCAAATACAAATAATATTTCATGAATAATTAGGTGTAAAAAAGTTGTTTTCCAGATGGATACCGCATTTGCTCTGTGAAGAGCAAATAGCGGCTCGCGTTAAGCTCCGTTTAGACCAAACGAGCGAATGCTCATTCTAGTAAAGCTCTTTTGATGTAAACTAACAACGAGCATTCTTTCGTTGTTCTAGTGTGTTCGCCACGTGTTCGGCGATAAATAGGTAGAATGTTCTAAGAATCTCGCTCGTTTGGTGTAAACGACGCAAGAGCGCTCGAGCAATTGCCTAGAGCGTTCTTTCGTGTTCGGACGTGCTCGCTCTTCGAGGCGGTCTCTTCAAAGGGATTCTAGTGTTCATGATATTTTTACTTTTTGGCGGCTGGTTTTAGGTAGTTTATCAAAGGTAATTTCGTAAATATGGATTGGAGTAATGAAAAATGTTTACAAATGATATAATTATACCATAACAAAAGATGTTTATAGGATCCAACCTTTGATGACTATAAAAATAAATTAACTACTTATCGTTGACGAATGAGCAATGAGCATTCGCTCGTTTGATCTAAACGGAGCTATATTATGATTCTCATCTATAGAGCAAAAATTCTTATTCTTGATGTTCTTGTTGATTCGATTGGTGTAAACGATCTAAAGTATGTTGTAACGAATTATAGTTTACACTAAACGAATACGAAAGAATGTTCTTGTGCTGTTCTTGCTCTATGTTCTTTTGGTGTATACCCACCTTTACTTGGTGCGTCAGAACTCTCGAAAGATTCCACGCAGGATCCTCAAATGCTGTATACAACATCGTATCAGGTGACGAATCCTGGATATACGCGTACGAACCCGAAACTAAAAACCAGTCACGAGTTTGGGTGTTCGAAAATGAGTTGAAGCCAACAAAAATTGTTCGTTCACGGAGTGTTGCATAAAAATGGTGGCCACGTTTGTCTCCAAAACCGGCCATATTGCGTCTATTCCTCTTGAGAGACAAAGAACGGTAAATGCAGAATGGTATGCTAGCATTTGTTTGCCACAGGTCGTTTCTGAACTCCGTAAAGAGAACTGCAACCGCCGCATTATCCTCCATCACGACAATGCGAGTTCTCACACCGCGCACAGAACAAAAGAGTTTTTAGAGCAAGAAGACATAGAATTATTAGACCATCCGCCGTACAGCCCCGACTTAAGCCCTAATGATTTCTATACTTTCCCTAAAATAAAGAATAAATTGCGTGGTCAGAGATTTTCATCACCTGAAGAAGCTGTGGACGTCTACAAAACGGCCATTTTGGTGACCCCAACTTCCGAATGGAATGGTCGCTTCAATGATTGGTTCCATCGTATGGAAAAATGTGTCAAATTTCGCGGAGAATACTTCGAAAAGCAATAAACACATTTTTAAATAGTACTGTTGTGTCACCTCCTTGATTCCCGATTTTTTCAGTGCCGCCCTCGTAGTACATTTAGCACAACATTAATTCGGTGTGTATCTGCTTCATGTTATGTCATATGTATGTATATAATTCACTGTAGAAGTAGCAGTGCTAAAAAGTTACTTATTTTTATTATTGCATGGGAAATTTTTTGTTGATTTCTCATAGTACAAGGAGTCAAAAGTATTGTCACTTATTTACACAGCACTCTGTACAGTGTTTCACTCACCCTGCGGCACGGGCTGGCCGTCGCGGAACTTGACGACGAAGCCGGTGGAGGCGGCGCTGACGTGCACGTCGCGCACGCACCGCCCGCGCGCCACCTCCCCGAACACCACCAACATGTCCGACACGCGCGTCGCGTACCCCGCCAGCGTCATTATTTCCTGGTAATGATGATTAAAATTAGCATAAACACACAATTTACCAAAGTAAATTTAAAAAAAAATTATGTGTACATATTGTATACTAAAGGTGGATCGCACATTTTTCCGCACCGTACGCGCCGCATACCAAAATTCGTTGTATGAAATGACGTCACGAAATGCGGCACGTACGGTGCGGACCATGAAGCTAATATAGAGAGGAGCTGGCCTAAGCAACTGTGCACTGTGATTTTTAACTAGGTCCTGACATCATCATTGTGGGCGGGGCTTAAGTCAGTACACTTTCGGCGTTTGTCAGGTGCACACGTAACGAGAATCCCAATAACCAATTTATTGTTTTCTGCGTTTTTAAAAAGGAAAGGATGAAGTATTGTGTTTTACAATGTCAAAGTTACTCAGACAGACGTTCTGATAATATAAATAGCATCACATTCCATCATTTCATTAAATGTATTTTAAATATAAAAGTTCTAGAACATTTCAGCTTTCAGCGTTAATTATACTACTTGACACCAGATGGCCAAACCTTTGAAAGATAATACAGACGTAAATGCTTTAGGGGACTCTCCATTAATAACACTGAAATCCGTAAAGTACTTTATTGACACATTTAACACATACAATCGGATGGGAGCGCGAGCCTCGACTGGCTCAAGGAATGCAAGCGTAACATAATGCAATGATACATAATATCCATTATACATAATATATGTAGTGTGTACAGACTGTACACCTACAATGCGTTTAATTTTGCATAAGTTTCTTGCAATTACCATACTTGAATACTTTAAATTATTATGCACTTTGTCTTAAATACATTTAATAGCTAAAACGGTACTTATATAGCTTTTATTATGATAGTACTTATAAAGCGCCATCTGACGTCATCTAGGATAACTATTTGAAACGTAACAATATATCCAGGGCCGTATTTAGAATTAAATTATTTTTAAGGGTGGGTTGTACCAGAGGCGTGGTTAAAGTTAAAGTCAAGGTTAAAGTTATAATTAACGCTAAATTTAGCTTTAAATTTGACTAGCGAAATTGACAGATGTCTGTTGAGTTTATTTTTTTATTCAAGCTTCAGGTAACGGGATTAAAAGTATAAAAAAAATATTATCCATAAAAATCGTCAAAAAAATATTTCTCTTAACAACACAGTAAATTTTCACGAAAAAATATCGATATATTAGGTATGAGCGGTTATGGTTATAGTTAAATATGGTGTCCTTAGACCCAATTTCACCAACCTCTGTTCGTTAAATCTTAACGAGGCATTACTTAACGACCTAAGAATATTAAACGGACTGTCAAAACACTTATATCCCACATTTTTATTTAACGGACAATATTTAACGGACCTCAACAGTAGAAATTAAATTTAACACCGTGTTAGGTGATTTGACATGACATTAGGGCATGGTGGAACGCTCGATAGCTCTAACAGGCCATTAATTACTGATCTAACAAGCCATTATTTATTTAACATTGCTTGATGAAACTGGGTCTTAAGTCTTAACCAGAAATTTGACATTTTGCACTGTGGTTAAAGTTAAGTTGGTGCAACCCACCCTAAGTATCGCAATAACAGTTTTGTTTGCTAATGTTGATGCGCGCTGACATATGGCCAGTGCAGCCAAATTTTGAAAAAGGGTACTTATATCTATATATATATAAAAATGGATTTTCAAATGTGTTAGTCGCGCTAAAACTCGAAAACGGCTGAACGGATTGGGCTGATTAAGTCTTAAAATATTCGTAGAAGTCCAGGGAAGGTTTTAAAGTGACACGAAGTTTACCGGGACAGCTAGTCTATTCCTAAATAATACCTAGTACCTATACTCTATTCCCTTCCCTACCCGCCCCTACCCTATTACCTCATAAAAGGCCGGCAACGCATCTGCAGCTCTTCTGATGTTGCGACTTGCGAGTGTCCATGGGTGACGAAAGTTGCTTTCCACCAGGTGACCCATTTACTCGTTTGTCACCTTAATTTACATTAAAAATCGGTCAAAATGCTAACCCTAATTTTATTGATGACCTTATTATAATTCATAATATATACATTTTTTAAAGTTCTGAGCACGTCCCATAATATTCAAGACAAAATGACATCTAGTGTAAGATAGCCGAACTACATAGTAACATCAACATCGACCTAAGCTAGTAGTTTTGCTTTTAGCCGATAGATGAAATATTGAAAAGTGGGCGGAGCTTGACACCCCCTCAGTGCCCCTCACCCCGCAAATTGTCACGCGTCGTTTCATAAGGAAACTTGATTACAACAGCTCCTCCTTTAATAGCTCCGTGGTGCGGACACATTCATCCGCAACTTACGCGCCGCATTTCGTGACGTCATTTACGCGCGGACAAATGTGCGATCTTTTCACATATTTTAAGCACATACAACATACAAGCTGGTAACTGAATAAGGATTTTCGATATTTGCAGCCAGGTGGAGCCATGTAGCGGTAGGGTCTTTCGTGTCAATTATTGTGTCAAACAGGCATAATATTAATATGACACCTAAATAGTGACATATTGTGACAGCTATTTGACACGACAATTGACAAAGTCCCTACGGCAACATATCTCCACTTAACGGCAAAATATAGTATATCAAAAACTATCCTATTCTATCTGCAATAAATCATTACAAACAAACTGGTTTTTCTTTGTGATAAATACCCTAAAGGTTTACGACCAAAATCTGGTTATTACCTTATAACTAGACATGAGCCTCTCTATGGCGTCCGCGGCGGAGTTGAGGAGGTGTCGCGACGTCGTCATGTACTCCGTACGCTCGCTGATGCTCTGACCCGTTTTACCTGAAACATTATTGGTATTAAATAAAATAATTGATTAAAAAATAAAGCTTTTGCATAGCATTTCTTATTGACTTACGCAATTATAATTCGCATACGTCTAGCCACACGCACACAAATGCCGTGCTGAAATCAGGCAACAACACACCGCTGTGCCGGTCGGGGTGGGGTGAATTGTTTTTTTTTTTTTCGTTACGAAATTTCTTGATTCGGTCGCTGCGTTCAAAGCTCGCGATAAAAGCTTTGCAATTTAGCTTAAAAGCTATGCGAAACGACTTACCAGAAAACACACAATGACAAGGCTCTATCTTTGTATTTATAAAAAGAAAGCATGACTTTTGACTAATGTTTCTAGCACACTCGTATCATAGTTCAAAGTGCATATTAGGGTCTAAACACACTAGGCTGAATTACGCAGGCGTAATTTACGTGGCCGAAATTACGTTCAGCCGCTTACGTCTGATGCGACATACTATAAATTACGCGAAGAGCCGAAATTTCGCGGCGTAATTTCCGTTGCGAAACGCGAGCGTAAGTGAGTATTTAAAATTCTCAGATGTAATGTGTGCGTTAACGCTTTGGAGTTAAGATTGGATTTGCTATGTTCGGTTTTGATAATTCCGTCGCGTATAGTGTGTTGGTATACAAAACATTACCGTCGAATCGCTGCCGAACTTTACTCTCGACTCGGCTCGACGGAAATTCGGCTCGCGACGGAATTTCGGCATAGTATGTCGTCTGTCGCGTTCCGTCCGTATTTTGTATGCGTTTGATACGCGGCGTAAACGCGGCGAGTCGGCGTAATTCAGCCTAGTGTGTTTAGACACTTACCAGAACCACATAACACACAATGATAAGGGCTCTATCTTTGTATTTATAAAAAGAAAACATGATTTTTGACTAATGTTTCTAGCACACTTGTATCATAGTTCAAAGTGTACAAAACTGCGATGCGACGTCGCACTGCAAATATTTGCAATTTTTTTTTTAATATTTATTATGAGACTAGCTGTTGCCCGCGACTTTATCCGCGTTAGCGTAGTAGATCACATCCTAAGTATTTATTGTACAAAAATATTCAATGTACAGAATTGACTTTCCTACGATTTTATTATATATAGAATATGTTCCGCGCGGCTTTGCTTGCGTAATTTAGGAATTTCACGCAACCGTACATTTTTAGTCTTCAAATCTTGGTGTCGCTTAGGAGAGTTGGTGGTAGGCCCCCAGTTGTGACGTACCCCCGCAAGGTAAGCATCCACAGGTCGGTATCATACGCAATGGACGTTTTGCATCAAACGGATATTTTTTTTTACAGTAGATCCACTGTATCGGCAGCGTACGGATTACCGTCTAGCCAGTATGTTTATCTTCAAATTAGTCCAAACAATGTTCCTAATCGAAAATTTCTGCTTTCGACTTTTCCATCCAGCTCCCCCTCCCTCCCCTCCCCTTGAGCATTCATTTATTAGGCTAGTCAGTAATCCGTACACTGCCAATTCAGCGGACGTACTGTGAAAAAAATGTCCGTTTGATGCGTGACGTCCGTTGCGTACGATACCGACTTGTGGACGCTTACCTTGCGGGGGTACGTCACAACTGGGGGCCTACCACCAACTTTCCTAAGCGACACCGTTTGACAGATAAACATTTACTAGCTATTTGACCGAGCTTTGCTCGGTAGGTATTCGATAAAACACGAATAAAATGACATTTTATAAAAATGATTCCTAGCTAGATCGATTTATCGCCCCCGAAACCCCCTATATACTAAATTTCATGAAAATCGTTGGAGCCGATTCCGAGATTACAATTATATATTTATATATATATACAAGAATTGCTCGTTTAAGAGCCCGGGTTACCCTCGAAATTCTCATACATACGTAATACCAAAATCATTTTGTCATACGAAAATATTTAACACGTTTGAGTTATTTATCAGCTTAAAATAGTAATTACCTAGGTTCCTGAACAAAAATTAACTTCAAAATATTTAAACACTAAAAAAAATTTTTTTGTGTATAATTTTTTTTTACTAAATTTATTACTAAATATTTAAACACTAAAATATAGAGTAAAACACTCAAAAATATATAAATAAATATTAATTTTACTACAAAATATTTCAACTCTAAAAAATATTTTTTAGTATTAAAATATTTTGTAGTAAATTTAGCATTTATTTATATATTTTTTAGTGTTTTACTCTATTTTTTAGTGTTTAAATATTTAGTAGTAAATTTAGTAAAAAAAATTTATACACAAAAAAATTTTTTTTAGTGTTTAAATATTTTGAAGTTAATTTTTGTTCAGGAACCTAGGTAATTACTATTTTAAGCTGAAAAATAACTCAAACATGTTTAATATTTTCGTATGACAAAATGATTTTGGTATTACGTTTGTATGAGAATTTTGAGGGTACCCGGCCCCTTAAAGATATAAGATTACTTTTACGTCAAGCTAGCGATCTTAGAAAGTTGATATTTTACAGCGGATTTAACATTGTTTTGCATATTTTACTGTTTTTTAGTAAAATTATATTTAAAAAGTGAGTACGGTAATGTTATTGTAATCATACAACAAAGTGTTCTGGAAACATGATAGTTTTAGGAAAGTTCGTCGTAGGCCCCCTGCAAGCGTCATAAACTGTCAACGGCTGCCGCCGACTGCCGTCGTCTGCCGTCGACTTCTTGCCGTTTGTCTGTAAGAAGCCTAAGTTGTATAAAAGAGCAATGTACTCACTGTCCTTATTGGCGGTGAGTATGGGCAGGGCGAGCATGACCATGCCTGTGCCGGACCACACGTACTTCATGCAGAACTGCTCCAGCATCACGTACCACAGCTTCTTGTTGAACACAGACGTCATCTGCGTGACTAGGTCCTTGTACGCCGACTGCAGCTGGCCGAGTTCCACCTGAAATTGACAAAGCATGAGATGAGCATAAGCATAATTAACTTTAATAAATATAAATATAATAAATATATATTATATTATGTCGCAGGCGGATTATACAATCCGCCGTTTTACATTACGGCTAGCCGTTTTAAAAAACAGGGCCGTTTTGTAAAGCGGCGATTTATCGATTAGCCGGATTGAATGCGGCTAAATGTAAAATCACCGAAATGTATTCGACGCCTTACGTTATTCAAAATGGCTAGCCATAAATCATAATGTAATAAAGCGAAAGATAAGTCGCCTCTTTGACAGTTTTTAGTTCCGATTCTTAATAATCTTGGCGCTGCCTGTGACATAACAACAATGGCTAGTTGCTAAATTGCGAAGTCTTAAGTGAATTACACAAAGAAAACAGTAAATTTCAGATCAATTTTCAGGTGCAATTAAAAAATTTCTATTATTCTCTCTAACAGTAAAAAAGTACCGATACGAGGAAAGTACGATGCAGCTAAACGTAGGCCGCCTTATTGAAGAACGTATCGCAATGACGATCCGGCTAATCGTTAAACCGCCGCATTACAAAACGGCCCTGTTTTTTAAAACAGCTAGCCGTAATGTAAAACGGAGGATTATACAATCTGACTGCGACATATATTACATGACAATTGAAAGGATATTATTCGTAGATCGAACTAGAAGACGCCGGCAACTGTTCCGCCAAAATTCGTTTATAGCGCGGAAACGGTACATTATTTCGGAATAAAAAGTATCCTATGTCCTTTCCTGGGACTCAGAGTATCTCCATTCAGCGAAATCGGTTCAGTGGTTTGGGCATAAAGAGGTAACAGACAGATAGACAGACAGATAGACAGACACACTTTCACATTTATAATATTAAGTATGGATTGTTTTGTTTAAAGTTGTAAAATTAAATGAAAGAATTTTGGCAGTTGTGTAAATCAGGTGTGTGCATTGGAAGTTTGGAACGCGCCGCCGCCGCTCCCGCCCTGCTGCCCGCTGATTTCGAGGCTGAAGACACCGTGTATATCAAATGCAGTCGGCTTTTTTTAACTACCGTTAATACTTATTTCTTTCTTACTCACCCTATGTCCACCATAGAAGGCGACCTCCTCGGCGTGCGCTATGAGCCGCGAGTGTACGTGGCGGAGGTTGGCCTTCATGCGCGCCTCTTCGCCCGCCAGCGCACCGAACTTGGGGCTCAGCAGCCGCAGCACCTGACCCGTCAAGCAGATCACGACCGTCGCCATGCCGGGACCTGCAAATCAATAATAAGTTAAGAGGGCGACTAACGAAAAAAATCAAACATAGTCCTTCTCTCTTCACACTCACGCCCGTCTTTCACATGCCAGGTGAAAAAGGACGACGCGGAATCATCGCCAAGTTAGTTTTTTCTTAATAACTCAATAAATATACAACATTTTAAAAATCCACCAGGTCCGTGTCTCAATGATAGAATTTTATACAATGGGTTAAAATATTAGCTTAGTTAATGCACGATTGTTGCAATATGTATATGAAAAAATCGTGAAAGTTAGATGCATCTTTGTGATTTGTTTCTATAGAGAACATTTTAAGATATCGTGTTTTCACTCAGAACAAATTATTGGAAATATAATGTAGTATCTAATTTTAGAAAATGAAACAATTCGGGGATTATTTTCAAGCTTAAAAATTAATTACAAAATTTTGGGTTAGTCGCCCCTTAAGTAAACAAATAAGTTTCACATTTTATTTTAATGGAAGGATGGAAGCACAAATTCGATATAAGATAACACTTTTGTAAACTATATTCTGTGAATAAATGATTTGAATAAAATATATTGTATTGTATTTTTACAAATAAACGTTGTTATTCTCATTCTTATTGTTATTATTCAGCTGAGAATTTCAACACCATCAAGAGTCCACCTAACGTTCATTCATATTAATTGTATTATTAATACAACCAACTAATGTTTCTGCTAGTATTTAAACATTGAATAAATAAATAGTCTTGGCAACGACTATATAAATATCCATATTTATTATACTAGTCAGTACATAATCAATTTCATGGATATATTATACGAAACACATTACATGTTTTGGTGAGAAAAAGCGATAAGGAAACTACACAATTTTGAATAATTGATTTTAGCTACTAAAACTGCAAGCAAACAGTACGTTGCTCTACTAATCAGGAAATCTACGTACGTTTATATCTGTGATTAATTTTCCCGAAACTTACATTTAAACTACATGTTACACCCTGTGTTATTTACGTCAGGGTAACTAGAATGAGTGTTTATAAATAAAATCCTTTTGCTAACTTGATTACGTTTATTACGCAAGTGACCACTCGGGTTGCTGCACCAAGAACACTGAACTTAAACTACAATTTTACAAGTTTCGGTCCGACACCACATGCATCGAACATCGATATAGTATAACGTTACATCCATATTATAGTGACATCGATATAATATAAACTATATTGTGTCCCCATAGTATTCCAAGTTACGAGTTTAAAAAAAAAAGGAAAAGAAAAAACAAAACAACGTTACATTAAATAAGTTATTTATACAAGGACGTAACAAAACTAAGAGATAATACTTTAGGGTGAGTATGTGTCCCTTATATAGAGTATACTGTGAAAGTGGCAGCGATGAAAGAGCAACTTTTTTATACTTTTGTATGGGAAAATGCAGGACGCTGGGGAGATTGTCCATACAAATCGCCAAAAAAAATTAGCGCTGTCAGCACTGTTACTTTCACAGTGAACTCTACGTATATATTTACCCATTTTTTTAAAATGAAATAAGGGGGCAAACGAGTAAACGGGTCACCTGATGGAAAGCAAGTTCCGTCGCCCATGGACACTCGCAGCATCAGAAGAGCTGCATGTGCGTTGCCGGCCTTTTAAAAGGGAATAGGGTAATAGGGGACGGTAGGGATGGGAAGGGAAGGGAATAGGGTAGGGGATTGGGCCTGCGATAAACTCACTCACTCGGCGAAACACAGCGCAAGCGCTGTTTCACGCCGGTTTTCTGTGAGAACGTGGTATTTCTCCGGTCGAGCCGGCCCATTCGTGCCGAATCATGGCTCTCCCACGTATAAAATACACATCCTAAAGTAATATCACTTAGTTTTGTTACACCCTGTTTATTATTCTGTGTTAACAAAGAATATTATGTATACATGTCGTATTATATGTTAATATGTATGATAAAACTCACCGAGCAGTATATTGCCCTTCATCTTGCTGGAGTAGCTGGCGAGGGTGAGCACTATGAGCAGCAGGTCGAAGCACGGCTTGGTCAGCGAGCTGTACAGGTGCGCGACAGACTGCGTGAACACTGACACGTCCTCCGTCAGCCTGCAATGTGACAGACGACAGTTATTCGTTAGTTTACCTTGTCATGTGAGTGTCTTATAAGTCCCCATGTATTTTAAGTACCATGAGCATCACAAAAATAAATTTAAAAATCGGCCAAGTGCGAGTCGGACTCGCTCACGAAGTGTTCCGTACCGTTACAGTGAGAAATCAGAAAGTACATGCAAAAAATTGTATTTTTTGTATGGTAGCCCCTCTTAAATATTTATTTTATTTAAATTTTATTATAATTTAATTAATAATTAAATTTCAAATATAATTAAGGATTTTGTGAAAATTTAAAGCGTTTCGCTGTTGCCATTATTGATAACGAGCAAAAAAAGGCAAAAAAATCATGTTTTTTGTATGGGAGCCCCCCTTGAATATTAATTTTATTTTGATTTTAGTATTTGTTGTTATAGCGGCACCGGAAATACACAATCTGTGAAAAATTTAGAACTCTAGCTATAGCGGTTCTTGAGATACAGCCTGGAGACAGACAGACGGACAGACAGACATCGAAGTCTCATGAATGGGGTCCCGTTTTTACCCTTTGGGTACGGAATCCTAAAAAGGCCTAATGATAGTATATCAATATTTATGCAGACCTGCAGCTGCAGTAGAAATCAGTTAATCACTAATACAAATAGCGTTAGGCCTTTAAGACAATTTCTTCTTAGTCGGTGACTGGACTTTAGTAATCTAAGGGGGCAGATGTAGAACATAAGAGTCAAAATTCTATTTTACTGTTTGTTTTTCTGGTGCTTATTGTAATATTTTCCGTCGATCGCTATATAATATCCTGAATGAACTGAAAGTGGATATTGGCAGCGATAAAGTTAATCATGGTAAGTTCGTATATGCGAGTATTTTTAGTAACCCCATAAAATATTAAGGGTCTAAACACACTAAGCTGAATTACGCCGACGTAAATTCCGCCGCGTTTACGCCGCGTTTCAAATCCATACAAAATATGGGCGGAACGCGACAGACGACACACTATGACGAAATTTCGTCGTGAGCCGAATATCCGTTGAGCCGAGTCGAGCGTAAAGTTCGGCAACGATTCGGCGGTAATGTTTTGTATAGCAGCACACTTACGCACAGAATATATATTAGTTGTACCATCTTTACGCGACGGAATTATCAAAACCGAACATAGCAAATCCAACCTTATCTCCAAAGCGTTAACGCACACATTACATGTGAGAATTTTAAATACTCAGTTACGCGCGCGTTCGGCAACGGAAATTACGCCGCGAAATTTCGGCTCTTCGCGTAATTTATAGTGTGTCGCATCAGACGTAAGCGGCTGAACGTAATTTCGGCCACGTAAATTACGCCGGCGTAATTCACGTGGCGCCTAGTGTGTTTAGACACTAACACAATGGAATAGAGTTTACATAGGTACCTGTGATCAGCATTCTCTATTCTGCCGTCCAGATTCGCCACTCGATAGTAAGTCTGGTTCTTGAAGTAAAGCTCGTAGGCGTGATTCACCAGTCTCGTGCGGAAGGCCAAAGCCAGTTTGCTCTCCAGGTATCGAATCATGGAGTTGATGAATGTGGCCGGGATGGCGATACCGAACCACTGCATCAGCATCGCCGTGAACGACCGTAAGTCCTTCTGGACTATGTGCTTCACTGTGGAAAGATATAACTCGTTACAACGAAAAGTAGTGTTAACTAAGATTATAAATGTCATAGTAATATCACGTGAAAGTGTGTCTTTCTATTACCTCGTCACGCTTCAACCACAAGAATTTTGATGACAGGTATGGTAATTTGTCTTTAGACAAAGGATATTTAAAAGTCCAAAAATAGTAATGGCGGCAAAATATGTGCTTCTCACACGATAAAGTGTCGACGCAACTAAGTGAAATGTTAAATCTAGGGCACAGAGTAGTGCTGAAGCCATACAATTCGTTTAAAATCTTTGTGGCGCCATATTATGTGTGTCAGGCTGGTATAGTACTTTTTTACTATAAGAGAATAAATCAATATTCATAGGCAGATAGTAGAGCTACGTTTTTTGGTGTGGGAAAATGCGTGGTGGCCACAAAGGAAGATCTTCCGACCGAGCGGCGTGGTATGCCCGGTCAGGCCCAGGCCGCGGTACATTGCGTCTAGTGGACGATGTACCTGGCTGGCGCGGTGCGGAGGGGCGGGGAGTGATGATGCTGAAGGAGGCGTGTTCTGTCGAGGGTCACCAATGTGGGAATATGCGTGGTGGCCACAAAGGAAGATCTTCCGACCGAGCGAGGTGCCCGATCAGGCCGAAGCCCACGTGATACATCTCAGCTCTAGTATATATTATACCGACGCCATATTTGTTCAATCCATTCAATTTTCTGGTACATACGCGTCGCATGCCCCCCTAGGTACTATCGCCGAGCCGAACGTGCGAAATGACTAACGAGCCGAGCATTTACAGCGATCCATTGCTACATACCTATGGAACTTTCGAACGAGGCAACGTATAAAGACAGGAATGTGCGTGTGAAGAGGCAGGCGGTGTGGGCGGCCAGAACAGTGTGAACAGCGACTCTTTCCAACCTTCCCTAGGAATCTCAGATTCTTCCATAGCTACATACCTATGGATCCCTCGAGCGAGGCGACGTATATGGACAGGAATGTGCGTGTGAAGAGGCAGGCGGTGTGTGCGGCCAGCAGCGCCACCTCGCGGCTGCGGACGCCGGGCACCATGATGCGGGCCAGGTACACCAGCTGGCGAAGGAACTCCAGGTTCAGCCCCGGTATCGACTCCTTCTGACCCTCCGACTGCGTGTCGTCCGCATCCTCCTGGAAGTGGGGATAATTGAGGACATGAGTGAATTAAGTGGGGAACAATTTGACAACTTTTTTTGGCATTAATCCTTCGATCGGGGATTCTTGGAAATGCTATTGTAGTCTATTGTTGTCGCAGTCACCGGTGTCCTTATGGGGCTTGAACTCTTGAAGGATTAATGGAGGCTTTAGGGCCGGGAAAATGATTTGAAATAAAAATAATGTGGATTATTATTTATTGGATTATTAGCAAAATAATGTGGATTATTTGTATTAAGTAGTAGCAAAATAATATATAAGATACTTTCAATATTATAACGCTGAATAGTTTGTTTTGCGGGCGGAGCCGCGCGCAACTTGTTGTGTAGATAAAAAATACATAATAGGATATAATCATCTGATTTCGACTTTCGACTTTCGACTTTCGACTTTAGACATTCGATTACTATAAGCGCTTGCGCTGATTTTTATCGCGTATGACTTGCATTTTATATAATGTTAGATTATTCTTGCAAAGCACCGTGGAACATTAAACAGGTTAACGAGACCCTGACTCGCAGCACACTTTTTTAGGGTTTCGTACCCAAAGGGTAAAAACGAGACCCTACTACTGAGACTTCGATATCTGTCTCGAGGCGATATCTCAAGAAATGCTATGCCAGACTCCTGAAATTTTCACAGATTGTGTATTTTTGTTGCCGCTATAACAACAAATATTAAAAACGAAACAAAATTAATATTGACGGAGGGCTCCCATACAACAAACGTGATTTTTTGGCCTTTTTTGCTCGTAATCAATAATGGCAACAGTTAGGCACTTGAAATACTCACAAAATGAAAAGAATTACAATATGGCAGCAAGCTATTTGTATTCTCAGTAAGATGTAACTTAAATCTCAAAAGAAAAACGTTACAGTATCAACAGGTATCAAAGATGTCTGGTAAAGGTGCCGGTTGGCAGCGGACGACATGGTATTTCATAGAAATACATAGAAACCAGTTGTATTGCGACGACACGTCGTCTGCGGTGGGTTCATGTCGTCCGCTGCCAACCGGCACCTTAATCCTTCGATCGCAGATTCTTGGAAATCTATTGTTATTCTATTGCTGTCGCGGTCGCCGGTGTCCTTGTGGGGATTGATAGGTTAAGGCCGCGTTTCTAGTGAAGCGGAGCGGGGCGGAGAGGAGCTTAGCGGTGTCGAGTTGACCATCCACCATGCTCGAAATCTTCGCTCCGCTTCGGTGTCATTCCGCTGGAATAGCATGATTCAGTGGCGAAGCGTCCATATAACCCGATTCCCATCGGCTTCCCTTAGGGCTTAGAAAAATCGAATATATGGGCCAACGACATATTTATCTAATAAATATTTTACATACCTACTTAAAAAACTTTGAATTCACAATGTTATATGCAATAAATTTTTCTCTCACTTGAAATACATAGTTTGAATTAATAACTATCGCCTATAAATTTTAAAAGGCAATGCAATGTGCGGGCGCAGAGAATCAAGCCGTGGATTAGCGGCTTATTTCTCCATACAACGACAGTTCATAGTAAGCATCTGTCCTTTTCATTCCTGTGAACTGGTCGTCATGTTCTGTCTCGTTCTAGCACGCGCGATATATACTTGGAAATAACTCGATGCCCGACGAGTTATTACGGAGAAAGGTTAATTAGCAACGCACAAGTGCAAGCGAGATAGATGAGTCATGAAGTAAAATTGTTATGATTCGAATTTAAGAATGAATGTAGCGACATTATACTTTTGCTGGCGCGTAATACATTTTATTTTGGTAGGATTTTTTGTAATACGACTTTATTAAGAATGCCTTTAGCGGTACTAAATATGACAGGCGCGTAATACATTTTTATTTTGCTGGTTTTTAGATTGACATATTAATATGGCGGATAGTGTGTTTGTAAACAACATGTCGTTTGTTTTGTTTTGTCGAATTTAAATTTTGTTTTAGCGTTAGAACTTAGAAGAGTGTCGTGAATTAAATTAATTTATATTATGACTTGTGAATTGTGAGTCGTACGACGTAATCGCGTAGTTCGGAAAATATGGCATTAATTCAGAAAGACTGTTGTCTGACAGATTATATTTTGCTGTCGAAGGAAACTTTGTTTTCCAAACTTAGTTTTGAAAATTAAAAGCATGTCATTCAATTATAAATTACCAAAATTGGTAAGTAGATTTTTTACTCCGGCTTCCCTTCTCAAAATATTCACCCCTCGCCACTGGCATGATTGGTCAATTCGGGCACCGCTAAGCTCCTCTCCGCTCCGCTCCGCTTCAGTGGAAACGCGGCCTGCTGCACTTACAATATTCTGTTTGTTGTCTGTATCAACATCTCCGCGACAGAGCGCGCAATGCTTCTCGCCGCAGCCGCCGCACTTGCGGGCCTCCTCGCCCTCCACTAGCGGCTTCAGCTGACCATTCTTGGATACCTGGAAATCATACACAGTAGTGTTAACCACATAATTTTGTATCATTAATAAAAGATACCTGTTATAACTTATAAGTTACTAGCGACCCGCCCCGGCGTCGCACAGGTATAAAATATATAGCCACTGAAAAAATGATTAAAATCGATAACCTATGATCCTTCACGTGGTCTACTTCTTATCTGTGCCAAATAACATAAAAGTTGCTCCAGTAGTTCGCGAGATGAGCCCTTTCAAATAATTAACCCTGTTTTTTTCCCACATTCTCCTATTAGTCTTAGCATGATAAAATATAGCCTATAGCAGCCTTCCTTAATAAATGGGCTATCTAATACTGAAAGAATTTTTCAAATCGGACCAGTAGTTCCTGAGATTAGAGCGTTCAAGTTAGCCCTTTCAAGTAATTTTCCCCGCTTTTTCCTCTATTTCTTCGCTCCTATTAGTCTTAGCGTGATAAAATATAGCCTATAGTCTTCCTTAATATATGGGCTATCTAATACTGAAAGAATCATCAAAATCCGTTGCGTAGTTTTAAAGATTAAAGGGAACAAAGGGACACGAGGGAAAAAAAGCGACTTTATTTTATAATATTGTATAGAATAGATAGATAACTTTAAAAATTATAACTCGACTGTTATAATAGTAGTAGGCCTGGAGATAGTGACACAAAATTCTTGGTGATTTGTGCCAGTATGGCGGTTTTACAGGGGTATATTTACGTAAAGGCAAAAAGGAAAATGATGGTCATAGCACTCGCACTGGCAGCCCAAACGCGTGGGCGTTAATCGAACGTGTCGGATAAATAACGAGTGTCGAACGATTTGTTCCACAAAAATGCTTGTATTTTCAGATAGTCGAAAAAAAATAAGTAGGCGAAAGCGTAATGCCATACTTGTCGGGTGCGGCTTACAGCCCGCCATACCGACGCGAATACGTTAATTTTAATAAAAAAATTGAACCATTTGTACCAGGCTAATTTTTGCATAGCTAATCATCGTCGACCATTCACGAAAATCACCTTGCCATACTTTCCGACAGCGCCCAATGGCCGCCATACCACTGCAAAGGTGTAAGTTTTTTTTTTCGCCAAACGATTTGTACCACCCTGAAACTTTTTTTTAACAGTTCCCTGTATGATCATAAATAGGAGTCTGATAATGCCATACCTGTGAGAGGCAGCGAATGTGAATAATATTTTTTTCAAAATCCTAAGATTTCATACGTAATTCAAACGGTTTTTCAAGTATGGCGCCACTTTTTCTGTCTACTACAAGTATGGCAAATATAATAATGGTCACATTGTGTCGTATAATGTGCAAAAATCCAAATGCCATAATAATCGTCCAATTTTTATCATTTTTTTGCTTAAGTCCGATAGTCATCCCGTCCCATGGTTACAATATGTAACAATTTTTTTTTTGGTACAATTGTCAAATGACGAGACTACAATGATGCCATGATGTAAGAAATGATTTTACGTATCTTATAGTCGTATTTTTAAAACGTGTCAAATAAATAAGTATTTCAAGTATGGCAGCACTTTTTCCCCGTACTAGAAGTATGGGAAAAATAATAACGGTCATATTTTGTCAAATACTTTCCAAAAATTTAAATGCCATACTGGCACAAATCGTTTGGCGAAAAAAAATAATTTTACACCTTTGCAGTGGTATGGCGGCCATTGGGCGCTGTCGGAAAAGTATGGCAAGGTGATTTTCGTGAATGGCTACTCGACGATGATTAGCTATGCAAATATTAACCTGGTATAAATGGTTCAATTTTTTATTAAAATTAACGTATGGCGGGCTGTAAGCCGCACCCGAAAAGTATGGCATTACGCTTTCGCCCACTTATTTTTTTTCGACTATCTGAAAATACAAGCATTTTTGTGTAACAAATCTTTCGACACTCGTTATTTATCCGACACGTTCGATTAACGCCCATGTGTTTGGGCTGCCAGTGCGAGCGCTATGACCATCATTTTCCTTTTCGCCTTTACGTAATTATACCCCTGTAAAGCCGCCATACTGGCACAAATCACCAAGAATTTTGTGTCACTATCTCCAGGCCTATAGGGCGCTGTAGTCATTTTAAAGTGACATGTAGCCTTTAACCAACGGATGATCAAGGAGATTATGAAAACTAGAAGTAAAGAGAGAACAGCTAACATCCATAGCAACACACATAGGTACTTACTACTTACATAATATTAACAGTGGCGGGGCAAGACCAACATTTTATGTGGGCGAAATACATTTTGCGAGGCCCCCTAGGCCCAAATGGATTATTTTTAGACAATCATTTTTTATAAATAAAAATTGAGTCTCAAAATGCGTCAAATTCCCAAAAAAATCCTCGGGGTCCAAGAGGCGCGAGGCCCCTCGGGCTCGGACCGCGCGAGCGAGGCCGTGGGCGGTCGCCAAAATCATAACCCTGCTTTTTGCTTCCCTGTACATGCCTGTACTCGGGTTAAAAGGTTACAAATCTTAATATAAATGATATAATATGTAAATAACTTGTATTTTACCTACGCCAAAAATTTGGATTCGAGTTTGGGGATAACATCCTGAACTACCTACAGGGTAACCCAAGGTGAACTAGAGCCAGCTTCATGCAGCCTTCTTCTAACATCCTGCACTTATAAATAGCGAGCTATTATTTCATTACGTTTGTAGTTTGTGTACAATTAAAGCGCAGGCATCACGCGAGCAGCCTGACCTCGATGTAGCTTGTTATTTTACACAAAATACTTCTTGCGTATAAGGTAAATAAAGGTAACTTATTTGAACAATAACAATGGAGTTTAAATTTTGTGTTTACCACATGTCCATATTGTTCACAATAATATCTTCTTCATCTTATATCTTTAAACGAGCAATTCTTGTTGTAATATATAATTGGAATCTCGGAATTGGCTCCAACGATTTTCATGAAATTTTGTATAGTTTCGGGGGCGATAAATCGATCTAGCTAGGAATCATTTTTAGAAAATGTCACTTTATTCGTGTTTTATCGAATACCGAGCAAAGCTCGGTCAAATATCCAGTTATTATCAATACGAGATCGCTGTTAAGCCTCTTCAGGCTTAAACCGCTAGACGATTTAAAATAAAATTTAGTAAATACAGAAATTGAGTCCCGGGAAAGAACATAATATAAGACTTTTGCACATACATATTTCAAGACGTGAGTAGAAGAAGCATATTATGTGAGTAACAGTTAAAAAATTGCCGATTTGCGTAAATGGAGGCGTTAGAACCGAAAATGAGTTAAAATATGCCAGATATATTAGCCAGTTGATGAAATAGATAAGTTACAAACTTTGTTCAAATTATAAGGAGATAAATGAGTAAATGTCCTTATGTTTTAAAATATTAGTTATTTGGTTCTTCCACTCACGTCTTTATTTACAATTAAATAAGTCCATTAAATTGATTACTGTAAAATTTCTAGAAACGTACGCAGTGCGCATGCTACACGCGTACGCAACTGCGTACCGTGTACGCCCAGCGCGACGCAAATCGAAAACGTTTTATGAACATCTATACTTTTAAGAGTTTGTTTGTTTGTTTGTTTGAGCGCGCAAATCTCAGGAACTACTGGTCCGATTTGAAAAAATATTTCAGTGTTAACTGTTAGATATTTATCGAGGAATCGAGGAAGGCTATAGGCTATATTAATTTATCACGTTCAGACTAATAGGAGCGAAGAAATAGAGGAAAATGTGGAAAATCGGGAGAAATTATTTCGAAGGGCTTATCTCACGAACTACTGGAGCAATTTTTCTGGTATTTGGCCCAGATAAGAAGTGACCACGTGAAGGACCATAGGCTATTTTTTGTGGACTAATTTATCTGTGAAATATCTAATTTACGCGGGCGAAGTCGTGCAGAACGTCTAGTAACATAATATTATTAAGACCGTTTAAGTTAAATCAACACTTGAAGCGTTCACAAAGGAATAAGGAAGGTTAAATTCAAGAAACATTGTTATATACCCTTTTCCTTTTCCTCTTTATTTATTTAAAAAATCAAATATGATTTTAAAGCAACGTACTAAAAGGTATGCCGTATGCCACACAAGGTAGCAAATATACTTTTCACATTCAGAAAGGTAATCGAACTACGTGTCATACACTTGGGTGAATAATCTCTCCCCCCATTGTTAGTACAAAGTCATACAAAGTTACTGACACACTGACAAGTTTTTAAAACTGTGGATTATGCCCGCCGCGTAGCAACCTCAATTTTGTTTTATTTTATTGAATAGCGTCTAGATTCCAGAACTGCTAAATTAAAGTAGATCGCGAAAAAATGGTGTCCTAGTTGAACCTAGTTCTACTTCTATATCTATACTTATTATAAAACTAGCTGTTGCCCGCGACTTCGTCAGCGTTAGCATAGTAGATCACATCCCAAATATTATTTATTGTACAAAAATATTCAATGTACAGAATTGACTTTCCTACGATTTTTTAACCGACTTCCAAAAAACGAGGAGGTTATATGTTCGGCTGTGGATATATATATTTTTTTTTGTATGTTCAACGATTACTCCGCCGTTTGAGAACCGATTTTCGAGATTTTTATTTTGTTGTATTAGGTTTCCCTCCAATTTGGTACCATGTTCACAAAAGTGGTGACCTGATGATGGGATCCATGAGTAATCGAGGGAACTCCTCGAAATTTATATGGAAACATATGGTGATTTTGGTTTTATGAGAAGCATCCTAAGCATATGCTACCAAAACGCAAGATTTATACGCATACGCACCGAGGTATACTATGGTTTCGAAGATACTAAGAGAACTCCGGATTCCTTATAGATACAAGTTTGGGAGTTTAGGCGCTGTTTTGAGAACTGAAAGCATATGCTACTATGCAAATTACATTCATCATTATCATCATCATCATTACCACGTCACCAAATACCAATGTCACCAAATTCAACCTTATCTCCAGAGCATAAGGCACACATTTGACATTACTTCTGAGAAGTTAAAGTTGCTTCGATAATGTAACTTTCTGTCTCACTTCGCCGAGATATTCTGGAAAACAACCTAATTTCAACCTTTTTCATTGCGTTTAGCGTTCATAGTACAATAACTGTCTGCGGTCTCGCATATCTGCCAGGGCTGTCAAGCGAGCGGCGCGGCGGCGCAGGCGCGCGGGCCGGGTACTATGTGCACTGCGTCGTGCGACAAGTCGAGCGAGTGCCAGCCTATTGAAACTAGTCTGGTGACCGGCTACTTAGCACGTCACACGTGTTCACTTCGATTTTTTTAATTGTATTGTTTAAAATTTAAGATACGTAGAATAATATACAGGTGTATTATTCTACGCATAGTACGCGATGGCTTACTAGGTAACTAAAAAGAGTGAAATTATTATTTTTAACAAAAAATTAAAACCGACTTCCAAGGTAAAAACAATAACACCATCCTTAAAATATGAACTAAAAAGTATTAAATAATTATTCCTATCTAATAGTACCTTTTTCCGAATTCGGCTAAAACTCAACTATTTCTGTACTCAATCTTCATAATTTTGAAGTCGGTGCCAGTTCCAAAAGTTTCAAATATTCTGTCAGAGAACTGAAGATTCATCTGGTACCGACTTCAAAACGATGAAGATTGAGTACAGAAATAGTTGAGTTTTAGCCGAATTCGGAAAAAGGTACTATTAGATAGGAATAATTATTAAATACTTTTTAGTTCGTATTATAAGGATGTTATTATTGTTTTTATTTATTATTTAAAGATGTTCCGCGCTGCTTAGCTTGCGTAATTTAGGAATTTCACGCAACCGTATATTTTTCCGCAAAAAAACCTATGTCCCTTCACGTTGTCTATTCTTCATGTTTACCAAATAACATAAAAATTGCTCCAGTAGTTCTTAAGATAATAAGCAATTTCATATAATTTCTCCCGTTTTTTCCACATTTTCCTCTATTTCTTCGCTCCTAATAGTCTTAGCGTGATAAAATATAGCCTTATAGCCTTACTCGATAAATGGGCTATCTAACACTTAAAGAATTTTTCAAATCAGACCAGTAGTTCTTGAGATTAGCACGTTCAAATAAGTCCTTTCATATAATTTTCCCCGTTTTTTCTACATTTTCCTCTATTTCTTCGCTCCTATTAGTCTTAGCGTGATAAAATATAGCCTATAGCCTTCCTCGATAAATGGGCTACCCAACAGTAGAAGAATTTTTCAAATCGGACCAGTAGTTCCTGAGATTAGCGCGTTCAAACAAAAAAAACAAAGTCGATTTTTTTCCCTCATGTCCCTTTGTTGCCTTTAATCTTTAAAACTACGCAACGGATTTTGATGATTCTTTCAGTGTTAGATAGCCTATTTATCGAGGAAGGTTATAGGCTATATTTTATCACGCTAAGACTAATAGAAGCGAAGAAAGAGGAAAATGTGGAGAAAACGGGGAAAATTATTTGAAAGGGCTAACTTGAACGCGCTAATCTCGGAACTACTGGTCCGATTTGAAAAATTCTTTCAGTGTTAGATAGCCCATTTATTAAGAATGGCTATAGGCTATATTTTATCACGCTAAGACTAATAGATGAATGTGGAAAAAACGGGGGAAATTATTTGAAAGGGCTTATCTCGCGAACTACTGAAGCAATTTTTATGTTATTTGGCACAGATAAGAAGTAGAGACCACGTGAAGGATCATAGGCTATCGAATTTAATCATTTTTTCAGTGGCTATATATTTTATATCCGTGCGACGCCGGGGCGGGTCGCTAGTATCTTATATCTTTAAACGAGCAATTCTTGTATATATATATATATATATATATATATATATATATATATATATATATATATATATATATGTATTTAATTGGAATCTCGGAATCGGCTCCAATCGATCTAGTTAGGAATTATTTTAAGAAAATGTTATTTTATTCGTGTTTTATCGAATACCCAATAATAATATATTATTATAGAAGTTATTATTGCTTTCCAGTTTTATCGTGACCAAAACGATGCTCCATTAATTTTCTAGATGTTGCGAGCAGCGCTTAAAATCTACTACTATCTACATACTTTTAACAAAAACCTAACCTGGTAGTTATTGTTGTTGTTGCACGGCGGCGCGTGCTTCTTCTCCCCGCGCAGGCGGCGAGCGTGACGCCCACGCCGACGCTCACGGCCAGGGTCGGCTGGACCCGTGACGACTGCTCGCGTATCTTCGACAGTATCGCCGGCATCTCGACACTAACCTGGTAGTTATTGTTGTTGTTGCACGGCGGCGCGTGCTTCTTCTCCCGGGTCCCGTAGACCGCGCAGGCGGCGAGCGCGACGCCCACGCCGACGCTCACGGCCAGGGTCGGCTGGACCCGCGACGCCTGCTCGCGTATCTTCGACAGTATCGCCGGCATCTCGACACTAACCTGGTAGTTATTGTTGTTGTTGCACGACGGCGCGTGCTTCTTCTCCCGGGTCCCGTAAACCGCGCAGGCGGCGAGCGCGACGCCCACGCCGACGCTCACGGCCAGGGTCGGCTGGACCCGCGACGCCTGCTCGCGTATCTTCGACAGTATCGCCGGCATCTCGACACTAACCTGGTAGTTATTGTTGTTGTTGCACGGCGGCGCGTGCTTCTTCTCCCGGGTCCCGTAGACCGCGCAGGCGGCGAGCGCGACGCCCACGCCGACGCTCACGGCCAGGGTCGGCTGGACCCGCGACGCCTGCTCGCGTATCTTCGACAGTATCGCCGGCATCTTCACTTCTTTCCAACGTCTTCTACATCAATAGAAACGTACGAATGCTCCCCGTCATCTCGTCCATTTTTCTGCAACAAAAAGTAACAATTAAAAATGTGTTTCCACAGAATAAACATATACAATAATGGTTGTGAATTTTTATGTATTTTGAGAAATTTTGTATTATGCCTCCTTATTGTTTAACAACTTGAATGGTAAAAGGTAAAGGATTTTAAAAAACCTCATTAGTGTATTAAAATTACAAGCGTTTTGAGATTTATGTTATATCATAAAGTTTATTTTGTTTATTCTTCCTTTACAAACATTATGACGTTTTTTATGATGTTATGATCTGTAGGTTTTAAAACAACGACAATAACGTTATCATGTTTATCACACATGGCTATATGTCACAGTTCAAATAATATTATAAATACCTATTTATTACCCATGTAATATGTGCCAGAAGAATTTCGTATTTGCTATAGCTATGACTTTCTTCACAGATTGCAAACAACTTTTTTTACGATTTCTTAATAAATATAATTTATATTAATCATTCATTTTATATTAATAAGCAATTATATATAATTACTAGCTGTCCCGGCAAACGTTGCTTTGCCATAATATAAAGTATTTCGCCCATATTATTTTATTGAAGTGACTAAATAAGTATGTCGCCATGGCAACGTCGATCGCTATCCCGTCGCACAAACAATGGTCGCCGTCAATCTCAGGTTGTAATAATTTACTATTATTTGCACTTATCAATATATAAAATACCAAGTAGCCGATTCTCAGACCTACTGAATATGCATATAAAATTTGGTAAAAATCAGTAAAGCCGTTTCGGAGGAGTTCGTGGACTAACATTGTGACACGAGAATTTTATATATAAGATTAAGCCACCTATACTATACTCGGCGAAACATGGCGGTATACGTTCGTTGACTCCCTGTCAAAAACTTGTCATTTTCTTTATAAACCGCGATTGACAGTGAAGTGTCAGATGTTGTCAATAGCGGCTTTGTATCGAAAATCACAAGTTTTTGACAGGGAGTCAATGACCGCTACCGCCATGTTTCGCTGAGTACAGTATAGCTAGTCAGAATAATTATTGTTTTTGCATTCAAAAAAGTAATTATTCTCAGAAGAAAAAAGGCAAAGTGCCAAGAGCGATAGCATAACGAAACAAAAAACTACTAAGATAATAAACTATAATGTACACACTTAGTAGTCAATACACAACTTATGACTGTGCATAATACAATCTATCTATATAAATAAGAAATAATTTTAAATCTTGTTAGTCTCGAAAACTCGAAAACGGCTGACCTGATTTGGCTAATTTTAGTCTTGAAATGTTTGTACAAGTCCAGGGAAGGTTTGTATTGGGAGGAAATCTATAGTCTATACAAAGTTCACTGGGACATCTAGTATAGTATGCTGCTAATGAGAAGCAAGTTATAAAAATAACTATGTCAAAGTATGTCAAGAAAAAAAATGGGCTACTTCAAAACCGCCCCATACGGACGACTTTGAAGTTATAGCAAACTTTTCTTCTTTCTTTGAATAATAATACTATATAATCGATGTCATTTCGAATGATAAAGCTAAGTAGAGGCTCTATAAGTATATAATATGTCAGATATCTCTAGTTATTGTTCGTTAAAACAATATGTTTTGTTTTTTCGTAACGTTGAGTCTTTACTCAAATGATGCCTGATAAAGGAAAATGAAGCAAAATTTTCTGACTACTGACATCAGCTTAATTGCTATCATAATCTTAACCATTCATTTGCACAGAATGTTGGTTATGACTTATGAAAGATCTTAAAATAATAAGAACTATCTTGGTGGCTACTCTATGATTTGCAATTAGTTAAGGAAAACTTCACGATTACAGAAGCATTATTAATTGTGAATACCTAGAGCTACCGCTTTTTTATCGTATAAGATAATATACTAAGTTATTATACATTATGACACCAACTATAATGAGAAAAAACCTCCTGGTAACTCCTCGGCTCACATTACATCATGCAATAATTTAAAGGACGTATTCAAGGAGCGTAACAACGCTATTCTTAGTCCAGTTAAAAATAGTTTAGACATAATTTTTACATTACTGTCTAAAATCATTTAAAATGTGCGCTATGCGTAGAACATGAAGACAAACGTGAAACGGACCGCTCTTTAGTACTCTATGACTGGGTTGCACCAACTAATTCTAACTCTAACTGTAACTTTAACTTTGACTACAGTGCAAAATGTCAAATCTCTGGTTAAAGTTAAATATGGCGTTCAAGGACGCGAATTTTTCGTGAAAATTTACTGTTTTACAGTGTTACGTTTTTCCTGTCGATTTTTACGGATAATTAAATTTTTTATACCCCCAATCCCGTTGCTTGTAGCTTCAATAATAAAAAGGAACGCAACAGACATTTGTCAATTTCTTCGGTTAAAGTTATGGTTAAAGTTAAGGTTAAAGTTAAAGCTAAAGGACGCCATATTTAACTTTAACCATAACTTTAACCTTAACTTCAAGTTTAACCACGCCTCTGCACTGGTGCAACCCAACCTAAGTCTTATGTGGATATAATAATATGTATTATGGGCTATGACTTTGCTGTTGACTGCCCAACGACATCAACGATGTACAGAACCAAAATTCATTATTGGGGAAAATCTAGATCTTAATTACCCACCCCCATTGCAGTTAACGTTTTTATAGATACGAGGAGATACAGATTCTCATGTTTTTTAAATACATAATATACAAAATTTATATCTTATTTTTCAGTAAAAAATGTCTTTGTTATTGAAATTTTTTGAAGTATTTTCCGGAAACCTTATGCATGCATGCATAATAATAATAAATAAATGCTATAACATGCATATTATAAGGAGGAGCTTGTAAGTCAATCATTAATTTCAATATAAAATAATAAATACGTATCGTAGGTACTTGGTACATAAAATGAAAATGTAGAGGTCTTTTTGAATACTGATTACGTCTTTGAAAATAAATCTTGTTAGAATAAGGTTCGAATTTGACCTCTAGTATTTATAACCAAGACGCAAGTAAATGATTTATAAGCTGTACTCAATTGATTTATTATTACAAACCATTAATATTAAAGTCTCGTTTTTAGTTGGCAAAAACTTGTCAAATGCTTTTTATTACTTTAGCTAGGTTTTTTAAAGCAAGTTTTCGTCCCGAGTTAGTTTTTCCTTTATTAAAATTTTTATTAAAATCGATACGATTCAGTTTTTTGCCTAAGAAATCCTCTTTAACTGTTGAAGAAGATATAATACATTCAAGTCTGAATGCTTTTCGATATCTAGAAAGGTTGCAATCTTGGGCAGCTAGGTCTAAAAGACCAGCACGTACTTCTGAGAGTTAATAAAGGCATATTTAAATACCGTATTACAAGGTATTTAGCATATAATGTTTTTCAAGTTTTTTTAATTTACACATATCATTATTATGTAATAAATATGGCATGTAGTTAATACGATGGTGAAGTCGAATCACGTTCTTTGGACCTCCCATTTTTTTCTAATTTTTATTTTCGCCTCACGTAAGCATTTAAGTTATAGCATCTTATATATACCTAGTACCTACTTATCGTAATATTATACATTCATGTTGTATATTTTTAGCTCGCAAGTTTATATTTGTTATAAGGAAAGGCGGTGATAAAGTTAGTAATAAAATATATTTAATTAAGATGAGCAATACAATTAACAAACCCTATTAACGACCATGCATCATAGAAGGCCACGTTCCTTTGAAGGTCAACTATCAAAAATTTAAAATTCGTAATTATCGTCATGTTAAGACATATATATGTTACCGCTGATGTGCGTAAACCAGTTAGACTGCAGATTAACAAGGTATTCTGCTGATTATCTGGGTGAGTCAGTTAAAGTGCAAAAAGTTTATTCTCTTCTTACATTAACGAGATAATCTACAGAATAGTTAGGTAATCTGCGGACTATCGACCATGCATGCGGTAAATTGCATAAAACCTGTTCTTGTTTGAATAAATATTTAGTTGTATGGAATTATTTTCGGCGCCGGTTGCCGAAATTGCTGCCGGCGCCTATTCGGCAAACATCGTTTGTCAAATGACAGAAAAATGATCAAAATCATCAGTCTTACATATCTACTTAGCCACAGATACCGAAGTGGGGGGACTGGGGGGAGAGCCCCCCGCCAAAACAAAAACAAACACAATCCAGAAAGTCCAAAAGTAGGTTAGGTTAGGTTGGAACTTAGACCACAACACCCAGAAATAGGAGCCCCGCGTATCAGGGCTCCGTCAACTGATAATTGAAGCTAGTTGTGCCATATTGAGGGTCATTGGTCTCTAGGTCTGACTGATGATGGATCTGAAGATATGAGGTTGAACCTCTAGAGTGCAATTCCTAAGCGCAGCCCCCTACCAAAACAAAAACAAACACAATCCAGAAAGTCCAACAGTAGGTTAGGTTAGGTTAGAACTTAGTCCACAACACAAAGAGAGCCGAGCGAGCTGACCGTCATAAATTGTCTTCCGCAATTTAACGATGTACTATTAGTTACTATGCAAACTAACTATAGATGAAGTGCGAATATAAGCTTTTTTGATTTAAATTTCACACTTTAACGTATGGTTTATGGACATCTGCAGTTTACCTCGTTAAGACGACGCCTTGATAATTTGGCTGTAGCGATGCCGATTTTTCTCAGCAATGACTAAAGCTAAGAAACTAAAGTTCATTGTCATTATTCATCATGTCTTTGTCTTTGAATTGCCCATAGCATAACACGATTGGACAACTTTTATAACACAGAATCATCAATCGAAAAGACCTCTGTAAAAAAAGGGATTCCTATTTTTCCAACAGAGGAGAGTGATTTAAGGTTCCAAAATTTGTACATAAATTGGTTGAAGCATATACTTTAATATGTGCATAGCTTATATGAAATGTATTTATGGTTTTTAAATTACGCGACAAAAACCATTTTGCCGCTTACGCCCTTTCCATTTTTTGCTGTTCCATTGCTTGTTTTCTATGAGAGGCCGGCCCGGCCACTCATAGAAAACAAGCAATCTAAAACATATCCAACACGGTTTCTTACTTTAACGCGGCGTCACCTTAATGTGCATATTATCGTATTCCGCATTCTAGCGGTAACATATACACACTTAGATCGCGTCGCAATTGTGGCAGTGCGATCTCACTGTTAGTAGACTTTGATTGTCGAGTAATTTCCGCAACCTGAAAAACTTTAGTTTTTACTTCTAGATAACCTATATCTTTCTATTACTTTTTAAGACTGTCATCCAAATCCCTATCTTTTGAAGATGCAAGACCTCTGAGCTTCCCTCTGAAGAATCAGCCTTCACCTAGTACTCGGGTAAAGTTTTATTAATATAAAATATTATTCAGAAATAAATCATTAAAGCTAAATTAAATTAAGATACCTTACATAATATTATCTTGATATATAGATTTTTGAAAAACTATAGAATTATTTTTTAACTACTGGAGACTAAAAAAATTTGCTTTGTTATAAATTAGCTATTGTGATAAGTCAATTTTGCACGTGGAAACAATTTTTTACTACATTATAAAAATCACGCTAGTTTAAGTAATAAGACGATGCACAGTAACACCGCACCCGCTGTGCCGCGGCCGCACTATGGAAAATCGTAGAACTAGAGCATATCATAAATGGTTTTTAAAAATATCACAATTTGAATGAAATATTTATTGCATTCGATACTCTAATAACCAAATAATCCTAATCAGACATTTTTTTGTACTAAAACTGCATAAATATTTTTTTTTCATAGGTTGAAGTAAGTTGAAGTAGCGGATGGCTCATTCAAATGTTTGCATACATATAATTCAAATGAATATTGTGAAAAAAGTATTTAGCACATGCATGCGGTTTTATACATTTTTAAAAAGGATATTTTATGTTCTTATTAATGAGCTATTAACTTTTTTTAATATGCTTTTTATTTTTGAGTAAGTACTTAAAAATTGACATACCCTATTTTTCACTTTCTTTTTTTTTCGTCGAAGGTTTTCATATTTACCCACGGCTCCCCACGCGCAACTTTATGTGTTATTTGATAGCCTTACTATTCATAAATGAAAAATTAAAAAAATCTGCTGCGGAAGTTTGCGGTCCTGGAAGTTATGGGAAAAAAATGTGATAGAGGTCGGAGTAGATAATTCGGTATCTTTTGCGGTTACTGCTGACATACTTTTCAAAAACAATATTAACCACAATATTTTGATAGCAATAGCTTATTATCTATTTTGCACTCGTCCTGCGTGAGTAAATATGCATAACATTGACATTAGTACGTATTTAATATCTGAAAAACCAGTATATAAGGGGAAGCAAATATCTTCAAATTGCACACTTCAGCGTGTATTTCATATTAAGTGACACTTATTTAAATTGGTTATTTCCATTAAAATGTCAACTTTCAACTGTACTAAGGGTGATTTCATCATTCCCTATATCGAGCGTGGCAGAACCTTGGAATCGTTGTCCATAGTTCTACAGCAAACATTAAATGTTTCTGAAAACAACTTGTGTTTTGTAATTGGTTACATTCAAATACATATTCTGCCTTCTTTCAATGAGCGCTGGGCTAAAGCATCACGGAAAAAGGACCAATTTATTCTGAATAATACAAGCTGGCTGGAGTCAGGATATTCAGTACAGTTTCCGGAGTCTGAAGCACATTCACTGCCATCAACTTCTGGTGAACAAGGAAGACCGTGCATTGCTTATGGAGACTCCTCAGAATCAACAAAGAAAAGGAAAAACACTCTTTTACTAGAAGAATATGGGTTTGAGCACATTTGTAACGCATTTTTGCAAGGACTGCGGGCCTTAGGTGAGTACGCAGAGGCTCGTCTTGTTGAAGAGCTAAGAAACTCTGAGAGCGAAAAGGTTCTTTTACAATTACACTTGCTCGGCGAACATAACAGGTGTTGATGAAACATTGATTAAACGCTTGTATATTATTTTACAAGCTCTATCTTCTGGAATGATGATCGATCCCGAAAAATTTGGAGTTTATGCCTTAGAAACTGCGCGAATTTATGTTACTAACTATGATTGGTACTACATGCCATCCTCCGTGCACAAATTACTTATACACGGAGAAAACGTAATCAAACATTTTTCTGTTCTTCCTATTGGGCAACTGTCGGAAGATATACAAGAGTCGCGCAATAAAGACTACAGAAATATGCGCCTGCACCATGCCAGAAAATGTTCCCGTATAGCTACAAATGAAGACGTATTTAAAACGCTTCTATATACTTCAGATCCATTCATTTCAAGTTTAAGAAAACCTTATGTGAGACATGTGAAGGATCTTGATGAAGAGGCACTAAGTCTTTTGAAGGTGGTACCTGAAGGTGACCCTACATTTACACCGGAAGTAATTTTAGTTAGGAATAGCGAGGATAATAACAATTAGATATAACATTATCAGTAACTAAAACCTAGTTTTAAAAAACCAATAATATTATAAGATTTGTCTAATTTGAGATCAATTAGTTTGGTGTGAGGTATAGATAGGTACTATACGATTTTAAAATTTTATGTATTTTATTATGCTTGTGTGATAAGTAATTATTTAAGTTTTCTTAATTTTACTCATATTAGTACTTATTTATAAAAAATAAATAACTACTCGTAATATTACTTTTTTTCTCTTTTCTTTTTTTTTTACCTAAAATAAATATGTATACATTGAAATAAAAATACAAAAATTGATTATTTTTAAAATCTTTGTATATCATTGTATACATGTGCCAAATCTCAATACAATACGATGAAAAACCTTGAAGTTACAGATTTTTGATCCGATACGGACCCAAATTTTCCACTGTGGGCCGGTCGGAGTGGGGAAAAACCGTGTTGAATATGTTTTAGATTGCTTGTTTTCTATGAGAGGCCGGCCCAGCCTCTCATAGAAAACAAGAAATGGAACAGTAAGAAATGGAAAGGGCGTAAGGTAAACGACAAAATGGTTTTTGTCGCGTAATTTTAAAATCCCACCAAAAACATACCTGTTAAAATAGGGCCTAGTTCCAATAGGCTAATATTTGGCCTAAAAAAAGAGTTGAAATCTAATCCAATACCAAGTTCAGATGCACTTCACCCATCATAATCATCTTCATCAACAGCCTGATCCTTAATACTTCTAATTTGAACTTGGCAGGTTAATTAATTTTTATAAATATTATCTAATTATATAATTAATCAAGAGTTACGTAGGTATACCTCAAAAACCTGCCAAGTTCAAATTTAGAAGTATTAAGGATCAGGCTGTTGATGAAGATGATTATGATGGGTGAAGTGCATCTGAACTTGGATTATATTTCAACTCTTTTTTTAGGCCAAATATTAGCCAATTGGAACTAGGCCCTATTTTAACAGGTATGTTTTTGGTGGGATTTCAATGCATTTTTTTCAAGAAAATATCATACCTATGTTTTCTTTTTGTGTCACGCCCGATATAAACAATAGTTTCGATAGATGCCGCTAGTGGTATTTGTTAAACAATCAATAGAAGCTAAATTTTTAAGTAAACAGTATTTATTTATTAAGCTATTCAGTGTTCATTATATTAATTTATACATGACAATATTTTATCCCCCTCTCCTCCCACCCTCCTCATCGTATTCTCATTGTATCACTAGTACATAAGAATTTTTATCTCAAGTTCGTAGATGAGCCGACTCACGCTTGACCGATTTCTTAAATTTCTTAATTTTTTGTTAATATACATATAACACACGACTTGTGTGCCAAATTACATAATCCTAGCGTTATTGGATTTTTTTATTTGGAAGTAGCCTCTAAAGTTCGTAGATGAGCCGACTCACGCTTGACTGATTTCTAAAATTTCTTAATTTTTTGTTAATCTACATAATATAACATACGACCGGTTTGCCAAATTTTATAACGCTAGGACATTTGGAAGTAGTCTCTAAAGTTCGTAGATAAGCCGACTCACGCTTGACCGCTTTCTAAAATTTCTTAATTTTTGTTAAGTGGCCGGGCTACCCTCGAAATTCTCATACATACGTAATACCAAAATCATTTTGTCATACGAAAATATTTAACATGTTTGAGTTATTTTTCAGCTTAAAATAGTAATTACCTAGGTTCCTGAACATAAATTTCATATTTATTTATATATTTTTTAGTTTTACTCTATTTCTTAGTGTTTAAATATTTAGTACAAAATTTAGTAAAAAAAAATTACACACAAAAAAATTTTTTTTAGTGTTTAAATATTTTGAAGTTAATTTTTGTACAGGAACCTAGGTAATTACTATTTTAAGCTGAAAAATAACTCAAACATGTTAAATATTTTCGTATGAGAAAATGATTTTGGTATTACGTATGTATGAGAATTTCGAGGGTAACCAGTAACCCGGGCTCTTAATCTACATAATCAAAGCGCACGGATATTTAACACACAACCTGTGTGTATGTCCTTACATAATATGCCGGTTTGGTGAGTGGCCTCTGGATTTGAAAATGACGCCAATATTACCCAAACCCCTTTTGGAAGCTTAAATCACTCTCCACTGTTGGCAAAATAAGAATCCCCTTTTTTTACAGCGGTCTTTTTGATTGATTATTCTCTGTTATAAAAGTTGACCAATCGTCTTATGCTATGGGTGATTCGAAGACAAAGACATGATGAATACTGACAATGAACTTTGATTTCTTAGCTTTATTCATTGCTGAGAAAAATCGATATCGCTACAGCCAAATCGTCACAAGGCGTCGCCTTATGTATTTTTCGTTACGCAATTTCTCGATTCGGTCACCGCGCTCAAAGCCCAAGACCAAAGCTATGAAATAGCTTAAAAACTATGCATTTTTAGTAACAATTGCCTCCTCAGAAGTCGTCTGCAGTTCAACCAAGATTTAAACAAGTCAATAGGCATGATGACTATTTTTCTTATTAGTAATTGAAAGACCTTTAAAAAATAGAAACATCGATGAAAGAATTACTCTGTTAGCTTAAAAATTCACCAAGATATAACAATTCAAACATCTCATAAAATGGACCTGCCCGAAACGCTCCATACAAAATGCAACTCGATTATGACGTCACCTTAGAGCTGTTTGTAGGCATCGCGGGAGATTTTTGTTCGGTAGCTATATTAATTATTGCATTTATGAAAGTGGTTTCAAAACAAAAGTTGCTTTAAATTACATAAGTTATCAAACGGTATACAAATATTAAGAAATTTAATTGAAAAAAAAATTGACTTGAATATCTAACTTTGAAGGCGCATAACAAAAAAAAAATACAAAAGCTATCAAGCTGAAATTTTGGAAATACTTATTTTTTACCGTTATTTCTTCATTTTAATAACAAAATTCGCTAATTTTTGACCTCGTCATCATCCCAATTGCCTCCTCAGAAGTCGTCTGGTCGGAAATTGACAGGAAAACGTATTCAGGAAGAGCCATCTTGAATGTATACAATTTACAACTTATACACATTCAAATGTGACGGATTTTTAACAATTCAAACAAGATTGTGTGAATATTTTATAAAACATAAGATTATTACGCAGGTTCTTTCTTTAATCATAAAAGTTGTTTAAAATCATCGGATTAAATAGCAAAAACGACGACACTAAAAATCATTATTAGAAATCTATACTTATAAAATTACATGTCCTGACTGACTGACCGATTCATCATCACTGAGCAAAAACTGCAGCCACGAAATTTGGTGAGTAGGGTTGTTTTATTAAGTAGACACCCACTAAGGAAGGAATTTTGAAAATTTTACCCCGAAGAGGGTGAAATTGGGGTTGAAAGTTTGTATGAAAGTCCGTCATTTCTTGAGTTAGAAACATGAAACTTTATTTTTGGGTTACTGATTTAAAATGAATGGATACGTATTTAAGCGTTTTTGGAAATTCTACCCCCAAGGTGAAATTGGGGTTGAAATTTTTAATGAAAGTCCGTTATTTCTTGAGTTAGAAACATGAAAGTTTATTGACGTTTGCGTTTGACATTTGCTTAAATAGGGTCCCGTTTTTACCCTTTGTATAGGGAACCACAAAAAGGGGAAAACTATCCATCTTTGTTATTATACTATGTTAACACGGACGAAGTCGTGGGCAACAGCTAGTAATATATAATAGACTTAGGGCCTGTTTCACCGCTTCCTGATAAGGTGCCCGATAGGCTAATTTTATTTGACAGATTCTCCATACTTCTATGTGTCAAGTTATGTGGTGGATAGCCTTATCAGGAAGCGGTGAAACAGGCACTTAGGGCCTGTTCCACCAGTTCCTGATAAGTGACGAATAGGCTACTGCCAATTAACTTGACAGATCAACTATGGAGAATCTGTCAAAAATGTTGTGAATAGCCTATTCGGCACTTTATTAGAAAGTGATGAAACAGGCCCTAAATGTAGCCCAAAACTTATTGAAAGCAAAAGTTGGTCAATCGCACGTAAACCGTACATTTTCCTCAATTTATGTTACCTATAACCCAAGCATAAACTATCCAAATTGCTTTTTCGGGGCACGATAAAGAAAAAAGTGTCAATGCTAGGTCAATGCATAACATCTTAGAAGTCGGTTCAGCGGTTTCAAACCGAAGATGTAACCGACAGACGTAGAGATCAACTATGATAACATGGCGCGCCCATCCAAATGACTGTTTCAATGTGTGTTCACATCCTTATGAAAGAGTTTGTATGTAGTAAGTATTCAACCAATCACAGTACACGTAATATTTTAGTTAGTGTCACTTATTACCAAGATTTGTTGGTCAACTAATCATAACTAGCCTACCGCGCAAGACAACGCGCACTTCAAACGTTTTGACAACGCACTTCAGACTCTATTTATTAGCATGAATTTGGTATGGAAAATTATATAAGAGTCAGACATGTTAATGATACTATTATTTCATTAGCAAACACAGTTATTAGTTATGTAACATAGCTCTAACGATTTCCGTCAAAAGTCTCACTTTTTGTTATTCATTTTAAAGTCAATGTATGTATGTAATATACAAATAACCACAAAAACCTATGCTTTGTTAGCAAACGAAAACACAATACAGCTTTATATAAATACCAGTCGTTCCGCGCGGCTCCGCCTGCGTAAATTAGATATTTCACAGACTAATTTGTCGATAGATAATAGCATATGATCCTTCACGTGGTCTACTTCTTATCTGTGCTAAATAACATATAAATTGCTCCAGTAGTTCATGAGATAAACCCTTTCAAATAATTTCCCGTTTTTTCCACATTTTCCTCTGTTTCTTCGCTCCTATTAGTCTTAGCGTGATAAAATATTATAGCCTATAGCCTTGCTCGATAAATGGGCTACTTAACACTGAAAGAATTTTTCAAATCGGACCAGTAGTTCCCGAGATTAGCGCGTTCAAATAAGCCGTTTCAAATAATTTTCTCCCTTTTTTCCACATTTTTCTCTACTTCTTCACTCCTATTAGTCTTAGCGTGATAAAATATAGCCTATATCCTTCCTCAATAAATAGGCTATCTAACACTGAAAGAATTTTTCAAACCGGACCAGTAGTTCCTGAGATTAGCGCGTTCAAACAAACAAACAAACAAACTAACTAACAAACTCTTTATAATATTAGTATATTATAAAGCGGAAGAGTATAGAGTATAGAGTATAATTATAAGTATAGAGTATAGATTAATGTAACCAAAGTATTACTCTATTATGCTTAAGTTTTGTGTGTTTCTTATATAATATAATTATTGTGATTTTAATCTGTTTAATGACTGTTTTAGTAGCATTTAATTTAGTTTATGATTTTAAAACAATATTATTAATTACTTTAACAGTCAACTATTTTCCATGACTCTACAATACTTAAAATATCAACTTGTCACCAATCGCCACACGTAATATTGTTACGTGCTAGGGTTCGACGATTCGGAGAGAAAGACCTGGTGACTCTCTTGAAGACTTTATTCACAAACACTAGCTCACACAAATCACTAAGTCCAAACACTAAGCACTAGATCCAAATCACTGAGCACTATCACTGTCCTAGGTCGTAGCCGAGTCGTTAGTTCACTATCACAATCACTCACTATTGATCACTTGTCTCACTTTGAAGTCGCCTTGATGATCGCTCGGATCGAACTGCCTTGACTGCCGGCTTGTTTACCTTTTATATGGCCCGCGTCGAATTCTGGAGCGTTCTATTTTGGGTTGTTTACGTAAACACGCAATCACATAAACAAGGGTCGGGCTTTTCTAGAAGGTACGCGCAACTGTCGCGCGCAGGTAAACAACTGCCCGTATTCGTAACACGTAAACAACTTCCCGTATCCGTAACACTACTCCCCTCTTAGAGATGCTCGTCCCGAGCATCGTTGTTACTGCCATGATAACGTGCCAAACGGTCTATGTGTACCACTTTGAATGTGCCTCTTGGTGGCTTTTGAATCCTGTAAGTCACATCATTCAATCGGGTAACCACTTTATATGGGCCGTCCCACTTGGTCTGCAACTTTGGAGATTTCCCTTTTCGGCGAGTTGGGTTATGCAGCCATACCAGTGACCCTTCTTCGAAGCCGCTCGTGTTCGATCTCCGGTCGTATCTGGTCTTCATGTTCTCACTTGACTGTAACCCATTTTCCCGAACCATGGCGTGTATGTAGTGCATCTTTTCCCTTAAATCGCAGATATAGTCTGGTACGGTCTTTGGTTCCTCCGGTGACCCTCCTGTCAAAAGGTCTACTGGAACTCTTAGTTCCCTACCATAATTGACATACGCCGGGGTAGCTTTTATGCTTTCATGCTCGGCGGTACGGTACGACAGAAGGAAGAGTGGTATATACTTGTCCCAATCTTTTTGTTTGTCATCTACTAATTTCGCCAAATGCCTCTCAAGGGTCTGGTTAAATCTTTCGACCATTCCATCAGATTGTGGATGGTACGCGGTGGTCCTCGTCTTATGCATTCCCAAAATTCTGCACACTTCCTGGAAGACCTGCGATTCGAAGTTCCTGCCCTGATCGGAATGGATTTCGAGAGGCACACCAAAGCGAGATATCACTTCCTCGACCAGCTTGGAAGCAACTGTTGTAGCTTCCTGGTTTGGTATGGCGAACACTTCGGGCCATTTGGTGAAGTAGTCCATGACAACCATAAAATACTTGTTTCCCGATTCCGTTACAGGAAATGGCCCAGCCACGTCAACTGCAATTCGTTCCCACGGTGCGCCAACGTTATACAAGCGCAGGTTCCCACGGCTCCTTGTCTGTGGTCCCTTGACTGCAGCGCAATTTGTACATTTGCGGCACCACTCCTGCACATCATCTCGGCAATGCAACCAGTAGAACCTTTCTCTCACTTTTGTTAACGTCCTCTTGACACCTAGATGACCTCCTGATACGCCATCATGCATTTCACGGAGAACATCCGGTACTCTCGTTCTTGGGACAACTATCTGAAGATGGAACTCTCTGCCGTTAGTCTTCTCCCATTTTCGGTAAAGTATTCCATTTTGAAGTATCAGACTGTCCCATTGCGCCCAGTACGCCTTAGTGGCAGCGCCAGTGGGTGCAACCTCACTCCAGATTGGTTTTTCGTTACCTCGTTTCTTCCATGTGATGATGTGTCGTAGGTCGTCATCTGTTTCTTGAGCCTCCCTCATAGCATCATTCTCCCATGGACCCAAAGGACTTGTTTTCGTTAACTTTAATGTCACTTCATTAGATTCCTGCTTAACACAATGTTTGCAGTCCTCTGAACACGGTCTTCGTGAAAGTGCGTCGGCATTCCCATGCGCCTTTCCGCTGCGGTGTTCCGTCTTGAAGTCGTACTCTTGGAGCTGTTCAATCCATCGAGCTACTTGACCTTCAGGGTTCTTGAATTGCAGTAGCCACTTCAACGCTGCGTGATCAGTTCGCAGTAAAAACTGTCTGCCGATGAGATACTTGCTGAAATGTTGTAGCGTCTTTACAACAGCCAAGAGTTCTCTTCTTGTCACACAGTAGTTTCTCTCTGGCTTAGATAAAGATTTGCTGAAATATGCAATTACAACTTCTCTTTCGCCCTGTTTTTGAGATAACACCCCTCCAATGGCCGTGTTGCTTGCGTCAGTGTCGACTATAAACTGACCTTCATGTTGTGGATACCCCAGGATTGGTGTTTCACACAGATGTTTCTTCAGTTTCTGAAAAGAATCTTCAGAAGTCTCGTCCCACATAAACTGTCGTTTATCTTCCGTCAGCCGATGTAATGGCTTGGCTATCTCTGAGAATCCCTTGACAAAACGCCTGTAGTAGGAGCATAGGCCGAGAAATGCCCGCACTTCGGTTTTGTTCTTCGGGGTTGGCCAATTTTGAACTGCTTCCAGTTTCTCCGGGTCCGTCTGGATTCCATCACTGGAGATGACATGGCCGAGATAATTGACCTTACTCCTGAATAAACGACACTTTTTCGGATTCAACTTTAACTTGGCCCCCTCTATTTTAGCGAAAACTCGTTCTAGGTTTCGCAAATGGTCCTCGAAGTCGCGGCCAACAATGATGACGTCGTCCAAGTAGACTAAGCAAGCCTCTCCAACTAAGCCTGCCAGTACACACTCCATGAGTCGCTCAAATGTGGCAGGTGCGTTGCACAATCCAAAGGGCATGACGTTAAACTGCCATAAACCTTTACCGGTGGAGAAAGCTGTCTTCTCCTTGTCTTTTGGATGAATTTCGACCTGCCAGTATCCAGATTTCAGGTCCAGGGTCGAGAACCATTTCATGCCACTCAAGGTATCCAGAGTGTCGTCGATTCGAGGTAATGGATAGCTGTCCTTCTTAGTGACATCATTGAGACGCCTGTAGTCCACACAAAATCTTGTGCTGCCATCTTTCTTCTTCACTAATACAACAGGTGAGCACCACGGACTTGCAGACGGTTCAATAATCTTATGCCTTCTCATGTCCTCCAAAAGGCCTTCAACTTCTTTTTCCTTTGCAATGGGTATCCGTCTTGCTCGTTGGCGAATTGGGTTCTCGTTTCCAGTATCTATCCTGTGCTGAACCATCGACGTTCTTCCAAGGTCGCCTTCCTGACTGGAGAAGATATTCGCGTGGCGTTGTAAAAACTTCTTAGCTTTCATGCTCTGCGAATAAGTCAGATTACTCTTGCAGTCGTCGAGTAGCTCAGTCACTAATCCATAGTTGCTGCTGTTTGCTGAGTCTGAGCCTGTGATCGAACTACACTTTCTCATCCAGACAACTTCCTCGCACTTTCCAATGACGTCACCTTTGTTCAAGCAGATCTCGTGATCACCCAGATTCAAAACCCTGACCACAGCGTTACTGCTTCCTCTAACAAGGGTTCTCGCCGTCATCAGTTTCCGCGCTGATGTCTTGGTAGGTATGTCTTCGATCAACACGCATCTGTTTGACTTCTTCTTTCCAGCTGGCGGTAGTTTTACGAGCACTCTAGCTTCCGCTCGTCCAGGTATAATGACTTCCTTTACACATGCGACTTTCCCGCAGGCGCCTCCAAGGATGAAAATTTCTTCTTCGCCACACTTGAAAACTCCGTCAGCGACATTAATTCTGCAGTTATGCTTCTTCATGAAATCCAAACCCAAGATGCAATCATCCATAATTTCAGCCACGATAACGTCATGGGGGTATGAGGATCCCCCTACATTAATCGTTACTGACATTTCTCCCAGGACGGGTATTGGCTGACCGGAGGTAGTAAGGAGCCGACAGTTAATTCTCCTCTTGTGTCTTCTTGTGGCTTTTACCAGATTTGGGTTAACTATCGTTCTAGAGGCTCCTGTATCTAGAGTCATTTTGCAATCCGTCCTGTTAATAGTCCCCTTAATCACAAGACTATTCCCGCTGCATGCTTGGGAGATAACAGTTAGCGGGGCTTCCTCCGCGACAGCCAGTACTCGCCCCTCAGTCCTGGCTTTTATTCGTTTCCCTGATCCCGGGCAGGGGATGAAGCTCCTTTCTTCAGCTCCTCTATTTGTTTCATGCGTTCCTCGAGACTTTTCATCCTTGCCAGATGGGTCTCCTTCTGCGGGCAGTTGAGCTGAAGATGGCCCCTCTCACCGCACTTATAGCACATGGCTCCATAATTTCTCTTCGTAGGAGCCTTAACCTCCCTGACTTCCTCGGGGACCTCGCCGATCTTATAGGTCTGCCGTATGTCACGCCGAACAGCCTCGACCTCTAAAGCATGCGCCAACGCTTCCTTTAACGAGGTGTGGTGACGTAGCCTTACTGCAGCTCTGACCTCCAGATCCCTGATTCCGTCGACAAATGCTTGTACAATATTCGTGTCGACCATTTTGGAATCGGCTCCTGGGTGTGCCTTCCTGACGAGTTTTTCAATTTCCAACGTCCATTGCTGTAGTCCCTCTCCTGAGCGTTGGACTCTGTCACGAAGTTGAGCACGGAACACGTGCTCCAGGTGTCGCTCCCCGTATCTGGATTCAAGGGCCTCCATCAGGTCGTGGAACCCATTTCCTGTATGTGCTTCTAGGACCGACAAAGCTTGCCCTCTGAGCGCAACAGTGAGAGCGGTCAGGCATTGTTCGTCAGTCCATCCGTTGGCAGAAGCAACCGTCTGGAATTGCTGACGATAAGCGTTCCATGAAGTAGTACCGTCGTATGGTGGCACTTTAACTCTTGGTCCTTGTACCACTTGCACCACTCCGGTAGTTCCACTAGACACCGCCACTCCTGTGGTTTCAAGGCGCACTACTTTCTTCTGAAGTTCAGTGAGGCCGGTTTTCACATTTTCTACATCCAATCCTAACCCCGTAACTCGTTCGTCCATTACGTCGACATCTTTACGAAGCTTTGTCACCGTGTCACTGACATCCTTTATAGCCAGAAGCGCCTTTTCTTGAAGGTCCTTTTGTTGCTCTTGTGACTCTTGCAAAGCGCCCAGCTTGCGGTCTTGTGCCTCCATCATTGCCCTTTGAGAATCTTGCAAAGCCTGAATATCAGCCCTTTGCAGCTCCATTAATTTAATTAAATTTTCTAAATGAAGAGCCATTTGAGGGGCCGTAGAAACTACGGGCGATGCCTGGTGGCTGGAGCCAGTAGACGGAGCCCGGTGGGCGGGGCCAGTGGGCGTGGCCTGAGTAGTCTGGTGGGCGGAGCCTGGGGGCGTGGCCAGTGGGCGGGTCTCGGTGGGCGGAGCCAGTGGGCGGGGCCTGTCCCTCAGTGGGCGGAGCTTGGTCCCCAGTGGATGTGGCCTCCGCAGTCCGTTGCGCCCTTGTTCTGACACTTCCCTCGAAGTCCTCTCTCGGAGTCAATGGCATCTTCCAAATCCCACTTCTGACACCAGTTGTTACGTGCTAGGGTTCGAGGATTCGGAGAGAAAGACCTGGTGACTCTCTTGAAGACTTTATTCACAAACACTAGCTCACACAAATCACTAAGTCCAAACACTAAGCACTAGATCCAAATCACTGAGCACTATCACTGTCCTAGGTCGTAGCCGAGTCGTTAGTTCACTATCACAATCACTCACTATTGATCACTTGTCTCACTTTGAAGTCGCCTTGATGATTGCTCGGATCGAACTGCCTTGACTGCCGGCTTGTTTACCTTTTATATGGCCCGCGTCGAATTCTGGAGCGTTCTATTTTGGGTTGTTTACGTAAACACGCAATCACATAAACAAGGGTCGGGCTTTTCTAGAAGGTACGCGCAACTGTCGCGCGCAGGTAAACAACTGCCCGTATTCGTAACACGTAAACAACTTCCCGTATCCGTAACAATATTATATATATATATATATATATATATATATATATATATATATATATATATATATATGCTAATGTAACGGTATTGATAAAACCCAAAAAACAACACATCCAAAATGACAGTTTTTAACCGACTTACAAAAAAAAGAGAAGGTTATAATATGTTCGGCTGTGGATATACTTTTTTTTTTGCAGAATACTTTGTACCGTAGATATAATAACTTCTAGATCCTATAGGTAATGGAAATAATTGATATGACGCCGATAACCGGTTGTGTCACCTCGCGGGTCAAGGAGCGTCATCTCTGTCACGTCAAGTGTCACACGCCTGCGTCACAACTCACAAGCCACAATACAATATTAGAGATCAACTACGATAACATGGCACGCCCCTCCAAATGACTGTTTCAATGTGTGTAGTCACATCCTAATGAAAGAGTTTGTATGTAGTAAGTATTCAACCAATCACAGTACACGTAATATTTCTGTTAATGTCACTTATTACCAAGATTTGTTGGTCAACTAATAATAACTAGCCGACCGCGCAAGACAACGCACTTCAAACGTTTTGACAACGTACTTCAAAACGTTTTGAATTTTGGAGGGGCGCGCCATGTTATCGTAGTTGATCTCTACGATTTCGTGCAATTAATTTTATTATGGCGCCTTTTGAAATTGACATTTGATGGGTAGCCATTTTGATTACCATTCCATCGTGATTGCGAACCTACAGTTAGCACAATCAACGCTGATCATGGGCAAGTAAAGACGTATACTCTACATTCTACATCCGCTATCCCCAATGCGCATGAAATTCACGCCCACCGGCAAAATAACGTAAAGCCTACGTGATGGTCGTTTTTCCACTTTTAAATCGTAATTTTGAAGAATGTTATTTTTTAACCCTAAAAAATTTTTGTTGCGGCCCGCGACACCAAGACCAAAACATGTTTGTGGCCCGCATGATAAAAAGATTGGGGAGCACTGCTCTACATTGTACACATATTTTGTAAGACCTTATGTTTGTCCATCAACGTAGACCCTTCTTCACGTCGATGCCACCATGAGAGCTAATTATCCGAGGCCTTCAGAGAGAAAAGTGTAACAATTATGTTATTACTTGTTCATAATACCCGTTACACTAAAAGAGTTAATAATTAAAATATATAATGATAACGAAAAATTACACGCTTTCAATTGTTCAGATGAGGGACTCAGTGGCTCGCTCTGGCGTGAATGGTAATATATCGTGATTCTCATACTGTTACCCGCGGCTGCAGTCAAGGTTAGTTAAGTAATTCGGTTAATTTAACCACGTAACTGTGGGTTCAGAATGTGCCGTTAGGTAGCGAACCGTTGACACAAAAACACTATTTATGTGGAACGGAGAAAGGTGTTGAGAAAATAAACGATATTTAAGAGCAAAGAAAACTCACGGCTGCAAGAAAGTACTTTCTTAGACCGTGTGGCAACTGCAATGTATCTGGCGCCCATATTATTTAGCTTTCTAAATAAAGGCGCTATATCAAAAGTAATTTTACCGCAAGGGCAATTTTATACTTAATTTGTATGACTATAAAGTCGTGAATACGCTGCGGCCAGAAGCTATCGGCTCGCTCGGAAAACATGCGACAAAACGTAATTTTAATTATTTAAAAAATAACTAGGAGCATTTAAGCAAAATGCTTCTATACGATTTTGAGTTGCAAAGATGTCTATCAATTGGACTAATTTTCTACAATACATCTATTTTCGTTTAAAAATAATCTTCAAATTTAGTATTTTTAAGAGGTCATTTCGAAAATTAAATGTTTCGAGGCAAAATACATTAATCGTGTTTCTGGTTCTTCTCAAACCTAGATAAGGCTGTGAAGATATGTATATCTCATTACCAGATTTGTAACATCTCTGAGGGTCCTATAGTAAAAAAGGACAGTTTTTTCAATATAGCGCCTTAAAGACGTATGCAAAATAATGGCTTCTTATCCACTAAACGTTATGGACAAAACGTTCTGTGTGTTCCTTCAAGCTCAAAGTTGCCCAATACTTTCAGTTCGGTCCCGAACTCTACATTTTCTCGTTATAAAAATTGTCATAACTTATGTCCCATTATCATCCTTCAATTTTTTTTTTTTGAAGTGAAAACTTCTTTAGCGGCGTTGAGCACTTTTGTGGGATGGGTAAAAACTATGAAACTCGCGTCAGATTCTCGTGCTGATCGAAAAACCTTGGAAAAACCGTAAGCGGTAAGACGGTTGGAGAGTAGTGTTTTGTGTCGAACTCGAACTCGAACTCGAATTGATTGTAAGGGTTTCGTTTAATTAAAAAAAACGATTTTTAAAAATCGATTTTTGTAAGAAATGGGTTAAAAAAGGAAAAAAAAAGCGACTTTGTTTTATAATAAGTATAGATTATAATATGTACATATTTATGCGTCTTAGAAACATTAATGATTGGCACAAATCAGCATACTGACCTTGCACAACAGTTTATGAAAAAAATATAAATAAATAAATATTAAATTATAAATATCGTGTCGTGTGCCGTATTTTAAGAAAAAGTCTGAATTTAGGTTCCTAGTCTAGGAATGGAAAAAAATTAAAAATTGTTTTTTTCAGTAGGTATCAGACTTAAGCCCCGTATTCACTTTGATTAGTAATAAGTGCAAGTGATTAGTGCAGGTGATTAGTAATCAGGTAAAAGTACGTGTGGACAACGACTGATTAGTGCAAGTCCTTTGATTTCTACTAATCACTAATCTCTTGAACTAATCACTTGTACTCGCACTAATCAAAGTGAATACAGGCCCTTAGAAATAAATAGGTACTGTCCAAACCCCATAAGTTATGAGGTGCTACATAAAGAATTGCACAAACCTACGCGACCAAAGCGACTGCGAAGCGGTAGCGTCTACCGCGCGGCGGACGCTGCCCATGTAATCTTATGGCGCTGTGCACACCTGCACGACTGCGACGCGGGATGTTCGCGTCGGCAAGCGGAACGTGCGCGTCAAGTTGTCAGACGCGTGTTTTGAAGTGTACATAACTAGACTTCTTTTTTAAAACCTTTTTTATATTATTTTCTACAACTCTTTAGTTTATGATTTTTTGATTTGTATACGTTTTGATAGATTGTGTCATGATATTAACGTTTGACGGTTCGCACCGTAGTCGCGCAGGTGTGCACGGCCAGTTTCGCGTTGCAGACGCTCCCGTATCGCGTACCGCGTCCCCTGTCACTGACGCTTAGGTTTGTTTTAAGCTTAAAGCTTTCGACTCTACATACACCCTAAAGTCTATAAAGCCTAACCATGCCTAACTAGGTAGTTAGGCTAGGTTTTTAAGTCGGTTTCATCTTTTTAAAATACTATCATTTATGAAAAAACTTCATATTACTGAAACTTCACCAGTTTCTGAACGAAATTTTATGCGACATAGTTTTCAGAAACACGAGCGATCACCATTCGCCTCATTGCGCGTGGCTATTGTAGGTATTGTCGGTCGCAAGTCGCCAACACAAATACATTTTCCACATAAACATGACCTTGACTTAGCTTTGACTTAGGGTTGCCAGTACTTTAATTTTTCACTACAATTAAATTAAAACTATTATTGTAGTAAAAAAGTGATTTATCTTTTCACTAGCTCTTTTGATTGGTTAACTTCTAAATATTTACCAATCACTTATCACAATAACGCTGTCGAATAGATATAATCCTATTTTAAAAAACCCCAGAAAATTGACATATATTATATTATAATATATAATATCTTTTGAATATTTCTATAAAAAGTAATTTTTCGTTAGCCAACTATTTCTTCATTGAACTTACTACCTAGTTACTTTCATAGATGTGCTAAACGCGGGTTTAAAATATTTATTTATCAAACAAAAAACACAGTATTTCTAATCTATACTAATATTATAATTGAGAAGAGTTTGTTTGTTTGTTTGTTTGAACGCGCTAATCTCAGGAACTACTGGTCCGATTTGAAAAATTCTTTTACTGTTGGATAGTCAATTTATCGAGGAAGGCTATAGGCTATATTTTATCACGCTAAGACTAATAGGAGCTAAGAAATAGAGGAAAATGTGGAAAAATCGGGGGGAAATTATTTGAAAGGGTTTATTTGAACGCGCTAATCTCCGGAACTACTGGTCCGATTTGAAAAATTCTTTCAGTGTTAGATAGCCCATTGATCGAGAAAAGCTATAATATGTATTTTATCACGCTAAGACTAATAAAAGCGAAGAAACAGAGGAAAATGTGGAAAAAACGGGGGAAATTATGTGAAAGGGCTTATTTGAACGCGCTAATCTCAGGACCTACTGGTCCGATTTGAAAAATTCTTTAAGTGTTAAATAGCCCATTTATTGAGGAAGGCTAAAGGCTATATTTTATTACGCTAAGACTAATAGGAGCGAAGAAATAGAGGAAAATGTGGAAAAAACGGGGGAAATTATATGAAAGGGCTTATTCGAACGCGCTAATCTCAGGAACTACTTGTGCGATTTGAAAAATTCTTTGAGTGGATAGCCTATTTCTCGAGAAAGGCTATAGGCTATATTTTATCACGTTAAACCTAATCAGAGCGAAGAAATAGAGAGAAATGTTGATATGAAATTGCTTATTATCTTAAAAACTACTGGAGCAATTTTTATGTTATTTGGTAAACATGAAGAAAAGACCACGTGAAGGGACATAGGCTATTTTTTGCGGAAAAATCTACGGTTGCGTGAAATTCCTAAATTACGCAAGCGAAGCCGCGCGAAACATCTATATGTAATAAAATCGTAGGAAAGTCAATTCTGTACATTGAATATTTATTATTTTTGTACAATAATTAATAATACTTGGGATGTGATCTACTATGCTAACGCGGACTAAGTTGCGGGCAACAGCTATTATGTAACATAACATTATTGTACATTTGTATACGTAGGTATACTAAAGTTAGATTATTAACTCTAAAATTCTAAATCTTAGCAAGAACATGCTTGTTTATTATGACTTCTGATGCAGATTTGGAATTAAAATAATTTTATTTTCGGTCGTAAATTTTTTACATTAAAACAAAAGAAAAAGGATCATCAAATTTTAATGAAAAAACTACAGATGTTGTTAATACTGTGGTTAAGACTATAAATGTACATGCATCTAACAAAATAAAAAAGTAAACTCAAAAGGCAACGAAACTTCTGGTATCAAAGACCTTCATTCGTTCACCGTGTTTCGGTGACCTTAAAAAAAGTAAAATGGAATTGAGTCATTCGAAATACGAACATACGTCAAATCACGACGCTGTCATATTACAGGTCGCCTCGCCGGAAGATCCATTCAATAGATTACTTTTAAATTGGATTAAGGGCTTTCGAGGCCCTCGGTCCTCACTAGAGAATTTTCTGGAACATTCCACGACAGATTACATAGCACAGAATATTTCTAAAAAAAATACATAGCAAATTTGTTGCTGAGTAGTCATTATAATTGCATTACCCACAAATACCAAAACAGAAACAATTCTTACGAAAAATGTTGATTTACGATGTGATAGAGTTAGCAACCCTGGAGTTTCGTAAGCGCATTAGCAACGACTTGCACAACCATCCGGTTGATTCACTCCCAACCATAACTAATCCTTCTTAGTTCTTAGAAACCGATGGCTTTTTAGTTTTTATGGGTGTTCTGTGTTTGCTGGTTGTCCTATTTCCATTACATAGTCAACTATCAACTATCACGCAAGTTTCTGAAAACTGTTTTTTGTTGCTGATTTGATATAGTTTACATATTATATCAATTCAGCAATTATATTATAAAATATAAATAACTAGATGACGCCCGCAACTCCGTTGCGCCAAAATTCGTTTATCGTGCAGGTACCGTACATTTTTCCGGGATAAAAGTGTCCTATGTCCTTTCCCGGGACTCAAAGTATCTCCATACCAAATTTCAGCAAAATCGGTTCAGCCGTCAGCGGTTAGGGCGTGAAGAGGTAACAGACAGACAGACACACTTTCGCATTTATAATATTAGTATGGATTTTAGTTCTCAAAATGGTTTAGGCTTCGGAGTGGCTTAGGCCAGTGTTCCGCAAACTTTTTTTGTTCAAGCTACAGCTAGAAAAGCTTGAGACACCAGTATAGCAGTATGGAGACAATTCATTCAAAGACAAAACATTATTTTTAGGGGTCCGTCAAAAATGTCACTTCTTAAGAGGGTTCCGCCACCAAAAATGTTTGAGAGCCGCTGGTCTTAAATAACAAAGATAGTACATGATAAGCGAGCAACCAGCATCACAATAATCTGTAATCTGTATATAACACAATAATAATATGTACTTACATGTGTAAAATCATAATGATTAATGTAACATCCGTTTATGTTTCTAGAATAAAATTAAGACAAGCAGATAAGATGCTCCACATATGCCGTTATTACTCATTCGTTAGTGGACGAGGAACAATAATGTTTCTGATTTACAAAATATTGTAAATTGAAAATTAAGTATCCCATAAAATTATTTTCGTACTCCGTTGCGCCAAAATTCGTTTATCGCGCGGGAACTCCTTCCTTTTTCCCGGGACTCAAAGTATCTCCATACCAAATTTCAGCAAAATCGGTTGTGCGGTTTGGACGTGAAAGGTAACAGACAGATAGACAAACACATTTTCGCATTAATAATATTAGTATGGATAGCAGTGGCGAGGGGTGAATATTTTGAGAAGGGAAGCCGAAGTAAAAAATCTACTTACCAATTTTGGTAATTTATAATTGAATGACATGCTTTTAATTTTCAAAACTAAGTTTGGAAAACAAAGTTTCCTTCGACAGCAAAATATAATCTGTCAGACAACAGTCTTTCTGAATTAATGCCATATTTTCCGAACTACACGATTACGTCGTACGACTCACAATTCACAAGTCACAATATAAATTAATTTAATTCACGACACTCTTTTAAGTTCTAACGCTAAAACAAAATTTAAATTCGACAAAACAAAACAAACGACATGTTGTTTACAAACACACTATCCGCCATATTAATATGTCAATCTAAAAACCAGCAAAATAAAAATGTATTACGCGCCTGTCATATTTAGTACCGCTAAAGGCATTCTTAATAAAGTCGTATTACAAAAAATCCTACCAAAATAAAATGTATTACGCGCCAGCAAAAGTATAATGTCGCTACATTCATTCTTAAATTCGAATCATAACAATTTTACTTCATGACTCATCTATCTCGCTTGCACTTGTGCGTTGCTAATTAACCTTTCTCCGTAATAACTCGTCGGGCATCGAGTTATTTCCAAGTATATATCGCGCGTGCTAGAACGAGACAGAACATGACGACCAGTTCACAGGAATGAAAAGGACAGATGCTTACTATGAACTGTCGTTGTATGGAGAAATAAGCCGCTAATCCTGCGGCTTATTTGATTCTCTGATGCATTGCCTTTTAAAATTTGTAGGCGATAGTTATTAATTCAAACTATGTATTTCAAGTGAGAGAAAAATTTATTGCATATAACATTGTGAATTCAAAGTTTTTTAAGTAGGTATGTAAAATATTTATTAGATAAATATGTCGTTGGCCCATATATTCGATTTTTCTAAGCCCTAAGGGAAGCCGATGGGAATCGGGTTATATGGACGCTTCGCCACTGATGGATAGCTTCACAAACATCAGGCAGTCAGAATAAGGGGTCCATTATGCTTCGCTAGGCTTGTCGTAGCAGTTGGCAGCATGGGTGCCGGCAGAAATAATTTCCAAGGAGTGCAGATTTTAATTTTCTTCCTTTTCTTTTTACTTTTCACGAACAACAGTGACTGTCTATTTACGTCAAAGGAATACATTTAGTGCCGAAACATTACGAACTATTTTTGTACGGCATGGTAATAGGGTTACAAAATGCTTTTTATTTCAATAATTCCTGTTGATCCCGAGATTCCCAAGGGGTGCAAGTGCACCCCCTGGCACCCCCTTGCCGGCGCCCATGGTTGGCAGTTGCGGTACTGGTAGGTATGAAGCCGCAACTTTGCCTTCGGGGAGTGGAGCACCATGAGATGGTGGGTAGGCTCTACGTAGGGGAGCCGGGAGTCTCACATACCCGGCCGATATCTTATATCCCCAATCCGCCAGAGTGAAAAGCATTTCCCCGTGTCATAAGGCTCGTCGTCGGTCGTGGCATGGATACTAATTACTAACTACTAACACGCCCCCAGATTTAGCATTTCTGTACCATCATACCCTGTAGATTTCTCACATTGTGGCTGCTGAAGTTAACTATGAAATATAATTATATTATTATGTTTATCGAACGAAGATTTGTAGCCAAATAATTAACATAACTTTAACATTTAACTGTTTTATTAACATGACGTTACAAACGGCCTTGGCTCATATAATTAATCATCTCTTTTGATTTATTTGAATTTATGAAGCGAGTTTTACTTGACGTATTTAGTATAGAACTACAATAACGTTTTGGTGTATGGCCGATATTGGGATCACCGCCATCTTGTAAATTCCCACTTGAGAAACAGCTGACACCCACCTGTCATTGTCATACATGTATGTATTCGAATTATGAAATATAGATTTCAATTGATTATATGTATTACTGCAATGATTTCATGCTAGAGGCAGCACCACCATATTAGACAATAGACAGTAAACAAAAGTTTTGTTCGACGCTTGACGGCGTTTCTATCAATATTCTGATAAGACGTATGCAACATGTCGGATTATTTACTGTATGTGGTAGCTTAGCCTGTGCTCCGAGACTCCGACCGTTGCGCAATATTCCCTAAGTACTTATTTGAATGAAATCTGTATGGCAAATACAAACGGCATTAAATACACAAATTAATGGATTACGAGCGTATAGCATTCGCCTATATGGGTACTGACTACTGACCAACGTTACGAGGTGTAAGTAACGGTTATTACTTACCCGAAGTTACCGTAACACGTTACACGACGAACTGACTGCACAAATGCTCGCTGTGTAATAAGTTACATTACACCCCGTAAGTCTTAAGTCGTAACGTTGGTCAGTAGTCAGTACCTACCTTATCGCGATCTAAGATCCTATGAGAGTGTCCATAACGGGCCAAATATCCTTGTACGTCCATAGAACTAGAGCTACACGTGCTGCACCAAACATGAGCGCTATTAGCTATTAGGTTGTAAATCGTGACCTGCATTCGTCTAACGTGGGAAAACATCGGCACGAACGAGCCGACACGACCTCGCAGAAAATTGTGATTTGTGAAAGTGTTTCGGTCATTTCGGAGACTGGCAAGACTGACCCATGGCGGCAATCACTTGCCATCAGGCATTTTATTTGCTCTTTTGACAACCCACTCTTTACACAATAACCTAGTAATTTATTCAAATTCGGAACCCCGATAACCTTTGGGTACGCAACCCTAGAAACCAACTTCTCGCGTACCCAGTGCCTCTCTAGTCTCCCTAGAATCTAGATGATGTGACAAGCTATATTTTAAGCTGTTTAGCGTGCCAATTCATACATACGATACCTAAATTGCAAGTCTATCTGTCTTTGTAACTGATAAATGTCCGATACATCTTGAACCACTAATAACCGATTTTGATGTAATACTTTCAGTCCCAGGAAAGGACATAGGACATTTCGGCCATAGACATTTCCGATTTTTGAGTTTTTTTAAATAAATAAATATTAAAAATAAAGATCAAACAAGTTGCGGGCATCATCTACACAAAAATACATCACTCCTGGCACAGCTGACAGCCGGGCAACAATGGTACGTGCCCAAGTAAACGTGAGTGCCATTAGCTCAACAAACACGAGGATCATTTGCTACAGATTACAACATTGATGATACATAATAATATAAAGGCACATATATATACATTATACACGTTCAATTTTTCTAAAAAACGCACTTACTTAATATTTGGATCTTAGTTTGGAAAATAACCCAGGAAGAAATGAAAATTAAAACTTTTTTGCCATAAAATAAAAATAAGGTAGATAAATCTTAATATTAAATTTATAAGGAACAATATGCAAATAAACAAACAAAAAACTAGACAAAGATTAAAAACCATATTATTAAATCCAAATCACTTGTATTTACTTAATTTTCTTATTTTTGTTAAAAACATTATGCATTATAATTATAGAGGAGCTCAGAAAATTCTGACTGGATGTAATTAAACTAATATAAACATATTTTAATAATATTTTATTGGATTTTCAGAAAAAAAAACGAATTAAAATGATATTATATTGCTGTCACGTAGGTAGATTACATTATAATACTAAGTATGACTCTTAGGCCTAAAAATATTATTCACATTCGCTGCCTCCCGCAGGTATGGCATTATCAGACTCCTATTTATGATCATACAGGGAACTGTTAAAAAAAGTTTCAGGGTGGTACAAATCGTTTGGCAAAAAAAAAACTTACACCTTTGCAGTGGTATGGCGGCCATTGGGCGCTGTCGGAAAAGTATGGCAAGGTGATTTTCGTGAATTGCTACTCGACGATGATTAGCTATGCAAAAATTAGCCTGGTACAAATGGTTCAATTTTTTTATTAAAATTAACGTATTCGCGTCGGTATGGCGGGCTGTAAGCCGCACCCGACAAGTATGGCATTACGCTTTCGCCTACTTATTTTTTTTCGACTATCTGAAAATACAAGCATTTTTGTGGAACAAATCGTTCGACACTCGTTATTTATCCGACACGTTTGATTAACGCCCACGCGTTTGGGCTGCCAGTGCGAGCGCTATGACCATCATTTTCCTTTTCGCCTTTACGTAATTATACCCCTGTAAAACCGCCATACTGGAACAAATCACCAAGAATTTTGTGTCACTATCTCCAGGCCTATCTGCATTATATTATTTTATAGAGGTTGGTAGCAATTAACCTTATTTTAACCTTGCGATAGGTTTTAGGTAATGCTTGTCCTTTGTTCCTTAATCAGCTTAAAATACATCAGCTTAACATTATATAAGAACTAGTAGGGTATTATGTACATTGTACTTCATAAGCTGTTCATTGCACCCTCAGGCTTCAAAACCTATTTTTGTTACCTCTTTACGCTTAAATCGCTAAACCGATTTTGTTGAAATTTGGTGATTGGAATTGGAATCCGATTTTGTTGGAGATTGGAGACACTTTCGAGTCCCGGGAAAGGACATAGTCCGATACTTTTTATCCCGGAAAAATTACGATTCCTGTTTGATGAACGTTTGCGCAACGGAGTTAACGAGGACTTGATTACAGCACCCTAAAACGGAACCCGAACGAGCTGATTTTTTGTATACCTATTGATAGGTAAATAGTTATATAATTTAAGAGTAATATTATCCTACAAATAGAAAAATCCATATTTTAGGACAATCAAATCGAAATATTAAATCCTTTCTATCTCTGTTAGCTACCACTTTCGAGAATTTTCGCAAAGGAAATTGTTGTTCGTGTTATCAAAATGAAGCTAGGTACTCACGAAAAATTGGCGTGATATTAATAAAAAAAATGATCTAGGGAACCTGTAAGTACTATTACTACAAACTACAAATAAATTATTCAAATAAAGATGTAAAAATTACGTCAAGCTTCAGCTTTTCTATTTAGAAAACACAAGATTTATCGAAATGAGTAATGTACGAGTACCTACCGCGAACCGACAATTTAATGAAAAAGTGAAATTACGATAAATACAAAACCTGTTTTATAACTTTCACCACTCGTTGTACAAACATACACATCACACATAATATAATATGACTAATACAATCCGAACATTAAAATTATGGTCACGTCTTTAAAATCTGCAGGTAAAATCTCTGCTCTTATGAATGTTTAAATAAGGTCAATTCAAATGGAGAATAATAGTAATCAAGCGACTTCAAAATTAGGAGGTTATCAATTTGACCCGTATGCATCATGTAACATTTCCAGAACTGCCCAGTTTTCGTATATTGTTAGTTACTAATTATTATACTTATTAGTTATTAATTATTATAGAATAATTAATAACTAATAAGCATCTGAACAAATGTGCCAGATTTCAAAAGTGCATAATATGTATGTATGGTTTTATGTTTGTGTTCGCATATCTCTAGAACTACAAGTCTGATTTAAGTGATTATATTTTTGTTGTATCCAGATAATTTTTATCATAAGTATATCCAAAAAATAACAGTCAGAAAATCATCTATAGAACATAATAATATTATTTCTGAGAACGAATCTTGTTTATAGGAATAAGGATTCTGATAATATAAGCATTAATAAGCAAGTTACTTTTCAACAATAGAAGCGCGCCTCTTACGATAAAGGTACAAGCCCGCTACAACTCGCGGCAGCAGACGACGTGTCGTCGCGACACTTGAGGTTTCCATAAGTCATCACTTCGCTAGCGAATACTAATGTCAAATCCCATACATTTTGTGGCGTTAGCGTAGCGTTTACGATAATCGCTTGCCGCTTGTCTAGGGGATGTATTTCTATGAATGTCGCTAGCTTCGTGTCGCTAGCTGCGGAGGGTATTTCATAGAAATACATACAAACCAGTAGTGTCGCGACGACACGTCGTCTGCAGTTGTCACTTGTCGCGTGTCGCTCAGTTCCAACTTGTACCTTAAACCTTCTTACATAGTACTTCTGACTTCATAGAGATAATGATTTTTATTCACATGATATTAAGATGTTAAATGTGTTTGCGGGATGCACAACTTTCTAAGTTAGCGCAAAAGTGAAAGTACATGTATTTTTAAACGTTACCGCATACTCCACGAGTTTAAAATTTTTAAAATATTTTTATGTATAACCTGCTTTAGTGAGCTCATTATACATAATATTCAATAATCATCTTTCACAAGTTACATCACAATATTGTTTGTTTGCATTCTAATTTCTAGGCCGCAAAAACTGTAGGTCTTTTTTTTTAAGGAAATCAAAACTCGGTCAGCGAGTTTTTGGAAGGGAAATAAGTGAATAACGAATGCCTAAGACCTAAGTTTACCTTGGACGGTCTCAAAAAGGCGTGGAAACTTTTTGTTTTACGCAACACGTTAACCTAGAAACATAAAAAATATTGTATTATCAAGTTCAAGCGCAGACAGGACTTTAAACAAATAATTACATAAATTTTTCCCTTGATTAACGTAAATTTTTAAAATTAATAATTCTTAAGGTTAAGTCTTTAGAGTTTAGAGAAACAGAAGTTGCATTTACGTTAAAATTATCATTTCCTTTTTTTTACTAAATTATAAGAAGCTTTATAAGAAACCGACAACGACCATAATATTGCATAGAATTTAGATATTCAATTCATTATTCTATTTTTAATCACGTCGAATTAACATAATAATGCTTTTGATAGTTTTTGCTTTACTGCATTTATAATATTCTACATAATTGTATAGTATTGCCACAATAATATTGTACGCTTTTGAACAACCTTCAATTCAGTTGGATTTTTACAAGATAACGACCCCGCAAAAAAAGCAACAAGAAACTAATTAAAATATAATTTATCATAATAGGCTACTTGACCTATTTTTTTTTCTTAATGCTAATCGCTTCTTTATCATTAATTTTCACAAAAAAAAAACTAATATTTTAATATGTTACACAGTAGAAACCCATAAAAATGTTGATTGAAAAACATGCCTTTCAAATGGCGCCGAAAACACTGTCCGCCATAGTGTGACGTCATACGTTTTGTATTTTAAACTCTCTTTATTGAACATTTTTTTATGTGCTAAATGTACGAGTCTAAAAGTGCCCAAAAATTATATAAGAATTAAATAAAAAATTAGAAATCATTTGTAATGTTGAAAACTTTTGGAGAAAAGTTTTGGCCATTTCATTTCCCGTCTACAATAAATAGAGATAATATATGAAACTGATGTTTTAAGCTAATTATTCAATAAAATATATTTTACAAATCTTTCTAGGCTTATTCTTATTATTTATGTACAGATAAACTTACATATAACGAGCGCGATAAATAAAAGATATTAAATTACTGTGAGGATGACGTCACATCCAAATCGGAAGTACCGCAAAAGCGTTTTCGTCAGTACAAATCCTATTTTCATAAAATCATATTTTCAAATCGACTTAATTTATCAATCATAAGCTTTTATTTGATGATAAGGGTGAAATACGGTTTCCTAGGCCAAGTTCTACTAGAAATATGCATTTGTTCAATGAAATTGAATATAGGTCAAGTAGCCTATTCATACGGAAAGAAAATAATTTTTAAGTTTTAAGTTTCTTTTGTTAATGTTCTTTTTTATTCTTCTTTATATTATGTTTTTTTAAGTTTTCTACAGAGTTGTTCTTGTTATTACTTTATGTTTGTTTTATATGGTTGTGTTATGTTTTTGAAAATGGGAATAAAGTTTAATTTATTTATTTATCATCTGGTGACTTCCGTGCAATCCCTTCATGGTAAACGTATGCGACTACTTGATCAGGTCTCAAATTATAGATACCGAATGTGTTGACAGACAGCTGTCTATAGTCATAAATTTCTTGAACTGGGATTCATGGAAGGTCAACAACGGCCATGTAATCAAAGCGTATTGCTAAGATTTTGTTCTCTTTACCCAAAGCAGCGCTTTGTTGAATTTCTTTATAAAACTTCTTGCTTCTGCTTTGATGAATCATTAATTCTGCTGCATATGCTCGTTTAGCATTGTCATTTAAAGATTTATCTTTTAATTTTATTTTGAGATTTTCACAATTGAGCAAGTATCCACCGCTGGACGAACTCTTTCTCAACTCAAAAGTTAAACTGTTTAACTTTTGAGTTGAGAAAGAGTCTGACAGAAAATGTTTACAGTTTATGCCAAAATCTTTGTAAAATAAAGTTGTTTAGGTATGTAATGTATCCATGCAATGTACAAAACTTATAATATTATGCTACATATTAATAGATGTATTAAAATCATTTATAATCCTGTATCAAAATTTTTATACATTTTTTGTAGACGTACTTGGGTCCGTATACGAAATTTGCTGATTTCGCTGATTTAACAGACGTGATTTAACAGTTAAAATACAGTATTTCTATAAGTTTTAATGCACAACATGTAAGATCATTTCAATTATAATCTAATGTTGGAGCTAGATTTTTTGTTTTTTTTAAGTATTTTTAAATAATCCAACTCAAACCTGCGACAGTTTTGTGATTTTTGTTGTAAAAGGTTTAGAATATCACCTGTTTATGGATTGTATTGACGTCTTAACGGTATGAAAAAAATACAATGTACTGTTGAGAAAGTCGTCTATAAAATGTTGGAATTACTTTTTACCACTTTAATATGAAATAGTTCCGTAAAAAAATATGTACCTCGGCAAAATTTTAGAGAAAATGGGCAAAGCATTGCTGTTAATTTCGGCAACTTGGAGCTGTAATTCATAAAAAGAAAACGACAGAAATAATCTATAGATAAAATTCTATCCAATTTGAGAAAAAATAAAAAAAACAAATTGTGCCAAAAAACACGATTCAAAACAACCTAAATCTCACATTATATTACTCGCCGCAAGGCTCGAGTCGGCTTTCCGCGCTTAAATATATTTTAAATCTAATAATTAATATATATTTTTTTAAGTCTAATATGGGGAAAAACCTAATAATATTTCTGTAGCGAACCTTTGCAATTTCGTATTCATCGGCAAAATTTCGTATACGGACTCTTAAATCGTATTTCATAGAAGGGATGGCATATACGCTATTACCTAATATTCAGATAATTGCTAGTATAAATCTCATATTAGGTAATAAAATAACCTTTTTTTTGGATGCGCAGGGGAAACCCGTCATGGGTCCCCGGGTTGGAGATGTGCCTCAGTTAGCTGAAGCACCCCGGGGGGGTATGTGGGACTCTTACCCACTAAAACCACCTGCGGTTCGCCTTCAGCCGATAAAGGAGGGATGTCCCGGATCTAACAAACACAATAAAATAACCTACCTATCAACAAAATTGCTTATTAAATATTGATTAACGTCATTTAACGTTATCAGCGTGACATTGATTACAATACTGAATATTACTAATTATAATTACGTAAACGTTCTTTTAATTATTGCTTTTTTTATAAAATTAGGGGGCAAACGAGCGAATACGTCACCCATGACCTAATGGAAAGCAAGTACTGTCGCCCCTTGGATATTCGCAACATCAGAAGACCCGCAGGTACGTTGTAGGCCTTTTAATACTTCAGTCGGAATTTCCAGGAATTGCTATTGTATTCTATTGTTGTCGCGATCACCGGTGCTCGCGCGGGGCCTGAAGGATTAAGAGGGAACACACTCTTATCTAGGCTTTTAGGCTAGTTTTTGAAAGAGGATAGCTGTTTCAATAGGTACTAATAGCCAGGAGTTTCTAGACTTACTATGACCTTATGAAATCTTTAACACATGAAAGAAAATATAACATTAGTAACGACTAATCAAGATTTTTTTATTTTTAACCTTGCTTGACGCTTGCTTTTTAGTTTTTACTAAGTTTAAGTGGGTTTCGATTTTCGAACCTACCACCTTTTGTATTTCTACGAACTACCATATTATTTCAATAGAAAGTTAATTAAAAAATAGTTACCTAAGGATAATTATTACCACAGTAACTTTATAAAATGTATTAAATTTTAACTAGATACATAATGCGTAAGTGACGTAACCAGGTGAACAAAAAATTCACACATTTTAATTACTTTATTATATAATATTCTAAATTTTAATAACAACACAATCTGAGATTATTTTATGACAAAATATATTACTTATAATTTATAAGCCTAGTTAGGAAAATTTTGTGAGTTTTTTTATTAGAGTCGCTGTGCATTCACACCTTGAAATTCGTACTTTTTCAAGGCATACGACACTATTAAATTCGTTTGTTTCTTTTACATTTTTGTAGTTTTTCCTGCTCACAAAATAAATTGAGCGTTTGCATTAATACATTTAGGGGTAGAATTTTCAAAAATACTTTTAATATGCCTAAGAAAAACACACGGTGTACAAAATATAAAGTCTAGTTCAAACTATGCTTAACTATTTGACTTTTAGATACACAGACAGATGGACAGATAGTTCAGTATCGTATAAACGGTCCTCGATCGAATCGAATTGTGAATTGTGATGTATGACTGGTAGTAGGAAGTGCAATCTTCCTTTAGTTGCCGACAGCCTTGTAATATAAGGAAAGTTTTTCATTGCCGGCATTGTTCAAAATTGACGTGTTAATTTATTTAATGATTCGTTTCTTTGATGATTGCAAAGCTCAGCATGGACAACTAAAATGCCTACATGTATCCTTGCGCAATTAAGGGTGAGTTGCACCAACTTACTTTAACTATAACTGTAACTTTAACTATAACTACAGTGCAAAATGTCAAAGCTTTGGTTAAATATGGCGTCCTTACACTATATTTAACGATAACCATAACCGCTCATACTTATATCGAAATTTTTTCGTGAAAATTTACTATGTTTCACAGTGTTGTTATAATGAATAAATTTCCTGTCAATTTTTACGGATAATTCAATTTTGTATACTCTCATTCATATTTTATAGCTTTAATAAAAAAATAAACGCAACAGACATCTGTCAAATTCTGTGGTCAAAGTTAAGGTTAAAGTTAAGTTAGCTTTAACTATAATAACCATAACTTTAACAATAACTTTAACTTTAACCACGCCTCTGGTGCAACCCACCCTAAGAAATATTACCGTCGTCTTCTTTTCCTTTCAATGTACCTTTTAGGACCTAAATATGGACCTAAAATTTAGGTACATCGTCTTCAGCACATTTTGAATGATTCTAATCGTCCGCTATTCCTACTTCTTGTCTTTATCTTAGATCTTCGTAACGAATCCTGGACTTTTTCTTCCCGGATACCTAAGTCCAAGACTTACCAGATTGTGGAACTGTTTATAAATCGCAGGTAAGAATGAAAAAAAAACGAAATAAAAACTAAAATATTAAGAATCGTGCGAATCTCGAACGCAAAGCTAATTATTCGGACTTAAATCTTATCACGTAATCGATTATAATATTATACGTACTTACCAATATAAAAACATTTTATCACAAGCACAATCACATAAAAAACTGTTATCTCGATACCACGAACCGATTTTAGTCGGACCGATGTAAAACTGGGGAGTAACAAAAATCACGACCGCGCGCCACGACCACCGATTGCCAACTGATTTGAGCTCCCTCCCAAGTCTCATGTCCTCAGAAATTATAATTGACACTTTGCTCTCACGCAAATATATACGTTGACATACAAAATAATATAAACACAAAACTCCCGTAGCAGCCGACGAAGGTTCACATTGCATTTTCTTTGGTTCGTAACAGTGACCGAGCTTAAAAAAATAACTTACACCAAAATACAATAGTTTAACAATAGGCATTGTGTGGTTATTTCCATAGTTTGATCCGGTTACTACTTTAGGTGTAAACTGTACATAAAAACTGTAAGGGTGCGTTCAGACGTGCGCGTTTTCTGCGCGTATTTTTCCAAACGCTACGGCTAGATAATATTATAGCAATTTCACACGTGCTGAATTCGCGCGAGCAAAAAGATTTCAGGCTAAAGCTCTTTTTGCGCGGCTCTGAAAACGGAAATTTTCAGGAAATACGCGCAGATACTAGAAAAGCAAACATATTTTAGGATCGAACTAAATTTTAATGTTTTAAAATATTAAGGGCCTGTTTCACCGCTTCCTGATAAGGTGTCCGATAGGCTTATTTGACAGATTCTCCATACTCTAATTAAGTGGTGGATAGCCTTATCAGGAAGCGGTGAAACAGGCCCTTAGGGACGAAACTCACAGATACCTTTTCCTGATATGCTGTAATTAAAAAATTGCTGACGACTTAACTAAATATATAATTATGAATACGCGGAAATATTTTAATCTTGTTGATAAATTTCATAATGACTAGCTGTCCCGGTGAACTTCGTGTCACCTTAAAACCTTCCCTAGACTTCTACAAATATTACTCTAACTAAACTCCCTAGACTTCTACAAATATTACTCTGACTAAAATCAGTCCAATCCGTTCAGCCGTTTTCGAGTTTTAGCGCGACTAACACATTTGAAAATCCATTTTTATATATATAAGATAAGATATATAAGATTTGCTCGTTTAAAGATATAAGATAAGATTATGGATACGCTCGGTACCTCTTGGTAGTACCATCCACTTGGTAAGTATCGCTTTCCATACGTCCCGCTTTGGGCGGAACAGTCCCGCTTTCAGGCAGTCTGTCCCGCTGTCCCCCGCGAGGCCGAAATTGTCCCGCTTTCGCAAACAGACCAAACGACAATTTAAAAGTATTTTTATGTTTGAAATGCGTGTGTAATACCTGGAAGTAACGCACTCTCATTCTGCCATATTTTGCTTATACAGATAGCCACTAGACATTCACAAAATCTATACTAATCTATACTAATATTATAAATGCGAAAGTATCTCTGTCTGTCTGTCTGTCTCGCTTTCACGCCAAAACTACTGAACTGATTGTAATGAAATTTTGTACACAGATAGTCTAAAGCTTGAGAAAGGACAAAGTCTACTTTTTAACTGGAAAAAGGGGTTGTAAGGGGGTGAAAATGCGTAAATTTGTTCAAATTAATTTAGTTCCAAAAATTCATAACAGATGGCGCTAAGAGTCGCCTACATCTCGCTATCGCTTGCTCATAAGTCTTTCTATAAGACGTGGGGTGCATCATATTGAGTAAAGCTTTTCGATTCTATCGATTGTTTTACACGTTATTATTTAAATAACTCACTACTCATACTTTATCTATGCAGTGACGTAACCTTAAACCTACCAATGATAAAATATAGATCCGTAGATGTCCCGCTCTGACAAAAAAATAAATGGTCACGTTAACCATGAACCATCTTATAACATCATTGGTCAGCCATTAAAATTGGGGCAATATGCAAGCTTTACTTATGAGTTGCGTGTAACTTGTAAGCAACACAAGTAACGGTAATACAAACATTGTAAATAGGTGCAATTTTTGGCAGTTGGCACACACGACTCACGAGTACACTCGAAGATGTTGACTTCGAAACCTAGATGTTCGTTTCATTGGTTGAAACGTTTGTACTATCAGAGAAGTTGATTCCTATGCAGATGGCGGACCTAAGTAATTTGGTTGCGTTACGTCAAACCCAGCCGACCGATCACAGCTAGAGATCAACTACGATAACATGGTGCGCCCCTCCAAATGACTGTTTCAATGTGTGTAGTCACATCCTTATGAAAGAGTTTGTATGTAGTAAGTTGAATACCAATCACAGTACTCGTAATATTTCACTTAATGTCACTTATTACCAAGATTTGATTGTCAACTAATCATAACTAGCCGACCGCGCAAGACAACGCACTTCAAACGTTTTGACAACGCACTTCAAAGTTGTTTTGAATTTTGGAGGGGCGCGCCATGTTATCGTAGTTGATCTCTAACATTGAATTGACATAAGCCGACCACATGACTTAGGTCCGCCATCTGCATAGGAATCAACTTCTCTGATAGTACGTTTCATTCAAGTTGCTTGTTGAATATTTTTATAAGTTCTACAACTTAGCGATTGGAGGCTGGAGTAAATTTTATAACAGAAAGGGACGAATAAAAAAGGAAATCAAGTTATTGAAAAAAAATTTTCAATCTGCTGCCTGTTTACTTTTATCTAGTGATGAGCAAAATTGGTCTTGGTCTTATTTTTCAAGACAAAGACTGCAAGACCGAGACTAGATAACTTAGATTTTATCCATAATATAATGTACTCGAAATTATCTCTTGAAATTTATACGTGAGAGAGCCATGTTTCGGCACGAATGGGCCGGCTCGACCGGAGCAATACCCCGTTCTCACAGAAAACCGGCGTGAAACAGCGCTTAAGGTGACGCCGCGTTAAAGTAAGAAACCGTGTTGGATATGTTTTAGATTGCTTGTTTTCTATGAGAGGCCGGGCTGGCCTCTCATAGAAAACAAGCAATGGAACAGCAAAAAATGGGAAGGGCGTAAGCGACAAAATGGTTTTTGTCGCGTAATTTAAAAAACATAAATACATTTCATATAAGCTATGCACATATTAAAGTGTATGCTTCAACCAATTTATGTACAAATTTTGGAACCTTAAATCACTCTCCTCTGTTGGAAAAATAGGAATCCCTTTTTTTACAGAGGTCTTTTCGATTGATAATTCTGTGTTATAAAAGTTGTCCAATCGTGTTATGCTATGGGTAATTCAAAGACAAAGACATGATGAATACTGACAATGAACTTTAGTTTCTTAGCTTTAGTCATTGCTGAGAAAAATCGGCATCGCTACAGCCAAATTATCAAGGCGTCGTCTTAAGTTGTGTTTCGCCGAGTGAGTGAGTTTACCGGAGGCCCAATCCCCTACCCTATTCCCTTCTCTACCCTCCCCTATTCCCTTCCCTTCCCATCCCTACCCTCCCCTATTACCCTATTCCCTCTTAAAAGGCCGGCAACGCACCTGCAGCTCTTCTGATGCTGCTTGTGTCCATGGGCGACGGAAGTTGCTTTCCATCAAGTGACCCGTTTGCTCGTTTGCCCCCTTATTTCATAAAAAAAAAGAAATGGTAATATTCCACTTCACCCGGCGAACAAAAATCCCAAACACTGCAATGACGTCAAAATGCAAATTTTTCTCCGTATCTGAATTTAATCTTAGCCCAAATACAATAATACTAAGAAACGTACTGTAAATTGAAATAAGTATTCCAAATAAACGCGATGCGGAAAATGTGGATGAAGCAATTTAAATCCCCGTAAAACCGTACTTAGAACACTCAAAAAATAGGTCCAAATGTGTCTAAATATATTATGTAAATCCAAATGTTTATTATAGATCAACTTATTTATTTAATTGACAACAACAACAACAAATTAACTAAATAACATAATAAAGGTACTTTGCGCTACAAGAAAATACTTTGCATCCATATTTACCCGATACCTAAATACTTATAGTCGTAATATCTGCCGGATGTTAGTGTCAATTTCACCAAGGTCTATTAAAGTTGATGGTCCATTAAATATCGTTATCTCTTTCGATTTTCGTATTAAAACAAGAAAACGCATAATGTCGGCACTACGAATAGGCGAACGCGTTGGCCCAATGTGTATAACAGGCGTTCGCGCGTTCGCGGTACGTATTTAGACGTTGGCCAACGCGTTTGCGAGCTTGCCGCGCGGTGTCGGAATGATCAAAGGAAATTTGTCGCAAGGCTTGCGTTCCATCCACACATAGGCCGCGCGATCAGTTCGCCCGGAGCAGCGCTGAAGAGTGCACGTTTCCTTCTTGTGGCGAATCAACATCTAACTTGACGAAATAGCGAACAATATAAGTATCGAGTAAACATTTTTTATTGAGTTAACTATCAGAGTAAATCTTCCTGTGGAACAAAAAAATCATATCAAAAGTGCTAAAAAAATAAGGTTCTTGGACATGCTATTTTACTCACGATGTTTTTTAGGGTTCCGTACCCAAAGGGTAAAAACAGGACCCCATCACTAAGACTTCAATGTCTGTCTGCTTTTCTGTCTGCCTTTTTGTCCGTCCGTCTGTCTGTCTGTCTGTTTGTCTATCTGTCTGTCTGTCTGTCTCCAGGCTGTATCTCAAGAACCGCTATAGCTAGATTTCTGAAATTTTCACAGATTGTGTAAGTACTTATATATCTGTTGTCGCTATTAACAATAAATATACTAAAAACAAAATAAATTAAATAAATAATAAATAAGTATATATAATATATTAATCATGATAATTATAGTTATAAGGTAATATAATTAAACGTGGGAGAGCCATGCTTCGGCATGAATGGGCCGGCTCGACCGGAGAAATACCACGTTCTCACAGAAAACCGGTGTGAAATAGCGCTTGCGCTGTGTTTCGCCGAGTGAGTGAGTTTACCGGAGGCCCAATCCCCTACCCCATTCCCTTCCCTTCCCTCCCCCATTCCCTTCCCTTAACATCCCTACCCTCCCCTATTACCCTATTCCCTCTTAAAAGGCCGGCAACGCACCTGCAGCTCTTCTGATACTGCGAGTGTCCATGGGCGACGGAAGTTGCTTTCCATCAGGTGACCCGTTTGCTCATTTGCCCCCTTATTTCATAAAAAAAAATATTATACATAAAAAATAATCCATACTAATGTGAAAGTGTGCCTGTCTGTCTGTCTGTCTGTCTGTCAGTCTGTCTGTTACCTCTTCACGCTCAAACCGCTGAACCGATTTTGCTGAAATTTGGCATGGAGATACTTTGAGTGCCGAGAAAGGACATAGGATAGTTTTTATCCCGAAAAAATTGACGGTTCCCGCGCGATAAACGAATTTTGGCGCAACGAAGTTGCGGGCGTCATCTAGTGTAATTATAAGCTGTGAATAAATATACAGCCGCAGCTGTTAGCGGCTCAGCATCCATTTCGACATAGATAATACAGTATATATACTGAGACATTTCGAATCCGTCCGCACATTGGCGCGATCCAAAGCATACTGAATAACTTTCCAATGTGCGGATTACTCACAAGCGCCGTTGCAAGCGCACCGCTAACGCGTTGGCCAACGTGTTGGCAGTGCGTTCGTCTATATGGGGAGGCAGCATAATGTTTTGACAAACGACGAACTCGAACTGCCTGACCGCCCACGCCGTACTATACGAAGCATGGCTTCCACTTTTATGATCCTTGTATCGTCAGCATTGTTGTATCGTCAGCATTGCTGACGATACAAGGATACAAGCTCAATGCTGATTGCTGACTCAGCAATCAGCATTGAGCTTTTGTGACAGATATCTCCGAACGAACTGTACAGCCTCACCGGGCGAAACATGGTGCCCGGTTATTATTGGTTAAGCCGACCCATTTGCAACGAAGCATTGCACTTTTTAAGGTCCTTATATCGTCAGCATTGAGCTTCTGTGACAGATATCTCCGAATGAACTGAACTCATTTCCTAATCAGTCCAGCTGGCTATCAGGGCACAATGTCCACATATTATCACCGAATATACGTAATAACAATATCTACAATAAATTAAGTATACGTAAGTATGTGTAGCAATATTTTCGACATGATTCCAAATTGGTAAATAGTAAAGATAATATTATTATAACATTCAACAACTATAGGTAGAAGTGACTCAAGAACAATGAAGTAAAATATTATATTATTTGTTGTCACAAAATGATGAGTTTTTTCAATGGTAATTATTATTTTTAACAAAAAATTAAAACCGACTTCCAAGGTAAAAACAATAAGTATTAATATGAACTAAAAAGTATTAAATAATTCTTACTCTTTAATAGTGCCTCTTTCAGAATTCGTCTAAATCTCAACTACTTCTGTACATACTATAGCTTCATTATTTTGAAGTCGGTACCAGCTAATTTAATCGTGAGTTAATCAGGCAATGTCAGAATATATGAAACTTTTGGGACTGGTACCGACTTCAAAGTAATGAAGCTATAGTATGTACAGAAGTAGTTGAGATTTAGACGAATTCTGAAAGAGGCACTATTAAAGAGTAAGAATTATTTAATACTTTTTAGTTCATATTAATACTTATTGTTTTTACCTTGGAAGTCGGTTTTAATTTTTTGTTAAAAATAATAATTTCACTCTTTTTAGTTATTTATCGGTAAACATAAGCTGTCAGTTGTAGATATATAGGATTTAGGTATGAAACTATCACAACTACTATACTCAGGCAGTTTTCAAAAAAGTTTTATGCTATGTCTCAAAAGCCATGAGCCATATCCTACTATAAATATACAGACCTGTCATGAAATGGCTACTATAACACGTCGCTATTTATTACTTATTTACTATAATATTATTACTGAATTATCATGAATAGAATTTTTCATAATAGCATACTTTCAGTTCTTAAAACAACGATGAAACCCCCAAACTTTTATATGAAAACTTATTATCTGAGTTCACTACCACTTTAGAATTTCTTAAAGAACTCCAAGCATATATCCCTGTGCTAAGTACTCACATACAGTTTTGCTCGATAGTTTTACTCGACGTCGAGCAAAAACCACTGTGTGGACCGCAAAACTCACAGCTCGAAGGCTCGCATCGAGCCAGCTTGACAAATTTTTTGACACTAGTTTTTATTATTCGTAGAGCCTAATTTCTTTCGAACTGGAGTAAAACTATCGAGCAATGCTGAATGTGTGGACGAAAGCCCGAGCCGTGTTTTTACTCTACGTGATTGCTCGACCCAGCAAAACCGTATGTGAGTACCAACTTGGTAACCACAACAAGTTTAAATCATTTACTTAGTAACAACATTGATACAATTTTCAAAATCACTCGACAAACTCGAGTCTCGATCGAAAATACTATGAAACCAATAATAGGGTCGTACCTCATAACGATGCATCGTGTGATGGTACTGATAATTATGATGATGATGATGAATGTAATTTGCATAGTAGCATATGCTTTCAGTTCTTAAAACATCGCCGAAAGTCCCAAACTTGTATCTATAGGGAATCCGGAGTTCTTTTAGTATCTTCGGAACCATAGCATGCAATGCAATGCAATGGTGCAAAATCTTACTTTTTGGTAGCATATGCCTAGGATCCTTCACAAATCAAAATCACTATATGTTTCCATATAAATTTTGAGGAGTTCCCTCGATCACTCATGGATCCCATCATCAGGTCACCACTTTTGTGAACATGGTACCAAATTGGAGTTAAACCCTGTACAATAAAAGAAAAAATTTGAATATCGGTTCACAAACGGCGGAGTAATCGTTGAACATACACAAATAAAAATAAAAAAATATCCACAGCCGAACATATAGCCTCCTCCTTTTTTAGGAAGTCGGTTAAAAACTTGATAATATCGCTGGCCCCGGGCAATAAAGGCGTAATATCAAAAATCATTTTGTTCAGGAGAGACAAAATAAGCTAATTTGTTTATAGTGCAGCGTACAGTGGCCCAAAACAAGCGTTTGAAGTGTTATATGGAAGCTAATTTTTTTACCAATCTAACCATATAAAAATAATTGTAATAGTGTAAATATTCATTGAAATAATTGACAAAATGTATAATACAAATAATAATCGATATTATATCAATTGCAACATTGTTAATGACTTTATTGACACACCAAACCTCTGAGTTTCACGACTGTAAGAATATAATACGACGTATTTTTCGCTTTAGATTTCGAGCGTACCAGCCGATTACCACCTTCTTCTGGGAAATCTTACAACCAAAGCTTAGCTGTATTATCCTCTAATCGCTATTTTAGAATCCTATCAATGAATCATATTTTTATGTAATCATTGTAATGGACTGAGTTTATAATGTGATCTTTAACGATTTTGGACGGAAGTCTATGAAATTAATACGTATCTTTATGTGTTTTTACCAATTTTTTAATTAATTAAATTTTATATGATAATCACTTAAAAAAACCTATGAAATTACATACTTTTTATTAAATATTAAAATTTGGGAAACCACACAATCCCTGAGTTCAACTACGTCTTATCTCGTAGTAATGTGAATATTTCTGTTCCTTATAATCATATTATGTAATTGACTTTTAAAAAAGAAATATAATATTACTGCTACCAAGTCCAAACTAAAAATGAAATTAATTTTACACATCAACAAATATACATATATTTTTAAATATACATATATTAATAAATAAATTTTTAAATATACATATATTTTATATTCAGTTTATCAACAACAGAGCTATTACTCATAGTGACAATAAAATATTATGTACTTATATCAAAAAACTTTAGTTTGAGACTTTAACGATTTTAGTTTTTGAAGTGAAAACTTCTTTAGCGGCGTTGAGCACTTTTGTGGGATGGGTAAAAACTGTGAAACTCGCGTCAGATTCTCGTGCTGATCGAAAAACCTTGGAAAAATGGTAAGACGGTTGGAGAGTAGTGTTTTGTGTCGAACTCGAATTGATTGTAAGGGTTTCGATTAATTAAAAAAAAAACGATTTTTTTTAAATATTTTCATAAAAAATGGGTTAAAAATTTAATCGATTGTAAGGGTTTCGATTAATTAAAAAAAAAACGATTTTTTAATAATCGATTTTCATAAAAAATGGGTTAAAAATGCACAACGTTAATAATCAAGTTTTCACTTCTGCCGGCACTCCCGGAGTGCAACCCGTCTTTTTAGGGTTCCGTACCCAAAGGGTAAAAACGGGACCCTATTACTGAGACTTCGATGTCTGTCCGTCTGTCTGTCTGTCCGTCTGTCTCCAGGCTGTAACTCAAGAACCGCTATAGCTAGACTTCTGAAATTTTCACAGATTATGTATATCTGTTGCCGCTATAACAACAAATGCTAAAAACTAAATAAAATTAATATTTAAGGGGGGCTCCCATACAACAAACGTGATTTTTTTTGGCCTTTTTTGCTCTATATCAAAAATAGCAACAGGTGGGTACTTGAATTTTTCTCAAAGTCCTTAGTTATATGTGTACTTTAATATTCAATATTAGTTATATGTGTACTTTAATATTCAATAATAATATTAAAATAAAAAAAAAATAATTAAGGTGGGCTCCCATACAAAAAACACAATTTTTGGCCTAATTTTCCTCTATAATGGTACGGAACCCTTCGTGTGCGAGTCCGACTCGCACTTGGCCGATTTTTTTTTTCTTAAGAGCAATAACGACATACTCGATTACGTTTCCTTGACGTTTGTAAGTTGTGTAATGTTTTTAATAATTATTATTTTATATATTATCTCATCAATAACATTCGATACGCTGACGATACGGTTCTTATTGCAACATCCGAGGAAGGTCTTCAGCGTATCATCACTAGACTAGCGAAAGAATCCCATAAAGCAGGTTTGAAGATGAACGCTTCAAAAACAAAAATACTGACTATAGCTAATAACCCTCAAAACAAAATAATTAAAGTGGACAACACCTTGCTGATGAGAGTGGATAAGTACAAATTCTTGGGTTCCTGGGTAACAGAAAGCTTGGAATCAGAGACTGAGATCCGTGCCGGTATAGAGATAGCGAGGGCAACATTCATGAAAATGAACAAAATACTCACAAACCGCTCTCTCTCTGTTGAGTTACGAACCAGGGTGCCCAAGTGTTATGTTTGGCCGCACGTCCTTTACGGATGTGAAGCTTGGACTATGAAAGAAGACCTAAGGAAGAAATTGGAAGCATTTGAGATGTGGACATACCGGCGAATGCTGCGTATAAAATGGACAGACAAAGTTACAAACGCAGAAGTAAAAGAATTAAATAATTAAGAACGCAAAAGTATTAAATAATTTTTCCTATCTAATATGTAGTGCCTTTTCCCGAATTCGGCTAAACCTCAACTATTTCTGTACTCAATCTTCATCATTTTGAAGTCGGTACCAGATATAGCTGAATCTTTATTTCTTTGACAGAAAATTTGAAACTTTTGGAACTGGCACCGATTTCAAAATTATGAAGATTGAGTACAGAAATAGTTGAGGTTTAGCTGAATTCGGGAAAAGGCACTACATATTAGATAGGAAAAATTATTTAATACTTTTTAGTTCATATTATAAGGATGCTATTAATATTGTTTTTAGCTTGGAAGTCGGTTTTAATTTTTTGTTAAAAATAATAATTTCACTCTTTTTAGTTACCTAGTAGGTAAACTGTTAGTGCCAATTCAAATTGTATAAAAAATAGTTTCATAATGTCTTCACTAGATGTCACTGAGGCGCTCCTGTGCCGCGCTATCGCTTGTACGTAGAAGTTTTATATAGGTAGTTGTAACTTGTAACAACTTCTCTCTCTGTTTTATATTTTAGTAATATATTTTATAGTAATTATTAGAACAACTTTATAATTTTGTACATTATGTAAGTTCTATAATTTATAATAATTATTTATTAAGTTTTTGCGATAAGTGTGTATTATAATAATTATACCCCACTTGTAACAGATTTCTGTTGTGTTGTTGAAAGTTTGTAAGCAACTGACAACTCAACAGTGAGCTTGGTGTGAGCAGTGAGCATTGAATTGACAACATAAATCATAATATTGAGTGGTAATTGATCTCGTATAATTGTTATTAAGTTGACCTCCGTCATAGTCCGCGAATTTATAAGTGGTCGTCGGTGGTACTGCGTATATTCTACGTATCTTAGTACAATTTGTTAAGACTGTTAAGAGTCATACGGCATACCCCAAGGCCCAAATATCAGGTAGATAGATAAATTTAAACAATACATTTAAAAAAATCTAAGTGAACACGTGCTGCAAAATGCTCGGAGCGCGGCATGCCGCATGCCCTGACATTCCGGTTAGAACTTGAATACGTTTACGCACGCGCCGCGCGGCGCGCCTCTGCGCCGTTGCCGTTGCCTCTGCGGCGCCGACCGCCGTGTATATTAAACAGCCTATAATAATTGGTGTTGTTATGTACATAATTATTATTATTGTATCCATACCTATGCCTTGTTACTATTATCTATTTTGTGCCACGAGACATTGGTGACATTAACACGACGTGGTAATAATGATGATGATGACGATGATGAATTTGAATTGCATGGTAGCATATGCTTTCTGTTCTTAAAAAAACACCGAAACTCCCAAACGTGTATCTATAAAGAGTCAGGAGTTCTCTCAGCATCTTCGAAACCATGGTATACCTTGACCCAATATTTGACTTTTATCCATATAAATTTTCCATATAAATTTCGAGGAGTTCCCTCGATTACTCCTGGATCCCATCATCAGGTCACCATTTTTGTGAGCATGGTACCAAATTGGAGTGAAACCTAATACAACAAAACAAAAATTTCGAAAATCGGATCACAAACGGCGGAGTAATCGTTGAACATACCAAATAAATATATATATATATATACAGGATGTCCCAAAACTCAACGATAATCTGGGACAGGATGAATGGCCAAGTTATACCAGTTCCGTGAAAAATAAAATAAAAATTCCATATCACTCAGTTCAGCGATAATAGACAATTTTGTAAAAAAGTCGAAATTCGACACCCTTGGTCGCATTTTCAAGTCCTGTGATCACCAATGTCACAATTTCGCTGTGATTTTTTTAATTTCGAGATCTTCATTAACGATGCTATTGATCGCAACTACGAATTAATGCAAAAAACATTGTTAATTTAATAAAATAAGTTAAGTTTTAGTGAGTCATGGTTCACAAAAATATTGTTAGTTAACTTTGACACTTCATTTTGAAAAAAAATTGTACTACACTGCACTTGGCAAGTTATTTAAAAAGTTGGCGCATTTAATCAAGATTTAAAAATGGTGCAACACTAGCCACTTTTCTTACCATTAAAAAATTTATTTCAATTTTTTTTCAAATTGAACTCAGTTCTAAAATAATAATTGATACTTTTTTATATTAAAAGATCAGGGTATTGAGTGTGTGTAATGAACAAAAGTGATAGAATGAGATAGATAGTGACGCTGACAGTCTGTCTCACTCTAGAGCAAGACAGATCGACATTCGACTTTTAGAATGAGCGAGACGGATAGTGACGTTTGAGGGGTCGTCCGTTCACAACATTTAGTACGCATCGTTTCTTCGTCTACTGCGCATCTCTCGTATTCGTGTTACTATCGTACTAACGACTTTGGCTTGTATTACTTTGGACTTGATACCGCTTCCGTACTGACGACTTTGGCTTGTGTTACTTTGGACTTGATACTGCATTTGTACTGACGACATTGGCTTTGCTTTTCTGGACTTTGTGCTGTGAAAATAGTGTGTGAACAACATGCCGGATCTGTACACAGTACAAGAATATGCAAATATGCATCTTATCTACGGTGAATGCCGTTGTAATGCCTCTGCCGCAGCCAGATTGTATCGCGAGAGATACCCCAATGTGCAGCGTCACCCAGATTATCGCGTATTCCAAAATGTGCACGCGTCATACTCGGAAGGACGATTGCCCAGTGTTCGTACGTCCGGTGGAAGACCGCAAAGAGACTACGACGACGTAGTTTTGAATGAAATTCAAAATGACCCTAGCACTTCAGTACGTGCGATAGAACTAGCAACGGGAGTACCGAAAAGTAACGCTCATCGAATTTTAAAACGAAACGAATTTCATCCGTATCATGTGCAACGCGTCCAGAGTTTGCTCCCACGAGATTACGCACCTAGAATTAATTTCTGCAGAACAATGTTAACGAAAATTCGAGAAGATCCTGAATTCCTAAACAAAATTTTATGGACCGACGAATCTACATTTAAAAGAGACGGTTATTTGAACTTACACAACCTTCATGAATGGCACGTCGAAAATCCGCATTTAATGCGTGAAGACCGATCCCAATACCAATTCAAAGTAAACATGTGGACTGGAATTTTAAACGGACGAGTAATTGGACCATTTGAGCTAACTCAAAATTTAGATGGCGCCACCTATTTGCATTTTCTTCAAAACGATTTGCCAAATTTGTTAGAAGACGCACCGCTCAGTATTCGCAGAGAAATGTGGTTTCAGCAAGATGGTTGTCCGGCGCACTATGCTCGAGCTGTAAGGGATTATTTAAACGCTGATTATCCTGACAGATGGATCGGACGCGGTGGCTCAATTTTATGGTCTCCTCGTTCCCCCGATCTAAATCCAGTTGATTTTTTTTACTGGGGATGCATAAAAGAAAAAGTATATTCGAAAAAAATACAAAATCTATCAGAACTTCGCCAAAAAATTGCTGCAGCGTCAGAAGAAATAAATTCAAGAAATTTGGCACGACTGGTGCAAAGGTCTTTTGTAAGGCGTTGCAGAGCCTGTATTCGTGCCGGAGGCAAACAATTCGAACATTTATTGTAGTTTAAGGAGAATAATTTAATAAAAAGTTTTACGACGGTTCCTTCATTGTTTTATTAATTATTATTATGTTTTTTTACAGTAAGATTGGTTATTAACTGACTGAATTACCTCTTTACTAAAAATAATAATTTGATTTAAGACCAGAAACAAAAAATAACAAATTTTAGTAACAAAAATTCCTAATCTTGAGTTGTTCAAAATAAGCTCAATTTGGAAAAAATGAGAAATAAAAATTTTAGTAGCAAGAAAAGTGGCTAGTGTTGCATCATTTTTAAATCTTGATTAAATGCGCCATCTTTTGAAATAACTTGCCAAGGGTAGTGTAGTACATTTTTTTTTCAAAATGAAGTGTCAAAGTTAACTAACAATATTTTTGTGAACCACGACTCCCTAAAACTTAACTTATTTTATTAAATTAACAAAGTTTTTTACATTAATTCGTAGTTGCGATTAATAGCATCGTTAATAAAGATCTCGAAATTAAAAAAATCACAGCGAAATTGTGACATTGGTGATCACAGGACTTGAAAATGCGACCAAGGGTGTCGAATTTCGACTTTTTTACAAAATTGTCTATTATCGCTGAACTGAGTGATATGGAATTTTTATTTTATTTTTCACGGAACTGGTATAACTTGGCCATTCATCCGGTCCCAGATTATCGTTGAGTTTTGGGACATCCTGTATATATATATATCCACAGCCGAACATATAACCTCGTTCTTCAGGAACAAACATTACAAGCTTCTTCAAACCATAATGATGGGAAAGATTGCCGGGAAACGAAAACCAGGGAGACGCAAAACATCTTGGCTGAGGAATATCCGAGAATGGACAGGGATAAAGTCTGTTGAAGAACTTTTCAGACTCGCTTTGGACAAGGAAAAGTTTCGGAGCATGACTGCCAACCTTCAGTGATTGGAGAGGCACTGGAAGAAGAAGAGTAACAAAATTGTAGAAAGAAAAATTGCAAGTTCAATTTTCCAAATCATTTAAGAAACTTTAAAACCATTCATGTTTCTTTTTTAAATAATATTTAATCACTAAAAGACAGATGAGAAACTGGTATGAGTTTGAAGAATAACTCGTGAATTTCGAAATAAAACATAATCTTTTTATAATAATTATATAAAATTCTCGTGTCACAATGTTAGTCAGCGAACTCCTCCGAGACGGCTTTTACTGATTTTTACCAAATTTTATATGCATAATAGTAAATTATTACAACCTGAGACTGACGGCGACCATTGTTTGTGCGGCGGGATAAATTAATAATATGGGCGAAATACTTTATATTGGCAAAGCAACGTTTGCCGGGACAGCTAGTAAATAATATAATTATAATTTAAAGCTTTTTTCATAAGACAGAATAGTGACGGCAAAATATGTTGCGTTCATAATATTATGAGTTGGTTTAAGATTATACATTTTCCTGTTTAATTTTAATAATACTTAATTGAAAATCTATGTTCACATAAGTATAAAAACTAATCATATCATACAATATGATTAGTTTTCAAATATTTAAGGATATAATATTTATTATAGTCTACGAAATTACTAATATTGAATACCTAAAACTTTATGGTTACTAAAATTTTGTATTCACTTTGTCTAGAGTTGTGTCAACATAATATTATAAACATGTTATTATCATTCAATTAATTTTACTTTACTGACTTTTAAATCATCAACATTTTGCTAGTTAAAAAATAATATCCCACCAAAACATGAAATGTAAAAGGAGTCAAGCAAAATATTGCATAGATATTCAATATTCTGTCGTAAAAAGTTTTCAGATCACATTCAAGCCAAGCCTTCAACTTATTTTGTAATTTAAATCAACATTCAGTAAATGTATCAATAGATTTCTTTATTTTATAATTATTATAGTGGCTTGGCCATGAGCACTAGAGAAATAATCAGCTACTACATAATTGGATTTATTGGGTACTAGGGTTGCTGAGGATTCCTCTTCCGCTTCCTCATAATGAGGAAGTTCCGCAATATTTTGGGTTCCTCAACCGTTACCGCATCCTCATAAATAAAAATAAAAAAATCCTCTTCCGCTATCGCTACCTCAAAATTTAAGAGGAATTTATGAGGAATTTCACTGCGCATGCGCGTCGCGTATCCAATCATGGCAACGCACACGCCAGAGCGCGAGAATTGTATCATAGGCCTAGATTACACGGTCAATATAATATCACGATTCTAGTATCACAGGATTCACAAATAGTACTGCGATACTGCGATTCGGCCTATTACACCATCAATATTATCACGGAATCGTGATAATATTGATGCGTGTAATACCTGCCATTCACTCATCTTTTTTTTGTGTGCGTGTGTTGTGTATGTTACTGTGTGCCGAGTGTGAGTTTTTTGTTTCACATTCGATCGTGAACGCTTTTGGTGATTACTAAGATTTCGCATGGGATTACTCATTGGCTCACTGGGCTGGGCTCACAGGTGGCGCTGTACAAATCCCGTGTTCACGATCAAACGTGAAACAAAAAATTCACACTAGGCACCCGAACTCCTCCTTAACTGCTGGACCGATTTTGATGATTCATTATTGTGTGTATTTCGAGAATGGTTTAGATTCATAGTTTGGTCCACTGGAAATGCCCTTTTAATATTTTTTGTGTATTGTTATGTACAACCAGGACAAAGGCTTTTGGGTTGGGTCCGCTTGTATTTATAATTTCCTATCATCCCATTCCTCATCCGCTTCCTCATCCGCATCCTCTTCCTCAAAAAATATCCTCTTCCTCATCCGCATCCTCTAAATTTGCACGCGACAATTCCTCTTCCTCCTCCTCTTCCTCATAATCACTTCCTCAACAACCCTATTGGGTACCATCGGCCACATGCGTCGTTACATATTAAAATACTTTACGCTTGCCGTCTGTGTAAGTAACTTCTCCCAATAAGCAGTTTTATATTTGTTTCTATTGTGCTCATTACCAAGCCACTATAATAATTATAAAATAAAGAAATCTATTGATACATTTACTGAATGTTGATTTAAATTACAAAATTAGTTGAAGGCTTGGCTTGAATGTGATCTGAGAACTTTTTACGACAGAAGTATTGAATAGCTATGCAATATTTTGCTTGGCTCCTTTTACATTTCATGTTTTGGTGGGATTTCATTTCTTTTTTGAAGGTTTTTTTCTGTTCTTTTCAGGTCACGTTATAACTTTTCTGTACTAAGCTTAGCACCCATTCCCTATCTCCTTTACTTATATTTTTTCTTTGAGGCTTCGTTAGTTCTATAGGTGGACAACGTAACGTAAATACTTCTGAGTTCTGAGTCGATTATTATATTCTATATAATTATTGACTCATAAACTAATACTTGAAGGTGGTCATTTTTAGCATTACCGTTGCATACATAGCAGCCTGCCTAGCATACGCCAACGAGACATCTCACTCTACATGTTTCTCGATGTTTGATAGTTTGTATCTTCATCTCTATTGACCCTAGCATGACAAATATTTTTTCTCTATATGAAGCGTCCATAGATATTATATAATAATAATATAATATCTATGGACGCTTCACACCAGGTCAGTCTGGCCCTGTGGTAAGTACCTGAAGGACTTGTGTTACAGGTACCAGACAACGGAAATATGTTTAATACTTTTATTTATACTATACATATATTTAAGATTTTTATTATATGATACACATATTTAATACACATCCATGACACAGGAACTTTTATAAACTTTTTGTTCCGTCGGCGGGACTCGAACCCGCGACCTCTGGCTTGAGCTACCAACGCGCTCACCACTGCGCCACGGAGGTCGTCAAAGTCGTCGAGTTAAGTACCTACATAACTAACTTAAAGCCTTTTGTACGTCAAACAAATATGCAGTCGAAACTCATACTGTTCTTGCAAAGCTACAAACATGAAAATCTTTTATTTTATTTAAGTATTATTATTATATTATTTTTCAATTTCAGTTTTTAGGTTTCCCTGCCCAAAGGATGAAAACGGGGCCCTATTATTAATAAGTCTTCGCTGTCTGTCCGTCGTACATCCGTAATAATATGTCACCATTCACCAGGCTGGATCTCGAGAACCGCAATAGCTAGATAGTTGCGATTTTTACAAATTATGTATTTCTGGTGGACTCGTTATAAAAGCCAATTTAAGGGCCCCATACAACAAACACGATTTTTTTCCTTTTTTTGCTCTATATCCATAATGGTAACACTAAGTATTTTGAAAATTTCAGAAAACGCGTAATTGTATGTTAACTTCAACAATTAATAATAAAAATCAAATAAACTTATTATTATTCCCATACAAATTTACAGTACGGAACCCTATGTACGCCAGTCCGACTCGCACTTGGCCGGTTTCATAATTTTTCCTTTCATTGTGAATAAAGACCTATCCGGGTACCAAATTTCAAGGTTCTAAGTATTCTAGAAGTACCTTAGAATTTTGATGATCTGTCAGTCAGTGACAAAATGTAGTAACTTTGACCATCCGTAACTACTAAACTATTTATCGAAATTTCATGTTATTTGGAGGTTAAGCTAGTTTTAATACTTGCTCCTAGTGACCGAAATTTTAAATCCCTAGCTTTGTTAACATTGAAGATAAAGGAGGTGTGAAATAGCCGCGAACCGCTTCGAGAAAAGTATGGTACGGCCGTGCCTTTGCTAAAAAGCTTGGCTGGGGCACTGCCGTGCCCCCAGACTTCTAGAAGTACCTTAGAATTTTGATGATCTGTCAGTCAGTGACAAAATGTAGTAACTTTGACCATCCGTAACTACTAAACTATTTATCGAAATTTCATGTTATTTGGAGGTTAAGCTAGTTTTAATACTTGCTCCTAGTGACCGAAATTTTAAATCCCTAGCTTTGTTAACATTGAGATAAAGGAGGTGTGAAATAGCCGCGAACCGCTTCGAGAAAAGTATGGTACGGCCGTGCCTTTGCTAAAAAGCTTGGCTGGGGCACTGCCGTGCCCCCAGACTTCTAGAAGTACCTTAGAATTTTGATGATCTGTCAGTCAGTGACAAAATGTAGTAACTTTGACCATCCGTAACTACTAAACTATTTATCGAAATAACATGTTATTTGGAGATTAAGCTAGTTTTAATACTTGCTCCTAGTGACCGAAATTTTAAATCCCTAGCTTTGTTAACATTGAAGATAAAGGAGGTGTGAAATAGCCGCGAACCGCTTCGAGAAAAGTATGGTACGGCCGTGCCTTTGCTAAAAATCTTGGCTGGGGCACTGCCGTGCCCCCAGATTATTATTATTCTTCGACTATTCTTATACTATAATTTATAAAGCTGAAGAGTTTGTTTGTTTTAAAGCGCTAATCTCAGGAACTACTGGTTCGAATTGAAATATTATTTTCATGTTGGATAGTCTAATTTATCGAGGAGGACTTACGGCTATATTTATAACATTACGCTCGCGCTGAGACCAATAGAAGCGAAGAAACGGAGAGTCGTTGTAGAAAAAACCGGCCAAGTGCGTGTCGGGCCACACGCAATATAGGGTTCCGTAGTACCGCTAGTTTTTGAATTTTTACGGTCAATTTGAATGTACATATTTCATAACGTGTTTTACACTACTAACGACATCATCTCAGTTACTTTCAAAGGAATTTGAACGAAAAGTTCCTTTATACTTCGCTGAATATATTTTTTTTAGTTGATCGACTATTACTCAAAAACTTATGAAGTCTTCTTAGCCGTGATAGTTTTCCTTTTAAATTCGGCATATTTCCTACTCCCGTGAATTTTTTCACATTTCCAGAAGCAACCGTTTAGCTGGTAGAAGGGACATTGGACTCTAACGATTTTTTCCACTTTAAATCCTAATATTTCACAAACGGATCTCTAAATCGGAAAATGATCTATGAATACTCGCAATATTTTTAAAAAACCTATCCAACGACACCCCACACGACGGGGTAGGTGCGAAAAAAAATATTCATCCCCGCTTGATGTGTGGGAGGTAACATAAAAAAATATATTTTTTACGATTTTATGTACCATTTTGTCGGCATCATTAATATGTGTATTCATGCCAAATTACAGCTTTGTGGATCCTATAGTCTCTGAGTAAAACCGCGGACAGACAGACAGACAGACGGACAGACCGAAACTATAAGGGTTCCTTGTTGACTACGGAACCCTAAAAAGGAGAAAAAAATATTTGAAAGTGCTTATCTCACGAACTATTGGAGCGATTTTATGTTATTTGGCACAGCTATAGTTAATAGAGAGTCATAGGCTATAAAATGTATGGTTTCCTTGAAATTCCTAACTAACGGAACTGGACGTATAGTAATATATTATAATAATTCTATAGAACTGTATGGGTTAAAAAAATCTGATGCAATATATTTTGTAATATGTACCGAAAATACTTTTTATTGCTATTAATAGTTCATGATATTATTATGTGTGGCTGAATTATGAAATTTTGTATTAACATTGACCTTCTACGGGCAACACCTATTAAATGTTGTAAATTTTAACTTTATATATTTCAATATTTTTAATGCAGATCAATGCATTATGATTCTAACTTAATCGAAAATACATATTAAGACATATAGGATGTAACAAAACTAAGTGATAATATTTTAGGATTGGCATTTTAGGATTGGGTAATGACTAATGTGCATGTGTCTCTTAAACTTACATAGTTCGGGAGGCGAAGAGGGGATTTCTGGAGTAGCTCGAGCGTGTCAGATTAAGTTCGTATAGGCTTTCAATATGTGTCTAGTTATCATGGTATAGAAATCAGATTTCTCACGTGGTGGGTTATTTTTTATATTTTTTATATTGGAATGTCATCGGATCTGTCAGATTAAGATAGGGGATGTTTAGTATACCCCAAAGAAGCTTCCATATAAAGCACTGACGATTCAAAGGTTAGGTAAGCCTGTAGGGACATTTTAAAATATAAAAAAATAAAGCTTCATATTTTCCTAACTAAGCTTCGCAGATATTTTATTTTGCACTAAACTAAATGTTTTAGTCCTTGTTGTCTAAAATATATTTATAATTTACCTAAATAAGCAATTTTCTGGATACATTTTCTTTTTAAAAACTTTAAAATGGCTGCAGTTTCTGACCCACCGCTAAAATAAAAAACTCTCTTATTATTTTTTTATCAGTTTTACCTAATGTAAAAAACCTACTAGGTCTCCATGACGCTCGAGTGACTACAAAAATAGCACCTTTTCTCCTCTACTATAAGGGTAGCAGCGCTGAAAGAGTAACTTTTAACTGTATGTTTGTAAAAGGTTAAAGGAATGCGCCGTTTTTCAAAATTCGTGGATTTTCCCAGACAACGGTCAAAAATAGTGACCTTTTTAGCGCTGCTACTTTCACAGTTGAGCGTTTTCAAAAAATAGAGTACCCCTCACTTTTGGCCTGTCCCCCGTGTTTGAAGTCGAATAACAAGTAAAATTTATATGTGGATCATTATTGTAATGCTTGACAAGTAATAAGCACATCATAACTTTATAAATTCAAACTATTAAATTCACTATACTTTGCGTAATATTTTTAAATTGATCATTTTCAAAACCAAGGCGTCCCCCCCCCCCTTGGCGTGTCCCCTCTCGAATTTCTCTATGTTATAGAAGCTTTTCTCAAAAATGTTATACTAGGGTACCATAGGTTTTAGTATCGTTTGAAAGCTTTTATTTGCAAATCGTCGTATATAGTTCATAATTTAACTGTAATGCTCATATAAATACAATTTGATTTCAAAAAATATCTTAAAAAGTGGTGCCGACCGGACATGTCGGGCTTGTCACGCTAAATAATGACATTTGAAAATTATAGATGACTATTTGGATTTTTGAAATGGCTTCATCATGATTTATACTCACTCTCTGGCATTTTTAAAAAGCTATTTGTATAATAATTTTGTTTTTTTTTTTTTTGTTTTTTGTTTTTTTGTTTATAATAATTAATAATTTAAAATATTTTGAGTAAAATAGACAAATTTTGTGAGTGTAACGGCCGTCAAGATTTCTACTGTCAGGTTTGAGACACATTATCTACTTGATACAGGCTAGTTTACATCATTTAACTGTTTTCAGAAGATAAGCAATGTATTAATAAAACGTTATTTATATATGATCATCAGTGTAGGCAAATGTTTTCGTCAGAATATAATCTTGATTACAAACTGAGAAAAGAACGTCACGTCAGTTTTGCGACAAAGTGCTTCGTGACATATAGGCTGACAAGAAAAGTCGCAAAATGACAGCATAAAGCTAAGTCTACATGTCATTGTAAGATTTTACATTTTTAGGTTTCACAATGCTACTTATTAGCGAAAATAGATCTCAGAGGTATAGAGAAGAATTGAGAAGAAGCCCAGAGACTAAAAAATTTCACAAATGTCGCAAGAAGAAGCGGAGAAAAGGATTTATTTTAACTTTGTAAATTTTTGGTTTCAATGTAAACCCAGCCTTATAAAAATATGGTCTATCGGTTTTGCGACTGTCCCCTGTTTTGCGACAGGAAAAATATTAATTTTTAATTATTTTTATATATCGGATACAAATAATTTGAATGAAATATTTAAAACGGTTTTACTATTCTGAAATACAAAAATCACTTTGCCGATTTTAAACGACATACATTATTCTATCGTATTAACAAAAAATTAAAACCGACTTCCAAGGTAAAAACAATAATAACATTAATATGAACTAAAAAGTATTAAATAATTTTTACTATCTAATGGTGCCTTTTTCCGAATTCGGCTAAACCTCAACTATTTCTGTATTCAATCTTCATTATTTTGAAGTCGGTACCAGATAGCTGAATCTTCAGTCCTCTGACAGAATATTTGAAACTTTTGGAACTGGCACCGACTTCAAAATTATGAAGATTGAATACAGAAATAGTTGAGGTTTAGCCGAATTCGGAAAAAGGCACCATTAGATAGTAAAAATTATTTAATACTTTTTAGTTCATATTAATGTTATTATTGTTTTTACCTTGGAAGTCGGTTTTAATTTTTTGTTAAAAATAATAATAATTTCACTCTTTTTAGTTACACTAGTAGGTAAACCTTCGCGTATATTTTACGTATCTTATTACAATTTGTCAAGAGTCACAACTCACACTCACAAAATCATATATTATCAGTGAAGTGAACATATTGTGCTAAGTAATTTAACATTTTTAATGCTTCAAGCCCCAAGCGGTCACCGGCGATTGAGATAACAATAGAAAGGCTATTGTGTCTCGTTTTTCCACGATCGAAGGATCTATCAGATAAAAAATTGTATAAACTTGCATAGGATGTAGCGTAGCTACTCATAATATTTAATATTATTATAATTATTGACAGCTCTGTTCTTGTAAAGCGCTTATTCCACTTATCCTAGCTAGGAAGTCCTAGCTAGGATCCTAGCTTTCTAAATGTTATTCCACTTGACTAAATTTTTTCCGATTTAGGATCCTAGCTAGGATCCTAGCTTCTAAATGTTATTCCACTTGACTAAATTTTTTAGGACCCTAGCTAGGACTTCTTAGCTAGGATAAGTGGAATAAGCGCTTAATCAAGAATTCAAATCGATACTTAGTGCGCCATCTATCGATTAATAAGTATAACTGATTAAAAAGACACTTAATGACTTTGTTTTGTGTAAATGCTCTTTTTAAAATAACTTTATTTTAATTCTATTTGTCTATTTAAATTTTATAAAGTAATTAGTAAAGTATTCGATCTGTTGTCTGCCGCCACGCGCCACGCGGCGCGGCGGCGCGGCGACGCCGTCGCCTCTGCGGCGCCGACCGCCATGTATTAAACAAACAGGTGTTGTTATACAGTACATAATTATTATTATTAGTATATCCATACCTATGCCTTGTACTATTATTAATTCTGTGCCATGAGACATTGGTGACCTTAATGATGATGATGACGATGTTGATGATGATGATGATTATGATGATGAATATGAATTGCATAGTAGCATATGCTTTCTGTTCTTAAAACAACGCCGAAACTCCCGAACGTGTATCTATAAGGAGTCAGGAGTTCTCTCAGCATCTTCGAAACCATGGTACCTTTGACCCAATATTTGACTTTTTGGTAGCATATTCTTAGTACACTTCACATAAAACCAAAATCACCATATGTTTCCATATAAATTTCGAGGAGTTCCCTCGATTACTCATGGATCCCATCATCAGATCACCACTTTTGTGAACATGGTACCAAATTGGAGTGAAACCTAATACAACAAAACAAAAATTTCGAAAATCGGTTCACAAACGGCGGAGTAATCGTTGAACATACAAAAAAAAAAAAAAATATATCCACAGCCGAACATATAACCTCCTCGTTTTTTGGAAGTCGGTTAAAAAGTAGCGGCTACTTTGGCATCAGCTGTGACAAAACAGAACTTAAACCTAGTCAAATTGGCATTATTTTCTATTAGTCGACTTTAATGTTCTATTTTTCAAATAATTTATTTTATTATCTTCGTAACGCAACGCATTAAAATATTTCGCGTCTTTCTTCATAGTTAATAGTTACAGAGAATTGAAGACTGTGGCAAAACTGTCATTTTTTTTTCACAGGACCCAATTAATTTGATGATTTCTCGTAAAATAAATTAATCGGCAAGCAATTAAATATAATTTCCATAAACTATAATGTATCTTTAAAATATCTAAATCAAAATTTCATCAAAAATGTAACATTTAAAATTGAACCATGAATTTAGTCATGGTACACTTTATTTTGAAAACGCTCAGTTAACTCTGTAAGAACACATACGCACCCTAAACCATTGTCAGTTTGCATTGACGACCTCCGTGGCGCAGTGGTGAGCGCGTCGGTAGCTCAAGCCGGAGGTCGCGGGTTCGAGTCCCGCCGACGGAACAAAAAAGTTTATGAAGTTCCTGGGTCATGGATGTGTATTAAATATGTGTATCATATAATAAAAATCTTAAATATATGTATAGTATAAAAGTTTTAAATATATTTCCGTTGTCTGGTACCTGTAACACAAGTCCTTCAGGTACTTACCACGGGGCCAGACTGACGTGGTGTGAAGCGTCCATAGATATTATTATTATTATTATATTTTTGTTTTGCTACACTAATTAGTAATTATATATGAAAATACATTTAATAATACGTTAAATTACATTTTATACTTTTAATAATTCCTAACCCTAGTAACAACTAAACAAATTAATGAACTTGAGTAATATTTTAAAAAAGTAATCAAAATTATCAACACACGCGAAAATATGTAGATTGTAACAATGATTACAATAATTATGAATTTGTGTAATACCAAGGTCCAATTTTAATAATTATTATCTGTCGGATAGTATATACTTATGGGAAATAATAAAACGAGCGAATAAAAAATTACTTAGCGACTGATGATGAACATACTGTTTTAATAACTTGAGCGGTATGAATTTGAGTAAGCGAAAAATAAACTAAACTAACGACTAATATTGATTTATAATAAAATCCAGAACGAGCTTACAAAAAGTGGATTATAATTAATCTGTTTTCAGATATTAAAATTCTATCCGAGCGACTGTATTACTAAGTGAGCGACTGGAAATACATAGCGGGCAACTTCAATATTGAAGATAGATACAATTTTTCTAAGTGAGGTTAAACATTACGAACTACTAAAAAGTTCAATTTGAGCAAACTTTTGTGAGCTGCTTTATTAATTATTGGTTACTGATATTCTATTTGAGGGTTTATATTTTATATTTTTATACGTGTTTTAATGAAAACTACAGATTTTTAAATGCGCGCGAATTGAAATGAGGGCGGGGCGATGAATTTTTGTGCAGGAACCTAGGTAATTACTATTTTAAGCTGAAAAACCATTCAAACATGTTAAATATTTTCGTATGAGAAAATGATTTTAAAATTACGTATGTATGAGAATTTCGATGGCACCCGGCCTCTTAACAGAAGGCCTACTTAACCAAGGTTAGCGAAGCGGGGGGATGGGAGGGGCGCAGCCCCCCGCCTAAACAAAAACACAATCCAGAAAGTCCAAAAGTAGGTTAGGTTAGGTTAGAACTTAGACCACAACACAGAGGGAGCCGAGCGAGCGCAGCGAGCGTGCTGCGGCAGCACCGGCGACCGTCACAAAATAAAAGGGGGGCCAAAATAAAAACAAACACAATCCGGAAAGTCCAAAAGTAGGTTAGAACCGTGACTGAGCTGTGGCAGCAGCCGGCGACCGTCACAGAACACGGTGTAGGTTAGGTTAAAGGCGTTAAAAAGGCGACCAAAAGACTTAGATGTAGCCTCAGAATTCCGAAAATTTCAAAGGTGAGAAGCTCCAAAACTGGGGGGGTTTCTCAGTGTGGATTTGGTGCGGGGGGTGTTTACTCCTCCCCCCCCTCCCCCCTTACCCCCACTTCCCATCAATTTTGGGGTAGGTTTCCGAACATTTACCGTTGTTCCTCTTATCCAAATTAAGCTAGTCACAAAAAATTTGCTTGATAGAAATAAAAAAAACTGTTTTAGGAATCCCTGATTAATAGTGTTTCATCAAATAGTTATTTCATATTCTTTTTTTTTTTTGTTTTAATATGAGCTCATTATACTCTGCTCATTAGTGTATTTTTCAAAGTGGTTTTAGTATTCCAAACACTTCATTTAAGATAAAATGCCGCTCAGTATAAAAAATACATTTGCCAAATATTGAAAAAAATGCAGGACGTAACGTTGACACTCAAACAGATATTAATTAGGTCGCTCAAATATTATGAAGCTGCTCATTTTGTATTTTAAGTAACTCGAATAAATAATTTGTAAGTTGCTGTTTTGTTAATTTCTCGTCACTCACAGTCAGTCGCTCAAATAGTAATTCTATAACCCAAATTAATTAATTTTGACACTTAAAACGGTAATTTACAGTCACTCGATTAAATACTACCCTATACTTATTATGATAAAATTAATAGATGGGTATTGAGAAGATATTAATTACTAGACGTTAGGCTTCGCCCGCGTAAATTAGATATTTCACAGACAAATTAGTCCACAAAACACAAAAAATAGCCTATGATCCTTCACGTGGTCTACTTCTTATCTGTGCCAAATAACAGAAAAATTGCTCCAGTAGTTGTGAGATAAGCTCTTTCAAATAATTTCCCCCGTTTTTTCCACATTTTCCTCTATTTCTTCGCTTCTATTATAGTCTTAGCGTGATAAAATATAGCCTTCCTATTAAAAGAATTTTACAAATCGGACCAGTAGTTCCTGAGATTAGCGCGTTCAAACAAACAAACTCTTCCGCTTTATAATATTACTAGCGACCCGCCACGGCGTCGCACGGGTATAATATTTTTTTCAGTGGCTATATATTATAGCCACTGAAAAATATATTAAAATCGATAGCCTATGATCCTTCACGTGGTCTACTTCTTATCTGTGACAAATAACATAAAAAAATTGCTCTAGTTCGCGAGATAAGCCCTTTCAAGTAATTTCCCCCGTTTTTTCCACATTCTCCTATTAGTCTTAGCGTGATAAAATATAGCCTATAGCCTTTCTCAATAAATGAGCTATTTAACACTAAGAATTTTTCAAATTGGACCAGTAGTTCCTGAGATTATCGCGTTCAAGTTAGCCCTTTCAAACAATTTTCCCCGTTTTTTCCACATTTTCCTCTATTTCTTCGCTCCTATTAGTCTTAGCGATAGATAGATGAAATATAGCCTATAGCCTTCCTCGATAAATGGGCTATCTAACACTGAAAGAATTATCAAAATCCGTTGCGTAGTTTTAAAGATTAAAGGGAAGAAAGGGACATGAGGGCAAAAAAGCGACTTTGTTTTATAATATTACTAGCTGTCCCGGCAAACGTTGCTTTGCCATAATATATTTGCCACATTATTTTATTGAAGTGACTAAATAAGTATGTCACCATGGTACCGTCGATCGCTATCCCGTCGCACAAACAATGGTCGCCGTTAGTCTCAGGTTGTAATAATTTACTTTTATTTATTCAACAAATGCACTTATCAATATATAAAGTACCGAGTAGCCGATTCTCAGACCTACTGAATATGCATATAAAATTTGGCAAAAATCAGTAAAGTCGTTTCGGAGGAGTTCGTGGACTAACATTGTGACACGAGAATTTTATATATAAGATAAGATGTATATAGATTGATAATAATTTACATAAACTACAAAATATTTATCTTATTCTGGTAGGGAATTTCTTATGTTACGTCTTTTTTTGAGTTTATTAGAGTATACCAATTCTCAATTTTATGATTATTCATTAACCCCTTACTAATTAAAAAATGTTTAAAGCTAATAACTGTACAAGCTCTGCTTGCCTTTCTCTGGCATACTTATTAGAAAAGTCACATAACATCTCTGGCATACAGTTTATTAGGAAAGTCACATAACAAAGACAGCGTTACTTGAATTATTACGCTAAGTATTTAAATTTTTAAAGGGATAAAACAATAAAGAAATTAAAATGTTCATGCTGGTATTACCACTACACTAGCGTGAAGTATTTTATCTCGTTTTCATTAAAAGTAGCTTTAAATGAAACAAAACTTCAAACACATACAAGGAAAATGCCTTTATTGTATGTGAAAACAACGATTTGACAAATAGTAATGACAAAAATATATTTGAACGGCATAATTATTAAATCACAATCAAATTCAAATTAGCTTATCGTATCGATTAAATAATTTGTGGCAATTATTGAAAATAGAATAAAGGCCACGTGTGATTTAATTATTCAATCGCAAGTAGTAAAATCAGTTTTACGTTTTTTTACGTAACTATGGAGTAACTTGTAATATTATGACGTTTTTACTACATGTAGATAATGAAATTTTTGTTTCCATTTTGTGCATTTGAGTTCTTAAAAAATTTAGCGATAATATCACTTACAAATAAAATATGTTTTAATTTTATCGATATCGCAAAAAGTTGAAGTTCCCAACCCTAGCCCGTGACCGGAAGTCGGAACGAAAGCATTGCGCAGGGGCACACCGCACAATCGTTCATAGCATAATATTGTGATTTATGACTTGTGTGTTTGGTTCGTAACTCTAGTGATTACAACTACAAAGGAATATTTTTAAACATTAAAATTGTTGGAATAATAAGCAATATATGTACTAAATTAACCATGTCACCGAACACGTAGAGCATCGGTCATTGAACTATCTCTATGTAATTCTATATTAATATTCTAAATATTTTATATCCCGAGTGTACGGTTCCCTCGCGATATACAAAATAATGGCGCAACGGAGTTACGATCGTCATCTAGTAATATTATATGTTTTCTTTTGCACGGATAATTGACCCTATTTATGCAAAATGAGTCCAATCCACACAATTGCCACAATTGAGTTAATAATGCAGAAGTATTCCAAAATGGACCTTTTATCGACCCTATGAAGATCATGTAAATCTAACAATTTTGGCAGAACAAAACATTTTCACAACAAAGTTACCAACTAACAAATTAATGAGTATTGTTTTTTTTTTAAAGATCCAAGCTGCAGGGTCCCTTGATTTTTTTTTTAATTAGGCAAGTAGAATCATGCGGCTTGGTTCTCGTTTGCATATTAAAAAAAGGCTTACTTTTTAATATTTTACAAAGACTCACGTCAGTCACGTTGCTGGTTTTTAGTTGATATAAAGGCGACGGGTCATTGTGACCCAGGCCTGACACGACACAAAATTACTCCTGCGTAACTGGCCTGGTTTTATTGAAACCAGAGTGGTCTTGTGTATTGCGCACATACTTGGGCACTATAAAATTACTCCTGCGTAACTGGCCTGGTTTCATTGAAACCAGAGTGGTCGTGTGTATTGCGCACACACGACCGTTACGACACGATCGTATAGAAGGAAAAAATTCAGGAAGAACAAGCCGAAGAACCCCATATCCAGGACAAATAGTTGCCGAGTTACAAGCATTCAAACTTTGACATTGACAGCTCGGCAACTGTCAAATGTCTTACAAAAGTAGCCATAGCTCCGCTCCCAATAGGCCTAGAGGAACGGGGTTTCTTCCAACCTCAAAGGCAATACCTCTGCTACCCCCTCCCCGAATCTGGACTAAATCGGAGACATCAAAACTTCAAGGACGAATCTTCTACTATACTTACATTACACATTCTTTGCATTTAATGGACAATGAAGGTCCGATAATGGCTCATTATATTTTTGTAAAATGGCAATGTAAGATACTCCATTACTATTTTTTTTTTTGTATTATTATTATTTTTTTACATTAAGATTTTTGCAACGTTGTTTGAAACCATCACTACTAATGCGAAAGTGTGTCTGTCTGTCTGTCTGTCCGTCTGTCTGTCTGTCCGTCTGTCTGTCTAACTGTCTGTCTGTTTGTTTGATATCTCTTCACGCCCAAACCACTGAACCAATTTTGCTGAAATTTGGTATGCAGATACTTTGAGTACCGGGAAAGGACAATTCATCCCGGAAAAATGTACGGTTCCCGCACGATAAACGAGTTTTGGCGAAACGGAGTTGCAGGCATCATCTAGTTTTAAACATCCTTGTAAAAACCAGAAAAAAGTAGGAGCGCTACATTATATCAGGTAGGTACTTACTGCCGAAGCATACAACAAGATATATTTAGGATACGCTCACCTAGATAAAAAAAATTATTAAGTTTTAAATCTAAATTATATATTTTTTTCATTTCAATATTTTTGTTAGGAATATAAGCAACAATATAAACAAAAAAATAATGAATATATATTTCATTCTATTACTACATAACTGAAAGAAAAAAATGCCAGTTTCCTTCAAAATTTGAAAGTTCATGAGGCCTCAGTTTATTTAAAAGCAAATTTTATAAGTTAAAATCGTTGTTTCTATAACTAATTAGATGTTAGACATCCAAATCGGGTGCACAGATCTCATGCACGAAAATCCTGTTGACTTGTGTAATAAATCTAAAGAGTTGGTTCGCTTTGGATTATATGTATCCCACACTAATATAGTTTTGCTAAAAGGAACCCTCCTGTTTTTGTTTAATTTTTGTTGGAAATTGTAGTAATTTTTAACATATTTATGTTTGTACGCATAGAATAAATTACCAAATATACTATTGTAAATTAACTTTACTTAAAATAACAATCAGTTTTAAAGAATACACAATTTTAATAAAAATGGCTTTTTCTCAGAACTGTCATCGTGTGGGTTGAGTCCGGTATGCATAAATAGGTCCATTTATTAGCTACCATATTTCTACAGGTATTTAATGGTAGTGTGATGGCGATATTGGCAGTGGAGTGGAGTTACAGTCCTTTACCTTACGCAACACTAATAGCTTTCTGCCGCTCACAAAAAACTCTTCGTATAAACTATCACCATCAAGAGCTGTATTTCCGAATCATTGCGGCTATACTTTCGCGAAGGTAGAGTATTCTCTCTTCTTACACGCAACTCCTCTGAGGTTCCTATTAAAAGGCAAAATCTAGACGTACCACCAATCTGGACGTGGCGGTAATAGCCACTATTAAGCCCGCAGTATACGTTGAACGGTGGGCAAGTGCATTGAGTCAATGTGTAGAGTACGGAAAGTCGCTCCCAAATCCAACTTATGGCCAAGTAGACACTTTGGCCCAATGCGTACAGCGGGCTTTACGCTACCACCAGACGAGCAGTTTGCTCTTGGAAGTAAACAAGAACCAACCGCACAACGACTCATCCAAACCATCCATAAAGTTAACAACTAAATACAGTAAATAGCAAAAACCGCATAAATTATTATTTGACAAGGATATCTGGTCAATTTGTGAACTAGCAACAGACACAAGGTCGGGTGTTGCAAGCGCTTGCAACACCAAACGCAGCCTCGGAAAATATGTACGAGTATAAACTATAAACCTCTTCATCGATAACTTTTTAATTTCCTTTTTTAATTACTTTTTAATTTTTAAATTGCTAAACTACAATATGGTCTGCAAATCTGCAGTGCAAAAGCCAAAGCAGAATGTTTTCATGCAAGGCTTCTGAATTTTTAAGCCAGATGGGATTATCTGTTGAGTAGAATTACAATTTTGTTTAAGTTTAAAGAACACCCAGGCTTTTGACTTGAGAGATACGTCCACATGACACAGCGTCGCGTTGGTAGGCGGTTGGTGAAAACGGGCACTAAAAGCTGAATCATTCTGACGTCAAAAAATTATTTTCTTATTAGAGCGCCTTCACATTAGGTACGTCGCGGGCAGTGCGGCAGCAGCGCTGCAGCCGCGCGACTTCTATACAAAAGAGAATCGCGCGGCTGCCGCACTACTCACGACATAATGTGAAGGCAGCCTAACCATAGACCGCTGGTTAGGGGAACTAACAACCGAGAGATATGGCTGAGTATCAGTAGAAAAATAGCATGCAAATGATTACATACATCACTTCTAAATAGGTAGGAACACGTCATAAGCTGCCAAGCGTGACGCGGTTGCACGCGACCTGATCGTAACTGGGCATCATCATAAAAAATAGTCCACTTACATCCGGGCCCAGGGGTCGATTCTTATAAATCGAATGCCGACTCAATCTCGGACTATCTTTAACTGGAACCGCTATTCAATGATGTAGTGAGTTCGCCCAATTTAAGTAACTATAGGTCTACCAGAATCTGATGGCAAAAAGTGATAAAAGAAATTGACTCTAGCAATACCGGGGTAATTGGAATAAAACATTTTTATTAATTTTTTCCTTACAGCGTCTGATTCTGTGTGTGAAGCATGCAAATATATAAAAATTTATCCAATGATCAAGGATATTTTTTGAAAATCTGCCATCAAAGTTTGCCATCAGATCCTGGTAGACCCATACCTCTGCTGAGGTATGACTTAAGAGAATCGTGCCCCAGATATAGTCACCGATGGTAAACTGAAACTCTTGTAATTACTGACTTTAAAATGTTAAACTAAATCCTACATTCTGGATACTATTAATAAGATAAATTATTATGCAGTTTATTTTCTTAGATTTAAAGAAAACCTTGGCAGTGCCACAGCTGTAAAGTCGGTGTGGCGGTGTCCCAAGGCCCCCATTCCCCACCTAAATCTTTTTAGTATATTTTGCGTCAAAGACTAACAAACATAATATTGTTACCATCGATTCTCAGAAACTTCCAAGTTTTTAATCACATCTCACTAATATAAATATTATTTAAGACGAACGGCGAAAGCTTGTAAGTTCTGCTGGTACTTCATCAGAAAACTACTAAGCAGATTAGGTTTGGCAGAGGTTTGAACTGAATTAGCACATAGTGTCTAAACACACTAGGCTGAATTACGCCGGCGTAAATTCCGCCGCAAATGTCAAACGCATACAAATACGCGACGGAAATCGGAATAGTGTGTCGGTCTTTCGCGTTCCACCCGTATTTTGTATGAGTTTGAAACGCGGCGTAAACGCGGCGGAATTTACGCCGACGTAATTCAGCCTAGTGTGTTTAGAGCCATAGGCTGCTTTATATCCAAAAAAATCTGTTTTAGTAGGAACCATACAAACTCCACTACCTAATTGATTTGTTAACTCACAAAGTAACGTCTTCAATCAATTTGAACCAATTGACCTCAATATCTAGAGTCTAGACTTAGATCTTATTTAAAAACTGTTGTGAAAGGCAATATGACCTTAGACGTTATATTGGTCTAGCTCAGAACTAGAACACCTATTAGAACTTAGATTATAGATATTTAACTTTTTACAGGTCCCCTTATATTAGCCTAGCAACTGTTTATGAGGTTGATATTCTAGAAAGCTTTTTAAACTGCACTGGTAACAACTAACATGCATGCCTTGTCATACCACCAAAAAAGACTAAAACAGCTATAAGTTTAACAAAGTTTCTGTCAATATTCTAACATTATGCGTGTAACATGTCCGATTTTGGTCGTATGATTTACTGCATGTGCTAGTAACCTCCGACCTTTGCGTAATATTCCCAAATGATCCCTATTGTTAACATTCGGACATTACATGTCACTTGTCAGTTATTCTTGAAATAAGGCCTTTCCACTTTTCTGGTAAAAAGTGGGCCCCGTGCGAGTTTCTTACGCCGGTTCTTCTCGCCGGGCTTAAGTTCCCGAACCGGTGGTAGGAATTATGTAGACGTTCAGAAAATATTTGAAAAAAAAATCCATTTTTTTTCTATTTTATCATATTTTTATCATCTTACAGACTCGAACAAGAGAAAACTTTAGAGAGCTGAGGCTGAGAGGTGCAAACAAATAACAATTATTATAACCAGCTTGTCACAGAAGTTTAGGGTTGACAGTTTTTACTTTCTAGATGATACTAATAAATGAATTTTAATTAACATAATATTACTATGTTTTTTTTGTAACGTACCGTACCGTAAAACAAATCTATTTTAAATTCGACATGCGTCTTTTAAATATTATTAAAGGCAATGTACCTTTAATGAAATCTATATTTATTTTAAATAATGCTAGATGACGCCCGCACTTGGAATAGACGCTTCTTTCTATAAACGACGATTATTTCTATAAACGTTGGGTCGACGCCTTGTTGTGCCAATGACTTTCATATTGTTCCAAGTGCTATGCCAAAGTTAGACTAGAACGTGAAGGGATAGAGTTCCCGATTAAAAGAGGAGTAAGACAGGGCGACCCGCTCTCCCCAAAAATTTTCTCAGCCGTGCTAGAGTCAGTTTTTAGATCTATGGACTGGGAATCCAAAGGTGTGAATATAGACGGAGAACTTCTAAGCCATCTGCGTTTTGCGGACGACATAGTAGCATTTGCAGAAAGCCCAATAGAACTAGAGAATAGTATGATTGGTGAGCTGGCGTCGGAAAGTTATAAGGTAGGATTGTCACTCAAAACGACCAAAACTAAGATCTTAACAAATGGCTCTCAACAAGATATTCAAGTAAATAATGAAAATATAGAGTATGTGACCGAGTATACTTACCTCGGACAGCTAATATCATTTGAAAATAACGGTGGGAAACAAATACAAAGAAGGATAACTTTAGCATGGCAAAAATATTGGAATTTAAGAGAAATAATGAAAAACAGCTGTATAAATCTTAATTTAAAAAAACGAATTTACGAAGCAACAGTTGTTACCTTGTCTTACGTACGGTTGTCAGACGTGGTCTATAAGAAAAGAGGAAGAATATAAGATCTGTCAACGTAAGATGGAGAGAAGTATGCTAGGAATTAAATTATCTGACAGAATTCGTAACACTGATATCAGAACCAAAACTAAAATTACAGATGGTTACTAAAAGAATCCGAACACTTAAGTGGCAGTGGGCTGGACATGTTTGTAGAATGAAGAATAGATGGACAAAACGGTTGACAGAATGGATACCAAGAAACATAAAAAGGAAAAAAGGCAGACCCAACAAACGATGGAGAGACATTTTCAGAGACAGGTGTGGAAATAACTGGATGCAACTAGCCCGAGAAAGAACTATTTGGAAGAATTTAGGAGAGGCCTACGCCGTAGAGGCGACTACTACCAAAAATTTAGTTACATAAAAAAAATTTAATATTAAAAATATATAAGATTTAAGGTGAACGCAGATTTGGCCGCACCGCACGCACCGCAGTCGCCGCATTCGGAATTCTTTATATGAAGTTATAGGCAAGCTCGCATACCTACCCGCGCCGCAGTCTTCGCAACTTCTACATTCCTTATATGAAGAATTCCGAATGCGGCGACTGCGGTGCGTGCGGTGCGGCCAAATCTGCGTTCACCTTTATAGTTGAAAATTCTACTGTAAGAGAAATTTTATATTATTTTGTTATGTTTAGTTAGTAAAAATTGTGTTTATTCTCTAGTATATTTCTTTAAATTGGTGGTAGGAAAATAAAGGCTATTTTTATTTTATTTTATATAGATGACGCCCGCAACTCCGTTGCGCCAAAATTCGTTTATCGCGCGGGAACCGTACATTTTTCCGGGATAAAAAGTATCCTTTGTCCTTACTCGGGACTCAAAGTATCTCCATAGCGAATTTCAGCAAAATCGGTTCAGCGGTTTGGGCGTGAAGAGGTAACAGACAGACAGACGGACAGACAGACAGCTGTCTGTCTGTGTGTCCGTCTGTCTGTCTGTTACCTCTTCACGCCCAAACCGCTGAACCGATTTTGCTGAAATTCGCTATGGAGATACTTTGAGTCCCGAGTAAGGACAAAGGATACTTTTTATCCCGGAAAAATGTACGGTTCCCGCGCGATAAACGAATTTTGGCGCAACGGAGTTGCGGGCGTCATCTATATAAAATAAAATAAAAATAGCCTTTATTTTCCTACCACCAATTTAAAGAAATATACTAGAGAATAAACACAATTTTTACTAACTAAACATAACAAAATAATATAAAATTTCTCTTACAGTAGAATTTTCAACTATAAAGGTGAACGCAGATTTGGCCGCACCGCACGCACCGCAGTCGCCGCATTCGGAATTCTTCATATAAGGAATGTAGAAGTTGCGAAGACTGCGGCGCGGGTAGGTATGCGAGCTTGCCTATAACTTCATATAAAGAATTCCGAATGCGGCGACTGCGGTGCGTGCGGTGCGGCCAAATCTGCGTTCACCTTAAATCTTATATATTTTTAATATTAAATTTTTTTTATGTAACTAAATTTTTGGTAGTAGTCGCCTCTACGGCGTAGGCCTCTCCTAAATTCTTCCAAATAGTTCTTTCTCGGGCTAGTTGCATCCAGTTATTTCCACACCTGTCTCTGAAAATGTCTCTCCATCGTTTGTTGGGTCTGCCTTTTTTCCTTTTTATGTTTCTTGGTATCCATTCTGTCAACCGTTTTGTCCATCTATTCTTCATTCTACAAACATGTCCAGCCCACTGCCACTTAAGTGTTCGGATTCTTTTAGTAACCATCTGTAATTTTAGTTTTGGTTCTGATATCAGTGTTACGAATTCTGTCAGATAATTTAATTCCTAGCATACTTCTCTCCATCTTACGTTGACAGATCTTATATTCTTCCTCTTTTCTTATAGACCACGTCTGACAACCGTACGTAAGACAAGGTAACAACTGTTGCTTCGTAAATTCGTTTTTTTAAATTAAGATTTATACAGCTGTTTTTCATTATTTCTCTTAAATTCCAATATTTTTGCCATGCTAAAGTTATCCTTCTTTGTATTTGTTTCCCACCGTTATTTTCAAATGATATTAGCTGTCCGAGGTAAGTATACTCGGTCACATACTCTATATTTTCATTATTTACTTGAATATCTTGTTGAGAGCCATTTGTTAAGATCTTAGTTTTGGTCGTTTTGAGTGACAATCCTACCTTATAACTTTCCGACGCCAGCTCACCAATCATACTATTCTCTAGTTCTATTGGGCTTTCTGCAAATGCTACTATGTCGTCCGCAAAACGCAGATGGCTTAGAAGTTCTCCGTCTATATTCACACCTTTGGATTCCCAGTCCATAGATCTAAAAACTGACTCTAGCACGGCTGAGAAAATTTTTGGGGAGAGCGGGTCGCCCTGTCTTACTCCTCTTTTAATCGGGAACTCTATCCCTTCACGTTCTAGTCTAACTTTGGCATAGCACTTGGAACAATATGAAAGTCATTGGCACAACAAGGCGTCGACCCAACGTTTATAGAAATAATCGTCGTTTATAGAAAGAAGCGTCTATTCCAAGTGCGGGCGTCATCTAGCATTATTTAAAATAAATATAGATTTCATTAAAGGTACATTGCCTTTAATAATATTTAAAAGACGCATGTCGAATTTAAAATAGATTTGTTTTACGGTACGGTACGTTACAAAAAAAACATAGTAATATTATGTTAATTAAAATTCATTTATTAGTATCATCTAGAAAGTAAAAACTGTCAACCCTAAACTTCTGTGACAAGCTGGTTATAATAATTGTTATTTGTTTGCACCTCTCAGCCTCAGCTCTCTAAAGTTTTCTCTTGTTCGAGTCTGTAAGATGATAAAAATATGATAAAATAGAAAAAAAATGGATTTTTTTTTCAAATATTTTCTGAACGTCTACATAATTCCTACCACCGGTTCGGGAACTTAAGCCCGGCGAGAAGAACCGGCGTAAGAAACTCGCACGGGGCCCACTTTTTACCAGAAAAGTGGAAAGGCCTTATTTCAAGAATAACTGACAAGTGACATGTAATGTCCGAATGTTAACAATAGGGATCATTTGGGAATATTACGCAAAGGTCGGAGGTTACTAGCACATGCAGTAAATCATACGACCAAAATCGGACATGTTACACGCATAATGTTAGAATATTGACAGAAACTTTGTTAAACTTATAGCTGTTTTAGTCTTTTTTGGTGGTATGACAAGGCATGCATGTTAGTTGTTACCAGTGCAGTTTAAAAAGCTTTCTAGAATATCAACCTCATAAACAGTTGCTAGGCTAATATAAGGGGACCTGTAAAAAGTTAAATATATTCGGAATTCTTTATATGAAGTTATAGGCAAGCTCGCATACCTACCCGCGCCGCAGTCTTCGCAACTTCTACATTCCTTATATGAAGAATTCCGAATGCGGCGACTGCGGTGCGTGCGGTGCGGCCAAATCTGCGTTCACCTTTATAGTTGAAAATTCTACTGTAAGAGAAATTTTATATTATTTTGTTATGTTTAGTTAGTAAAAATTGTGTTTATTCTCTAGTATATTTCTTTAAATTGGTGGTAGGAAAATAAAGGCTATTTTTATTTTATTTTATATAGATGACGCCCGCAACTCCGTTGCGCCAAAATTCGTTTATCGCGCGGGAACCGTACATTTTTCCGGGATAAAAAGTATCCTTTGTCCTTACTCGGGACTCAAAGTATCTCCATAGCGAATTTCAGCAAAATCGGTTCAGCGGTTTGGGCGTGAAGAGGTAACAGACAGACAGACGGACAGACAGACAGCTGTCTGTCTGTGTGTCCGTCTGTCTGTCTGTCTGTCCGTCCGTCTGTCCGTCTGTACGGACAGACAGACAGACACACTTTCGCATTTATAATAAGTATTAGTATGGATGACTTACATACTTTATTTTTATGATATTTAATGTAAGTACCTACTGTAACTTCTTGGTGGAAATTCTATTACTTACTGTTACTTTATTTAAGCTTTAAACGTCGATAAAACGTCTATCCCTCAAATAACTCAGCCAAACTACACGAAATGCTTTTGGCTAGCGTTCAATTTAAAAGGTTTTATTTTCAATTTAAAACCGTTGAAATATGCAATCATAAGTTTCTCGCTAAAAGTTTGGCAACATTATGTGCTAACTGCTAACTCTTAAATCGATGTTAAAAGCTGAACCAATGCACGTGGCACTTCTCGTGTGTGCCAACCCTGGCGTAGAAAGTAACAGATATTGAAACCAGTATCATACTTAATACTTATAAGTTATAACTTATAAGTTATAAAAATGTGACCTTGTAGGTATACGAGTATTAATAAGCCATATTTTGGCAAATTTTTTATGTTTGAGATTCCTGAAGTTGCAGAAAAAAAATAACCTGAGGCACGTAAGATTGGCCAAGCCAATTAGATGTATTGCATAAAAGCTTAGCATTAGCTCAAAGAGCTCATCTTGGTTTCTTTTAACATGATTTTTTTTTCATGGGATTCAAAGCAAAAATAGCCTATGTGTCGGATATTTAGCAATTATCCGGATTGAGTTACATATCCGACATATTATGTGAACTTCGCAACTGACCCAGAAACAATGGATTGGAAAGTGTAATAATGACTGTTTAATAGAACTCTGTTCTAGAATACCTACACTAAGACTAATCTAGTGTTTAGTGCTGACTTTATCACAAGACTATTTAGATAATATAATATAAATCCTTCGATTGTGGATTCTTGGAAATCTATTGTCATTCTAGTGTCTCGCTCACCGGTGAGCTTATGGGGCTTGATGGGTTAATATGAAATCAGAGATTCCTAAACAGAAATCTTGTTTTCAGTTACTAAATGACATCCGCAACTCCGTTGCGCCAAAATTCGTATATCGCGCTGGAGCCGTACATTTTTCCGGGATAAAAATTATCCTACGTCCTTTCCCGGGACACAAAGTATATCCATACCAAACAGCAAAATTGAAAAATAACCTTCCCCTTGATTGAATATCAGTTGGAAAGAGAACTTGCATTGCACTTAGCTAACTATGACTCTAATCTTCTAGAATCTCATCTAAATTCTAGAAGATTCTAGATTTTTTTAGATATTTTGTTTGTTGTAACTTGTAACAGAAGCTGCTAGAAGCCTAGAATGTTGTAACTAGCGTTGCGCGGCGAGACGAGCTCGGCTCACCTTGGCCGAAGGTCGACGACCGTAAGCACTGGTAATACTGATAGTGTAGTGATGACTGATGATCAGCTGTTGACCAGCTGATGATCTTTCATTATCATCATTGATCACCTATCCGTACAGCAGGCTTATGATGAGTACAGTAGAAATTACTAGATTTTAGAGACCAACTGTCAGATTTCTGATTTCCATATTCTTCACAATATTCTTCCGTAGTACAAACTTTTTACGGCCAAGCCATAGCGTAAACCAATGGGGCCAAACTGACCAAGCTACATGAGATGTAGCACAAAATTCATCTGAAATCTACTGTAGTCCTTACTACTGTAACTGTAGAGAGTAGTGCAGATACAAAAGTAGTGGTGCCATAGCTATTTGTTGTATTCTGAATAGCTCCAATGATGATTTTTTTTCCGTTAGGGAAATGCAACTACACATCCCTGACAGTCTGAGGAGTGCCACCGGGGTATAGGGGACTCCCCGGGGGGAGTGGAGGCCGCGCCCCGGCATACCCACTAAAACCCCAACGGTGTTCCTGCTTTTCCGCTTTTAGGCAGAGCACAACGGCGAAATGATTATTATCCTACGCATAAGGGTTAATTCAGAGCGTAACGAGATGCGTAGATGCATTTCTAAATGTATCATAAAGTTATATTCCGATAGGTATATTACCTTTATGAAATGTTATGGATTTGACAGATTCGCAAGACATCTCACGTAATTGAAATCTGTCAAATCCATAAAAATTATGCCGCGCCGCGCCTCGCCTCGTCGCGGTCTGAATTGGCCCTTAGTGTACAACTCGATATTTCCACGATGATGATGATTATTATTGATTACCATGTAACACCTACGGACGCAACACCGGGTGTTGCGAAGTCCGATAGCTCGCTATTTCATTCTGCAGCGTTAACTAGTAATTAATTAATTAAGAAACAATATTATGTTGCATATTATTGTGCTGCATATAAATATAGGTATGCAATAACCACTTAAAAATTGTCAAACACTTGTGATATTGAGAATGCAAATTTTTGTAAGGATATTTTTACTGTCGAACAGAAAATGTACTTACACAATAACTTTCAATCTATTAGATAGCTTTTATATAGGCTTTGAGCGCGGCAACCAAATCAAGAAATTCCATAACGAAAATAAACCTAACGCCGCCACTCAGACCGGCAGCGGTGCGGTTCTTCGGTTTTCCCACGCGATAAACGAATCACAACGCAAAGGAGTTGTGGCCTGTGGGCGTCATTTTTATTAAGCCTTTATTTGAATTTAAATCCAAAACCACGAGGCATATAATTTACGCATTACAACTGATCCAGTTAGTAGGCATTAGGCATCCAATTAACCATATTAGAGTAAAGAAAGGAAAATTTTTTAGAGAATTATTTTTTAAAAAGATCCATACTGAGCATACAGATGTGACAGTTATACAATGTTTTGTCTTAGTCTGTCAATCCACTGGATCAGAATATGGCAAAACACTATAGCTAAAGCCTAAAATGTTGGTACACACAGTCTGGACTTTTCTGTTAGTACTTAGTGCTGATAAATAAATATTATGAGGCATGTGTCATAGTGACAGAGATAATGCTAGCCTCTAACACAATAGAACTCGGTGTGTGTGTCATAATGATAATACTCTTTGTTTTGTATTTCATGGAGCATAGTCTATTTTAACGAAGGTAGATGTTATCGAATGAGACGGCTAATATCAAAAATATTATTAATACTTCGATCTTGGGAGTTGAAGCATTAAGAATGATGCAGTTGTTTATATACTATGGTCTATGGCCATGGTGGTAGTATGGCAAACGAGCAAACGGGTCACCTGATTGTAAGCAACTACCATCGCCCATGGACACTCGCAACATCAGAAGAGCTGCAAGTGCGGTGCCGACCTTTTAAGAGGGAATACGCTCTTTTCTTAAAGGTTTGCAGGTTGTATAGGTCCGGAAATACTGCTGGTGACAATTCGTTCCAGAGTTTTACAGTGCGCGGCAGAAAGTTACGCGAAAAACGCACTGTGGAAGACTGCCACTCATCAAGGTGATGAGGATGGTATGTTTTTCGCGTGGGACGATGGCGAAAAGTTGCAGGTGGTATGATTCCGAACAATTCCTCAGAGCACTCCCCGTGATACAACCGATAGAGGATGCAGAGTGAGGCTACATCTCAGCGTAATTCCAAGGGGTCCAAGCTGTTTGAAACACTATGGCAGTCAACAATTCGAGCGGCCCTTCGTTGGATACGATCCAGAGGGAGCAGTTGGTATTTTGGCGCCCCTGCCCAGAGATGAGAACAATATTCCATATGAGGCCGAACCTGTGCCTTGTAAAGTTGTAGGCGTTGGTCCGGACTGAAGTACTGTCTCGTAAAATTAACAAACTTTTCTAAATATAATCAAAAATCACATTTTTTTTGTGCCAATCAATGAAATACATACGTCTAGAAAACTGCACAAAGATGTCGAATTGGCAGCTGTCTTCCCCTTAACCCATCAAGCCCTGCCCGAACACCGGTGATCGCGACAACAATAGAATACAATGGCAATTCCAAGAACCTCAGATCAAAGGATTAATATTGCTTCTGAATAATTCTTCAAAAGTGAGTGTTGGCTAAAGACTTTCCATCTCTGTTATAAAATAATTAAGAGAAAGACACTTCTTCTTCTGGCGTAAGCCTCCCTATTTAGGAGTTGCTAGCGTCAGAGTTGAGGTGAAAAATATGTATTTAAAAGTATGTCATTTTGATACCTAATTTTTTACATACTATATTAAAAGTAATTAGCTTACAATTGCAAACTCTTGTAAACTTGGATCATGGATTCTATCGTAGGTTCCGTGAATGTAAAGAATGATTTAAGAGAAAAATTCATGTACAAAGGTCTGTACCAAGTAACAAACACGCTAAACATGTAACAAGAATTATTATGTGTTACAAAAATTCCATAAAAATACTTAATATTACCAACAAATAAATCATTTTTTATCATCACCTTTATGGTACACAACAATAATATTTAATATTCATACAGTATCCCTATAAGATTTTAAAACATATTTTAAATGATATATTTTAATAGCACAAATACTAAGCACAAGTTAACAAAACACATTATTAATTAGGACACTTACCAACTTATTAAAATCCTTCCATAGCTATCCTGGCGTTGAGCTTTAGTCTATAATTCGGTATTCTTCTTCGTAGATCTATAACTCTATAGAATACGAGAATTTGCACTCGATCACAATGGACACATAAAATAATTATTGCAATTTACCAACGATTTGTTTACTTTTATGATGGAAACAAAGTGCGTATTGTTTCGTCAAGGATTATCGTTACTGTTCTAAAATGTGCAAACGTTATTAAAAGGTGAAGAAATTTAAGCAAATAGTGTACATAGTTCCACTTTTTTACAATTATACATTAAAACAACAATTTATTAGAAATAATCGCAAATCAAAACAAAGACTGCTCAGCCCGCTGACGAGTGAGTAGTGTTGTCACACCGAATTTTCGAAAATCAGTAGACGTCACGCCAAAAATTGGTAGAATTAGGTTGATGTTAGAACCAAAAGTTGGTAGATCTACCACCCTTATATCAGCAATTTTTTTAGAATGAAAAATGCTAGTTTATCCTTAAAGAGAGTTTTATTGATAGTGTTTATACATATTTTTATTGAATAACTAGATGTTCCGCGCGGCTTCGCCCGCATAATTTGGGAATGACACGGAAACCATACATTTTTCCGCAAAAAAAGAAACCTATATCCTTTCACGTGGTCTATTCTTCATGTGTTTGGCACAAATAAAAATTGCTCCAGTAGTTTCTTAAGATAATATAATAAGCAATTTTAATTAATAAAATTTCCTCCGTTTTTCCACATTTTCCTCTATTTCTTCGCTACTATTAGTTTTATAGTGATTAAAATTAAATATATCCTATAGCCTTCCTCGATAAATGGGCTATCTAACACTGAGAGAATTTTTCGAATCGGACCAGTAGCTCCTGAGATAAGCGCGTTCAAATAAGCCCTTTCTAATAATGTCCCCCCGTTTTTTCCACTCTTTCCTCTATTTCTTCGCTCCTATTAGTATTAGCATCATAAAATATAGCCTTCCTCGATTAATGGGCTATCTAACACTGAAAGATTTTTTCAAATCGGACCAGTGGTTCCTGATATTAGCGCGTTCAAACAAGCAAACAAACTAATAAACTCTTTCGCTTTATAATATTATTATAAAGAATAAAGAATATAGAATATAGATTTTAAATGTTCAGCACTCAGCTCTTCGTTCTTTGAAATGATCCTCTTCCTATGAAGCAAACCTTCCAATCACCAATGTGTCAGTGCTGACTGCTGAGAGAGTTTCTCTGATATGACATGTCTTTAAATTGTTGACAGAGGAGAACAGTCTCTCAACATTTGCACTGCTATGTGGAAGTGCAAGTACTTGTCTCACAAATCCACAAAGCAGGGGAAACATTGGGGACTGGTCTCCTTTTAACATGTTTGGACCAAAAGACTTCGGGATCGTTTCGAAAGTGAGTGAGCGGCTCCGAACAGCTGCAGCTCGTGTAGTAGCGGACCGTTTTTTTAAACTGATAATTATTGCTGAAGGAAGTGTTGTACCAAGACGACTCAATGTACCAAAATGCTATCCGAGTAGCCTGTAACGTTCATTATTTGTATGGAACAATGATATGTTGAAAAATAGGTAGATTTGATATCGAAGTTGGTAGATGTGACAACACTGACAGTGACGGCTGACCACAGATTACTATTATAATTTAATGTAGACGGCTGACATAATGAGTTTTTTTTTTATGAAATAAGGGGGCAAACGAGCAAACGTGTCACCAGGGCTTCATAACGTTATCGAATAACAGAAAAAATATCGTTACGTACCGTTATTTTCATAATGGTAGCCAGATAACGTTATTTTTTTAACGATATCTAGTGAAATAACGTTATATTTACCGTTATTACCATAACGTTATTTTTTCGTTATGGCATAACAAAAAAATAACGTTATAATAATAACGGTAAATATAACGTTATTTTCTGGTATCAGGTATGCGATCGTGCACGGTGCACCAAATCTCACTCATATTTAAAATGTAATAAGCGTTCTCTGTGAAAATACAAAGAAAAAATACACCTTAAAAGCGTGATTACGTTTAGAAAATTTTCCCGCCTGTCATGACTTTCTTGACGGACTATACGTTATCAAAAAACATATATTTACCGTTATAAATCCTATATAACGTTATAATATTTACCGTTATTAAATACATTTATAACGTTATTTCTAGTATCGGTTAAATTTTCATAACGTTATCTATGCCCTTGAAGCAATAACGTTATGAAAAAATAACGTTATTTGAAGCCCTGCGTGTAACCTGATGGAAAGCAACTTCCGTCGCCCATGGACACTCGCAGCATCAGAAGAGCTGCAGGTGCGTTGCCGGCCTTTTAAGTGGGAATAGGGTAATAGGGGAGGGTAGGGATGGGAAGGGAAGGGAACATGGTAGGTAAGGGAAGGGAATAGGGTAGGGAAGGGAAGGCACTCACTCGGCGAAACACAGCGCAAGCTGTTTCACGCCGGTTTTCTGTGAGAACGTAGTATTTCTCCGGTCGAACCAGCCCATTCGTGCCGAAGCATGGCTCTCCCACGTATAAACAATAGTATTGACAATATTGACATATACAAGGGAAGGGGATTATATGTCTATGGGAAGGGGGACCCCGGTGCCCGACCCGGCGACCGCTACAAGTTGTCTGAGATCAGTACCTATGCCCGACCGTACCCGGAGGGGAATTTTGTGGAAGGAAAATTAGTGATGTATGTGGCCGCCTTTCGGAGGCCCGGTTTCGGAAAACGGATCAGGAAAACTGATGTATGTGGCCGCCCTTAGGGCGGTTTCGTTTTCAGTGATCCGAACGCAGTAAATTCATACAAAAGTAATTGAATGTTACACACATTCGATCAGTTTCCGTTCGGTTTTATTTCGTGATACGGTTCCCGAATCAGGAAAAATGATGTATGTGGCCGCCCTTCGGAGGCCCGGATTCGAAAAACGGATCAGGAAATCGGATCAGGAAAACTGATAAGGGCGGCCACATTAAAATTTACCAGCAATGCTCACCATCTGGCATTTTTAGCTTGATAGCAGGGCTTTATAAAGTTATCGAATAGTAGAAAAAATATCGTTACGTACCGTTATTTTCATAATGGCCCTATCTGATGTTTTGATCTAACTTCTCTTCTTAGGACTGCTGGAAGAAATCTCTTTAGAGATAAGCAGTACCTGTTGTGTCGTCTTTCTTTATAAGTATGTCTTGTTAAAAGTTTTTTGTGTACAATAAATGGATAAATAAATAAAAATAAAAATAAATAATGGTAGCCAGTTAACGGTTTTTTTAACGATATCTAGTAACATAACGTTATATTTACCGTTATTTTAATAACGATATTTTTTCGTAATGTATTACGAAAAAATATCATTATATTAATAACGGTAAATATAACGTTATTTTTTGGTATCAACTATCAGGTATGTGACATCGACGGGCAGACGCGATCTTTATTCCTTCGTGGACAAAAAGCCCGCCCCACCCCGTCGTCTGCAAAACAACAGAGTCCGCCCGGCAACCAGCGCACGGCGCACGTGCTGGTAAATGGCAATACAATAATTTACTATACAAACCATCAATTAGTAACATTTGAACAAAGATACTGAGTACTGAACTACTGACCATGTCATCCTCATTAGTCGTCATTTTTCCTATAATATACACCTACTGGTCACCAGACACGTCTAGACTCTAGTTTAATTTTGTGCATACTGCATACTAAACTGACTGATTAAATTAAGTACTTATTTTACAAAAGGTAACGTTATCAAAGAACATATATTTACCGTTGTAAATCCTATTAACCGTTGGCGTTATAACATTTACCGTTATTAATATCAATATTTACCGTTATTTTTAGTATCGGGTAAATTTTCATAACGTTATCTATGCCCTTGAAGCAGTAACGTTATGAAAAAATAACGTTATTTGAAGCCCTGGAATATCGGTAGACAGGGCTATTTCTTCCGTGAGTTTTAACTAAAACATCGTTATAATAACCCTATTATCCTACTCATTGGTATAATTTTGCATCTTTTTCAAATTGAAATGTATCAAGTTTTACATTCTTTTGCCCAGTTTTGTAGCAATTATTGATTGTATTCCCTGGTATTACCGATAGTTGTCTACCCATACGCCATCTAGTTACTAAACAGTAAACGGGCCCATTCACTATCCTGCATTGCAGTCCGCCTTAGACAACTGGCAAAACGCTAACGCTAACGCTAACGCTAGCACTACAAAATGTATGCGATTTGACATAAGTCATCGTTTCGCTAGCGAATACTAATGTCAAATCCATACATTTTGTAGCGCTAGCGTTAGCGTTAACGTTAAGGTGACGCCGCGTTAAAGTAAGAAACCGTGTTGGATGTGTTTTAGATTGCTTGTTTTCTATGAGAGGCCGGGCCGGCCTCTCATAGAAAACAAGCAATGGAACAGCAAAAAATGGAAAGGGCGTAAGCAACAAAATGGTTTTTGTCGCGTAATTTAAAAACCATAAATACATTTCATATAAGCTATGCACATATTAAAGTGTATGCTTCAACCAATTTATGTACAAATTTTGGAACCTTAAATCACTCTCCTCTGTTGGAAAAATAGGAATCCCTTTTTTTACAGAGGTCTTTTCGATTGATAATTCTGTGTTATAAAAGTTGTCCAATCGTGTTATGCTATGGGCAATTCAAAGACAAAGACGTGATGAATACTGACAATGAACTTTAGTTTCTTAGCTTTAGTCATTGCTGAGAAAAATCGGCATCGCTACAGCCAAATTATCAAGGCGTCGCCTTAACGCTTTGCCACTTGTCTACAGGCCCAGCAATACTATTCACTATCCTGCATAAGCCGGCGGACTGCACGTAGGATAGTGAACTGCAGCAGGACTGCATGCAGGATAGTGAATGAGCCGTTTAAAATGGAAACTGTTTTATCGTTTTCGGCATCTGCACTGCCCCGGGGCAGGGTGGGCTGACAGGATACGGAAATAAGCGAAGTTTAAATTATGAACATAAACTATGTATAGTATTAAGTCCACGTGCTTCGTGGATCATCAATCATCATAGTGCAATACGTAGTTTATGTTCTTAATTCAAATTTCGGCTGTTTCCGTATCCTGTCTGCCATGTCGACCCACCCTGCCCAGGGGCAGTGCAGATGCCGAAAACGATATATTATGTCAATCGCTCAGACCAATTTTTTATTGGTCTGAGGACAATCGAATTAAAAAAATAAGAAAATGCCTCTCATACCTTATCACGAAAAAAACCGTACAGAAACTGATCGAATGTGTGTGACATGCAATTACTTTTGTATGAATTTACTGCGTTCGGAGGCCTGGTTTCGGAAAACGGATCAGGAAATCGGATCAGGAAAACTGATGTATGTGGCCGCCCTAACATCATTCCGCCACATACATCATTTCGATTCGATTCCCTGATCCGTTTTCCGAAACCGGGCCTCCGAAAAGCGGCCACATACATCACTTTTCCTTCAACAGAATTCCCCTCCGGGTCGGGCATAGGCACTGATCTCTAGGGCGGCCACATACATCAGTTTTCCTGATCCGTTTTCCGAAACAGGGCCTCCGAACGCAGTAAATTCATACAAAAGTAATTGCATGTCACACACATTCGATCAGTTTCCGTACGATTTTTTTTTTGTGATACGGTTCCCAAATCACGAAAAGTGATGTATGTGGTCGCCCTTCGGAGGCCCGGTTTCGGAAAACGGGTCAGGAAATCGAATCAGGAAAACTGATGTATGTGGCCGCTCTTATAAATGAAAAATACTTTCCGCAAATTGGTGAACTTCGACAAAGATGAAATCAAAATATTAATTAATAAATCAAAATAATATTTTTTTGTTTCGCCATTTAAATGGATAACGAATTACTCTGGCAACATATTATAATTTTAGTTTTTTTATCCAGACCAGGCCATGGATTCTTGTAATAAAAGCACTTTTTTTATTAAAATATAACAATATACGTGTATTGTCAGGGGCGTCTTTCCCTTAGGTGCAGGGTGTGCGATGCACACGTCCGCTACGGTCGTAGGGGCGCCGAGCGCCGCTCGCAACGGATCCCCACTCGGCGCCCGCGTTGGCCGGCCGCCGTGATTTAAAGACCAACGTAAAAAGAACTCCAGTTTGCATACATATTATGTTGCATCTGGAGCTCTTCTTATATTTGTCGAATTACAGCAAAGCAGCTCGGCTTTTGCTACTAATATTATAAATGCGAAAGTGTGTCTGTCTGTCTGTCTGTCTGTCTGTCTGTCTGTCTATTACCTCTTCACGCCCAAACCACTGGACCGATTTTGCTGAAATTTGGCATGGAGATACTTTGAGTCCCGGGAAAGGACATAGGATACTTTTTATCTCGGAAAAATTTACGGTTCCTGCGCGATAAACGATTTTTGGCGCAATGAAGTTGCGGGCGCCATCTAGTATCAATATAAACTTTAACAACGTGAAATGAACCTTAAAACACATAAATGAAGATTATGTTTTTCTTCAAGATGGGCGCCAAAATGAGAGCCGCGCGACTCACGTCATGTTGGATTTATATGCGCCGCTAATAATCCACAAGATCATATTAAGCAAATGTACTCTTGACGGCGCCCTTGCGGTGGCACCGGGCGCTGTGCAGCCTACGCCCTCCGTGCCTCTTTCTCATGGGATCTGCGTATTAATTTGCTTCCCGCTCTCGTTATGCAGCCTCCGTTTGCGACATAACAGTTTCGCAGAGGGTATAGGCTACTGCCTCCCAATAAGTAGTAAGATCCAATCCAAGGATGGCGCCAAAGCCCGTTGCTCAGCCCAATCAAAGCGTTCAATGAGCGTATGCTGCGCCGTATCGTCTTTCTCAGGCTGTGATGGCACTTAGGCGATGGTTTCCTCCTATCCGTATAATGGTCCAGGTAATGATCGAAGGTAAGGGCGCCCCTTGAATGTGCCATCCACTGTTGTATCGACCGGATCGCTTTCACAGTTCGGCGGCCGGCAGTTGGGGATGCAATCTGGTCTTGCCTGGTGGGTATTGTAATGACATGCGCCTGGTGGAGCCATCGGGCTGCCAGGTCCAGTAGCACCCACTCTCCTCGCTTTTTAAATTCGAGTGTGTGTTGGATACACCCTCCGAAAACACGCGAGCCTCCAGATTCCACGGAGGAGACCCTGTCGGCGCCAGCGTCACTTCACCAGCTAATGGTTCGATAGCAGCGTAGTATCCGCAGCGCTAAGCCATGCTGCGGGCTTCTGAGCAGCTGCTTATTTCGGGTGACAAACAGGACTGCAGGACCCCTGTATAAAGCCGTCTGAAGATGGACTCTGGACGGTAGACCACAGATTTTGGCAGACGTCGATTCAGGGTCATGGCCATTTTCTTCAGTTTTAGTGCCAATCGACGAAAATGAGGGGTTAAAATCTATTCGGAATCTAGGACCAAACCCGTTGGGCCAGCATGTATGTGTCGTCTAGATAACCCTCGGAGATGGGCCGCTCGCAGGATGCAATGGTAGCCGATGTTCCACAGAAGAAAGCTAAGAACAGACCGCTACCAGATCAGACCACCTCAAAGTCATTAGACTTTGAGATGGTCTGGCCTTATGGCATTCATTATAATATTCTCTATGCTAGAGAGTTGAAATTCTCAGATTATGTATTTCTGTTGCCTCTTTAATTTTTGGCCGTTATGTGTATCAATAACGGCTACACGTAGGCACTTGAAATATTCACAAAATACTGAATTGTATTTTTACTCAAATAAACATTTAATGGGCTCCCATAAAAACATATTTTTTTGCCTATCTTTGCTTTATAATCGTACGGAAATCTTCGTGTGCGCGTCCGACTCGCACTTGGCGGTTTTTTTTTATTACGAAGGGCGCCACTTTTTCGCAACACCTGAAATTTGACTAGGATCGGCACTGGCCTGACCCTTAGTCGACCGCGCTCTTGCTAGGGGGCGCTAGGGTAATATTTGCACACGGGCGCCACATGGGCTAGAGACGGCCCTGTGTATTGTACAATACAAAGAGTATATTTTGGAATTTGGAGTTTAGAAACATGATATTATAAACTCTGTTATATGATAATATTATTCAAAAAGAACTTCATAAATTTTGATGTAAGGTCAATGTATAGAAGTCTGGCATACTTTTCCCAAATTAAAGTTTAACATAATTTATTGACTTGAGATTCGCTTTTTAAAGTAACTTGTGTTATTGGAAATTATAGGCTATATATTAATTAGACCTATAATGATCTAAAAATAGTCTTATATAGTTGCAGTATTTTTTTTTACGTGTTATTTTTTGCGTATGGTTAGATACTCGTACTTAAGGAGTAAACTCCAGTCGTGCGTCGGAGCTGACACACTTGTTTTAAAAACTCGACGTGTAGGCGGACTTCCCTTACAGTTTGAGGTAAGTCCGTCTAGTAGCAATATAGCCCTAACCTGTGAAGTAATATGCATGGCAACGGTTTCTAGCAAAGCCGCAAAACGGCCATTCAAATATGTGTTTAAGGTGTCGGTAATAAGGTTCGCATTCCAGAGAAAATTAATTTTATAACATTTTAAGGCAAGTCTAATTTTAATATCGTAAGTCTAAATGGTTACAAACATTTTTTGAAAAATTAAATATTAAGTTTATTAAACATGAAATATTTTTTATTACAAATTCAATATTATAATAATTAAAGCCGGCAAAATCAACAACTTTGCTTCATTATCATTTATATTTTAATTTTTATGGGATAAGACATTTTTCAACATACTTCCCCACTTAATTTTGATTTGATTATTATTTATAGATAATAATATGTCTACTTAGTACCCAATTTTTTTTTATTCCTTAATATTAATATTTAGTCAGTTGCACCGTGCACGCGAAAGTTACGCGTTTTTACCATTATTTTCGCCGTTCAATTAAAATTATAAGGGTTGTTGGTCCGGGAGGTAGGATTATTCATGACGTGTTACATAAATCTGAAACGAGTAATTATATCATTATAAAAAGAAGTTATTTTTACAAGTTTTTTGTTTACACAAGTGCGCTGCCCACTTTTTGAAGAGGAGTACGCTTTTTCGTGCAGTAAAATTTGGGCAATGCTATCATCTAGCAGTCCTATTTTTAAATGCAAATTAACAATAAATACATATAAGACTGAAAAGGTTGACAATATCTGATTTGAGTCAAGACCGGCCGGCAATGACGGCCTTTCCTTATATGCAAACTAGACGGACTTCCCAATTATTGCAATTTTAGGTTAGACATATGCTGCAGGTGATAATAACGAAATTAATGCGATATTAAAGAATTAAACATCAGTAATAAGTAAAAGGATCACTAAATTACTTAGGTACGTAATTCAAGAAACTCCAAAAACTCCTTCGTATTCCCACTTTTTTTCATTTTTTTGGCAGAGACTTACACTCCGACTGCGAGTTCAAAACGGGAAAAAATGGCAGATCGTTTTTTTCGTAACAGTTAGTAGCAACATGTGTGTTTCTTAGGTCAAACTGACTCTGCAATATTGTTTTACCCCCTGAGCCATATGAAACTAGGCGTTCAAATATGGAAGTTATTGCCGATAGACGGACTTACTTACCTCCCAGACGGACTTCGACACATTGACCTTACCTATATTCTAATCTTTTAATAAGTACCGTACACCCAGTAGAAAATGCTGCCAGATCCATTGAAGTATAAACTATGAAGTTCGTGAAAGAAGGATTATTATATATAATTCCTTCTTTCACGAATATTTATTATTATATATATAAATATTAAATCATTTATTAAAAATGCAGTACCTTCTCAAGCTGTACTCCAGAGTCCATGCAGTTCGTCAGCAATATCACAAGCATAAAAATGCAAGTTAACAATAATAAATTACGCTCCACTGTCATTCTTATTAGTTATTACTTATTAGTAATGATTTGGTTATTAGCCATTCCCCGTTGGCCGCAGTAGCGAGCTACATCTATAGTTACTGTACCACTGACTATCACATATAATAAGGCAAATAAAGACAATTTAATATTATAAGTCATCTTTTGGCTCTTGTTCATACCTATTTTACTGCTAATTAGACCACAGTGTAATAAATTATTACACTGTGGTCTAAAACTAGTAAGTACATAGTACAATATTGTTTTTCTATTAGAATATATTCGGGTCATTATAGAAGCTCAGATAACTTGTTTATTTTTTTCAGTAATTCGATGTAGATACCTAGCAAAGCCCTAAAATATGACATAGTTTATTATTCAAAAGTAATATAAATAAGATAATTTAAAACAAATAAATTTAGGAATATGTAAAATAATCGTCCCAACTATTTAAATAACCCGCCCTACGCATCTCACGCCCAGTTTGACGTCATTTTCCGGGGTTCTCAAGCTAGCCTTACCGCACCCTATTTTATTTTGTCCATAGCAGACTTTATTTTCTGGAGAAACAGCCTTGTATTCCTTATTACTAAAGTAGTAGAGCACATTTTTACATGTATTTTAAATTAGTTCCATAATTTTCCTCTAGATAGCGCCATCGCCGCCATCTATACTGGCGCAAAGGGGACCAATCACGTTTGAGAGACTTTGACGCAATTTGCAAATGGCCGTGAAAAGGATTGAGCTCGAGGGTGTATGAAATACTAAATGGTGGTAGAGTCCGTGTTAAAAACTTGTGAATATTAATCTTGGTTTAGTGTAGTGTCGTTAGAAAAATACAAAATGTGCCAAAAAGAAAGGATCCAGTCTTAATAGTGGTTGAGACATCGCCAGCGTACGACTGGAGGAATCGTCGAAGTCATTTGCTGATTGTCGGGTAAAATCCTTGTTTTACTTGATAGCTTTGTGATCGGACGATAATTAGATGTAGTTCGTGTGGTATACGTAGTTTATGAAGCAATAATTTTATATTTGGGTGTGACTGGCGTGAATGAGTGATTAGTCTGAAATGGTCGCCGGCTGAATGCGTGGTAGTTCCACATACATAGATAGTATTACAATTTGGTTTTTAGCAGTTTATAAGTACAATTCACTAGCGCATACTGTTTTATATAGTTCAATATCCCCCACAGCTCCGTTTTCGTGCACTCTCTGAAGAAATTGAAGTCATTTCAGATTCTATCCGTATAGGCTACAAAAAAGGCACGGCCCTGTTTCCAAATGGATGTACATCGATTCGTGCGGTAGCCTTATCAATATGTAATTTTCCCTTATGTTTAGCACGATATCGACGGTATTTATTAGGATTCGAATTGAATTATCGCTATATTACTTTCGGACTGTTGCTATAGACTTCGAAAGGATAAAAAAATCAATAACTCCACTAGACACCCTCATTACGATTTCAATAGGGAATTTATTTGGATTTTAGGTGGAAGTATTAATAAACGAAGTTTTATTAATAATGAATACATTAATTTAAACATCAGTAATATAGTTTTTCACTTGTAAGATTGTTTGATGTTATTTTTTTCTATGAAGTAAAATGCATTTGATAATATCTAATCCATACTCAATTAACGATGATTAAACCTTTATTTATACAAGCTCTATCTCCATATTACTCTGTCTTTGATAACAATATGGTAACAATATTTTATTTTTCAATAATTAATCATAACTTTGTTTTTCACATTGCACATTTAATCTTTCGATCGTGGATTCTTGGAAATCTATTGTTATTCTATTGTTTTTGCGAAGTTGTTTCTATGCTATAAATTATTATATTTCGATACAAAATACTTCGAATATCACAGTAACATAATAATTATTAGCATATTTTGATTTTTTAAATTTTTTATATGGGTGATTCTACAAAAATTGGGTAACTCGCTGTCACCAGTCAATATTTATTAAATTACATTATATTTTAAAGATTTTATACTTAATTTTAAAAGTATGTAATCTCCTTTAATTGGTCGCTCAATTTCAGATACGTAATTTAATTAGAAATTGTATAAAATTTAAAGAGTATGCTCAAAACGTCAGTTCTTTGGCCTGTCACAAACCCAAAAATGTTCAATCAAGAGACTGTACATCAGATTTTACGATTAATTTCAGAAAACTCGGTATATAATTACAATCTTTAATGTACGTATTAATACTTCAGTCGGAATTTCCAGGAATTGCTATTGTATTCCATTGTTGTCGCGATCACCGGTGCTCGCGCGGGGCCTGAAGGATTAATAAATGTCAGGACTTTCATAATGTAAAAATATTTACAATGTATTTAAAGAAAAGAGGAAACTTTGTCATAGGTTTCATTCATCAGTCCTTTGTGTAACTTTCAAATGCGAAAATTTTCACCAAAAAACATGTATACGTGCTCAAATAACTATTAATTAGTTGGTAATATTGTCAGCTAAGAACTGCAGCATTTCTTTGCCACTATTACATTATGAGTGCTAGCTCGTCGGATATGACATAATCTTGCGCAGGGCCAGTCAAAAACTCAGTACTGTGGGTAAGTCGTTAATTCCTCATAAATCTGAATTTTATTTTGATTTCTAAATTGTTTACTATGATTTTAAAAAATGTAATGTATTGATATTAGAAAATACGAAAAGAAACAATAATTTTAATGATAACCTTAAATTTATGTTGATACCATCAGTCCCTTGGCATCAGTCCTTTGCCTTTAATCGTGCCAACGGACTGACATGTTGCCAGAGTACTGACTTTTTTCCCTTATGATCACTTTTATCGCAACAAATAAGGTGTGTTAACTGTTTGTTTAATTATTTTAGTGTAAAACATAAATGTCGCCTACCACAAAAGACAAATTTGACCTGGAAAAATAATATATTAAATGAGAAAACAGAAGCTGAAAAGACTTGCCGAGAATTAAACTACCCCTACAAAAAGCTGCATTAGAAAAGAATATGTTTTTCTTTTCAAATGCAGCTACAAAATGTACTAAAAATAAGAAAGGGCAAAGAAAAAATGTTAAAGAACCTCAAAAGCAATGGTTATCTTGAAAAAATTGGTCAAGTGCGAGTCAGACTCCAGCAAGAGACACAGCGTGCCATAAAATGGCTATTTTCGAATGCAAGCCCCAATTAAGTGTTTATTTTAATTTTACTATTAAAGAAGAAAAAAAATAGTATTTCGTGAAAATTTCAAATGCCGACCTTGTGCCATTATTGATATTGAGTTAAAAGGACAAAAAAGTATATTTTTTTGTATAGGAGACCACTAAAATATTTATTTTGCTATCATTTTATTATTTATTATTCAAGTAAGAATGAAATTGGGTACTTCCAGAGTATTTAAAATTACCTGGTTGCATTATTGACATTGAGCAAAAACCTCACGTATGGGAGCCCCTTAAGTATTTATTTTATTTATTATATTATTATATTATTTTTGTATTTTCGTAATAGCTGCAACACAACTATACGTTTTTGTGAAAATAAAAATTATGTAGCCATCGCTATTATTGAGATACAGCCTGGTGACAGACAGACAGGCAGACAAACAAACGGACAGACAGACATTGAAGTCCGTGCCCAAACGGAACCCTAAAAAAGCTTATAAGGCGCGTATTTTGCCTAATAAGTTGTACGTGTCCCACCAGTGACATTGTTAGTCCCACCCGTGACACCTTTTATTTAATTTTTGTAAAATATGTTTTAATAATAGGGCATTGTTTTTTATTGAAATGTTACGTTCAGTTTATTGTTTCAAATAAATATTGTAGTTTTCCTTAAAAAGTTTAATAAGAAAGCAGAGTTTTGTTGAATATGATTCATGTATAACAAGTATGTCCATTTTTTGTCCCACCCGTGGCAAACATTTACTGTCATTTTGATTTCATTTTACACAGTGTTATCCTGGATCATTATAATAATCCAGGATAACACCGTGTATCCAATCCAATATATTGGAGGTGCCTATATAATTATAAAAGTATATAAAATATTCTGTTATTCTTTATATAAACCAATTTGATATCATTGATACAATTTGCATAAATTAGTCACACATACTGAAATTAAGGTACAAATGTCCCATCCGTGGCGGTAGAATCCCCCTATAATAATCAGAGATTTAAAATTCTAATCTAACATAGCTATTTTATGTGAAACAGAACTGTGTCAACCATAATACAAAATCACAGTCTTCTTTTATTTACGGCAAACCATTGCTTTTTGCGACATTCTGCCATACAATCACTGTCATAGAAAACCTGAGGTTCAATCATGTTTTGTATACATATCTTTGATCAATATGTACAAGTTACAAGAAAAAGGTTAATCCCCTTATTTACAAAAACCCCCATAAATAAGTAGTGCAAGCCTGGACAACATTTTTTCAGTAATACAGTTGCTCTCATCAAAAATTTATGTGTGTTCCGTTAATTGTGCATAAGTGATTATATTAACGTATGAAAATTTAACAAAAGGCCCAATGAATAATCTTCTAAAACAAATGCTAATAAATTAAATTATACAATCAGTTATGTTTACATTTTTCAAGAAACAATTATTATGTAATTACTTATTATTGTTGTCAACATACTTTTGGTTTTTTCAGTTGAATTATCACAATAACAAAACTGAAATGATTAACTTGCTATTGTGTTTACTACCTACCAAAAATGTTTATTTTGCCTTTATTTCCCATGAAATTATTACAAAAAATGTTTGAGGTTAGGATTGATGCTATTTTATTTTTTATATCAGTGTTTCTTCATAAAGCCAACCCTTCATAAAGCAGAGTCATATCACAACAACTTTGACATTGGCGACTCACTACGGGGCCATTTTTTTTAAAAGAAGAAGAAGAAGGTCATCACTAAATACACTGTTTTATATCATTTTAATAGTATATATAAAAATTATGTACATTTATATATCCTGACTGAGGTGAAAGACTGCACCAAAAACATGTCAAAGTTGAAACAAATAGTTCCCAGCCAATTTTAATTTTGTGGTATTATAGAATGTGTCTTAATGTTGATTCTTGAAATACTTTCTAAGCTGTGCTTGATACTGATTACTAACACTGTATTTTCATGTCATCTAAAAATTCTTACCTTTTTTGTATAATTATTATCTATGAAACATTTGGTAAAAAGTGAAATTCTCTAGCCAAAGCTGTAGATTTAAAAACTGTATTAGTTGTTTCAATTAACTGCTATACATATTAAATGTAAAGATATTAAATAATCTTTGGAAAAACTCTTACGTTTATGATTCAGTGGAGTGGTGATAATCAATTTGTGGGATTATAGAAAACGGTCTAAAAGTTTTAAATCTTTTTTTTCTATTTTTCGAATTTTACAAATCAAAATGCTAAGATTTTATCTGAACTCTAAATCACATTCCTTAAGAAACTTAAAGTACAAAGCTTCTTCCAATACTGGACTTTTTAGTGTTCCGTAGCCAAAATGGCAAAAAACGGAACCCTTATAGATTCATCATGTCTATCTGTCTGAAACTGAAACTATAAGAGCTATACTATTAAAACTTAGTAAGTAAATGTAGTCTGTGAACCGCTTAAGATTTTGATACTAAAATGGAAAAAATATTAAAAATTTTGGGGGCCCCATGATACAACTGAAACAAAAAAAAATTTTCGTCTAACCTATGCATATAGGATAGGTCTTCAAAAATCATATTGAGGTTTCTAATATCATTTTTTTCTAATCTGAATAGTTTGCGAGAGAGACTCTTCCAAAGTGGTAAAATGTGTGTCCCCCCTCTAACTTCTAAAGTAGTAGTCATGATAATAATATAGAATTATTCTAAAAAAAATATATGATGTACAATGTACATTATTATAGAAACTACCAACGAAAATTGGTTTGAACAAGATCTAATAAGTAGTTTTTTTTATACGTCATAAATGGTAAACCTTTGATTAAATCAACTAAAATATAAAAATAAATCAAAAACCTTTTAATTTTATAGATGTAGATTATATTGGTGAATATTTACAATAATGTAAAATAAAAACAAGAAATAGAAAAAGCTTTGCACTTGAAGCTTTCACTTTTATATTTTTTTAGCAAAGTGTGTAAACACAACAGTCTCTCTGGACTCATAATCTTAATTTATTTTATTAATTCAGAATGCATGGGACATTATGACAGAATATCAGTATGCTCTACACACATTCAGTTAAGAAGGTGTGAGTTGAAGAACATCTAACATTTTGTAACATCTGGACATTTACTTCATCACCTCTCTGATGTATCTGGCTACACATAAAATGCACATTTTTCTAATTTCAAATCATTTTTCTAGCCCTCAAGCCTCCATTTATGCAAAAAAAAGCAATTTTTTTACTGTTATTGTGTTCTTCCACTCACGTCTTCATATATTTTCTTATTAAGACTTTAATGACACTGTCAAGCCTTTCTAGCTGTAGAGGCCTGCCAAAGAAATAGTATGAAATTTAATTTCAAAATTGTGTAAGTACTGCAATTTGAGACTTTACTTTAACCATAGACTGATTTTTAGTTGTTTCTTATTTCTTTGCACAAATATTCTAGAAGTAAAATGTCCATATATAAATAACTTTTTCATTTAAAAGCTTTAAGTACAGTAGAGACTCAATTATCCAGACTAATAATTGTTGTTTTTTGGCATTTGGCTAATCTAAAATTGGGATAATTGAATGTAATGAAGAAAAGCGGACCCACTTTTGTATGTTATGTAAGCCGTACAAGCTACAGTCTACCGGAGAGGTCCACCTGTGCAGGTATGCTTGCGCAGGTAAACCAGAATGTGTGTGGAAATAGACCTGTGCATTTTTTTTACCCTGCACAGGCAACCGGCGCAAAATCGAAAATCAATTCTTTCGACTTCGACTGACACCTGCACTGGCATACCTGCACAGATGGACCTCTCCAGTAGGCCATAGCGTGTATGGCAGCCATTAGAAACACAGAAAGTTTCTACTGTCTTTGTCTTTTTTTTTTAATGAAATAAGGGGGCAAACAAGCAAACAGGTCACCTGATGGAAAGCAACTTCCGTCGCCCATGGACACTCGCAGCATCAGAAGAGCTGCAGGTGCGTTGTCGGCCTTTTAAGAGGGAATAGGGTAATAGGGGAGGGTATGGATGGGAAGGGAAGGGAATAGGGGAGGGTAGGGGCTGGTCGAGCCGGCCCATTCGTGCCGAAGCATGGCTCTCCCACGTATATAGATTACTTATTTTATATTTACAAGTTGTAAACTGTCATAACCTCAAATAAGAATTCCTATGCTGCATGTATGTACAGTAATTTCTTTTTGTATACTAATGGTATTTCCCTTGTATGTCACATACAGTACGGTACTCTCCAATGCCATCGCATGACTTCTAAATTCTCACTGCAGAAAAACCCACTTTAGACACTACAAAATAAGAAATAATAAACATAAACCTGATTATACAATTTGAAAAAAGAATGCTCTTTCAGCACAGAGGGCTCATACACATCCTAAAGTATTAGGGTCAATTTATACTAGTGCAGAGTCGAAGGGATCGCACACATTACTTCTGAGAATTAAAAAGGACAATGCTGATTGGTCTTGCAGAAGTAATGTGTGTGTTACCCTCTGGAATTAAGGTTGAATTTGTTATGTTCAGTTTTTGCTAATTTGCTTCGATGCGCTTTGACTCTGCACTAGTATAAATTGACCCTTATCATTTTGTTTTGTTACAGCCAGTATAATCCATTTTAATTAGTTGTAATCTACATGTATTTAAAACATTCAAACTTAACTAAATTGATACGCCAAATGCCAATGTATTTTTTTTATTGCACAATCAATAATAAATAATAATTAAGATTTGAACTGTTAGCATTCTAACTTTTGCTTTGTTTATGTTTAGTCAATAAATTGAAACATATTATACTCACTGTACAGTCTGGCAAAAACAGTTAGATCAGATGTAATCTATACTTAATATTATAAAGTGCAAGAGTTTGTTTGAATGCGCTAATCTCAAGAACTACTGGTCCGATTTGAAAAATTCTTTCAATGATAGATAGCCGAGGTTATAATTAAGCTCGTGAAATTGATAAGGGATTGAATAAAGTTGCTCGCCTCCCCGTTTATTATTGTAAGAATGCCTTTTCCACTTCCCGCCCGGCAACGAATTCGTCGTAATCGTAGAACAAAGACGGATCTGCAATTTAGCCATTTTACAGGAGAGCCCTTCAAAGATTTTGTGTCGTATTTTGTTTCATATTTTCAGAACTAGCCATTTAGTTGACGTGAAATTTGGGCATGTGGTTTTGTTTTATGAATTTTATAATGTGATTCACAGTACAAATACCTAATTTGTGTAGTTTTTAAAAAAAGTCACATCAGTCGTTATTTCTTGGAGTATAATGTGACGTATGTAATGAACCGACGTTATTGTATGGAGTTGATGACGGTTGAAACTTTCCGTCAATATTCTAGGGATATGTACAAAACTTTATGGTTGGTTTTGAAAAGTATAGGTCCAGGAAATGGAATAAAAAAATTAATTGCTTCCACAACAGTTTTTTTTATCAAGCTTAGTAAGAAATAACAATAATATTATATTATATTATATTATGTAATCAAATTCTTGATGTATTAGAAAAAACTTAATGATCTTAATTCCTCTGTAAAAAATATTTTTATATAAAAATAACACATTTTTTTATAAAATAAGGGCGCAAACGAGCACACGGGTCACCTGATGGAAAGCAATTTCCGTCGCCCATGGACATTCTCAACATCAGAAGAGCTGCAGGTGCGTTGCCAGCCTTTTAAAAGGAAATAAGGCAATACGGTAGGCGAGGGTAGGGAAGGGAATAGGAGAGGGTAGGGAAAAGGTAGGGAAGGGAATAGGGCCTCCGGTGAACTTACTCGGCGAAACACAGCACAAGCGTTGTTTCACGCCAGTTTTCTGTGAGCCCGTGGTATTTCTCCGGTCAAGCCGGCCCATTCGTGCCAAAGCATGGCTCTCCCACCTGCATATAAAAATAAACGTTCATTATACGTTACAACATATATTTAAAAATAATATTATTATGAAAAAATGCTATAAATTCTATAATAAAACAACAGTACTTGTCTAAACAAGTAAAATACTTATTACAATAGAGAGAACCCTTTCGTGGTAAGATTTTTGAACCTAATATGAACTAATCAGTCTTAGTAAAAATACTTTATTTTAATACTTCATCATCTTCAATAACTGAAAATATTCAAGATTCTTCTCAAGTGTTAGTACCCAATACTCCAACTGCATCCCCAGTAGAGACATGCAAAATTGAAAACCTGTTTTGTTGCCAACATGAAATTGTTGATTTTTCTGCCCTTCTGTATCTACTATTGGCACATACTCGAACCAACCATCTCCATCATGTTCGTGAAACCTCCACGTCTAAAATTTCAAACGCAGAGCGTTTTGAGATTTTCACAAAGTTTTGGGAACTTGGTAACAAAGAAAAGCAATGGTTGTATGTAGCTAACTATATAAGACTGAAAAACCGAACATTCAGACGACAGTTACAGTATAATATTAACTAGTATTTACATATAGTTTGGCGTTTGCTACATACAACCATTGCTGTTTTTCGCTACCAAGTTACCAAAACTTAGTGAAAATCTCATTTGTAGTTGGAATGGCATGGAGGTTTCATAGTTGTAGCATCGACTATACGCCCTTTTTTTAATACATAAGTATTGCGTAAGTTTTTTAAAGCTTTTAGTTTTATTTCTCTCTACTTTTCATTTTCTTTAGCGCGCTTCAATTTCCCTCTGTTCTTTAAGATCGTTGAACACGATGGAGATGATGGATTCGAGTATGTGCTAATAGTAGATACAGAAGGGCAGAAAAAATCATCAGTTTCATGTTGGCAACAAAACGGGTCATTACATTTTGCATGCATCACCAGTAAAAAGTACTGGTGATGCAGTTGGAGTTTTGGGTACTAACACTTGAGAATATTCTTGAATATTTTCAATTATTAGAAATGATAAAGTACTAAAAATGGGAGTCAACGTTATTGGGAATCTAACGTTGCAGAGAACTTGTGAGGTTTCTGATTGGGGAAATTCGTTTGCCCCAATAGGCGTCATTTCACGTGTAGGCATAAGGGGGGTATTACATTATCATTTACATTGGATCATTTATATGATCATATATTATAGGATCCAATCAAAAATGATTATTTGATCAAATAATCATTTTTGATTGGATATTACATTATCATTTATCAGGATGGGGGTATTACATTATCATTTATATGATCATATATTATAGGATCCAATCAAAAATGATTATTTGATCAAATAATCATTTTTGATTGGATCCTATATTATATGATCATATAAATGATCCAATATAAATGATAATGTAATACCCCCCTTAAAGGATCGTCATTTTATTCAGGAATGGAAATGGAGGCAATTAATTTATCTTGGTGATATGTACCTTTATGAGATGGTTCTTGAACACGTCTTCTGAAAACGCATAATTCCATACATCTTGTTTTTGCTAACTTGTGGTCATTACCACAAGAAGCAGCTGAAATATTGTCGTATAAATGTATGTATAAATATTGTTGTTGTACGTATTTTTTAGCGGAGCAAACACCTGTAACGCTATTGCGTTACAGGTGTCTGCTCCGCTAAAAAATATATGTAAGTGCTAGGTGCCTACATACCTAGAACTTACTTTTTTTTCTTCAAGCAGCAAAACTTATTAAGCCAATTTGTTATATTGTGTACTCTTAGAATATGTCATGCTATACAAGACAAGCATAAGTGACATTGGGATTGCAGAGTGATATAAAGCAGTGCGGTTCTTAAGATGAAACTAATCAAAGTTATACGTTTTGAAAGTAATTTCAAAAAGCCAAAATATAAGAAATTTTAAACATCAATGAAAAAAAGCCTTTAAATAAGCGTTATGCTAACGGTTAAATCAAATTACAATTAAAAATGTCAAAATATATTTATTATTTTTTATCGAAAAACGACCTATGTTAAATTGTGTGCCACGAATAACGTCGGCTATGCAAATCCAACCATCATGTATCCATAGAATAATGACGATTGGTTAATTCTGTCAATAAAAAAGTACCTACAAAACAAATAAAGAAGTGTTATGACTCTTATAAAGTTACTTTTAATCCTTCAGGCCCCGCGCGAGCACCGGTGATCGCGACAGCAATAGAATACAATAGGCTACTTGACATATATTTAATTTCATTGAAAAAATGCATATTTCTAGTAGAACTTGGCCTAGGAAACTGTATTTCACCCTTATCGTGAAATAAAAGCTTATGATTGATAAATAAAGTCGATTTGAAAATATGATTTTATGAAAATAGGAATTGTACTGACGAAAACGCTTTTGCGGTACTTCCGATCTGGATGTGACGTCATCCCATTTGTAATTTAATATCTTTTATTTATCGCGCTCGTTATATGTAAGTTTATTTGTACATAAATAATATGAATAAGCCTAAAAAGATTTATAAACTATATTTTCTTGAATAATTCAAATAAAACATCAGTTTTATATATTATCTCCATTTATTGTAGTTAGGAAATGAAATGGCCAAAACTTTTCTACAAAAGTGTTCAACATTACAAATTATTTCAAAATTCTTCTTTAATTTTTTAAGCACTGTTAGACTCGTACGTTTAGCACATAAAACTTTTTTCAATAAAGAAAGTACTTATAAAATACAAAAAACATGACGTCACACTATGGCGGCAAAATGGCGGACAGTGTTTTCGGCGCCATATATAGGGCATATTTTTCAATCAACATTTTTATGGGTTTCTACTGTTTAAAATATTAAAATATTAGTTTTTTTAGTGAAAATGAATGATTAAGAAGCGATTAGAATGAAGAAAAAAAATAGGTCAAGTAGCCTATTCCTGGAAATTCCGACTGAAGTATTAATAAAGCTTAATCCTTCAGGCCCCGCGCGAGCACCGGTGATCGCGACAACAATAGAATACAATAGCAATTCCTGGAAATTCCGACTGAAGTATTCAGTGTAAATACTAAAATCATATACCAAAAAAAGCAAGTCCTTAGAACAACGACGGATTTATTAAATCCGTCGTTGTACGGTCGATAAGAATATTAAGTCTTCTGTTCGGTCGAATTCGGTCGCGTAGCAAGAAATTTTCTACTGTTCTTCTATTTTGTAGCAAAAGTGTTTAATTTATAAGTAAACAGCATCTCAAGTCTTTACAAAGCAACAAAATATTATGATATTCACTTACCCATAATATTATCATCAGATTGCACAAACGCTAACATCCATTTTAACTTTTAACCTTGAATGCATAATATTTTTAACTTATACGAGTTACTAATACGTATTTTAAACTATTTAAATATAATAAAAATTAAAAAAATAAAAATTATTAAAAAGTGCGTTACGAGTAAAAAGTACGCGTAACCGTAGAACAGGGACGGTATTGACCATCCGCCGCGGTGAGCGGGGGGTAGGGGACGGACGCCGTCCACCGAACTCAGACGCATTGTTTAATCCGTCGTTGTACTACGGTCACACAAACAAATCCGTCGTTTTTCTAGTCTATAAATCAGGCAATTGGTGGATTTTAAAAAAAAAATTATAATCAGTCGATAAAACACTAATAAAACACACTTTTTCTTGCACTTTATCCACTATATTAAGATATTATTATAACTTTTTAACAAATTACACGACCGGTTTCGAAATTATTCATCATCAGGTGTGAATAATTTCGAAACCGGTCGTGTAATTTGTTAAAAAGTTATAATAATATCTTAATATAGTGGATAAAGTGCAAGAAAAAGTGTGTTTTATTAGTGTTCAACATGAATTTCCACCAAGAACCGTCAGTACAATCAATTACATATACAGTCGATAAAACACATAAATACAAGTCGATTTATGCAATAAACCGAAGATTGAAAAAAATCAGAACAGTCTTTATTCTACGATCATGACGAATTGCCGGCGAATGAATATTAAGACGCTGACAACTGCCAATGACCTTGATCTCGCATCACTCTCGCACCTGCATTGATTTTCATGCCAGAGGGACAGAGATGTGAAGTGTTCACTCGGTAGCGTGGATACATTCATCGTTTGTTAGAGGAAAAATTAATATTATGGAAAATCTAAATGTCAGAACCTCAAATTAAATCTGGCAATCTTTGGATTTTTGTAAAAGGTATCAAATAAACAAAATTTTAAAGCAATAGATTGTATTATTACTGTTTAAAGTTCCTGAAAGATGTGACTTTGGTATTTTTTTTTTTCATCCAGTAGGAGTACATTATTTTATAATTTAAATTCGACAAGCTTTTCCAAGTATAATAAAAAATCACATATATTTTTTTGTGCCACTCAATGAAATACATACGTTTAGAAAACTGCACAAAGATGTCGAATTGGCAGCTGTCTTCGCCTTAAGGTGAACGCAGATTTGGCCGCACCGCACGCACCGCAGTCGCCGCATTCGGAATTCTTCATATAAAGAATGTAGAAGTTGCGTAGACTGCAGCGCGGGTAGGTATGCGAGCTTGCCTATAACTTCATATAAAGAATTCCAAATGCGGCGACTGCGGTGCGTGCGGTGCGGCCAAATCTGCGTTCACCTTTAAGCCGATTTAAATTGATACATACAGTACTACGAGCTGGTCGAATCAATGGCGGTGTATGTAATACAATATAATATTTATCGAGGAAGGCTATAGGAGCGACGAAATAGAGAAAAATGTGGAAAAAACGAGGGAAAATTTTTGAAATTGCTAATTATCTTAAGAACTACTGGAGCAATATTTTATATTACTTGCACATATGAAGAAATAGACCACGTGAAGGGACATACCTGGCTTTTTTTGCGGAAAAATGTACGGTTTCCGTGAAATTCCTAAATTACGGGCGAAGCCGCGCGATACATCTAGTACTTACATAATATTAATTATGTTAAATTGGTTTGCATTTGAAATGGTACCTACAACTACAGGGCAATAAAATTGTCATGATATCGAACAAGATTACAAGAAGAAAAATATACTCAGTTTGATTTCATTTCAATAACTTTATATAGGTTTTTATTACAGGATTTTCATACAGCTTTCAATGCAATCAACTGTACCCTTGTTTTTAACCGACTACCAAAAAGGATGAGGTTATATGTTCGGCTGTGGATATTTTTTACTACATTGGGAAACATCTCTGGGGCGCAGCTGGAACTTATTGGAAGCGAGCTGAAAAAATAAGAGTGCCTTGTCTGACCATTCTTGCGCCCCTCAGAGTCTACGCCCTGTGCCTGTAGCGCTAGCATGGCGACCAGCGGAAATGCGAAAGTATGGACAAACTGTGGAAATAAACCTAAGGTGCCGTTCCGATCTTTTTTCGTTCCGAAAAATTCAATTAAAATGCCATTTTATGACAGACTATAGTTACAAACTGTCGAGATAAACTTAAGGTGCCGTTCCGATCTTTTTTAGTTCCGAAAAATTCAATTAAAATGCCACTTTATGACAGACTATAGTCCTAAAAATTGAAATAATACCCTACTTTATGACATATACTATAGTCAGTCATAAAGTGGCATTTTAATTAAATTTTTGTCGGTCGCGATTAGCCGCGGTAAAGATCGGAACGGCACCTTAGGTTTATTTCCACAGTTTGTTCATACTTTCGCATTTCCGCTGGTCGCCGTGCTAGCGCTACTGGGCACTGAATGTAATGCTTACCAAATTAATAAATACCTGGTTTTTGTTTAATTTCTTATAGTCTCTATTCTAATCTGAGAGTTTTTTACCCATTATGTTTCTGTTCATTGCATTTTGCGTTTTGACATAATACAGATAATTTCCTTACTTGTGCTTTGTTTAATGCCCAAGTAGATTTTACTATCAATGTTTTTAAATATTATTTTGATTTTATTTAGATGAAAATCAATTGAAATAAAGTTTTTTTAATAGGCTTATGCCCACCACACATTCGAACAGCTGTATCTCCTGTGAGGATCGAAAGCGATATCCAACCACGGCAACCCTTTGAAATTATGATCTCAGGGAGCCCGAAATACGCTAAATCTATCTTGGGACCCGCAAAGAAATTATGAGAAGAAGATAGGAGGCGTAGGAAATATTGAAGTTGAAATCTATACTAATATTATAAATGCGAAAGTATCTCTGTCTGTCTGTCTGTCTCGCTTTCACGCCAAAACTACTGAACCGATTGTAATGAAATTTTGTACACAGATAGTCTAAAGCCTGAGAAAGGACATAGGCTACTTTTTAACTGGAAAAAGGGGTTGTAAGGGGGTGAAAATGCGTAAATTTGTCAAAAATAAGTTAGTTCCAAAAATTCATAACAGATGGCGCTAAGAGTCGCTTACGTCGCGCTATCGCTTGCTCATAAGAATTTTTATAAGAGGTGGTACCATCTTCAGCCGCGTTTTCCGATTATCTACGCAGTGACGACCAATGATAAATAGTTTAATGGTAAACCTAAAGTTGTGTAATGGGAGGCTAAATAAGCTTTAAATTTGGTATAAATAAAGTATAATTAAAAAAAATGAAATACTATGTGCACACTGCACAGCGGTTTTTGGGTAAGTATTTTGATTTAAGGGGTACCAGGGTTTTAAAAAGTTTTTAAATTTGACACCAATTTTGTTGACACCGCGCGCTATAAACTGAAGTCCACGCGGACGAAGTCGCGGGCAACAGCTAGTAGAGCTTATAAATATACTGTGGGCGGTCGTCGCGTGCCGTGGGTGCCCGTTGTGTGATAAGGGGCAAGGTATAGTGAGTCAATTCGGAAATTCCCATAATGTACCGTCATGCCCTTAACATATCGCCAATTTTCAACCTTATTGTTATGGTAATACAGATGTGCTAAAAACCGCTACTGCCTTTCGCGACGTTATCCTGATTGACCAGGGTGCACAATGGAGTAATTTTTATGTTTGTTACCAATACTCCGGGGCCTATTTGATGCAGTCTGGATTAACTATCATGTTATCTCTATCATACTTTAAATGCAAGAAAAGAAATGGTTTTAACTTTTAGTACATACCTAGCTTTTAGCTTAGCTTTCTTCTTTATCGTTAACTCATATTCGCAAACTGTCCCCAGTTATTGGTTAGTGGCCACTGATTAATCCTTCGATCGGAGATTCTTGTTTGAGTTCTCGCCTCTCGGTAAAGACTGTAATTTTTGTTCAAAAAAAAATTAAGGAGGTCAATAATGTGTGTGTGTGTGTGTGTGTGGCAATTAATTCAAAAAACTTCCTCTGTATGTAAGTAATGTTACCAGAAAGTAGAAACTAAGTTTTTTAAAAAATAATATGATTCTAGTATGACAAGTGACAACCAATAAACCAACTAAAAATAAAAAAATAAAAAAACCAGTCGAACATAATTATAACCTCGTTTTTTGGAAGTCGGTTAAAAAGTACGCCCGCTGTGTTTGTCATATTTTCATGTTATCAGTTAATGTAACCCCCTTTTACTAGGTAGTCATCCATAATTGTATTTAGATGATAGTTAGGGCCTGTTTTACCACTTCCTGATAAGTGACGTATAGGCTATTCACAACTTTTTTTTAAAGATTCTCCATACCAGACGTGTGCGCCGAAGCTTTAATCGCCGGCGGCGGGTCAAAAATCGGCGGCGGCGGCGTGATTTCGGCGTGAAGAATTGAAATAAAACTGCATTATTTAATTTGAGATTATACGGGGTGTGCGGCGAGTGCGCTCTCAAAAAGCGGCATGAATCCAACGCGCGGTGCGGTACAGGTACCGTCACGAGTTTTGAGCGCTCGACAAAAGTAGTGGGGAGACTTGCCGCGCATGTGTAAACTCGCGCTCAAGGTAAATTATAAGAAAAGTCAATTATTAAGAAAAGTAAAATAAAATAAAAGGAAAAATAAAATAAACAAAATAAAAGGAAAGTTACAATGTCAACTTGGGGAAGTCCATCTGGGGGGTAAGTCCATCTAGTGGCAATAACTTCCACATTTAAACGACTACTTTGATATGGCTCAGTGGGTAAAACAGTATCGTAGAGTTAGTTTGATCTAAGAAACAGACATGTCGCTACTAACTACCCGTTACAAAAAAAAAAAAACGATCGGCAAACTTTTTCCCGTTTTGTAATCGTATTCGTTATATTGAAGGCGCATTCGACAACACTTCAACCAGCTGACGACCTGGCGATTGTGGTGGTGGGAAAATGCGCATCGGTGGTCGCTGGGTTGATGCAGTCAGCACTAAGAGTCGTCGAGGATTGGTGCCAAAGGGTCTAGCTAACAGTAAACGCTGATAAGACGGTCTTGATACCTTTCACCAAAAAGAGGAAGTTGGAGGGACTAAGACAACACTCTTCGGGAAAACTATTAAGCTTGCGGGTGATGTCAAATATCTAGGAGTAATCCTAGACAAAGGACTCACTTGGAATAAATACATCGAGTATATTACGAAAAAGGCTAGATATGCTCTTGGTTCCTGTTGGAAGCTTGTCAGCTCCAAATGGGGTATTCGGCCGAAGGCAATGCTATGGTTATATTATATATACAGCCGTCGTGAGACCGATTACCACATATGGCTGCGTAGTGTGGCATAAAAAGGCTGAACAAGTAAACTGTAATAAAAGTCTAAACAGCGTACAGAGACATGTCTAATAATCACGGGTGCACTCTCGTCAACACCCACCGCTTCCCTCGAGGCCCTGATCAACTTAACTCCGCTTCCTCTGCTTGTTCAGATGGAGGCCAAAAAGGTGGTTCTCAGGGCCAGGACGGCGGGCAGGACAAATTGGGCCTTTACCCCATTTCGACAGCTGAAACAGTCTCTCAGTGAATCACCTATCATGGCCATGCCATCAGATGCCATGATCAAGGTGCATTGCTTTTCGAAGCAATACCTGGTTTTTATACCTTCCAGGGAGGACTGGGAAAGAAAAATCACAATCGATGTCCGCCCTAGCGACATAGTTTGGTTCACGGATGGATCAAGGAAAGACAACCGTGCGGGAGCCGGATTCACTAGAAAGCCTGGAGATGGCCCTAGTTAATAAAAACGTTTTTTATCTTCTCCGATAGTCAAGCTGCACTTAAAGCACTGACTACCGCAGAAGTCACGTCCAAATTAGTTCTGGAATGCATTGAGACGTTAAACATGCTAGGTACAACAACAACATCCGCCTAGTATGGGTCCCGGGCCACAGTAACGTCCCCGGCAATGAAACCGCTGTCGATCCGGCTAGGCTTGGGGCCGAGAGTCTGCATAGTCTGTGACCCCGAGGAATGAGGTCACAGACTATGTAGGAAGCAATGGGCTGAGACCCCCGGCCTTGAACACTCCAAGGCACTAATTCCTGGCTTCAACAAAAAACTATCAGAATTAGTGCTCACCTTGGGTAGGAACCAATTAAGAATCCTTACCAGAAGCCTAACCGGGCACTGCAAGCTCAACAAACACCTAAACAGAATGGGTATTTCATATTTGTAGCATAACGACTCGCAGATTCGCAGACTCAGAGGAGGAGAACGAAACACCTACTCACCTTCTCCTCGACTGTCCTGCTCTACTACAGAGCAGAAACAGGCACCGTGGTCGCCACGAATACTCATCCACAGAGGAAATTCGTGGCACTAGCCCCAACCATATCGTTCAATTTATGAGCAGTATTGGGTTGGGGATGATTCTTTAGTGCGAAGGAGTCACAATAGATCCTCATGGGTCGCAGTGACGTCAGGGCTATAGCGACCTACCTTCTTTAAAAAAAATCGTATTCGTAGTGTAAGAGCGACCGCAGACTTACAATTTTAAGTTGGTCAACTAAGTCGCACAGTATGCCAATTATAGCTATAGCGACTTATGAGAGCTCGCACAATTTTGCAACTAAATTCGATTCCTTTCCGAATACCTACAATTTAAAACTTGTCCAATTAAATTGCGATATTACGTAAGTAATTTAGTTTAAATACGATAGTCGGCCAACTTGAAATTGTATATCTGCGGTGACCCTAAGTGTCTACCAAAAAAAATTTTAAAAAAGTAGCAATACGAAGGATTTTTTGGAGTTTCTTGGATTACGTAAGTAATTTAGTGATACTTTTACTCATTACTGGTGTTCAAATCGTTAATATCGCTTTAATTTGGTTCTTATCTCCTGAAAAATATTTCTTACCCAAAAGTGCAATAGTGGGGAAGTCCGTCTGGCTTGCATAAGGAAAGGCCGTAATATGACGGTCTTACCTCCAATCAGATATTATCAACCTTTTCAAACCCATGATGGCATTGCCCATAAAGTGGCCTGGTTCACAAGTGCCCTCGAAACCTGACCACCACTGAAAATTATTGATTTTCGGCTCGTAACTTTCTAAGTAAATATGTTCTTTTATAACGTTGTTTTATTTTAAATTACGGATTACCCATGTCAAAAAAATGTTTGATAGCCCTGAACCCAAAAAAATTACTGGATGGACGGATGTACTTACCCCAATTATTATTTTTTTACTCAATAAAAAGAAAAACTAAATGAGGCTTTAAGATTATAACTAGTTACATAAATAGTTTCTTCTTCAATACCTCCTACTTACAGATGTCACTATCTGGTTTTTAGTCTGTTTAGTGTAGTATACGATGTCCGAAATTCTTTAGACGGACTTGCCCTAAAGACTGGGAAAGTCCGTCTACAAGGTGTTTCTTTGAAATATCAACTATATTTGCCACACAACTAATGTGTGGGGATATCTAACGTCTGTATAATGTTTATAAAAGATTACTTTGTCATCTACTGTGAACACCGTCTTTCTAGAGTCATTACAAAAGAAATAGGGGCAGCTTAAAGCCAACTTCAAATAAAGTATGCCGGTATTCCCCAAGTTGACTATAATTTAAAAGGAAAATAAAATAAAACAATGACAACTGTTAACTATGACAACTGCGCATTTCAAGGCCAACGCTCAAAACTCGTGACGGTACCTATACCCTTCTCAAAGTGGCGCGGTGTCTTTGCGCAGCGTATTTATGTGATTCCGTTCCCCGCTCGGTCTTTTTCGAAAACATACCATAGATATCAGAAACAAGCGGTAACATACGTACGTAGTTTACTAGAATTAATAAGTTTAGAAGTCGCGCCGACTTTACGCCGAATACAAATCGGCGGCGGCGGGTCGGCGCGGCGCACACGTCTACTCCATACTTGATCTGTCAAATTAATTGGTTGATAGCCTATTCGTCGCTTATCAGGAAGTAGTGAAACAGGCCCTTAGTGTAGTAGTGGCTCTCAAACTTTTTTGGTGGCAGAACCGTTTTAAGACGTGTCATTTTTGATGGACTTCCAAAAATAATGTTTGTCTTTGAATGAATTGTCTCAACTCTCACGCTTCGTTCAAACCTACGCGACCAAGCGACTGCGAAGCGAGAGCGTCAATACAAAACACACATATTTTGACGTAACTTGACGCTCCCGGCTCGCAGTCGCTTAGTCGCGTAGGTTTGAACGAAGCTTCAATGTTGGTATTTCATGACATTTCTAAAAATATTTATTAATGTATCGCTCGCGGAGCCTCAGGGCTCTGCGGAGCACAGTTTGAGAATGACTGGCGTATTACCAAATTACACATGGGGCAACAGTCTGTAAAGTAAACAAGTCTCTCTATCTCGTAAGTGGCGGGTGTGAAATCGCGGTTTACATAGGTAAATTGTTAATACGTAAAGTTTTTCTTGTAGAATGTAGTCAATAATATCGACATTTGACACGCATATTATATGGCCTTATTTATACAAGAGTACCCCGCACCTCCGTTGCGTCAAAATTCATTTATCACGCGGGAACATTGTATTTTTTCCGGAATAAAAAGTATTTAATGTCCTTTCCCGGGACTCGAAAGTATCTCCATACCAAATTTCAGCAAAATCGATTCAGGGGTTTGGGTGTTACCTCAACAGAGAGACACACTTTCGCATTTATAATATTAGTATTGATGGGCAATAGTGTCCATAGCATGTACAATCGATGTCCATCATGGGGAATCGTGGACGAATATTTCTCTTTACACGTTAGTAATCGTTTTAATTGGTCCATCATAGGTCAATGTGAAGAGGTCACATTATGGTGCAAAACCAGCTGTAACTCTTAGGCATCCATTACACGGTAGGTTTTGCTGCCAGTTTTACCACAGTCATGACTGTGATTGTTAAAATATATCCTACTGTATAATGCAGTGACTGATGGTTGCATGAAATTGATTAACGAAAATCTGGATATCTTGATTTTTGTTTCATGCAACCATCAGTCACGAATTTTGAGTGAGTATGGTCACATCTGACAAAATAGGAAAAAAATTAGAAACGTATACCTTTGAAAATGTTGGCTTTGACTGACATAAAACTGAAGATAATTGAGTGACCGTCTAATACCATTCGTCAGTCCATCAGTCACCATCAGTCAAACATAATTCATGATTGACGGAATTGACTGTCGCTTGCATAAGCGTGTTAACTAACAACACCATCTCAGTTACTTTCAAATGAATTTTTGAACGAAAAGTTTCTTTATACTTCACCGAATACTTACATTTTTTTTAGTTAATGGACTATTACTCAAGAACTCGTGAAGTCTTCTTTGCCGTGATAGTTTTCCTTTTAAATTTAGTATATTACCTACTCCCGTGAATTTTTTAACATTTCCAGAAGCAACTGTTTAGCTGGTAGAAGGAGGGGGGGGGGGGGGACACAGGACTCTAACGATCTTTTCCACTTTAAAAACTTAATATTTCACAAACGGATCCCTAAATCGGAAAATGATCTATGAATACTCATAATATTTTTAAAAAACTTATCCAACGACACCCCACACGATGGGATGGACGCGAAAAAAAAATTTCATCCCCGCTTGATGTGTAGGGAAGGTACCATAAAAATATTAAGATTTCATGTACCATTTTGTCGGCATCATTAATATGTACATTCATGCCAAATTACAGCTTTGTAGGTTGTAGTCTCTGAGAAAAACCGCGGACAGACAGACAGACGGACAGACCGGAACTATAAGGGTTCCACGTTGACTACGGAACCCTAAAAACAATTGGATAGTTTCAATAAAACAACGATTAAAATTGTTGTAAAGCATTTGTTCCGTCCAATTGCTCGATATCCAAGGGGGTGGGGTAAAAAAAATCGGACCAATAAATCTCCTGGCAACATTCGAATCATAATCTGCAAGCTTTTCTGAGTTCAAAACTATAAGAATGCGGTCCTCATATTTTGCACACTCAACTCTACTCAGCTCCCGCTCTATGTAATGGATGCCTAATATCAGAGGTGATTGCACGTCATGTGAGTTGTGACATGTCATATCAGAATATTGACATCAACGTTGTAAAACTTAGGACAAACCTTTTTGTTCACTATCTGTACCGGTGCTGCCGTCCAGCGTCAAAACATTGCAATATTCCTATTGGTCGAGATTCTAATAGTTCGCAATAAAACCCAAAACTATCTGCGTAAGAAACACGCACGGGGCCCACTTTATTTACCAAAAAAAAATTGAGAAAAAAAATATGTTTAAAAATAAAGTTTACTATTTAATAATAAGTAGCTATTTGACCGAGCTTTGCTCGGTATTCGATAAAACACACAAAAATAAAATAACATTTTCTAAAAATGATTCCTAGCTAGATCGATTTATCGCCCCCGAAACCCCCTATATACTTACTAAATTTAATGAAAATCGTTGGAGCCGATTCCGAGATTCCAATTATATATATATTGCTCGTTTAAAGATATAAGATAAGATACAATGTCAGTTTCCTAGATGAAAAGTCGTTGTAGAAACGCTACCTGTTACTCCTGTTAGTTTGTCTTGTTGTTTAGCGGTTTTTACGCAATAGCAAGTAAAAGTATCGAGGCCCGAAGACATTGACATCCGATATATACGTACGCAGTTGGTGCATATGAATAAACCATTGTACCACTTATGGTCGGTACGCTCATACAGGGTGCAATCGGCCACTTGGCACTTTTGTCCTTTTGTATGAAACAGTTAATAATTATGCCATAAATCTACATTCTACATATTTCATGTTTTGCGTATACACTCACGTATTGCACGGAAAATATTTGTTCTTGGCATCTGCTTCCATAAATTTCTATTACAAGGTGCCCAATAATCTATTCTATCAATTTTTGTCTCAACGGTATACACTAATTGTACGTCCTGAAGAATATAGGCATATTTTAGGGTAACTTACGGTTACCAATTTTAAGATACTGATAAGTGTCTAAATTAGACTTAATTTTCAGCTAGGATCTAGGTCCTTACTGGGTGATGGAAAATGAAGGCGACAAAAAACAGTTTATTACTATGTGTTACAATTTTAACGTAAAATGCTTATGTTTGGAAACAATTTTAATTTTTATATTATGGACAATTTTTACTTCCACTTTAATTAATTATTGATTTCTACACTTTTTGGCCAGGAATCAGGATGTACGACGGTAGGTTACACGATCATTTCTGTTTTCATCGATCTGATCCATCAATCTGATTGACGGAATAGGTAGGTACTGATGGTTATAAAACTTAGTTATAAAAAAATTATCAGTCCATCAATCCGTGGGTTAGACGATCAGTTTTCCGTCAATCTTTGGATCACATTGATGAAAAACTGATCGTGTAAAGTGTAAACCTACGTCTGTGTGCTGGTAAAAGAACCTGCAGGGCAATCGCGTTATTTTTAAACATTTCAATTCAGGTTCACATCTGCTTTGGTTGTGGTTCAGTTACGGTTCGGTTCCACTGCGTCTGAACAAATTTCAGTATCGTGCTAACGTTCCAACCGTAACTCAACCTTAGATGGAACTCGAACGGAGCGCAACTTTTGACATTGCAGCGGACCAATCAGCGCCCTTCTGATTTAATCTTGATTGGTTTAAATATGAACACATTTTTTCCGATGCGTTAATTGGTCAATTGACAAATTGTTTAATTACGAACGAATATGACACGAGTGAAGTTTCAAGTAGTTATTGTGATTTGCGGATGATTATTATTACTTGGAGTTTATAATTTACGTAGTTAAATTCATATTGTTTTACTTTAATTTATAAATGCCGTGTTGAGAAGTGACTTGTGAAGTTGTGACAAAAGTTTTTTGTGGCATAGAAAACATTTACGTAAAGAAGTATGTAAGTAATGTCAAAGTTCAATTCACTTTATAACAAACTCAAATAGTCCTTTGAAGAGCTTTGAAGTAAAACATAAGCTTATATTATAATTTGATTATAGCTTATATATTATAATTTGATTATAGCTCGTCAATTTAACACACCAAAATAAGAAACATTTCAGAAACGTGCGAGTAGAAGTAGCTTTATATCAACTTTTTGTTTTGACAGCGTTTGCGCTTGGGCTGAGGTTCAGTAACGTCTCAACTGGCTGTCAAAACGTTAACGCGATACCGAATCGTTCCAAAAGTCGATCAACGTCCGAGTTTCATTTGCGGTTCAGTTGAAAACATTTAGCGCGATTGCCCTGCTGGACCGAAGTCCGAACCGATGCATGAATCAGTACTGTGATGTTTTCTAATATTGTTTAATGTAAGAAGAACATAAAAGAAAATATTATCTTATTGTCACGTAGTAAACAAGTGATGAGTCGCTCCATTCTTATTCATTCTTTCAATTTTCCCTGTTTATTAATACTTCTAGGCTGTATAGGTTATTTAATAGCTAGATGTTGCCCGCGTCCGCAACTTTGTTGCTAAAAAAATAGTTTTCGCGGCACGTTAGGGTCAATTTATATAGCATAGTCATCTAGACACCCGCAACTCCGATGCGCCAAAATTAGTTTATCGCGCGGGAACCGTACATTTTTCCGGGATAAAAAGTATTCTATGTACTTCCTCGGGACTCAAAGTATCTCCATACCGAATTTCAGCAAAATCGTTTCAGCGGTTTGGGCGTGAAGAGGTAACAAACAGACAGACAGACACACTTACGCATTTATACTATTAAGTATGGATTTAGCGCGCCAGAGTCGAAGCGCATCAAAGCGAAGTATCAAAACCGAACATAGCAAATCTAACCTTAACTCCAAAGCGTTAACGCACACATTAAATCGTGAGAATTTTAATAGGCTCGGGCGCATCCGCGCGAATTCGCGCGAATGCGCCCGACCAACGCTGATTGGTCTCGCAGAAGTAATGTGTGCATTACGTTCTGGAGCTAAGATGCTGACAACTGCCAATGACCTTGATCTCGCATCACTCTCGCACCTGTGTCGATTTTCATGCCAGAGAGACAGAGATGTGAAGTGTTCACTCGGTAGCGTGGATACATTTTTCGTTTGTTAGAGGAAAAAATATATATTATGGGAAATCTAGATGTCAGAACCGAAAATTAAATCCGACAATCTTTGGATTTTTGTAAAAGGTATCAAATAATTTATAAAGCATAGATTGTATTATTACTTTAGTTAGAACTGTTTAAAGTTCCTGAAAGATGTGACTTTGGTATTTTTTTTTTCATCCAGTAGGAGTACATTATTTTATTATTTAAATTCGACAAGCTGTCTTCCCCTTAAGGTTGAATTTTCTGTGTTCAGTTTTTGGGAATTCGCTTCGCTGCGCTTCGACTCTGCTCTATTATAAATTGACCCTTACCGTACAGTTTTTCGTGATAAATGATAATATTTCCTTTTCCGTTGAGAATGTCACACTATCACTCTGCTATAACCATTTTTTTACCAATTCATTGCTATGCGGATGATAGTACAGGTGATGCTGTATATACCGGCTCCCCCAATATTTCTCGGCAAAATGTCACTGAGAGTCGAAACGAACTTGTGTCTAAGGTGGAGAATTCATTGGAGAAGGTCTCTGAATGGGGTAGACGTAACTTGGTCCAATTCTATCCCGCCAAGACACAAGTCTGCGCGTTCACCACTAAAAAGTCACCAATGGTCGCATGTCCTCGTTTCGAGGGCACATCTTTGACCATCTACCCTAGCATTGAGATACTTGGCGTCAACATATCGAGCGAAGTCCAGTTCCGATATCATCTAGATTCTAGAGGGTAAGGCCAAATTAGCCTCGAAGAAGCTTGGTGTTCTTAACAGAGCGAGACAGTACTTCACGCCTGCAACTCTACAAGGCGCAGGTTCGGCCTCATATGGAATATTTTATATTGTTCTCATCTTTGGGCAGGGGCGCCAAAATACCAACTGCTCCCTCTAGATCGTATCCAACGAAGGGCCGCTCGAATTGTTGACTGCCATAGTGTTTCAAACAGCTTGGACTCCTTGGAATTACGCCGAGATGTAGCCTCACTCTGCATCCTCTATCGGTTGTATCACGGGGAGTGCTCTGAGGAATTGTTCGGAATCATACCAGCTGCAACTTTTCGCCATCGTCCCACGCGAAAAACATACCATCCTCATCACCTTGATGAGTGGCAGTCTTCCACAGTGCGTTTTTCGCGTAACTTTCTGGCGCGCACTGTAAAACTCTGGAACGAACTGTCACCAGCAGTATTTCCGGACCTATACGACCTGCAAACCTTCAAGAAAAGAGCGTATTCCCTCTTAAAAGGCCGGCAACGCACCTGCAGCTCTTCTGATGTTGCGAGTGTCCATGGGCGACGGTAGTTGCTTACCATCAGGTGACCCGTTTGCTCGTTTGCCCCCTTATTTAATAAAAAAAAAACATACCAAATTCGATTCATTGTAAAGGTAACTGACAAACGTAAGTAATGTAAGTACTTACAGTATGAGTTGATTGTATCAGGAAGTTTTTGATTCGTCCATTAAAAGAAAGATAATAAAAGTAGATGCAGAGGTAACATTTTTTTTTACATAATATGTTTATGATATTAAGAGGCCGGGTGCCATCGAAATTCTCATACATACGTAATACCAAAATCATTTTCTCATACGAAAATATTTGACATGTTCGTGTTATTTTTCAGCTTAAAATAGTAATTACCTAGGTTCCTGTACAAAAATTTGCTGCAAAATATTTAAACAATAAAAAAAATGTTTAGTGTAGTTCTAATATGTTTTTAGTAAATTTACTACAAAATGTTTAAACATTTTGTAGTACCGTTGAACCGGTTTGGCTGAAATTTGGTATGGAGATACTTTGAGTCCCGGGAAAGGACATAGGATACTTTTTATTTCAGAAAAATGTACGGTTCCGCGCAATAAACTAATTTTGGCGCAACGGAATTGCGGGCGTCATCTAGGTTCTTATTATAATATATCTCACTAGCTGTTGCCCGCGACTTCGTCCGCGTTAACATAGTATAATAACAAAGATGGATAGTTTTCCCCTTTTTTGTAGATCCTTATACAAAGGGTAAAAACGGGACCTTCGTCGTAAAAACGTCAATAAACTTTCATGTTTCTAACTTAAGGCTGCTCTTTCGAAAAAAGCGTGCAGATGAAACAACTTTTCATCGGCATTAACAGCAAAATTATATCTGAAAAAAAAAATTAGTAATCTACATGATATAAAGTTTCATGTTTCTAACTCAAGAAATGACGGACTTTCATTCAAACTTTCAACCCCAATTTCACCCCCTTGGGGGTAGAATTTCCAAAAAAACTAAAATACGTATTTATTTATTTTTAATCAGTAGCCTAAAAATAAAGTTTCATGTTGAGTTATCAAGAAATGACGGATTTTCATTCAAACTTTCAACCCCAATTTCACCCCCTTGCCTTGGGGGTAGAATTTTCAAAAATACGTATTCATTCATTTTTATTCAGTAGCTTAAAAATAAAGTTTCATGTTTCTAACTAAAGAAATGACGGACTTTCATACAAACTTTCAACCCCTATTTCACCCCCTTCGGGTTAAAATTTCCGAAATTCCTTCCTTAGTGGGTGTCTACTTAATAAAACAACCCTACTCACCAAATTTCGTGGCTGTAGCTCTAACAGTTTTTGCTCAGCGATGATGAATCAGTCAGTCAGTCAGTCAGTCAGTCAATCAGGACTTGTAATTTTATATATATAGAATATAGATAATATCTTAGCAAACTTCGTCTCAAAATAAACCGAAATAATACAATATACTATTGTATACTTTACTACTTACATAATAATATTAAAATATTATCATTATGGTGCCTCAGCTGTTACTCCAAATTATTACGTATGCAGCGTAAATTAGTGTAAATTTTAACCATGGTGTAATTGTGGGAGAACAATTTCTCTTTGTTGAAATTTGTTAATAGGCTGCTTAAATACCGTACTTACGTGAGAGCCGAAATATGTATTGTGTTGTCACTGCTCAAATGTTATAACCATAGAAAAATTCCACAGGGTTTTAAAACATTTTGTTACACAATAATTAATCATGGCGTGAAACTGAATAATAGATTAGTATTATTTATATTGTACCGTGTACGCCTATGATGTGAGCCGTAGGTCGCAAGTTCGATGCCCGCGCCATAAACAAACACCCAGCACTTTGATCACTGTTGACTTTACTAGCTAAGTAACTTAGCCTTAGGTAATTCCAACGGTTGATCAAAATATTATTATACAGAGTATTATGGTATTACGGTGTTTTGGCGGGCATCGCTAAGCGACCGCTGGCGGCACGTCAGACACTTCCTATAATTTAATATGTTTTTGCTGAGGTTTTTTTGTTTTGACTTGGTTTTGACAAGTGACAGATCATAGACAATTTGTCTTATTGTTTGTTGCCAATATAATACTTGTGGCGGCGGCGGCGGCGTGTGACAGATGCTTGTCGCGTGTGCGACAGCATCAGCGTGGGCTGTCGCGCTAAATTTTATTTGTCTAGGTCATGTCTAGGTATATTAGTTAACTATTTTTATTGTTATTTAAGTTGCTTCCTGTTTGTGATTAGTTTATAATGATTTATGATATCCATGTCGTCACTTATGGCTCTCGCGGAAGACCGGCGCTGAATATGCCTTCGGGTGTACCAGCATATGCCGAGCGTGGGCCAATTTGCAACTGCTATTTAGAATTGCTGTATATTATAACATTATGTACCGTGTTTGTAGTGGCAAATAAAGCTTATTATTATTATTATTATTATTATTTCTTGATTTCGTTATTTAAAGTGCATAAATTCTTCTATCATTTTCTCTCTTTTTTTGATGGACTATGAACTAAAAAGTATTAAATAATTCTTACTCTTTAGTAGTGCCTCTTTCAGAATTTGCCTGAACCTCAAAACTATTTCTGTATACAATCTTCATAATTTTGAAGTCGGTTGAAGTCGTTCAAAATTAGGAAGATTGTATAATTTCAACGTAGTTATCGCGCCTATTATAACCGTGGTCCGTGACCCCTCAAAATGTCGTCACCTTCTTCGTGAAAATAAGTTGTCTATAATATTATGTGTGTCTATGATCATTGATCAGTCACTAATGTGTCTATCTTCCTGTCGTAGGTCGGTGCAGTGTGCGTAAGGGCGCGCGTGGACGAGCGGTAACCCAGCGAGTACACGAGCTACTGCGGCACCATGAACGAGCTCGACACCCTCAGGCAGGAGGCGGAATCGCTCAAGAATGCTATCCGGGTACGTATAGCCAGGGAAATACATTTTTACAGAGTTCAGGTTCTGAAACATGATCTTTCGACGTTCAAAGTTTTTATTAGCTGTCGATGTAATTAACAGCCAAAACTGACGGACTTAATAAATGGACCGATTAACGTGCAGACCCAAGTCTTTGGCTTAGTAATTTGAAATTTCGTACACGTGTTCCACTTTTGGTTCAGGCATCCACCAAGAAAAGACTTCCAAATTCCATCCCCAAGGGTGTTCCATAGGTTGTCAAAGTTTGTATGACAGGAATCATATTTCACGCGGTTTAACCAGCGGCAATAAGCTAGTTGAGATATGTCTCTATCGAATTTAATGTGAACATGCCTAGCCCATCCAGAAGCTGCATATGTATAGTTCAATCTAGCTCAACATCACGCAACTGAAGCTGTAGTAGTAAACGAGCACTCAACACGCTCTTCTTTCCAGGATGCACTAGCATCTGAAGCTACAGCAGATAAACGAGCACTAAACACCTCTCGTTTCCAGGATGCACGTAAAGCGGCGTGCGACACGTCGCTGGCGCAGGCGACGGCCAACCTGGAGCCGATCGGCCGCATCCAGATGCGCACGCGCCGCACGCTGCGCGGACACCTCGCTAAGATCTACGCCATGCACTGGGGCAGCGATTCCAGGTAGGATCTAGAGCTTCCTTACTCCTTGCCTGGGAAACTGTCAGGTCTTTGATATTGCAGCTTAATCAGCGTTTCCACCGGAGCAGAGCTAAGCGGCGTTGCGAGGAATGTGTTTTTACCTTTGAAGAACCAATAGAAAAGCTTCATATGCCTGACAAAGTTCAGCGCAACGATTCTATTGGTTCTTGTAAAACACATTCCTTGCAACGCAGCTTAGCTCATCTCCGGTGGAAAAGCAGCCTAAGGGCCAGTTGCGTTGTGCCGTCGCAACTTAAAAATGCACATTGCAATGGTTGTCTTTGCGATGTACGACGAAAGTGCTGCGACTTGGGCCTATAGGCCTAGATTACACATACTGTATACAATGACTGTTTGCACAATCTCGCCACTCTACTCAGTAGGTGTACCAATGCCCGGGTAGAGTCCTGCTATGTCAGGTGGTCAGCCTGCCCCTTTCGCTCGTATATGATTTGTCTTTCACAATAAGGTAAAGTTAGCTTACCGAAGTGAGATTACGAGAATTGGGACTCAGTTTTGTGACACTAGAAATAAGCACGTAGGTACTAGGTTCTATTAGTGGAGTATTAGAACGGTACTTCTAATTTTAGAAGTAGAAGAATCAACACCAAAATTTAATTTACTACAATATAATATAGTAAACAATTTGTGTAGGAGTGTAACGATATAAACCGTATTCTAAGAAATAAGATGCGTTCTTCAAGTGTAATTAATTTCAAATGGACGAGTCACGCCATGTTATATAACAATGATTTCAGTTGAATGTGAGGTGCGGGCGGAAGGGACGGAATCGTTGTGTCATTTAATTACAGTTATATTGTACACTAGATGACGCCTGCAACTCAATTGCACGCAACCTCGTTTATGGCGCGAGAACTGTACATTTTATTTCTATTTCAATAAAAAGTAAAAACTATCCTGTGTCCTTTCCTGGCTCATAAAGCTGGGGTTGCCAGGCGTCCACAGTCAGGCTTTTTGCTTGCGTGTCCGGCCAAAATCAATGAGAATCCGGCCATTTAGAGCCACAAATTTTAGATGTTAAACTGTTTTTGTAAAACAGAAAATTTGTACGGTGTACATGAGCTGCAGAACATATTTCTATATTAAAAGTTTAGATTCTAAGTACTCGATAGCAATTCTTTTATGTACTAATGTCCGGCCATGCTGACTGCTTTGTCCGGCTTTTCGGTTTAGCGACCTGGCAACACTACATAAATACCTAAGTAGAATTTCGTAGAAATCGATTCAGCGTGAATCGGTAACAGACTGGCAGACAGACACACACACACTTGCATTGTAATTTGTACAGACACGTTCTTAATGACTAGCGAGTACGCGACAAACATTCACAAATAAAATGAAAATTATTGTTCTTGTACGAAGAAGATTCACAGCTGCACGCATATAATGTCCCAAAACAGCTAGAAAATCGTGGTAACCTAACATTGCCCTCAAGGCGCTATACTGAAAAAACTGTCCTTTTTGAAGTAATACTATAGGACCGGGGATCCTCGGAAATGTTACAAATCTGGTAATGAGATATGTAATATCTTCATAGCCTTATCTAGGTTTGAGAAGAACCAGAAACACGATTAATGTATTCTGCCTCGATACATTTCTCGATCGAAATGACCTCTTAAAAATACGAAATTTGAAGATTATTTTTAAACGAAAATAGATGTATGGTAGGCAATTAGTCTAATGGATAGACACCTTTGGAACTCAAAATCGTATAGAAGCATTTTGCTTAAATGCTCCTAGTTATTTTTTAAATAATTAAAATTACGTTTTTCGCATGTTTTCCGAGCGAGCCGATAGCTTCTGGCCGCAGCGTATTCACGACTTTATAGTCATACAAATTAAGTATAAAATTGCCCTTGCGGTAAAATTACTTTCAATATAGCGCCTTAAAGCCTAACATACAATTCATTACATCCAGTTTTTTGGAATTTCTTTTAGTCGTTGAATTTGGGCAACGAATTGCAACGATTTGTGGAAAATTGTAATGGGCAATTCGTGTAACACGTATAAATAAACTGCACAAACATACATTGCGTCCCGTTCCTCGAAGACTGTAAAAAGTTCATGAAAATTTTCCTACGCTCGAGTATCGATTGCGTTAAGTATCCATCCGGTTAGCGGGGGCGTGTTGTTGTGAAATGCGCTGTCTCGACTGAGGGGTGAGAGGGCATGTGTTTTGACAGCTAATCGTCAACGCACATTGGGCGATGATGGATAACCAAGATTGCGAAGCTGTGTATCCATACTAGTATTATAAATGCGAAAGTGTGTCTGTCTGTCTGTGTGTGTCATGACATGACACCATGACATGGTGGCCATGCTAAGAGCGCTGAAGACGATTTGAAAATTTCAATTAATCGTCTTCGGATGAGATTTTAATTTCAGCAAGATTAACCTCTAAAATCATTCTATCAGAGTCAAACAACTCGAGTCACCAGTTTTATTTAAATGTTTAAATAAAATAAAGTTTAAATACAAAGTCACGCTAAATAAAGTTTAAATACAAAGTCACGTTAGCCATGGGCGCATCTTCGTGAGAATTTAAAGAATATAATGAAAATATAAAATTCTCGGATACTTAGATTCACCGTTAGAATGCGAGCCAAAAATAATAATGTGATGATGAATGAACGTCTAAAACAGGGTTTCCCAACCTTTTGTCATTGGAGATTGTCAGTATTAATTTCGTGTCGCTCCCTGGTAGAATTAATTTGTATTTCCAAGCAAAGCTAATAAAATTAAACTGCAAACTTTTAAGTACCTGGGACTTGGGAGTCCAAGCTTTGCTCTAAGTTCTAACTTCTATGAAGGCAAAAATGTTATCTTTAAAATAAAAAAAGATGTTGTTTCTCCCACCAAAAGCAGAAATAATATATATACATATGATTTGTGAAAATTTAAACTGTGTAGCTCTCGAGGTACGGTTAAGCTACACACTGGTATCAGACAGACGGATCGACAGCGAAGTGTCAGTAATGGAATCCCATTTTTACCCTTTGGGTACGGAACCCAAAAAAAATCCGTCTCCTTCGCAATTCTCTGCGGCCCTCTAAACTCTAAAGTAGTCTAGAGTCTAGGGTGTCGTTCACTATTGGTTGGGAAACCCTGGTGTAAAAGTATCGAAATATACGCACGCTGGACTCGGAGCCCGCTATTTCCAGTGTATTTGTTCTATTTTGCTATTGTACGATGATTTATATCGATATAAAATTGAAATATGCAGCTGTGTGGACCTGAATATGTTAATGTGAGTGCTCGGTTACTCAGTATTCTAATATGATTTATTGCGTGTTGTTCAGCGTTTCAGGATATTAAGATGAGTGGTTATGTTATATGTAAATTAAGTAAGAAGATAACAAATAATTGAGTGTTAGGGAAAACAGATAAAAGGCTGACTAAAAATTATAAAAAAAAATGTCTATTTAAATCAGGAAAAGCTCTCTTCGTAAACATACTGTTTCGTCATCAACAGAATTACAAAAAATACCAAAGACGGATCTATACTATAATGGCATTAGTGATTAAACTTTTTTTTATGACGCGACTGGACAGAGGTAAATATTAAACAACCAGGGCGGTGTGCCAAAATGTTTTCGTTTTCGCTTCGTTATAGAATCGCCGATGAAAATGTATGGGATTGACATAAGCGTTCGTTAATATGACGTTGACGTTCGACTCGTCTTATGTCAATTCCATACATTTTGATCTTCGATTCTATAACGAAGCGAAAACGAAAAAGTTTCGGATAAATGACCTGATGACGCCAGCAACTCCGTTGCGCCAAAATTGATTTATCGTTTCGTTGCAACTGACCCTAAGTTGTGTCAGTAGCACGATACTGACACTAACAGGATAACGTGTGAGAGTGGTAAGGTGTACCTAGAGTACGATAGTAGCAAGTGTCGGGAGTACCCATTAATAGATCCCGCGGTCGGGACTCGGGAGGGGCGTCCCCGCGAAACTGGGGCACTGGCCCCGCAATTCACGCCTAAACGTTATGATCTATACCTTAACCGCTATTAGCTATCATGTAGATCATAGGGTAAACAAAAATCTGGAGTACCTACTCGGAATTGTGCCAAAGGAAGAAAATAAGTATTTATAAAGGTAAAAAATTTCGTTATGCAGTTCCATATATCCCATGTTCAAACGACAAACACCACAGGTGGATCTCCAGTGTTATGTAATTATTGTAGAATCGTTTAGGTGTGTCTTTAAGTTGGCACTTAAGAATTAACATTAAAAAACTCCAATTTTACCCGATTATAGTAGAGCCAAAAAAGTATGTAATGTCTTACATGAATGTTTGCTGTACCTTAACGCCCGATCCTGATCCTAGACTGATCCAGATCGGTGAACGTACACACAAGCGCTTTAATATTTTAGGCTGGCTGCATGCACACGTTTTCCGTATTCGATTTCCTAATGTGGAATTGCTATTTGGAATTCCGTGAGTCGTGAGACTAGCACAAACGTATTCTTAAATTTCACACGCGAACGCGCCGGCTTGTAATTGAAACGTTCGGAAAAAAGCGAACGTGTGCGCCAACATGTATTTTCTACTGATCCCATGCCGAAAGCGAATTTGGCAATCGAATACGGGAAACGTGTGTATGCGGACAGTGAAGTGCCGAATAGGCTATCCACAACTTTTTTGACAGATTCTCGGTTCTCCATACTTCATCTGTTAAGTTAAGTGGTGGAAGCCTATTCGGCACTTATCAGGAAGTGGTGAAACATGCCCTAAATCTTTTAGGGCCCATTTAGGCGCAGCGCAGACGACAAACTCTTTTTAGTCTGTGGGATAGAACCTACGCAATTATATGCAGTAACGCACACGACGCGCAAAAAGTCCGCTGTGTTACTGCATATAATTGCATAGGTTCTATATAGTCTGTCGTCTGCGCTGCGCCTTATCATTGTGCATGGGATGATCAAGACTGTCTTCTCTAACTTGCCCCTCCCGTGTTCCAGGAACCTGGTGTCGGCCAGCCAGGACGGCAAGCTGATAGTGTGGGACAGCCACACCACGAACAAGGTGCACGCGATCCCGCTGCGCTCGTCGTGGGTGATGACGTGCGCGTACGCACCGTCCGGTTCATACGTCGCGTGCGGCGGCCTCGATAACATCTGCTCCATATACAGGTGATAATCCGTTCCGCTTCGTTTTGATCTATGTACCATCGAAGAAATTGATTCATAGGCAATTGGGACTACGTCATTTGGTCGGATTTTGTCAATTCAATGTAAGAGCCAGTCCACACGGTGTGTTGTGTCAGCGTTGCGTCGACGCAGCGCTGCCGTCACGTTGTTTTACATACAAATAACCAAGGTGTTCACACGGCGCGCTGCGTCGTCGCAACGCACACAATATGACGGACAGCAGCCCCCGAGACGAAGCCTCATGTTGACGTTAAGACTGCTTCGTAATAGTAATAACGCTACGATGACACAGCGCCCGTGTGGCCGGCATTGCGTCAAACGGCAGCGCTGCGTCGACGCAACGCCCGTGTGGACAGGCTCTAAGTCGTGATCTGTCGACTGTAGCCTGTATTTGATATAACTGGACCTACGTAGTTGCGTAGGTCTGCCTATGAATCAACTTCTCTGATAGTACATACTAACATACCAAAGTATGTTAGTATGTACTATCAGTTATGTATGTTAGTATTTGTTCCTTGTCAAAACCCAAGCACAAATGCTTGGGTTTTGACAAGGAAGATTGACTTGCCATGTGACATGTCACGTATATAATAAAGGCAGCACACTATACAGGGTTTTGGTCCATACTCCATACTAAAAAAAAAAAAAACTAACGCTGCTGTATTGTAGAACGTTGTGAGTTCTGATTTTTTTCATGTTATCCTTATTTCATTTTCCATCCTGTCGAATTAAAAATTAACGGTCTTACTACAAAAGATTTAAATACCTGTTGAACAGTTGATTAGAGAAAAATTCAGTACAAAATGGTCTCCAAACAACTGTTCAACAGATGTTTAGTTTTTTGTGGTAAGACCGTAAGTTTTCACGTTGGACCTTAATGTCTATAGTGTAAATATCAACGAAGATAATAATATTAATAAGCAATCATATGTGAATAATATTATGTCAACTCCTACAAGGTCGTAGTAGCTTGTTTTGGTGTATCAAAAGCCAACATGGACATAATAAAAGACTGAGTGAAGGGGCGAAGCCCTACGACGTTGTAGAAAGGATATAATGTTGGAAATACCTGGTGAGCTGAGATGCTGGCGGCTGCGCTGAGATGAGACGAGCTGATAGTCACACTGTCACCTTGGTCTATCTCTCTCTATCTATGTACACTGTCATCTTGGTATATCACTATCACTGAGCTTAGTTCATGAGGATAAATCACGGATAATTATTGGATTAATCGCGAAGTTTGGGCCGATCGGCTAACCGAGAGGAGATTTTTGTATGTTTAACAACTGAACACTGAGTGTATACACACTAAAATTGTTGGCGCCACAGAAACTCTTACCAAAGTATATAACACTATTGACCTCCACAGCCTGAAGACCCGTGAGGGCAACGTGCGCGTGTCCCGCGAGCTGCCCGGCCACTCCGGCTACTTGTCCTGCTGCCGGTTCCTCGACGACAACCAGATACTCACCAGCTCCGGCGACATGACTTGGTGAGTGATGTTTAGTTTTTTCTCGACAACTTTCAGAAGCAAAGTGTGGGGTCAGTGAGTCTGTGAGAGGCAAAGTGTTGGACTTGTCTGGTTTTTTTTTATTATAAAGTGCAAATACTGAGCATAAGATGCTTAGACATAATAATGGAGAACACTATAAACTGTAATTATGTTTTATGTAGTTCGAATGAAACAATGTTCACCCCCATGCAAAGGTCGCAAAGAATATTTAATTCATTCGTGTTTATATGAGAGGAAAAACAATTTACAAAGATATATAGCTCCAGAAATATTCTCTTCCTTCTAGAGTTATAAGTACATGGCTGTTGATTTTATTTTGACCGAAAATAGTGTTAATTTATGTAAATCCACTGTAGTAAATTATACACATAAAATATGCATGAAGTATGAAGCACCTAAATTACTTTACATAAACTTGTTTATTGCAAAAAAAATTACAATTACTAAACTTGCCATCTTCCTTAAAAAAAAATCTATAGTAGTCTCTTGTGTGTTTTCGCGCATACCTGTGTACACACGAACTTGTGTGCGTGTGTACGCAACTTACATGCGCGCGAAGTGCGTGCGTGTACGCAAACATACGTACGTGTGCGTGCGTGTAGCGTGTAACGTGTGTGTGTTATCTTGTGCTAATACTTCATGTGAATAGCGCGCTGTGGGACATCGAGACGGGCCAGCAGTGCGGCCAGTTCACGGGGCACACGGGCGACGTGATGTCGCTGTCGCTCGCCCCCGACCAGCGCACGTTCGTATCGGGCGCGTGCGACGCCAGCGCCAAGCTGTGGGACATACGCGACTGTCAGTGCAAGCAGACCTTCCCCGGACACGAGAGCGACATCAACGCTGTTACGGTAATATATACGGCACCGTGTTTGTTGTATTTGCACCACCTTGGGGCTCCCCACACATAACTGCGAATTCGCATCGCATCGCAAGTATCTGCGACAAAACTCATAACAAAAATGACATTACGATGTGATGCAATGGGAATTCGCAGTTTTGTGTGGGAGCCCTTACTAATAAGTTATTTACACGGTGTCCTTGTGAATAATATCTGATGTCTCCGTAATTTTATTAGTAGTGGACATAGGGAGATATTGCTTAGCTCTCTTCTGATATGAGTGATAAATGATAATACAAAATGAAACTATCAGAAAATAAAAAATTTGCTGATTTCGACGTAGACTTTACTTCCCTCTCTATAATAATTACATTACCATCTAAAAAGGCTAAACGCGCGTGACACTAAAACAGTACACGAGAAATGTGTTCCTAAAGCTGATCGCACATTTGTCAGCACCGTACGCGTCGAACGCACCGCATAGTAATAATAAAAATAGCATGTTTCTAACGCGGGAATTGAACCGCCGACCTCCGAGTCAAGAGCCGCGCTCTATACCACTAGACCACGGAGGCGTACACGAAATGCGGCGCGTGCAGCGGTGCGGACGAATGTGCGAGGTTTCATATCATGATGCGCATACGGCGCGAGCGTGCTGATAAATGTGCGATCACCTTAACTTCGCGTTGTCTTACGTAGTGTAGCTTAATGTAGTTTGCTTAAGACTTATGCTAATATCGAACGTCACGTAATTCCAGTTCATTCCGTGCTGCGCGTCGCTTAATGCATTAAGGCACGCTTGTACGTTGAACGCTAGTACGTTAACACGTTAAAACGTTTGCTACATTTGCGTACCATCCCGATTAACGCCTAAACACGCAGATGGAGAAGGGGCATAAGACGTATTATCCTAATGTAATTCCAGTTCTTCGTAATTCCATGTTTCAACCGTAATTCCAGTTCTTCCCGTCGGGGTTCGCGTTCGCGACGGGGTCGGACGACGCGACGTGCCGCATGTTCGACATCCGCGCCGACCAGGAGCTCGCGATGTACTCGCACGACAATATCATCTGCGGCATCACGTCGGTCGCGTTCAGCAAGTCCGGCCGCCTGCTGCTCGCCGGCTACGACGACTTCAATTGCAACGTCTGGGACTCGATGAAGAGCGAGCGCGCCGGTACGTATGCGATACGATTTATCGTGTGGTTGTAGAAGATTTGTCATAGAGGTCCTGTAAGGATAAAGAAACTGAACGAACTGAAAAAAGCAATGTTCTTGAAGCAAGTCTGCGTAACTTAAATTTAGACATACAATAGTTCTAGTAAACTGAAGTGAAATTATAGGCAACCAGTGAAATGTGTTGATGAAATGAAAACATAGTACTTTCTATTCTATCGTATACATCACTCGGCTCCTGGCGTATTTCATTCAAATTATAATAATTATTTACTCCCATCAACTTGTAAATGTTATCCGTTGCGCCAAATTCGTTTATCGCGCGGGAACCGTACATTTCTCCGGGATAAAAAATTTTCTATTTCCTTTCCCGGGACTCAAAGTACCTCCATGCCAAATTTCAGCAAAATCGGTTCAGCGGTTTGATCGTGAAGAGGTAACAGACCGACAGACACACTTTCGCATTTATAATACATATTAGTAAATATTAATAGTATGCATTAACCTGTTTCAGGCATCCTCGCCGGCCACGACAACCGCGTGTCCTGCCTGGGCGTCACCGAGAACGGCATGGCCGTCGCCACCGGCTCCTGGGACTCGTTCCTGCGCATCTGGAACTAAGCACCTCCCCCCACGCCCCGCCCCCAGCCTCCCAGCCCCGCCCCCTCCCCGCACCGCCTCCGTGCGTGTCTACGGTCGAATTATCAATGTCAAAAGAGACGAAGTCTAAAAGGCTATACCGCGCGGGACAACTAACTGTATTATATCCTTGCATTTTTTATGGTTTAGTCAGTAAAGACGCGCACTAAAAGTGCTCCTTTTCGCAGCTGCCGACTGTTAAAATATTGGTCAGTAGACACCCAGTCCTTTTATTATGCTTGTGGTCCTACAAAGGACCCATTCAATAAAACAATTCGAAACGTAGACACGCAGGAGGCTTTTAATTTTATATGAAACTAAACGCACCGTCAACGCACTTGGAGTGTCTACAGGTCCGACACATCCTAATGTATAGAGGATACGTATGCCTAGCGCGAGTTAACGGTTGTCGTTTATATCGAAATTGTCTATTATAATCTGAACGTTAATCGTGAACGGCTGAGCTCCGCTCGCTGGGCATACACCGATCTCCGTATCGGGGTTTATTTATTGTATTTGTCATCGTAAGATTGTAAACACCGCGAGATTGTAATATGACGAAGTGATGGATTGTAAACAAACAGTTTTCCGGAAAACTGTTTGTTTACAATCCATCACTTCGTCATATTACAATCTCGCGGTGTTTACAATCTTACGGTGACATAAACATAAACTTGAAGCATTTAAATCGTGACTAAGGAGATGTGTACACTGAAATGGTGTGTGTATGTCTGTGTTTATAATATATTTACATTTAAAGGAATTCGAGTCTACGGACGCGAGCTGTCTGTTTTTTTCTAATACTTGGTAAGTTGCTTGTTGAAATTCGTGAACAAAAACTGCTTTTAGCGAATAAGATTTTGAAAAATTGACCAGTTTTAAAACCCACAGGCCGCTATCGGTCCATAGTTTTAATGTGTAGCATTGTTGGCCAAAAATCGGTGTAAGGGCAAAAAGATATTATCGAGCAATAGAGAGTCTAGAAGTTTTCATAATTTAAAATGTCAACAATATTCAATTTGTTAGTAATCCACGATCTTTGGGCTACTTAAAAATAATTATTAATACAACGATTGCGAACCATGTAATGATAGATTTTAACGATTTTTTTATACATATAATACAACCATTTCCCTTCTAGTAATAATTGCAACAAATTTTTATCTCCTATATTTTAAAACTTGTAAAACTTTGCTGTGCCTGTTTATTTAAGAATTAACATAGTTTTACTCTTTCCAGATATAAACTCATCGCACAACTGGAATCACGTACATGTCGATTGTAGCGGAATATTAAAGAACCAAATATTATTATTAATTATATCGATGTGTAACTTATTGAGTGGTGAAACATGTTCGCTATTTTATTGTAATTGTAATCTTTTGATTATTTATATCTCTGTAATTATCGTTTAAGATAGATGATTTTTGAACAATACAGATGTTGAAGAGACGAGTTTATTTCATTGTCAGTTTATCACGAATCGGAGCCGCCCGCGTATGTGAGCAATCCGACTACGGTCGTTGCTACTACGCGTATGTGTCGGAGTTGTAAAAATAATTTTATGTTGTCAATATTGGAATTAAAGTGTACATTTTTATTTATTTATTGGATGTTTATTTCGTGTAGACGAGACGATATCGACGAGGTGACGCAGGTGCGACGTAAGGATGTATTTCTACTTAACCCTATATGCTTGGAGATCTACTCGAAGGTCTAAACTCATTCTTTTTATACTATTATATTCACTTTTCTATGTAAATTTTAATATCGAACGGATGAGACCGTACGAATTTGTACATGTAATGCAGCGTATATTCGTCGAGGCTGTATCTAGCGAGCTCCATGTATACTATATTCATTCGGTACGCAGCTTGCACGCCGTTCACGCTATAATAGTACTTATCGTCCACGTACCGCGGTCTTGTATCCCGTAATCATGTTCATACTGTGTGCGAGTGCTCGTTACTTCGACCTCGGGGCCCACCACCTGCCCGATTTCATTACACTAGACTAAGCTAGCTATAGGAATATAAGGGTAATATTAGGCATTTTTAACTCGAACATTATGTGTTGCAACCGCTAGGAGACGGCGACGATATCGACGGGGCAACACTACCGGTGAATAATATTATGTTCTCAGTATTCGTTCGTGAGCACAAATGTTTGTACGCTTTTTTAGTCGATGGATGGTTGTCGCTATTCTTTTTCTGTTTAAATTAAGCCTTTTCGTCTTAGATAGGTTACAATATAATACGTAGGTGTTTATATTATGTAAGCGGTTAGACTACACCCGGACGGCAGGCGGCGACTCGCTCGGATCGTCCCCGTGAGATGGCATATCAACGACGTAACGCGCCATGAGCCCCGCAACCGACTTCTATTTATTTGTGTAAACTTATAAACATGCATATGTTATGTAAGGGAATATCGTGTACTGTGGACGTTCCCCGCGCGCCCCCGCCGGCCTGCGCGCGCGCAGCCCGAGGGGCGGACGGGTAGCGATGGAAGTTAGCTGGTCTGCTAGTTTTATGCCTAGGATTAAGACTTTTTTAAAACAAACAGTTGTTTTTCTACTGTAATTGCTTCTTTTCGGATCGGTGTACGAGAACTTACGATATATATAGAATTAATATAATATGATATTTAATGGATAGTTAATGGATCCTATTCGGTTTATTTTTTCTATTCAGACCAATTTTTCTCACTTTTACATCGTATTATTGGAATGGACTGCCATATTTTATCCTACTACTGTAACTATAATCTAACTTAATAGAGAGGGCGGGTACGAACGTCAAATTGAAGATTTTCTGTGCCATTTTTAAAATCCGACATCCTCGTAAGCGAGTCTGAGAGACTTTTGCTCAAAATCTTTGATTTGAAGCGAACAGAATGTTCGTCCCGGTTCGATAGGCGATCCCACGCTTCGTTTTTCGAAGGGGGCGCCACTGGGCTCGCGCGTTGAACGGCCAAGCTAGACAGAATAATATAATACCTTAAGATAAGAATATAACGAAGTTCTAAAAACTATGCGTGGGACGCTCAAAGATGATTCCTTTTGTCACTTGAAGTTAAGGTTGGATTTTATATAAGTTAACTTTTATTTGCTAGTCCACATCTTTGATATGTTAAAATATTATTAGTGGTGTAATACTAATTATAATGTATTGTGTAAAATATTTTTTTTAGTTATTATCAATAAATTAAAATTTGTTTATTTTAAACGCGAGTTTTATTTTTTGGTCTTGGCTTTTCTTATAGTACGAGATAAAAAGTATTGATTGTAAATATTTTTTTACTTGTTTAACCTACATAAAACTGAAAACCACATTATCATCAATTGAAAAATTCCTGAGAAAACCTGGCAAAGATTCAAAATTAAGTACAATGTGTTCATACAGTTATTTGCGTGACATAACCACCCTATGTTAATAATGTACGAAATTACGAGCTACATGGTGTGTTACTTCCCTAATTGCCGCACTCAGAGGCAAATATTATTTACTTAACTGTAATTAAATATGAATATTATGACATAAGCCCCATTATAATATTATAATCTGTCAAACTCTTCATTGGAAGCTTAATCATCATTATTATATTAAATCAAATTAAACTGAGTGCGACAGTTCATATTATAAGCTCTGAAGCAAAATAAGTTTTGAACGAGTTGCAGCTATATTACCCCATATAGTTCCATGTAGGGTTGTGGATGTCACCTGTCTAATGGCGCATTTTCACTGGTCGATAGGGCCCGCATGCGGGGTGCGGGAGATTTCTGAAACGCATGCCTCGACCAATCAAAATGCGCCATTAGTTGTCATAGACTCCCCGTATGCTGTATACCGCACGAGTTAACGAATAATGAAAATGCGCCCTTAGTCTTTTTGGTTACGGTCCAAAATGAACTCTTCTTGTCTTTTGGGTAATTAAAACCGGCGTGAAACAGCGCTTGCGCTGTGTTTCGCCGAGTGAGTGAGTTTACCGGAGGCCCAATCCCCTACCCTTTTCCCTTCCCTACCCTTCCCTATTTCCTTCCCTACCCTCCCCTACTACCCATTAAAAGGCCGGCAACGCACCTGCAGCTCTTCTGATGCTGCGAGTGTCCATGGGCGACGGAAGTTGCTTTCCATTAGGTGACCCGTTTGCTCGTTTGCCCCCTTATTTCATAAAAAAAAGACTCAGGCACTCCGGGAGTGCCGGCAGAAGTGAAAACTTGATTATTAACGTTGTGCATTATTTTTTTTAACCCTTTTTTTATGAAAATAGATTTTAAAAAATATATAAAAAAACGATCGTTTTAATTAATTACCCTTACAAAACGAAACCCTTACAATCGCTTAAAAAATATCGACTGCTTGCTTGCTGTCAGACAGACAGACTGTCAGACACAGACAGTTGTCTTGCAGATGGAAACGCGGCCTTAATCAGCGCGTCTGCTAAAGAACTCATTTCCCCGACTGTATATTTCTGCTAAGCAACTCATTTCCCCGACTGTACATTTCTGCTAGCACAATTTTCCCCGACTGTACATTTCTGCTAAGCAACTCATTTCCCCGACTGTATTTACATTTCTGCTAAACAACTAATTTCCCGACTGTACATTTCGTTCGAGTTCGACACAAAACACTACTCTCCAACCGTCTTACGCTTTTTCTATGGTTTTTCGATCAACACGAAAATCTGACGCGAGTTTCACAGTTTTTACCCATCCCACAAAAGTGCTCAACGCCGCTAAAGAAGTTTTCACATCAGAAAGCCGGGCGGCTCACAGCTTTCAGATCTGCTGACGACCGCGACATAAGTACATTCAAGTTCGCTCGGCAAGTTAGGGGATCGGCAGTGCAGGTCGATTTGGATCTCTTTGGTGGGGTGAGGAGTGAATTAGGACACTGGATGGATATTGGTAAATCAGTGATCAGACCAGTCGTTAAGAGCCCGGGTTACCCTCGAAATTCTCATACATACGTAATACCAAAATCATTTTCTCATACGAAAATATTTAACATGTTTGAGTTATTTCTCAGCTTAAAACACTAAAAAATAGAGTAAAACACTAAAAAATATAAAAATAAATATTAAATTTACTACAAAATATTTCTACTCTAAAAATATTTTTTAGTATTTAAATATTTTGAAGTTCATTTTTGTACAGGAACCTAGGTAATTACTATTTTAAGCTGAAAAATAACTCAAACATGTTAAATATTTTCGTATGAGAAAATGATTTTGGTATTGTACGTATGTATGAGAATTTCGAGTGTAGCCCGGCCCCTTAATAGTTGATCGCAATCAGACGGTAGCACTTCCGGTTTTTTTCACTCAAAGTCCGGCCAAACATACCTGGGTCTCCGGCTATTCGGTTTGGCGCCCCGGCAACCCTATACGCAGATGTTTCATACGCCGCGCGTGTTGGGGCGCTTGCCAAATGCATTCGCAATATTTTGTTGCTAGAAACAAGGTTAATTGTTAATTGCAGTTGCGGCTGTAAACAACTAAACTTACTCTTGTATTCGGTTTCGATAAAATCATACTAAAGATTTAATCAAACCGAAATGGAGAAATCCCTCCAAGTCGATCGCGAAGCATTCACTGCAGGCAAACTGCAGGACTCTGGACTCTGGAGTAGGTACCATCCTAACATCCTTTACACTTAATCCGCGTGTACCGTACATTTTCCGGGTTAAAAAGTATCCTATAATGTCCTTATCTGGGAATATAAAGTATCTCCATACCAAATTTCAGTAAAATCGGATCAGGAGTTTGAGTGTGAAGAGGTAACAGACAGACACGCATTTATAATATTAACATGGATGAGATACCATACCAGCCTACTGGGGCTTGTAAATATCAGCTAGGAATTGAGTAGATGTTGATGATAGTGATGATGATTATTCAGCGCGGCGAATAGATCTCACGGTCAAACATTTAAATTTTTACATTACGTCCTAACATCGGATATTTTTAAAACCCTATTTAAGAAAACGTATTCGGTACCTACTTTCGGCCACATTACCGAAATATGCAAATTACGTTTAAAGTAATCGAAAGTACTTTACCAAATTTTTAAACGCATTTAGCGTATATCAATGTATTTATCGTAGAGGTCATCTTAATAACAATGAAGAAAAACCATTTCGTTCTTTTGGCTACATGCCTCTTAGGTTATCTATACTAATATTATAAATGCGAAAGTATCTCTGTCTGTCTGTCTGTCTCGCTTTCACGCCAAAACTACTGAACCGATTGTAATGAAATTTTGTACACAGATAATCTAAAGCCTGAGAAAGGACATAGGCTACTTTTTAACTGGAAAAAGGGGTTGTAAGGGGGTGAAAATGCGTAAATTTGTTCAAATTAAGTTAGTTCCAAAAATGCATAACAGATGGCGCCTACATCTCGCTATCGCTTGCTCATAAGTCTTTCTTTAAGAGGTGGCACCATATTGAGGCAAATTTTTTGAATCTTTCAATTGTTATTCACGTAATTAAATAACTCACTATTCAGTACTTTATCTATTCAGTGACGTAACCTTAAACCTACCAATGATAAATAGTTTATGAGTAAAGCTAAAGTTGTGTAATGGGGGCTAAATAAGCTGTAAATTTAGTATTAATAAAGTTTACTTAATTAAAAAAAAATATTACCTATGTGCACAGCTATTTTTGGGTATTTTAATATTTTAAGGGGTACCAGGGTTTTAATAAAAAGCTTTTAAATTTGACACCAATTTTGTTGACACCGCGCGCTATAAACTGAAGTCCACGCGGACGAAGTCGCGGGCAACAGCTAGTCTAATTTATTGCAATGTCGTCAGTACATGGGGCACACTAAAAGTTTTGCACTTCTAGCTAATTGGAACTATTTGAGTTTTGAATGTTATATTTTTTTAAACGTTGCAACCTTCTTAGCAATGTAGAAAAAATTGGCGGGAAATCATTTGTCAATTATTTTTTATCACACATCAAAGTTCTACGTACGCAACGAAATTGGAATTAAATCGAAAAGATTTTAGAGCGATGATTTTTTATGATTTTAAAAGTTCTCTCTCTCCGCAAGACCACCTTGTTTGAGCACTGTGAGGAGATGGTATGCTGAATTTGAAAGAGGTCGAGTTTCTTTACATGACGAATTTCGTGAAGGGTGGCCTTTAACTGCCGTTAACGAAAATAATGTGGCTACTGTTAAGCGGCTAATTGAAGAAAACCCGCGGATTGGCTATGAGACGATTGGAGTACTATTGGGATTGGTATGAGTTAAATTTAAAAAAAAATTACATGAAGAATTACGAGTTTGGAGACTTTGTTGTCGTTGTATCCCTCATGAACTGACAGCGGAGCAGAAGCAGGCTCGCATTGAATTGTTCTCACATATGCTACTGAAGCACGACCACGGACATTCTAATGCTGTTTATGACATTGTCACAGGAGACGAAACGTGGATTTGTTGTTTTGAACACGATAAAAAACAGCAATCTTGTGATTGGGTGTTTGAAAATGAGAACAGGCCAACAAAAGTGTGGCAGCCGAGAAACGTTGGTAAGAAAATGATCGCGTTTTTTTTTTCTAAGCTACGGATCCCATCTGTATAATTCCACTTGGAGATCAAAAGAGTGTTAATGCTGAGTGGTATTACACCATTTGTTTACCCAGGATATTAAAAAAGGTTCGCGAAAGACGACCAAGAAGCCGCATTCTCCTACATCATGACAACGCCTTTTCACACACGGTCAACGAAACAAAGTCATTTTTAGCTTCCGAAAAAGCACAACTCGTCACCCATCCTGCGTTTAGCCCTGATCTAGCACCTTGTGATTTCTGTATTTTCCCCAAAATTAAAGATTTAATGAGAGGTTTCACTTTTATCACCTCCGAAGAGGCAGTGATAGCATTCAATCAGCGCGTAGAAAACATGCCTTCTGATCTGTGATCCTCCTGTTTTAAAAAATGGTTCGATAACATAAAAGAATGCTTAGAATGTAAAGGAGAGTATTTTGAAAAGCAATAAACATTATATTTTGGTTATAACATGTCGGTTTTTTAAGTTACGCAAAACTTATAGTGTGACCTACGTATACAATGTAATTTTACATTTTTCACCAAAAAAACAAACCAAAAAAAAGTCGTGAGAAAAAACAGCTTTTAAATTGAAATCTAGTCGTTCGTATACTTACGAGGGCGGCACTGAAAATTTCGGGAATGAAGGAGGTGACACAACAGTACTATTTAAAAATGTGTTTATTGCTTTTCGAAGTATTCTCCGCGAAATTTGACACATTTTTCCATACGATGGAACCAATCATTGAAGCAACCATTCCATTCGGAAGTTGGGGTCTCCAAAATGGCCGTTTTGTAGGCGTCCACAGCTTCTTCAGGTGATGAAAATCTCTGACCACGCAATTTGTTCTTTATTTTAGGGAAAGTATAGAGATCATTAGGGCTTAAGAGCCCGGGTAACCCTCGAAATTCTCATACATACGTAATACCAAAATCATTTTGTCATACGAAAATATTTAACATGTTTGAGTTATTTTTCAGCTTAAAATAGTAATTACCTAGGTTCCTGAACAAAAATTAACTTCAAAATATTTAAACACTAAAAAATTTTTTTTTGTGTAAATTTTTTTTTACTAAATTTACTACTAAATATTTAAACACTAAAAAATAGAGTAAAACACTCAAAAATTTATAAATAATTAGCAAATTTACTACAAAATATTTTAATACTAAAAAATATTTTTTAGAGTTGAAATATTTTGTAGTAAATTTACTATTTATTTATATATTTTTTAGTGTTTTACTCTATTTTTTAGTGTTTTAATAATTAGTAGTAAATTTAGTGAAAAAAAATTTTACACAAAAAAAAATTTTTTAGTGTTTAAATATTTTGAAGTTAATTTTTGTTCAGGAACCTAGGTAATTACTGTTTTAAGCTGAAAAATAACTCAAACATGTTAAATATTTTCGTATGACAAAATGATTTTGGTATTACGTATGTATGAGAATTTCGAGGGTTACCCGGGCCCTTAAGTCGGGGCTGTACGGCGGATGGTCTAATAATTCTATGTTTTCTTGCTCTAAAAACTCTTTTGTTCTGTGCGCGGTGTGAGAACTCGCATTGTCGTGATGGAGGATGATGCGGCGGTTGCAGTTCTCTTTACGGAGTTCAGATACGACCTGTGGCAAACAAATGCTAGCATACCATTCTGCATTAACTGTTCTTTGTCTCTCAAGAGGAATAGTCGCAATATGGCCGGTTTTGGAGACAAACGTGGCCACCATTTTTTTGCAACACTCCGTGAACGAACATTTTTTGTTGGCTTCAACTTATTTTCGAACACCCAAACTCGTGACTGGTTTTTAGTTTCGGGTTCGTACGCGTATATCCAGGATTCGTCACCTGATACGATGTTGTATACAGCATTTGAGGATCCTGCGTGGAATCTTTCGAGAGTTCTGACGCACCAAGTAGGTAACGCGAGCCGCTTTTTGCTCTTCACAGAGCAAATGCGGTATCCATCGGGAAAACAACTTTTTTAAACCTAATTGTTCATGCAATATTATTTGTATTTGACTCATGCCAATGTCTAAAGTTGCCTGAATTTCGCGGTATGTCACATGTCGATCTTCCTCAAGCAGCTTACGCACAGCATCAACGTTTTCTTGGGTGACTGCAGTTTTTGGACGACCTTGACGGGGATCATCACTGAGCCTGACACGTCCACGTTGAAATTCAGCAAACCAGCGATAAATTGTGGTTTTGGATGGGGCTTCATCACTAAATGCAGAAACCATCCGATCAACACACTGTTTTTGTGTTAAACCACTTCTAAAGTCATAATAAATCATCGCTCTAGAATTTTCTCGAGTCAATACCATTTTCTCAACGACTAAACAAGTTTGACAAGACCTTGTGACAAGACCGAGAATCTTTTTTTAAATAAATAAGTGGTATTCGATTTTTAAAACCAAGGAGTTTTCAATTAAAAAGATTTTAATATGACAGGAATAGTGGAAGTAAGGTGAACGCAGATTTGGCCGCATCGCACGCACCGCAGTCGCCGCATTCGGAATTCTTCATATAAAGAATGTAGAAGTTGCGAAGACTGCGGCGCGGGTAGGTATGCGAGCTTGCCTATAACTTCATATAAAGAATTCCGAATGCGGCGACTGCGTGCGTGCGGTGCGGCCAAATCTGCGTTCACCTGTATTCCATTCCCGATATTTTTAGTGCAGCCTATGTAGCAACTATACCTACACATACCTACACAATAATTTTAAGTGATTTTATTTTATCAGTTTGTGTTAATATTATTGTTTTTTATAAGATAATTAAATCACTTTCAATTAATTTCCACATTTCAGAATTCAGATCCTGTAGAAACTAAATTAAGAAGCAGATCTTCACACCATATTTAGATTTTAGGGTTTGTAGAGTTAAAAACCTAGGTCTAGACTCTAGAATCTAGATCGATACATTAGCGAAAGTGTGTCTGTCTGTCTGTCTATCCTCTTCAAACGATTTTGCTGGGCATGGAGATACTTTGAGTCCCGGGAAAGGACATGGGTTACTTTAATCCCGGGAAAATCAACGGTTTCCGCGCGATTAACAAATTTTGGCTCAACATCATCTTAGTCTTATAATTAATTATTAAGATGCAGACAACTGCCAATGACCTTGATCTCGCATCACTCTCGCACCACTGTCGATTTTCATGCCAGAGAGACAGAGATATGAAGTGTTCACTCGGTAGCGTGGATACATTTTTCGTTTGTTACAGGAAAAAATAAATGTTATGGGAAATCTAGTTGTCAGAACCGAAAATTAAATCTGGCAATCTTTGGATTTTTGTAAAAGGTATCAAATAAACAAATTTTTAAAGCATAGATTGTATTATTACTTTAGTTAGAACTGTTTAAAGTTCCTGAAAGATGTGACTTTGGTATTTTTTACAAGTTTACAAGTTGTTTAATGGAGGTCAGTGAGTAGGAGTATATTATTTTAGCTTCTCTAAATATAGTAAAAAATCACATATTTTTGTGCCGATCGATGAAATACATACGTCTAGAAAACTGCACAAAAATGTCGAATTGGCAGCTGTCTTCCCCTTAATTATCATTTTATTAAAATTTTGTAATTTACGAGTTGAGTTGAGTTACTTACAAACAAGTAAGTAAAATTATCTGAGTTATTAGTTGTTACCTGTTGTTATTTAAAGGTAGTAGCCGTATAAGGTACAGTTACTTTGTTATGAGTCAGGACAGCTGACCCGTCAGGTCAGTGTGTCGCCTCTGCTGGGGCACTTCCTTGTAGGTATAGTGGGTCACAATATGTTGGGGATGCCAGGATCATCATTATGATCATATTATTTTTTAAGTATTTTCACATTTTTTGGTGTGAGTGGGCGGTTTTTTTGGAACCATTGTTGGCTACGCGTGATTCATTTTATAGGGCCCAAGAACTCTATGCCCTATACTTTTCCTCAATCCTTTTCCTTTACTCTCATAACCCAGTAGAAAGGACCGACAAGACTGGCGAGCGATCAGGCGCAGGACCGACTTTACATGCCCATTTGACGCATGGATCATCTAAGATCCCGAATCCCGATTGTCTGACGAGAAAGATGATTCATCTTTCTCGTCAGACAATCGGGATTCGGGTTATCATGCATTGTCAATGTCATCAACAATCTATTAGTCATTCCAAAGCGGCAATTGAACCCACGACCTATCCATATACCCAGGAATCCAGGTCTAAACCACTAACATAGAGGCCTTATTATATTAGAACGTTTGGGGACATTTAAGGACAGTTTGGGCTCCAAGCATAGCGTAGCTTTCATTGAAAAAATTGTATATCACTCCTAAAACTTAAAGTTTACTTCACTTTCCGGAAATTCTTCCCTGTATAATGACCCTTGGAGCAACGCCTTTTGTTGGAGATGTTGGAATATGTGTAAAATATGAAGGCGTTTGGGCGATGGCGAAACATGGACCAACTGCGCCGGACCGAAATAGACCTGGCAGACTCCGCGCCAACTGCTGCCTCCATCAAGGTACGAAATTGTGGATACTTTTGGTCTAGGATTTTGTTGTTTAAAAATGAAACATAAAAATTATACTTGATAAAATAAAATAAAATAAAATAAAAAATAAGATTGTAAAATATACAGTCTGTATCTGTAGCTGGGAAACTAAAAAAAAAATTAATAATTAAAATAAATCGCATACTTACTAAAAAAAGCGAGCAATTATTCTGTACCAACTATTTTTTACCAACTATTTTTTACTTTCAGCATATTATTAATACCTTATTAAACACACGAACATTAACATACAATGTTATATTAACAAAATCATTGTCTGTTTTTTACCGAAGTCGGTTAAAAAATATCTGAATGTCCCGCTGAAAACTCGCCCGGCATGGTCACCGCGTGAAGCTTTTCTTCGCATTATGCAATAGCGCGGTTTTATTTTAGTTTGTAAAAGTTTTCGCGGGCCGCGCACGCGCATATCGTTGTGGTGCCTTTGTGTGTGTAATGTTTTCATTTATTTGTTTTTAATTATTTATTAAAAAAAAAACGTGTAAATTTTTGCGTAGCTCAAATGTTAATTAAGTCGAAACGCGGAGGTTTAACAATACAAAAATTTTCGCCAATTTCAGGAAAGAATAAATTATTTTGTGATGATGATGAATTAACAGTTTTTCAAACGTCGCGAGTCGGCGGGTAATGAAAAATAAAAAGGGTATATATGAAAGCTTTTTGCCAGAGTTACCAAAATTTTGAATTACTTACTAATTTTAATTTCTAACATACTTGTTAATTAAACGTTTTGGTTCGATGTAACTTTTTTATTGTATATAAATTTATGTAATAATGCACTTGTGTTCATTATGATAATATATTTTAGTACGGAAATATTTAAATGTTACCTAATTCCTGTTAAAGTAACTCATTATAATGAAGGTCTGATATAAATTCGTCCAATTATTTACTTGCAATTAACATTGAAGTGTTTATTTAGAAAGGATTGATTGCTGTCAGCTGTTATCTTCAATATTTTCTATTGTGACAGCATCCGACTATGTAATGCGGCTTGTGGGATAGCCATGCTTCGGCACGAATGGGTCTGCTCGTACTTAATCGCTAATATCAAATATGGCATCTAAGTAAGCCGGCGAAACAACGCAATATAATATGTTGTCGAATGAGTGCTAACGGGCCTTAGGGTTAAACTTATAGCACCCAGGTTGTGGACCTGCAGGCTTAGCATGGCCACCATAGAAAACTTTATTCTTACGGTAGACAAAGTGATGAATTAACAAAGGAAATCTGTCAGTTTGTCAGCAAAAACTGTCAGCGTTTCTATATTTCGCATTTCTACTTAACTGTGTGTAGAGAACTTGGTGGAATTCATTTACCTTGTAATTCTTTAAAATTGGAACTGCCTTATCACAACTTAATTAGGATCTAAATACTGAAAATGATTCCTATTAGTTATTAATGTAGGAAGTCTATTTGAAATCATAATAAGGAAAGTGAGGTTTTTAAATTTTTTAAAATAACAAAAACTTTAAGAATTATGTAGTGCATAATATTTTGGAACTCTACATGGGGTTTTCCGATAGAAGTTTATCTTATCAATTTTTGTTGATTGGTTTTTGAGTTTTGAGTTTTGACGTTGGCCAAAAGAAAGGTTGGCCTTAGGGGATGGTAGGTATGTAATCTTTGTATGTAAACTTGCTAACTAATCCGTGGGCTTTTAGAACCCATTCTACAAAACTGCTCTACATAATGTACCATCCTGAAATTATTACTTTTTTACTTATTTTTTCATATTTTTTACTTGGTAGGTAATTAAGTAAATTATTCTTAAACAACGAAAGCTTTAAATTAATTCTATTCTAAACAATGAAAATTGTAAAATTATTCTCGTAACACAAAATAATGTTCTCATTAAAAATGCTTATCTTCAATGAGTAAGATGCTGCAGACAGTATGACACGTAGGCACCTTCTTATTTAGCAGTATTAGTCATAACTCATAATATAACTTATAACAAAACTGAAGAAGTACAAAAAATGCGGATTGAACCCACGACCTACGCACATCCCACCCATGTCAAAGTTATTGAACTGAGAGTACCATCTAGACCAGTATTTCCCAAAGTGTGGGTCGCGACTAAACTGGAACTATAGGATCAATTGTCATCTCTCGTTCGTTCGTCGTCGTGGGTGCGTGCGCCGTGCAGTACGCAGGCAGGGCATTCGAACGCAAACGTAATTGTAATTTGTAAGTAAGTAAGGCTGTCGTCCGATGATGATAATATGGTGGTGAACTACGATAAGAATTAATGGTGCGGCAGCAACATACCGCTGCTTTTTTTGTCTTCATGACACAAGGTGGGCTGAGAACTTTAAACTTTCTTGTAGATGGGTCGCGGTCCCGACAAGTTTGGGAAACACTGATCTAGACTATTTTGGCATCGCTTTTTTTATGAAATAAGGGGGCAAACGAGCAAACGGGTCACCTGATGGAAAGCAACTTCCGTCGGCCATGGACACTCGCAGCATCAGAAAAGCTGCAGGTGCGTTGCCGGCCTTTTAAGAGGGAATAGGGTAATAGGGGAGGGTAGGAAAGGGAATAGGGTAGGGGATTGGGCCTCCGGTAAACTCACCCACTCGCCGGTTTTCTATGAGAACGTGGTATTTATCCGGTCGAGCCGGCCCATTCGTGCCGAAGCATGGCTCTCCCACATTAAATTTTTTTACAAATTTTTACACATTGTTTCTTTTACAATTTGTGGGTCGTAATTTATTCAAATAAAAGTTTGTTATACCGATAAATTGACCGATAAAAATAGAGGCACAACTGTATTAATAACAATAATTAATAGAAAAACTATATTCCATTGATGCAAGTATATCCATTGTATAATAATAGCTGAAAACTAAGAAGAGGGCTTAGGAGTTAGGATAAATGACTGTGATCAATATCTTTAGCCTAATTAATATTAACTTATCTGTTATTGTAACATATATCATTAGATATGAACCAAGTCACATGTATGATGTAACATTAGTAGTGTTTGATTTTTTTACCTAAAAGACGTTTTTAATAATAATAATTGTCAAGATCAGCACGTTTATTTTACTTATAGCTTTTAAATTTATAGGTCCAGTGAGTCTAATATTGCGTACGACGAGATATCTCACTCTCGAGTGTAGTTAAAAACTACTCTTCTCATAATGTCAAAATCTCGACAAAACTTGATAAAAATGTGTTATATTTTGACGACAGATCTACACGAGAAAAAATGTATGTCATGTTAGGGTCAATAGAGACGTAGAGACAAACCATCAAACATCGAGAAAACATGTACCTCCTAGACAAAATTTTCTTGTGGCGACATGTGATGAACTTTCCGTTCATTATTTCCTGAAATATTTTTTACTTTATATTTACTAACAGAGAGTAATAAGTTCATAACTGCATTCGTCCGCAATTCAGAAACTGTTGCAACATTTATAGCAATAATAAGTTCAGCAATGGTAGTTACTAATGTACCTAAAGACCAAAATCTATCGTTAACACATACATTTTGCACATGGAGTGCTAGTTTAGTTTGCAAAATGTATCAGTCCCACCCACTAACTAGGCTTGCGTCAGAGCAGTTAGCTCTTCGTTTGATTGTTTCACATTTGCAGTTTGTACATCGTATTTCCACATTACCGTTTCATTGCCAGCATTTAAATGTACTGGAAAATTTAGTAATGTTAAACCTCCGTTATTCAACGATCAAATCATTTCGTAAACACAACTCGGCAACTCGTTTATTTCGGGCTCGAGCTGCGCGAAGCGATTCAAACTCTAAATTAAAAACATAAAGCTTACATTCCTCGTGCTAATGCAGTTTAAATGGGATTACCTCTTAGCATCTTGCATTTTATCTAGCGTCGAGAATTCCAATACATTAAAAATTACAGTTTTTGGCACGCTCCGTTCTCGCTAAACAAAACATTTGGCAGACGCTCATTATTACTCACGAGCTTTCTTGATTTTTCAGCGTCGGAAAAGTCTATTGAGAGTTAAGTGACGTGAATTAAGTGAGTGCGTCAAAATGATGACAATCAGTGAGAGTCAGTTCTCATCCAACAAGATGTCCAGCGTCCACAAGGTGAACGACCGCGTGGTCCACCGGGACAACTTCGACGACGTCACCTCCTCGTCCAGCGTCAACAGCGCCCTCATCACCAAGAGGGGCTTCAAGCCCTCCGACATGTTCGACCCCCACAAGAAGGAGTTCCTCACCAACCTCAGCTATAAGTTGTTCCCTGTAAGTTGGGTAAGTCGTAGATATTCCGATTAGTCCTAAGCTTCTAACCCGGCGTGCCGCAAGGAGCTCTTTAGGGACCTATGTTTTATGGTATCTATATATCTAATATTTTAACACTTACGACAAAATATAACAACGATTAATATTATTTATAATTTATATATTATTTATATAATGTCGCAGAATAAGTAGCGAAGCAAACAATGGATGAAATCACTCGTCACGATGCTAGTGACTGTGACTATTAAAATAATAATCACAGCCAGGATTAATTTATTAGTTGCAACTGTGGTAGACGTTTCTGGCCAATATCCAGCTATCAAAATAGATCATTCTCCAAAACGTAATTAAACTATCGATTAATAAGTGTCTGTATCATTCGTATAAAATAAACCACTTCGTCACAGTATAGCAATACCCTTATCCCTATATAATATATTTCTATACTGTGACTTCGTTACATAGTTACTTCAAACTAACAAAAGAAATATTAGAGTTCAGTGTAAAAATGTTAATCGGTACTAAAAATAACATTTCGTTGGACATATATCATCGTCCATTATATGTATAGAACACTCTTTGTTTTGTTTTATCTATCTTTAATGCGTCCTCTTTTAAATTAGTATCTAGTTTGATTGCACTATAAAGTATAATATTTCATACGCCGTCTTATTTTAGGCTTTTATGATCTCATCTTTAATCATGTTTTAATGATGCAAAATAGATTTTAGTACGTCAATCTAAAAACTTTAAAAACTCGTAAATGTTACTATATTTTTCCAAATAGGTCATTTTAATTAGAATGTAGATACTTTCAAGGGATTTTTATTATCTTTGACCATATGTTAATTTTGACCTACAAACCTTCAAATTCGATACTAGAAGCGGTAGTATCTACTACCGTATGTAAATGTACCTTCTGACCGTCTGCTAGCCCGTTATTTGTAGGATCTTGTTTATTCTGACCTTAATTCTAAAATACGTGTATTGTAACGTAACTGTAGTATGTGTTGGCTCGTCGCCAAAACTGTAAAACTATACGGGGTACAAGGACCATCTGTTCAGTTAAGCATTCATAAACAATTTACTTTGATGGAGTTATTACTTATTGAAATTACAGGATTCACATGGGTCAGTTTTTAATGTACTGTCGAAGAAATTGATTCATAGGTAGACGACGGACCTCCGTCATTTAGTCAGGTTATGTCAATTCAATATGAATCGTGATCTGACGGCTTAGTTTGACATAATGCGACCAAATTACGTAGGTTCGCCATTTGCCTATGAATCAACTTCTCTAATGGGCAATACAACATCGTACGGCATTAAGGAGTTAGGTACCTACTTCGTTAAGGTTTTACATAAAGCACATTTTCTGTCAATCAATAAAAGTAGCTTCATAAGCAAACTATAAGCAAGCAAGGGTTTTTATACTACAATTGAACGTTTATTTTTTATGAATCAGAAAACGGACAGTCAGATGATCACGTTTTTAAGCGATAACTTAGAATAATTACATAATTATTCTAAGAGCGATAATCCTTCCTCTGAAAACGCTTCCTACTAGAACAGTTTCACTTACTGCGATTTGTTCCTGACTATATTATGGGCCTTTGGGTGTTAATTTTATCTCTATTTACAGCTATAGGTAATAACTAATAAGTAATAACTAATACAGAAGGCAAATCAGTAGTAATACATGGTAACACGTTGCACGTTGTGGTGACTAAGTGGTTATAGGTTATAGATATTTTTGACACTGAGACGGTTCAACTTTTGTTACAAAGCATGATACAAAAATACGATTATTCTTGCAAAGGATATAATTATAAGACTTACTTAATAGCATAAAGTCACATAATGTCTATAGGAATTTTAATATGATTATATTTGAATGTCAATTTTAAGAACGTCCTAATTGCGCCATTTCTATTTAAATGCCTAACAATACTTTTTTAACTAATTATTAAAATCATTTAATCATTATTAAACAGATCGAAGGAGAGAATGGCGGATCAGAGTTGCCTTCGATTAAAAACTCAAAAGTAAGCAAAATTAAAAAAAAGTTTTTTTGTTCCTTTTTTGGCTTTTCTCTTCGGACCTCGGGTCGGATACCGTTGAGAAATTTTTCACTGCCTTCACTGAGTCCAATTTCTAACCTTAGGACTGCTTTGCGAAAGTCCGTGGGTACTGAGGTCGGGGACTCTTTGAAAGATCTAATTTGTGAGTGCGACACAATTTTTATACTATCCAAATTTATAAAGAGTTATTCACAAAAATCAATATTGTTATTATGTTTATAATGATTATGATTATTAGTATTGCTCAGTTTTATTTTCATAAAAATTGTCTACAGAATGATGGGGAAGGAAAGTTTGAAAGTGTTTTGCAGCTACCCACAGACGTAAGGACTGTTTACATAAGCACAATTTCAACATTTTTTCACATAATAATCGATTTTTATCGATGCGATCTTAATGTTATGTTAACTTTTTACTTTTGGCCACCTTATGCTAAAATTAAACTTTGCACAATTATCATAATTCAAGTATGCAAATTACTCAAGTGTGTACTCCAGTTTTAACGAAAGTAAAACATGTTTAATGTAATACCTACGTAATTTCTGTATTTCTGCAATCGCTTATATGGTATGATAAAGCACCACTTTTTTTTTTTTGATTCACTATAGGCTTTTGAGAGCACAATGGCTTTTTTCGCACGTCACGAGGTAGTTACTACGTTTTTTCGTAAACAGAGTGCTGTATCCGATGAAAAAATTGGGCTCCACGAATTTTCTGCTCAACAACGGAAGAGAATCGCCATGCTCCTTACGAACCTCCTTCAAGATTTGGTCGAAATCGGAACAGCGGTGGTGGGATCCGATCTGACCATAAAACTAATAATCGACACCGTCGGTAAACTCGAGGAGGAGTTCTCCATAGCTCGACAACATATTAACAAAATAAAGGATGAGGTCAAAAATATTATGAAAACGTCTTTTACCACTGATACCGCAGTACCGCAGGTAAAAAATAAGTTCATCAAAATTGAATGAGTCAAGTCCAAAGTTGAAACGGGCTAAAATATAGAAGTAACGATTACTTTACAGGAAACTTCTAATGACAAAGACAAAGATGGTATAAAAGAGGCTGAACGTGATAATAATGAAAAATGTAAAGAAACTGAGACTAAAGTAACAACAGTAAGCATTTTAAATTGTTTTTCCAAAATTTAATTAAATCTAATACAACACACATATATTATAAACACCATGAACACAGCATACAAAAATTCTATTTTTTTTAACATTCAGAATGAAGAAGACGCTGTACCCTTAGTGGAATTGGCTTCTAAAGATGAAAAGCTCGTAAGATACATCTTCTTTCTTTATTTGTTCTTTCACCGTTTATTTATAACTTGGGTAGTGTGGTGTTTTATCGACATAACGAGAATAAATTGCAGATGCTAAATGCGAAAGTGTGTCTGTCTGTCTATCTGTCTATCCGTCTGTCTGTCTGTCTGTCTGTCTGTCTGTTACATCTTCACTTTTGGTATGGAGATACTTTGAGTCCCGGAAAAGGACATAGGATACTTTTAATCCCGGAAAAATGTATGGCTCCCGCGCGATTTAAAACGAATTTTGACGCAACGGAGTTGCGGGCGTCATCTAGTTTTAGTATATTTTTCCACGCTTCAAAGTTTCTCATAGCACTTTAGTATATTATATCTAAATGATTAAAATTATGATGAACTTTAAAAGTATTTGCGCGAATAATATCATAATTCACAACCAATTTTAAGTTTATCATATCAAATTAAGTAATATAGTTTTTATTTAATATGGCTTATGTTTTAGCTTTACTGAATTATTGTATTGTAATATAATTAAATACTATTTAACTTTAACAAGACTATAATTTACAACAGACTAACGGAGATGTAACTGAAATGAAAGAATCGTCCCCACTAGCAACTCAAACGGTAAGAGTCGATAAATAATAATTGATGAAATAGAGTTGTTTTAAAAGTAGAGAAATTTAAAATAACCTTTCATTTTGTTTAGACAACGGATTCTGTTGAAATCACAGAAATTGTCGATGCACCGGCATCTGAATCTGATATGGACACTGAAAAAGCTTTGGTACCGGTAAGCACATGCATGTTTTTGAAATGTAATAAACAAAAAAAAATAAAAGCTGTGTTTTATAAAAAACGTTACAAATTAAACACGTGTCGTCATAGTTTCAAAACGAAAATAATAATATAAAATCTTATTGTAGGAATCGGAACTGCAAAACGATATAAAGTTGTCTGATTGTGCAGAGTTTAAGGCTCCAGAAAGTACAGAAGTAGATCCCGCAAGCACTGACAATAACTACATGAATTTGAATAAGACTGATCTATTAGAACAAGTTTTAAAGGAAAAGGAAGATCAAAAAGAAGCAAAAGAAAGTAAGAGTAGCTCTGAACCAGATTCACAACAAGAACCAACGACGCCTGTAAGCTTTCTTTTTATTGCAAAAGTATTAAGAAACATCTCAGTCATTCTGTAAGATTTTTATTTGATTTGATTTTTGTGGATTATTCTTTTTTTGTTCTGATAGGTCTCTTAAGATTTGTTTTATAATTTTACCAGCTGTTAAAAACAATGTATCATGAATGCAGGTTGAAGCTGTAAAGTCCAAAGAAGTGTCGCCACCTGTACCACCACCTATGCCTGTAAGAGCATTCAACTTTGATTTCGCCTTTTACTCTTCTTTTCTTCTTTATCGTAAATTGATGACCAGCATAAGGAATGTTAGTGAAGGTCTATTTATTTCATTACATTTTATATGAGTGCCGTTATTTTTTGATTGCCTTTTATTCTTTGTGAATTTCTCTCATTTTTGCTTTATCAAACTCTTCGTTTCTATTTATGCAGAAACAAGGTGTGGTTCCATGGAGGAAAGATATTTCTAAAAATTCACAAGTAAGATTTTATGCGTTTTGTTAATTGATATTTGTGATTTCCTTGCGTACATATATTTTTTTTTTAATTTGCTGATTATTGCAATTATGTGCCACAAGACGTAATGTTTTTCGAGCATCGTCTATGAATATATTAATTGCAAGAATTTAAATCTGAAACATTTTTAAAGGAACAAACAGCGGAAAAACAAGAACCTGTGGAGGAAAAAGTGAAAACATATTCGACAGAAACTAAACTTGTAAGCATTCATAACAATTTTAAGTTTAAAGTACCTACGTATGATATATTCATAGTTATAAATATTAAGAACGCCTCATAAAGAACATTGGTTACATAAAATGATAATAATCATCAACAAAAATTAAAATGTAAACAATACAGAAAATGTAACACGAACTTAGGCTACGTGACTGTGTTTTAAATTTCATGGTCTAAAAACTAAGATTTTTTGTTGAAATTAATATTATGTAGATTATAGTTATAAATATGAATAATATTATTATATGTCTTTAGGTACTTAAGAATTAACTAATGTAAAAAATGATGACTAATGATTGCACTTTATTGATTTTTTTTTTATTTTTCTTTACTTTCGGTCTTAATAAAGAAATTTGTATGGTAGGTACAAAATGGAGCTACGTCGTGGAGAAAAGTTGAACCGCCACAAGAAAAAAATGTAAGAAATGTTTTAAAATTGGCATTAGGCGTTTTTTTGTCTCTTCTTGTTTTTATTCGTTTGCAGCTGTTAATCTGCCAGTCTGATTTTTTCTGTGTTGTAAATTAAAGTACATTGGATGTACTCGATGTATCAAAAGAAACATCTTTCTTTAGAAATCTACATTAAGTTGGTGGGTCAAATTTTTTCCATGATTTTGAAGTGTTTTTGTCGAGATTGCAATTTCGTTGGATTTATTAAATTTTTTGGCTTGTTTAGTGTCAGTGTAGGTGAATTTGACTGAGTTTAGTTATATTTTTTGAAGGAAAAGGATGAAACGAAACCGACCGTCGAAAACGAGCCAGTACCCCCTCCCTCGGAACCGGAACCTATAGTAAGATATTTTGATTTACGATAAAAAATAGAAAAATAAAATTCAATAAATTCATTAATTTAATGAAAAGGTTCTAAATAGTGTTTAAAACAAATACTGTAATAACTAAGAATATTACTTCTAAAGAAGTTATTGAACTAGTACTAAAATAATATTATGTATCAATATAGAAAGGAGAGGTAGCCTGGAAACCAGTGGTACCACCGCAACAGAAAGCACCTGTAAGGATATATATATACGTTTTATCAACTTAAAATATACGATATACGTTTATTCAACTTAAAATGTTTTGTGACTGCCATACCTAAGTACAGATAACACGCACATCAACAAAGTCTAAGGATTTTTGTATTTTATGACTTCTAAAAATGTTTCACGAATTTTTGAAAATATCATTCTTCTATTTACTGTCTTAAAAAATCATAAGAGATTTTTAAATATTTCATAAAATACAAATATCTCTTTACTTTGTTGAAGTGTCGTATTGTCTGTATTTAGTTATTTTCTTCAACTTAACATTTATGGCTTTTTGAGTATACTGTAGTTACTACTCTAAATAGTAAAATAATTAGTGATATTTAGAGCATTTGAACAATCGGAATGGTCTCAATTGGTTTATGAATTCCTAGACAGAGTCGTCGAACTTTATACTAGATTTTTTTGTATAAATAGAAATGTTCTTGAGTACAAAATGTTACTGAACTTCCTTGCTCTAACACGAAGCAGTTCTTATATTATGTCGACAAGGTCTAACAAGTAAATATTTTCTATTTGTTTTAACAAAAAGAAAATTATTACTAATTTTCATTTCTTTGGTTATTTCTCATTCGAGATTAATGGACTATTATATAACTCTAATGTAGACAATTAGAGCTTCGTTATATTTAATTACAGGCACTGACGTCATATTTTAAGCTATTATTGCACTTTTTATACTACTTAAAAACAGGTGCTAATTCAACCTAAATATTTTTAAGGAAATTGAAGAAGTCGAGAAGAAAGAAGATTCGAATCCTTCGTTTCCAGAAATACCACCTGTAAGATTTATTTTTGGATCTATGATGCATTGTTTTGGTACTATTTTTATCACTTGAATAATTCTAGCAGTTCCACTAGTTATTTTGGCTACAAAAGAAAAATTTTAACGACGTGTTTAAAAAACGGAATGTTGTAAGATCAAAAAGTTTGAAATTATACATAGATTCATTCATATTCATAAATATCAAAGATATTCATATACTAATATCTATTTATATATTATAAATGCGAAAGTGTGTCTGTCTGTCTGTTACCTCTTCACGCCCAAACCGCTGAACCGATTTTGCTGAAAGGCATAGAGATACCTAGAGTCCCGGGAGAGGACATAGGATACTTTTTATCCCGAAAAAATGTTTGGGTTCCCGCGCGATAAACTAATTTTGGTGCAACGGAGTTGCAGGCATCATCTAGCCAATAAATAATTTATTGTAAGACAAATCTCAATAACTGAAGCGCTACATTTAGATGCTAAAAGTTTTTTTTTATTAAATTTTTATATATTTATTTATATATTTATATTTTAATTAGATCGACCAAGATATATCCGAAACCATTGTCAAGATGTCCCTTCAACAAAACCAAGTAAGGACCAAAAATAATTTAATTAATGTTAGCTTCACGGAGAGTACTTTTTTATTTTCTGGAATTTTGGTTTTTAAAATACTTTTATAATTATAATCAACGATTGAAATAAAAATTGCTTATGTGCAGAATGACGAGCGCACTTGGAGGAGAGTCTTTCCGCCATGGGAAACGTTCCATGTAAGAATCCATTATTCTTGTACGATTTAATTTCGTTGTTTTTTTTTTACGATCGATCGATCTTTTTCGATCCAGCACATTTATTTTATCCAGAGCACAATTTGTTTTGCATATTTTCTATTTCATATTTGTAATAAGTAATTTGCTTTCTGAAAATTAAAGTGGCCTTGAAAATGTTTTTTTTTGTTCCTGATAATTTGAAGTGTTTTGAAAAGTTAAGTTATACCAAAACGGTTCAAGTCACCGTTAATAACTCTCGTTACAGTTTCATCTTCATTATAATTTGGAAACTGTTGTTTATTACTTTATGGTCGGAGACTGAGTGTCACGCCTGATTTTGGGCTCTTTGGTTGTCTATATAGCCAGTCTTAGTGGGTTTACATTATTCCAATCCAGGCTTTTTCTATTTTCATTTATATTTCAATACGGATACTGGAATGAACTCCAAAACTCTGAACGCATTCCAGTGCCCGTTTACAATTCCAGTAGCAATCCAGCGCTGAATTAGATCACTGGATTGTATTAATGTAAGCCGGCCATTAATTGATGGTATTATTGTGTTGTATTGGCCATGTGCCAACTTCTCTGATAGTACCTACCACATTATAGTTTTACTATTTTTCTCTGACTTTCGAGTTCTTATTGTATATAGATTCGTAATTACCAAATGTTTTTGTTATTTTTAAACGACTTCCAAAAAAACATGGAGTTTTTTTATTGGATTGAGACAATTTTGTTCCAATTTTATCTTAGTTTATTTTTCGTGAAACAGAAAGGCGCTAGCGACTCCGAGCAAGTTTTGCCTCCGTGGGAGAAAACTCCTGTAAGCTATATTTGGTGGTGTTATAGTCGTATATTTCCTAGTTCCTACTAGTTTTATTAGAGTTATATAACAGCGGGAAGTTGACGTTATTGCTTGATTACTTAATTAATCTATTTGAGTTATGGTATTTTGAAGTAACATTGCACCACCACATCATTGAAGAAATGTAGAGTAAATCTTATTACAGTAATAATTCATACACTTTTCATGCACTTTTTCCACTTTATTTAATTTATTTTATTAAAATTATGTTTCACACGACCGGTTTCGATAAAATCATCATCGTGTAATGTAATAAATCTTATTAATTGCACTTTTCACGTGTCTTGGTATATTATGATTTTAAGGCAAGGCTGTCCCTAAAATAAGTAGGTCGATGTCTGTCAGTACGAATATCGACGTAGAGGACATTAAAATAACATTCATAAATTATCAGCGCGCCTTGAACAGTGGCGGTTACGACGATCGCCGTGTCCTTGATAGGGCGAAATAGGAGAAAATTAAGTATATTTTTTTTATGAAAGAATCATTTATTAAAAAAACAATTCGGTTATTTTCTTAGAACTATAAAAAAGCTATCCTTTTTGTAAAAAAATCATATTAACATTGTCATTGAAAATTACGAGATGTTGGAATTTGAAGTGTATTTTTATGGTGATATTCAAGATTTTTTTACAGAATTACCATGCCATTTTTCAGTATTCTGTTCGGTTATTTCGTTACTTTATTCTTTTTGAGTCTACATTAATTTTGGTGTAGAATTCCACATCATTTCTTCAGAGTTCAGACGGGAAGCTTAAAAATCAGTCTTTTCGAACTGGCCTCGCCTTAAGTCAAATAGTATATGCAATAAGTTCTGTACATAAAGTAAGTTTGCACACACAGTTATTATTTTTTTTAATAAAAAGTACTGAAAAAAGAAACATATAAAAACACTTTTTGTAAAATGTAGAGTCATTCATAAATTTACAGTTTTTTCCACTTTTTCATCCAAATAAAGCCTCTAAATTAACAGAGGTTCTATATGGCTACTTATCTTATTAACATAGTTTTAAGTTCCGTTGTAAAACGGTATCTAAAAATGTGTGATAACTTATCGTGGTCGTTATGTTTTTATAATATAAAATTTTAAGTACTTTTTAGATCGTAACGTATATTATGTGGTGCGTAATTTACGTAATTATGTTATTATCTAACTGCGACGATGGTCAAATCACCCGTTTTTAGCGTGACTGAGTCAGTCGGTCAATCCAAGAATTCCGCACCGCTACTACCAACATAATAAATAATATTATTAATCATGTACGTATCATAATAAAGATAATAATTGAAAGTCTATACTCTAGATATTTGAATAGTCTCCACGTTATCTGCCTGAACTTCACAAAACTCGATCGCCATACGTCTCGAAGCAAGCTTCAATAAAAGACAGGGAAGACCTTTGGCTGCTCCTCCTAATAGTAATAGATCAAACACTCGTTTGTTTGTGTTCAACCTCCATGTTGGTTTGTTGCGAATTTGGATCTGCGCCAAAATTGACGTTAAACATTCAGGAAATATATTTTCGACTTTTTTATGTGGAAAATGAATGTAGGTATGAGAGAGCAGGGACGATTGACAGCTACGGCCTACGACATACTTCCTCATACAGCTATTAAGTCTATGTTCTAAAGTCCAGAGCTACAGCCCGCAAGCCAAGACGTTTTCTTTATCTCTATGTAGAATCGCCGATCAAAAATCAAAAACTTCGTAAAAGAAATCAGTGTTAGTTAGTCCTAGTCCAGTTGGATTTAGGCTAGGCCGATTATGTTGTAAGAATGCTGTATGAGTTTGGCCAACCATATGGACATTTACTCATTAATTGTAGTAAACATACATTCTTCCATGTACTAAAGACATCGCAGAAGCTTTATTTTTTAATAATATTTAAGATGGTATGTCGAACTGTTACGGTTATTAGCAAATAACTAGACCTACATCGTGGGAACTTGTCACATACGCGATGTTCCAAGAATTCGAACCTGTTGAGTGTTGCTTTACAAAAGTTAAAAACAACATCGGTCAACGCTCTGGTTTCAGATAGGCTGAGACGGGCTATTTTTATCATGTCATTAACACTTTATTTTAGTATTACTAATTAAAAAACGGCTAAGTGCGAGAGCTTGCTGACGCGGTTGGGTTCCCAAGCAAAATAAAATATAGTTTCTGATTTGGAGTTAGCCGCATGCATCCCGGCCGTTTTGCAAATATATGGACGGAGTCATGGGTGCCTGAAGATGGGCAACCATAGCTGGGATAGAAAAAGATGACGATAGACGTTGACGAGGGCATACCAGCCAGGCTGGCTAATAGTGGCACAGCAGTGATTAAAAAGGAGAAGACCTGGGCTGAAGATAACCTTTGTCCAGCAGTGAGACAGCATAGGCTGACAAAGGCTAGGACTAGCTTCTGCTTTAATACTTCCTCTAGTAGAGCCTAGAGAGGACTTCTTTAAATTCAAAAAAACTGTGTAACGAAAAAAATACGGAACAATTATTGTTATGAATTTAATAGAAGAAGACCTAACTCTAAAAGTAGGCCTGAAGGCTGTTTTTGCACAGTTCTCATAACTGGTTGCAAGTTGCTGCAACCTTTTGGCTATGTTTGTAGTTATCCTTCGCGGGGTTAGTTTTTGTGAAGATGAACAGGTGTTGATACTGGCTAAGGTTTTAAACTATAATTATGTTCAGTCTAGACAAAAATAGGATCTATACATGTAACCTAGGCACATAACTACATACTCTAAGCAGGCCTAGTAAAACTTGTACCTATTTATTGCAATTGTGAAATTAATTGGCCTTTATGCATCGAGACTTGCCATTTAGTTACTTTACTATTTTGATGGATATTGGTCTAGAATTTAGTAGTAAAATTATTATAATACAAGCATTTTCCTTGTAAGGGGGGTATTTTCAATAAGGGAAAAAATAACTAACATATTACTTTGACAAACACAGAATGATGCTGAAGTGGCACCGGTCATCGCTCCAAAGGCCAAACTCGTAAGACCATACACTTGTAAATATCATGTGTGGTCGAATGTTGTAAATATATCGTATATAAACAGAATACCTAAATCGGAAAAATTTAAGTAATATCACTCAATATAGATAGAGAATAATCTCAAGTGAAACAAGTACAGTAAATTTTCATTAGTTTTTGTTGTTATCAAAATTGCGATTACATAATAATATCTCGTAGGTACTCAGATCAAATAAAAACTCAGATAGTACACACGGCCTCTCCTAATAATGTGTAAATAAGTAAAGTTTCTCCCGCTTACGCACACGCGTGTATAAAACTACGCTACTTCCTTCGCGAATCGCGATATCTTTCGTACATTTTTAATGATTGGTCGATTGGCTGTGCTTTTCTTTGTTATTTGTAGATTTCTGTTCGTTGCTTAGTTTTCATTTGGTCTGAGATCTTAAAATATGTATATTTAATGATAATGTATCAAACTTACGTAAGTACTTACATCTACTTATTTGTTAAATTAATATTATTTTATTTTAATTTAAGATTTTCAATAACACGCCACTGCTACAGAATAGAGTTCACAGAGTGCGTTTGTTTTAACAATGTTACTAATTTGGATACAGTTTTATAATATAATTAAACATATTATTTAACACAATATACAGAATGATAATTTATAAAACAACCATATTAAATAACAATAGGAACATTTTAAAATACATTGGTACGTTACGTATTAATCGCCAAAACAATTTAGATGGTAGTAAAAATCAAAATTCAAAATGTTATGAAGAGTTGGAATTTTCATACATAGGTATAATGCATTAAAATGTAAATATGCAAATAGAGCTGCTATAAAAATGTTTTAAACTGCAAAAACGTGTAAGTCACACATCTAAATCTGATTTTGCAAGGTTACATTTAAAACGGAAGCATAAAAGCACCTTTAGATGGACCTACAAGCTACAAAAAACAACATAAACTAAATCTAATAAAAGATTTTAAACATTTCAGGAAGATATGGAGAACAAACCAATCATTGTAGGTGACAAAGAGGTGGACCTCAACAAAATATTCACACCGGCGCCTGATGCTGAGGAGCATATCATCAAGAAGGATCGCAAATTTGGTAAGACTCATTTATAAATGAAATTGAAATGTAATAACCATTATTAACACCAACGAATTAGTAGTCTAGAAAGGCTACCTAAAAAGTAAAAGAAGACTTCGCTTCGTGAATTTTGTAATATAGAGTACGATTTACAAATTGTAATTATTTTTTAGGTCCTAAAATAAAAATCATAACTTTTTGTTTCACTTATAGTGATAAGTTTTATTTTCATTTATATTAATATTTTTATCTAATCAATAGCGTAAAAAAGATTTTCATAAACAGTTTAAATGTCCTATCTGGAAGAAACAATTAATTTACCACTTCTCCTGAATATTCCAGAAAAAACGTTCGCCTCATCGGCTTTCTACGTCCCTGGCGTCCACCCAACGGTGAAGGAGCAGATGGACCTCGCGCGGTCCATCTCCAAGTCGCTCTCAGACTCCAGCAACAACATGAGTAAGGGCCAAAGCATGTACGTCAACAGAAAGAAACGCTCCGTCAAATGGGTGCACGAGGGACGAGGTGAACCCATCTGTTTTATTTTTTATTAACATTTACACACACACACGCATACAAAACATACAAAAATACACCAAAAACCCACAGAGACACACTTCACATAAATACATAGGTACTACTAACAAATTATTTAGCCTTAAGAATACATGTCTTTAGAGACCACGTTTCATAGTTCTGATTTAGACATGAAAGATAAGGAAAGGGACTTTACATATTACTTATTCGGCTGTGATAGTAATATAAAGTAAAATATAATACATAATATTATTAAGAACAATTTTATAGGAAACAAAGGAATTGATGTTACAAAGGTCAAATGTTTATCTTATATATAAAATTCTCGTGTCACAATGTTAGTCCACGAACTCCTCCGAAACGGCTTTACTGATTTTTACCAAATTTTATATGCATATTCAGTAGGTCTGAGAATCGGTTACTCGGTGCTTTATATATTGATAAGTGCATTTGTTGAATAAATAATAGTAAATTATTACAACCTGAGACTGACGGCGACCATTGTTTGTGCGACTACGTACTTGTGAATATATTATGGCAAAGCAACGTTTGCCGGGACAGCTAGTAATTTATATATTTAGGTTTGTAGAGGACTGTTGAGCAACATACCAAACAAACAAACACTCCATGAGCACACTTAAAAATACATTTTTAAAACAAATGAAAACCTAAGGAATAAAAACATACCCTTGCAGAACTGCAACAGTAAGTCATTTATGTACCAGCACAGCAAGCTTAATATGCGCACTTTATACGTTTTGGAAACTAAAATTTGGAAATAATTTAGTAATTATTTCATTTGCAATTTGTAAATTTAAACTTATATAAAAGTATTGTTATATCTAAAGCCTTCTCCCAATCTATGAGTACAATTAAAAGCTTTAATAATTTAATCACGGTATTTGCACATTTATCTTATACTTATATTATAATTTTGTTTTAGTGAGAACACTTGCACTTTTTGCGTGTTAATCTTCAGATATATTATATTCTGACGTGTTAGACTTTAAAGAAAACCTTGTAAAATAGTAGATGTGATGCAGAATATAATATGTAAAATGGTATAGAAAAATCAAATATAATATTTACCTATAAGATTTTATGAGGACATAATATTACAATGTTATACTTTTCATAATACTTCCACATATCTGTAATGCCAAATATAAAGAAAAAAGATTATGTTTTATAAAATATATTGACGGCAATTTTTTCCGCAGCTTCTCCAAAACCTTTCCGTAATAATACTGAAAGTAAGCCGAAAGTTTGCAGTGGCCCATTGCCCACTTATTATGGTAAATATGGCAGTAGAAGCCAGTCGCTTGCTCTTTCATCGACGAGTTCTAAACCACATATTGTCGTTCATTTGCAAGTGTTTGAAAATATTTTTGCTTGCAACCGTGTGGAGTTTATGTCACTACAAAAAACGTTTTGGTAGAGTGCCACTAAGAAATTTTTCATACTCTTTGTCAAAGACACGAAGTACTTCTATATTATGTGTTAGTACTTTTGGGTACATTTAAAGCCTATCGTTATTTATGTTACTTCATTTTGCATCGGCAAAACATTATACATGTGTTTAATTTTTTATCATTTTGAATGCTACCGATTTAGATTAGTGACATGCATTGAATTTTATTTAAAGTTGACGATGGTAAACAATACGATAAAAACATCAAAGCATACGTTTACTGCACATTTGAACTTTTTGATCACCATGGTTCTACCCGCTCTATGTTTTACAACTCAAGAACTTAAAAATGTGTGAAGACTGCCGACTGGTTACATGCTTATGGGGAAGATAATGTTATTATGATCGGTCTTCATAGCATGTGTCGGTTGATTCCAGGTCGCAACACATCGAACACATGCTCCACACCGTCGCCAGTGGCCAACCACGACACGCCCTACCGCCCGCCGTCCAGCTTGCGAAACCAGAAGACCTACCCCAAGCCGGCGCTCAAGCACACGAACCTGCCAAAAATGGAGCCCTTCCCGCTGCAACCGCCGACAATATCCGTCCAGAATATAGACATCCCGGTGCCTATAGCCCCGACCAAGCTGAACGACGTGTACGCCTCCCCGATCAGCCCTCGCTTGCCTCTCGTCTCCGGTCCAAACTTCAACGTAGCACCACGTGGCTGGGGAGACATGAAGGATTACTACCGACCCGTAACCCTAGATGGCGTCGGCAAAGTTGCAGTCGCGTGCACAGATTTCTAATTTTATTTCTTATCTTTAGGTTACCTATTATTAATGTTATTATCGTTTCTGGAGTGATGATACTCAATTAGTATAGTCGATGTTTAATGTGAAAGGAAATTTATACAAAAATATTTCGAATCGATTGGCGACAAAAATTGTTTTAAATTTTTATTAAGCGTAAGCAGTAAGCACAGAACAATAAAAACAGAGTGTAAGCATAGTTATGTCATATGTGTATTATACGAATATGTACTTAGTGCAATAAATATACAATTTAGACACATAATAGTGCAAATGTAAGACATTATTTTATATTTTTGAGCTAAACCAATCAGTTTAGGTATAGATAATCATCCATACCTACTAATAATAAATGCGAAAGTGTCTGTCTGCCTGTCTGTCTGTCTCCCTTTCACGCCAAAAGTACTGAACCGATTGTAATGAAATTTTCTACACAGATAGTCCAAAACCTGAGAAAGGAGATAGGCTACTTTTTAACTGGAAAAAATGGTTGTAAGCGGATGTTTATGCGTAAATTTGTTCAAATTAAGTTAGTTCCAAAAATTCATAACAGATGGCCCTATACATCGTACAAGCGCTAACTCATACGTGTTTCTAATAAGGATAAAGAAATAAGAATCCTTTCACGTTCTATTTTTTATATTTTAAGAAGAGTTGATGTTCGACCCCAGTTTTTAACCCCCAACGCAAAAAGAGGGGCGTTTTAAGTGCGACGTGTCTGTGAAGACAGACGTCTGTGATCATTGAAGTTTGAACTTTGAAGTAAGCGTACCGTACCGCGGAAGCATCTCTGCCGTGGAAATTTTGCAATTTGCAGTAATATAGCTAAGTTATGATACTTGCTGGAATACAAGCTGAGAATAAAGAGGTTTTTAGACTGTAGTTTATCTTTTCAATAGCGTTGAGGATTGGTTAACTATTTGTCGTTAGCCGTCTCAAGTCTGTTACCTGTAAAAACCTCAGATACTAAATAGAAGAGTCACAGCTACAGTATAACTTGCATTATATTTGCATTTAAAGACTGTTAATAAAATAAACTTATAAATAAAACATAGCAATTCTTCATTTGCACTATTGTCTTATAAGTTTGTCCAGTATGCATAAGCTATTTTGCCGTTTTTTTTTTCAAATACCAATTTCTCTAGGAGCAAGTTTAAAATACATTTATATTAGTAAAGAAATACTTGGTGTCTAAGTATGTTATATTTCTATCTTCTACTATCGATTTCTCCCTTAAGCTATAATAAAGAAAAAGCATTATCATGAAAATTATAAGAATGAATTGGAAATCGTTGGCTCTATATCATGTAGAGTCTTAAACAAATTATAAATATTTTATTATCACCAAATACAATAGGATGTTATATCCAATATAATCAACTGAATGTTTTGACGCTAGAGGCTTGATGTATATATCAAACATTGTTCGACATTTGGCTACGTTTCTGTCACTATTCTGATATGACATGTGCACGTCGGATTATTATTTGCTGTATGTGCTAGTAGCGCCCTCTGCTCCGACCTTTGTTTAGTATCCAATTTGGAAATCGTACATTTCCGCTTATTATAGTTGACATATAATGAGTATAATTCAACATTTTCGGTGACAAAATAGTGGCAAAAAGCATTTATCAATCTATTCAAGTATTTTTGAAAACTACGTTTTGTATGATTTAGAACTAGTCATATTTCAATTAATTTGTGTTTAATTTACAATAATAATTATTATTTAATGTTGCATTAAAACTTAGTTTTATTTTTATAGAATAGTAGAGCCTAGACCTAGAGTCACTAATGTGCCGCCATCTAGCAGTGTGAGGTTTAAAACAAGAATGTTTTAAAGACAAATGGGGAGTAATGTTGATTCTAGTAATAATAACGTGTGTAACTGTGTATCATATCTCATTTGCTAATAAAACACTGCGAACTATACAAGGTACGCTGTCTCTGTCATGTGATTTTCCAATGTATCAGACAAAGCAGCAGCCGTTGTTTTGTTGTTCGAAGTTTAAATGTTTACTAGTAAGGGGATACGTCCAAAGAAATTGGCCAATTAAATTAAGAAGGAACTCGGTAGCTTCGTCTTCTTAAAAAGTTTTTTATCGATCCTATGGCTAGTAGGTTGTCCTATGATTTGGGACATGGTATGTTAATATAAACAATCTATTATCACATCCTTAAAATTTTTTCGAAATTGTAAATCGTCATCAGATGTTAGCTTTTAAACTTTGGTCAAGTATACAAAGAGCATTTTGTGTAATCTGTATCTTTACTAAAATGTTTATACTTAGTTGAAAATATGTTTTCGGTACTTGGCGTTTGATTGGATTTGATATAATAAAAATTGTATCGTAAAATGTAAAAAAAATATTCACATATTACAGACCTTTTAATTTGACTGTGGTAAATTGTGAAAATATTAAATTAAAAAATTATTGAAAAGCCATTTTATTTTTAATGTTGTTGTTGTAACATAATAATATGCCTTTTTAGACAAATTCCACAGTTCTATAAGTTATAACAGATGACCTACTGCAATATTACGTGAATATACCATACTGTAGGTACTAAATTCTTATTGAGAAGGATAATGGTCAGCAAAATTTATGGCACACCGACAGCAGCTCCAAATTAATATTTTGATAGCAATCCAATTAATGATTAATTCGTTAATTAGATTGCTATCAAGCACCAGCTTAATATATCATATATCGATCTTCGTAAGTATTTTAATAAAGTATTCCATCTTGAAAACTAATCAATATTTGTAACTAATAACTGGAAATAAGTAATATTTTACTTAAATAAAAGATAGCAAATCATAATAAAGTGTACTGCAAACAAAATAGAATGCAACTACAAAATATAAAATGGTTGGTATAATAAGGGAAAAGTAAAGGAGAGAAAAAGTTACCTTGTGGGATGCCCTTTTTTTATTATATTACAAGGTGTTTATTTAATACTATATTATACAGCCCCTCTAGAACCTTAATATATAAGTTAGTTTCTAATTTAAATTGTCATAAATCATAATTTTACGAAATAATTTAAGAAATTACAGGTACACCATGTGACTTTTTGAACGACGCGACGGCAATAAAAACTTAATGCTCGTATTCGCTATTTTACACCAAGCAGGTGAATTTCTTGCTCTTGAAATCGCAATATTGTTAAATCGACAAAAAGAACTTCAATAATATGTAGGTAAGCTGTGGGCAATAGATTTGTTTAAATATTCAGAAACTTCATTTTCTGTACATTGAACTGACAATGCCTATTTACACGGTGAAATTGTTTTTAAACTCTCTGAAAATTCATGCCAAACTCCAAAGACATAATATTTTATATTATAGTCAATTCACTCGGAGGCATCGGAAAGGTACAGAAACTATTAACTATTGTTTTTGACTAATTGAGACCCTAGACGTGAAAGCAAGGCCAAGTTAAGTTAAGGATGTACTAATCTTTTGTGTGGTAATGCTTGGGCTGGCATTTGGAGTTACGTGAGGTAAGTGGAACTGCGGTGAGGAGGGAGGGGAACCGGGGAACCATCGGTTCCCCTCCCTTGGTTACGGAGGGTTACGAAACATAACGTGTTTTGCAATTTGCATATTTCGATGTATGTGTTTGTGGGGATATTGTGTGTAATTTTTTATTTCATGGAATTAGGAATTCTTGAAATTAAACCCAATTTGACAAGTGAAGTTTGAAGGCCTACCTGACCTTTGATAAACCTGTGTTATTTCAAAGGATATAAGATAAAAATTTTGCTCTTTATCGAAGTTCAGGTAGACCTTCAGAACTGGATACCTCCTAAAGTAACCGCGAACAAAACTCCATAGTTTCTGGTTGTTCATACCTTTATAGGGGTTATAAACAGGTAAACTCGACAGCTTTGATGAAAGCCTGGCTGTCGCTGGCCTGGGGCGTTCCTTACGGATATTCCGTAATTTACCGTATTTCAAGCCTTATAAACTCATAATTTGAAAGCTACAGCCTTACAGTACAAAGTTATAATAAAAATACAGCAATAATCTTCTGTATATCAACATTCCTTTCCCCGTTTTAAATGCTCTATTTTTGTTTATTATACTTATGATATTAGCTTCCAAAGTATTAAAATTCAAGCATACATTCAGCATCTCCTTAGGATTTACAAATTACTTTTATTTGAAACACACGCCAATAGATCGACAATATCATAAACTACATATTCCCCGTTTTAATTTTTTTAGGACAATTTTGAACTAAGATAGAACTGAGATAAGTAAAAAAAAATATGAGCCTGAACTTAGCAGACAGGAGACAAAAAAAAATTATTGGATAGGGATATCTGCGAGCCCACGTAAGTTTTGAGAGTTAACTAAAGTGATAATTGTGTGTTGTCAAATTATCTAAACATGATAATAAATAAAAAATTTTTACAGCATACGAAAAAATTTAAATACTTACAAAAAAAATTTTGGGAAGCTCTCACGCAATTTCCCATTGTTGAAAATTTATAAAAATTTGTAAATATGCTCAATTTTAGGTTCTTTAAAGATGATAACGATTATTTTTTTGATATTTTATTTTGATCATTCTGGGGCTCATAACTCTGTAAATAATCAGTAAAAAAAAACATTTATCATGTATTTCCCTGTCAACATTCTAAACATGATATTTTTTTGTTTTTTTTATTTTGTCACTGAGTTGATAGATATCCGTATTTTTGTTTTTTTTTTTTTTTTTGGCGTCGGATATCAAGGTTAAAAAAAAAACAATTAAAAAAAATATTCTCATATCTTCATTTTTAAAAGATCTAAACACGATATTTTTCAGAATTTTGATTTTTTCATTTATCATCATTCTTATCATTTATATGATTATCTTTATTTTATGATTTTTTAAATTTTGTCCCAAAAATCGTGAAAAACTGAAAAAAAATCATTGTTTTATATTTGTTTGTACTCCATACTCCATACAAAACAATTTTTTTTAGTTTTAAGCGATTTTTGGGACAAAATAAAAAAAAAACAAACGAAAAAATCAAAATTCTGAAAAATATCATGTTTAGATCTTTTGAAAATGAAGACATGAGATTTTTTTTTTCATTTGGTTTTTTTAACCTTGATATCCGACGCCAAAAAAAATAAAAAACAAAAATACGGATATCTATCAACTCAATGACAAAACAAAAAAAAAACAAAAAAATATCACGTTTAGAATGTGGACAGGGAAATACATGATAAATGTTTTTTTTACTGATTATTTATAGAGTTATGAGCCCCAGAATGATCAAAATAAAAAATAAAAAAAATAATCGTTATCATCTTTAAAGGACCTAAAATTGAGCATATTTACAAATTTTTATAAATTTTCAACAATGGGAAATTGCGTGAGATCTTCCCAAAAAATTGTTTTTTGTTTAAAAATTTTTTCGTATGCTGTAAAAAAATATTTATTATCATGTTTAGAGAATTTGACAACATACAATTATCACTTTAGTTAACTCTAAAAACTTACGTGGGCTCACAGATATCCCTATCCAATTATTTTTTTGTCTGCTAAGTTCAGGCTCATAAAGAAATAGGGTTTTGGCAAAGAATATATATGTTACGGGTAATGCTAGAAGGTGGATAAAACCTAGGTTTACCCGGGTTGACTTAGGACTTTACCCAAATCTTTTGGGTAAAGTCCGAATAATAAGAAAAATAAATTTTAACTCGGGGTTTACCCATACTCACCTAGGTGTACCCAACTCTGGCTGGGTAATGTTAAAAATTTGTCTAATTAATTACTAAAATAAATATCCAAGGATATTTTAAACATTTATTATTTAAAAAACATACAAAGGCAAACGTAATTTCTCGAAGAACATAAACTTAATAGCTTCAATGGTAAAAAGTAATTAGCGGTTGTTGTAATTAAAATTGAAATTATTTATTTGAGCAAGATAAACTGCTGTGACATTTTGAATTGCACAAGTTTCCTGGCTTTGCATGAACACTTCTTTATAGCACATTTTGTTTTGCAATTACACCTTTTATAACCCTGGCCTCCTGAAAGCGACTGTTCATTTGCAAGCTGTCGTAAACACAGGTTCGAAAATTACGCAACACCTAACATTACCCAGCCAGAGTTGGGTAGACCTAGGTGAGTATGGGTTGGTACAACTAATATATATTCTGTGGTATGGGTAAACCCCGAATGAAAATTTATTTTTCTTATTATTCGGACTTTACCCAAAAGACTTGGGTAATACTAAGTCAACCCGGGTAAACCTAGGTTTACTCCACCTTCTAGCATTAGCCGTAACATATACACTATACTTTTTGGTGCGATCTCGGCAACGCGGCAAATGTATGGCCAAGGTCGTTTGCTCGGGGGACGGCCTTAAGACCGTCCCCCGAATGTTATTTAAATAAGAACACAATGAATTAAATACCATGAAATCAATCTCGTTTCTTATCATTTGTGTGACATAATATCCACTACACGCACGGGTTGCGAATTCTACATTCAAGTTCAAGGGGCAAACTGGTATAAAACGTTTAACGTTAGTCCGCGCTTGGCGGCCGCGCGATGTGTGTGTTTAGTTTTTTTTAGAACACATTAATTGTATATTTAAAAACTTTTTCTTATAAGTGAGTATTTCATAATCAAAAGTTCTTTGCTGTTAGTTTTGCCATTTTATTTTAATCAAGTGATATTGGCAAAGGTGAACCGGTTTTGTGTCTGTAGAAGAAAGTTAAATCTGAGTCCCCTCGAAGTTCAATGTTTTGAGTTGGTGTTATGAAAAACATTATTATAAAATCACGGTACTTATGCAGTAGGTATTTAAATAAATATAATATATTAATTTCTAATTATTACTAAAATTAAACAATTTCATAAATCTATAAAATGATACTTTATTTTCGATAAAAATATAATCCTAATTAATACGACTCTTGCTAAATTCCTTATTAGTTTTGTATTAGTTACAAGGGATTTAGGGTAATATGTTATTATAATTTATAAATAATGAAGTTAACAATTTAATGAAATACGTAACTTATCTACATAATGTAGCCAATGCAACGTGAGCATACCAACAAAACTTGTATTGAGGAAAATCATCAAAATAAAATTAAATATTCAATATCACGTTTTCGTGAATACGGTCATATTAAATACAAACATGTATCTAATACATATTAATTAGTTTAACCTACGTCTTATTTTCAAAATACTAACTTTAAAGTCAAAAACTAAGGCTTGAAAATAAACAAACACATTCCAAAAAACTACTTACGTTAGTAGTATGAAAATCATAATTCCATGTTACTTATTATATTATATTTACTCTATGCAAGTATCAGCTGTGAAAATTCTAGCAAGTTTAAATTATTATGCAATAGGTAATTTTGGTAGTGATAATGAAGTTTCTCCAACTGTGGCAACTGGCACTAGAATAAGACCATAGATCGATACATTATAAAAATGTGTCCCTAGATTGGTACCTAATTTAGATTGTACTAGACAATTAATAATGACGTAATATAATGTATGAAATGAGTTCTTTCGGTACTTTTGCTTAGCAAAAAGAGCAAATATTATAGTGATAAGCAAATACACAGGTTTTAGGTAATGGCCAGGCAAATAATATCGAGAGCTTTTTTATTGGTAATGATGAAGTATGACGAGTGACGACCTATGTGGCTCAGTTGGTGGGCTGTTGGTAGCTCAAGCCGGGGGTCGTGGGTTCGAATCCCGCCGACGCGACGGAACAAAAAGTTTTCAAAGTTCCTGGGTCATGTATGTGTATTAAATAAGTGTATCATATAATAAAAATCTTAAATATAAAAGTATTAAATATATTTCCGTTGTCTGGTACCCGTAACACAAGTCCTTCAGGGGCACGGGGCCAGACTGACGTAGTGTGAATGGTCTATAGATAATATTATATTATGTAACAATATACATATTATAATATTATAATATATGGTGACTATTCGATTCGATTCGATCGATACAATTTCATTCAAATGTAGTTTAGATAAAGTTAATGTACAATTTACTCTGGTTAACAAGTGCCATTTTCGTCAAAACCTGATCTCATGCTCCGAAAATTATGATTTTGGTCTCATTCGATTCGGCACACCATCTAGAACATTCTATCAAAATTCCAAGTGGGGCTCAAAAAAATGCAAAAGTTAAGTATAAACAATTAAGTAAACATAAAAAGAAGGGTTTGGTTTTTTTATATTTTGAAAATTGATTGAGATAATCAAAATTTGAAAATAGATCCTTAAAGAGCAGGAAATTACATAAAAAAAATCCTAGATCCTGGAACCTTATCAATAATCCTTGTAGCTTTAATTGAGCGGCGAAAGTAACGGTAAAAACGCGTGGTTCGGGTTTCGCGTGATTTGCCGCAATCTGCTACGTGAACTAAAAAATATTTTAAGTGATTAAATATTAATATTACGGAATAAAAATGAAGTCGGTTAGAAATTGGTACTAAGTAGACTTATCAATAAACAATAATCCGTTAACAAAAATAAATTATCACAATTTGTTTAATTATTGTGCTAATCTTAATTTATTAATAGTCACAATTTTAATGTTAACATAAAACGCTGATTATTTCAAAACAAGAAATCCAGATTTTTTATTATTCTTTTTACCGTTACTTTCGCCGCTCAATTAAAGCTACAAGGATTATTGGTAAGGTTCCAGCATCTAGGATTTTTTTTAGGAAATTTCCTGCTCTTTAAGGATCTATTTTCAAATTTTGATTATCTCAAACAGTTTTCGAAATATTAAAAAAAAACCCAAACCCTTCTTTTTATGTTTACTTAATTGTTTATAACCATTGCATTTTTTTTTCATCCCCTCTTGGAATTTTGATAGAATGTTCTAGATGGTATTCCAAATCGAATAAGACCAAAATCATAATTTTCGGTGAATGAGATCAGGTTTTGTCAAAATTGACACTTGTTAACCAGAGTAATTTGTACATTCTTGTAGAAGGAGTAAATTAAACACAGAATACTGTATCACTGAACACTCTACTCTCAGCGGCGGCTGGTGAAGAAGTGGACGACAGCTCTCAAGTCTCACGTCTGGCGGCCATATTTTCCCAGCCCCCACCATGATATGTAGGCGGCCATCTTTATCAATACACCAAACAGTTGGTATAATGAATTTGTATGTTGTTGTTTTGGACGTTTCCAATATATTGTTAGTTCGATGTTTTTTACTTCAAAAATCTATACTAGTTCAGTTAATGTTAAGGCCAATAATTAAGAAGTCAATGTTAACTTGAGAATAAATAATATGATAATATACATAACATTATCATATTTATTCACACAGCTCTTAGTCGAAGTTTCTAGTAGCCAAAATCTATTAAAATAAAAAATGCGTGGGATACACAAAATAAAGAACTAGGTACTCTTTTACAATTTAGGAACTCCAAGATAATAATATTGTAAGCTGAATTTAAGTTTGAAGGGCGCGTCCGGCCGGGTTTTTGAGAAGTGTCCGGGTGAAATCCGGACACTTTTGTTGAGAGAAATTTTACTTTTAAGTCATGCAGCCAGCACCAATAAACGAAAGATGAAAACTGGCACGGTTTCTTGCACGGACTTGAGTTAGTCAGATTTTTACAAATTTTTGTTGAAAAAGCAAAAATTGGCAAGACGTTATCGTACAAATTACTGTTTAAGAGGTGTCCGGGGAAATAAACACATTTCGGCCAAATGTCCAGTAATTTTGTCGTGCCTGACCGGCGCGGCGGAGGCAATTTGGGTGATGGCAACCCTAACTTGTGCCAAAATTTGTCTATCGTTTGGGAACCGTACATCTTCCGGGTCACGAAGTATCCCATGTATGATGTAAAGGACATGCCCAAGGAATAAAGCCCAGAACTTAAAGTGTGCGAATCTCCTAGTATGTATAGTAAAAAGAAGTAAGAGACACACACTTTTGGGTTTATAATGTTAGTAGACTGTAGATATGGATTTGGTTTAGCAAGTAGCAACCATAATATTATCGGACTAAGCACTATGTTATCGATGGTGTGAGTGATATATATTAATATGTTACTAATGTATCAGATAAATTATATTAGCAAACAGTTTGGTTTAGCAAGTAGCAACCATAACATTATCGAACTAAGCTGGTATAGTGTGAGTGGTCTATTTTACTATGTAACTATTGTGTCGATAATATTAATAACAATCAGTTTGACAAGTTTAGGCAGTCATGTGATTTATCGCACTTTCCCCTCCTTTCACTAGTGACGGCATCGCATACATTACCTGCGTTAGTATGTCGCTGGAAGTCTAGATGGATCTAGTCCTACGTTTTCATTGTCTATGCAACTTCAGAAACACTCGATTTAACTCTTAAAGATCTAATTTCTAAATTCTCAACCTTTGTTGTAACCCTCACTGCCGCACGTCAATCTGTCAATTTCTGTGGTCAAAGTTAAAGTTAAGGTTAAAGCTAAATTAGCCTTAACTATAACCATAACTTTAACCTTCTGGCGCAACCCACCCATAATATATAATATTATTTATTTAACTGTAATTAAATGACAGATAATGGCCTATGCCATACATTATAATTATATCAATTATAATGTATGGCATAGGATATGGCTTTATAGTCAAACGTCTTATGTCAAAATTTTCATTTAATTACAGTTACGAGTGCAGTTACGTTATTTGTTTCTGAGTGCGGCAATCAGATTGTAGAAAGCATGATACCGACGTTTGAACATTTAGGGTGGGTTGCACTAGAGGCGTGGTTAAAGTTAAAGTTAAGGTTAAAGCTATGGTTATAGTTAACTGCCTTAGCCTTAAGGCTAACTTAGCTTTAACCTTAACTTTAACCTTATCTTTGACCACAGAAATTGACAGATGTCTGTTGCGTTTATTTTTAAAGCTACAGGTAATGGGATTGACTATTGAGAGTATAATAAATTGAATTATCTGTAAAAATCGACAGGTAAAATATAACACTGAAACATAGATTTTCACGAAAAACTTTAGATATATGAGCGGTTATGGTTAAATATGGCGTCGGACGGCATATTTAACGGTAACCAAAGATTTGACATTTTGCACTGTACTTTATAGTAATTAAAGAGTTAAAGTAAGTTGGTGTAACCCACCCTAAAGTTAAATCTGGGTTTCAGGTATTTTGAATTTTCTACTATTATGATATTATATAAGTATTATTGACTAATGCCCGACGATGTCTGAGAAAGGATACATGGAACCTGGGATGGAGGAGATGAAGAAAACAGAGAATGCTGTTCTCCAGTTTATGAGACAGGTAAAATTTTTATTATGCCCTTCATTTGACCTTCCTGAATAAATAAATAATGTGTTTAATTTTACTTTTTTCCTGCCGCGGTCATTTACACTACCGAAGAATTATTAAGTCACGACTATTTATTCTTTCATTTAGTTGCTTGCCGTGAGCGGTGTGGTTCTGTACATGATCGGCACTGGCGCCAACATAGCGTACCCTGGCGTGCTGCTGGAGCAGCTACGGCAGCCTGACTCCGTGCTGCGCCTGACACCTGACCACGAGTCCTGGATAGGTAAGTGTGTTGCGACTTGCAAGTTGCAATCCATGAACAGAATGTGTGATTATCGGTATCGCCGTCAACAGCGTGCCCCGGTGAGCTAAAGGGGGCATGGTACTCGTAATCCAGTGTGAGCGACTCTCGTGTGTCACCGACACGAGCCGAGTAAGTTCGCGAACTTAAAACCCGCGTACTTTAAGGCTGGTGTCAGTACTCAGTACTTAAGATGCGACCCGGTCTCAAGACGCGGTCACAGAGCCTGAACCGTGTCTTGAGAGTTGAGACCGAAATGCATCTTGAGTACTGACTATTTATACCGGCCTAAGTTCGTTCGTCTGTCACCCCTTTAAAGTTTAAAGCGCTGCTAACACCTGCACTGACCACAATTATTTGTTAGCGCTAGCACAGAATATATATTAGTTGCGCTAGTGCCAACTTACCAATCCATGATTAGTAAGTTAGCACTGGCGCTAAAAAGCAGACTTCTGCAATCTTTTGCAGAAGTTAAATACAACACATTGACCACAAGAATTTTACCGATTGTGAGCGGTTTGGAGATTAGAGCAATGAGGTGCGGCAAAAGTTGCAGATGCAGGCAGCAGCTGTGTCAGCCTGTTTTTGCGCATGTCATCTGGTCATAAATGAGATAGGGATAGGAGAGAGCTCATACTCTTAACTGTAGAACAGTCAAGGGACCTCGAGGCTCGAAGTGCAAAATTACCATAAGTCAGTTGTGCAATGTGCAGTATTTCTAATTGCAAGAAAGTCTTAACTTAGTTGAATAAGGCTGTCAGTCTAATTGCCACACAGTAGCACAGAATCACAGTAGATTCAAACAAAGACTGATGAGTGAGTGAATGAATCGTCTCAATTAATTTTACTTAGACATGTTTGAAGTCAGCGACCACATATATGTGGTCGCTGTTTGAAGTTTTTACTTTGAACATGTTCTTTTTAGAACATGCAGTAGAAAACAGAAATACTACACGAACTAGGGTGGTCCTTATTTTTCGACTTTTGAATTATGCCCGGGCACTTTATCATTTGATTATTAAATAATGAAATAATGTTTTTTATTTTCTTAAGATATTTATAGGTCGCGACCAGCTGTCAAATTTTTTAAAAAATCTTTGAAGGACAGCTTGAATTATGGTTTCATTTATGTTTAATTTGGTGTTTATTTACATCAGAGGTGCAACTTGCAAGTACAACATGTACAGACTACAGACAATCGCTCCAAAGGAAAGCTCCACAATAATCAAACAACGATAACCAAAGCAATATTTGCTTTTATTGGTAAAAGAGTAGGTATAGGAAAAAGTACCCTTACTAAGTACTAACAAGTCAACCCTTGTAAGATACAAAAATAAATGACTCAATATCAAAACCATTCTAACACGAACCATCCTAACACGAACGGATAATAAGTGCCATGATAAAAAATAATTATAGTACTTAAGAGTCCGTATACGAAATTTGCCGATTTCGCTGATTTAACAGATGTGTTTTGACCTTAATCTCGCTTCACTCTCGCACCTGTGTCGATTTTCATGCCAGAGAGACAGAGATATGAAGTGTTCACTCGGTAGCGTGGATACATTTTTCGTTTGTTAGAGGAAAAAATAAATATAATGGGAAATCTAGATGTCAGAACCGAAAATTAAATTCGGCAATCTTTGGATTTTGGTGATTCTGGCAGGACGAAAGAACTACTATGCTAAACAACCTATTCTGTACATCTGGAGTCGCATACTACGGTGATCTCGTGGACAGCGCTAGGAACTTCCGTGCCTTCAAGCGTTTTTGTCACAATTATTATTGGCAACAGTCAAACACAATAAACTCCAATATTAACTTAGCTTTAGCTTAGGAGTCACAATTATTAACCTTTTTCCGTGGTGCTCCCCCTTAAGTTCTTTGACTTTCGGTCATTGCAACTTTGTGCTGTCTCCCGCTTTTATGGGGAGGGAAATTGGAATCTTCCTCCTACTCCTCCTATTTTCTTCTGATTAATTTCGTTGCGGGTCCCAAGACAGTTTTAGCATGTCCCTCGTGCTCCCTGAGATCACATCAAAGGGTTTTCGTGGTTGGATACCGCTGTCGATCCTGGCGACACAGGAGATACAGTGGTGGGAATGTGTGGTGGGCCAAAGCCCGTTTAAAAAAAAATCTTTGGATTTTTGTAAAAGGTATCAAATAAACAAATTTTTAAAGTATAGATTGTATTATTACTTTAGTTAGAATTGTTTAAAATTCCTGAAAGATGTGACTTTGGTATTTTTTTTCATGCAGTAGGAGAACATTATTTTATTATTTAAATTCGACAAGCTTTTCCAAACGAAATCAAAAATCACATATTTTTTTTGTGCCCATCAATGAAACACATACGTCTTACGTCTAGAAAACTGCACAAAGATGTCGAATTGGCAGCTCTCTTCCCCTTAACAGTTAAAAATACAGTATTTCTATAAGTTTTAATGCACAACATGTAAGATCATTTCAATTATAATCTAATGTTGGAGCTAGTTTTTTTTTAAAGTATTTTTAAATAATCCCTCAAACCCGCGACAGTTTTGTGATTTTTGCTGTAAAAGGTTTAGAATATCACCTGTTTATTGATTGTATTGACGTCTTAACGGTATGAAAAAAATACAATATACTGTTGAGAAAGTCGTCTATACAATGTTGGAATTACTTTTTACCACTTTAATATGAAATAGTTAAGTAAAAAAATATGTAACTCGGCAAAATTTTAGATAAAATGGGCAAAGAATTGCTGTTAATTTCGGCAACTTGGAGCTGTAATTCATAAAAAGAAAACGACAAAAACAAAATTCTATCCAATTCGAGAAAAAATAAAAAAAAGCAAATCGTGCCAAAAAACACGATTCAAAACAACCAGTATCTCACATTATATTACTCGCCGCAAGGCTCGAATCGGCAGTCCGCGCTTAAATATATTTTTAAATCTAATAATTCATTTATATTTTCTTAAATCTAATAAGGGGAAAAAACCAAATAATATTTCTGTAGCGAATCTTTGCAATTTCATATTCATCGGCAAAATTTCGTATACGGACTCTTAACTAGTAAATTATGAGAACAGGAAATCATAAGAATGACAGTTATTAAAGTAATTTGTAGTCTCTACTCTAATGAAGGTTATGACTGTGCGAGATTCTATGTCACTACTAGATCAACTACTGAATAATGAAGTTAGATGTAACTTGTAGAACATCACAATGAAAAATAAATAAATAAATAAATAAACTTTATTGACTCATATTTAATACAAATTTAGATATGAACACAAATATTATGATGTTTTTATTTTTTAAATAAAAAGGTTTAACAATCTATATCTATACTTATTATAAAACAAAGTCGCTTTAATCTTTAATCTTTAAAACTACGAAACGGATTTTGATGATTCTGTCAGTGTTAGATAAATGAGCTATTTATCGAGGAAGGTTATGGGCTATATTTTATCACGCTAAGACTAATAGGTGCGAAGAAATTGAGGAAAATGTGGAAAAAACGGGGAAAATTATTTGAAAGGGCTAACTTGAATGCGCTAATCTCAGGAACTACTGGTCCGATTTGAAAAATTCTTTCAGTGTTAGATAGCCCATTTATTGAGGAAGGCTATAGGCATATTTTTTTCAGTGGCTATACATTTTATACACGCGCGACGCCGGGGCGGGTCGCTAGTGATATTATATATTATGTAAAATGAGAAAATGAGGTTTAATAATATGGTGGGTAAACAAAAAAATTATCATACATTTAAAAAAATGTCTGTAATCATTCTTAAAAGGTTGGTTTGCAATATTTGGAAGTTAGTTTAGTCATGAATCATGATTAAGGAATAAACTATTCAAATATTATAAAAAAGTGTAAATTTTTCAATCATGATTCATGAGTTCACAAACTAACGAGATCCTTTATAACTTTGCATGTTAGGTATGTCTGTTGAGTATTCGAGCAGGCAATTGTTATTCACTTTTGTAATTTGCGTTGCTTCATGAGATTCAGAGGTCTTCAGAGTTCATCTAATTTCATTCTGGGACTGGGATTTATGTTTTACGTAAATAACACGTCCACAACCCTCAAAATAATGGTTTGCTAACTGCTATTGGATTTCGATATTATAATAAGGTAAGGCAAGGGTAATTTGGGGAGTGCAAAGGTGATCCAATAATATTAGAAATGATGATTATGATTTAATATTTCAGTCGGAATTTCCAAATTCCAATTTCCAATTGCTATTGTATTCTATTGTTGTCGCGATCACCGGTGCTCGCGCGGGGCCTAAAGGATTAATGAAAGAAGTCACACATGACACAAACATTAGTATCTGTATTCTGTATGCACTCTTAGAATTGTTGTGTTCAGAAAGGACACCAAAGAAAATTAACTGAAAAAGAATTATCTACTAAATTCCAGCGTCAATCCTGGGTCTGGCGTTGATCGCCGGGATCGTGGTGGCACCGTTCTGCCTGCAGAAGTTCGGGAGAAGGCTGACCAACCAGCTCAGCACGCTGCCGGCATTGGCAGGCTGGGGGTTGCTGATCGCTGCTAGAGCACCCACGGCGCTGCTCATCAGCAGATCACTACAGGTACTATTCACTATATCCATAAAATCATGTGCACTTGAGTTCAACTATTCTGAAATTCATGCGGTTACTATCTTTGTATTCCAAATTCCAATACCTTAAGGGGATCTTACGCTAAGACGAAGTTTTGAAGGTCTAGCACTTAGCAGGATCTTCGATATTACAATGTTACATGTTTCATCTCAAGCCTGGTGAAACGTAAACGACATTGGAACTGAGCTGAGATGAGACCTGAAACTTATTATAAAAAAATCCGGTGACTAAATGTTCCGTAAACTCCGACACTTGGAAGTCCAACAGTGGACACGTCCTATTATTTATTATACTTACCATAAAAAATAAGGAAGACTATGTATCAATGAGTGTATAATTCAATAATAATAATAATATATTCTCTACACATGGCACACAATCAAAACGGTAACCTTCATGCTTCAAGTTTCAAGGCCAAACCGCATCCTATTTTTTTATCAAAAAACCTTATGCATTGTAATAATATAATTCAATTGCTATTTTTTAATCATTAGAACGAGGTTAATATTTGAGATAGGATACCTTTTAATTATAAAAATACCTGTTTTAGAGGACAATACGAAAAAAAGTGTGTCATCAAACTAATAAAACACTTTTTTCGTGGAACTAGAGTTTTTCAATGAATCTAGACACGCTTAATTTATAAGGTCGAGAAAAGCCAAAACAATCTAAACCCATAAATTGTCGCAATAATATTCCTTGACGTCGTCGGGGCGTTTTATTTAGCACAAAACGGTGAATTACTGCTGCAAGATACCTAATGTAAGTAATTGTTATGATGGCCGTAATCATTATAAAATTGTCATAACTCATAAGTCATAACAATCGATCGACTGAAGAAACAAAGATCAATTGAACAGAAGTAGATACTACATGGTTAATAAGTTAAAAAAAAATTAAAAATATTAACATTATGAATGTATTTTTCTCACCTCCGGCCAGAAAATATCAACTTTCTTCCCGCTCCGCTTATCGATGTTGTTTTCCGCCTCCGTCGATAAGAAAAATAGTATACCACTACACGCACCATGGGCAGTAAATAAGAAAGCCTCAGATCACATGTTTGTTGATCTCGCCTTCGCCTCGGCCAACAATTACATGTGATCTGAGACATTTCTTATTTTCCTGCCCTAGGTGTATAATGTACTATTATTGTCCTCGTGATAAATAAATAAATGAGGGTGATAAACCAGATCGTGGCAAAGCTTATTTACTTTTAACTAGCTGGTGCCCGCGACTTCGTCCGCGTTAGCATAGTAGATCACGCCCGAAGTATAATTTTTCAAAAATATTCAATGTACAGAATTGACTTTCTTACGATTTTATTATATGTATAGATAGATGATTATATTGACTTAGTTTTTTCCTAAAAAGGAGAAATAAGACGCAATACAAACGCCACGATACAATTTCGTTATAAGCAACAGAACCATGAGGGGGGGGGGGGGCAGCCCCCCCCCCCCCCCCCCCCCCAAATTAAATGACACTCGAAAACCGTATGCTTAATTTAGTTTGACACTTCGTTCTTAAAAAAGTATAATCAAACGACACTCGAAATCGGTGAAGATAAGATAGATAAAAGCTCGTAGTAAGGCAAGGAGTGGAGATACATACAAAGTGTGAAAGACTAATTTGTAGGAAATTTTATGAACTTTCATTACGTACAGGACTTTTTTTCTCTACGACGCGCTGTTTTAGCGATATGAGCAAAAAACTAAAAATATGGAAAATTGAGCCCCTCCCCCCACTCTAGGTGATATCGTTAAAATTTATGGCCTAAGTGTTGACCCGACCTCTAAGTAATATCCGTGCAAAATTTGAAGTAAATCCATCCAGTACTTTCTGAGTTTATCCCGGACATACATACAGACAAACAGACAAAAATTCTAAAAACTTATTTTTGGCTTCCATGTCGATTGTAGATCAAGTCCCAAGTATTATTTTTCAAAAATATTCAATGTAGAGAATTGACTTTCTTACGATTTTATTATATGTATATTGTATAGATTAAAACCAAAGAAAACGGTGACCCACATTAAATTTACTAATATTCACTCATGATTCGCAACATTTCAATATTGATTCGATCTAAAAATTTCATGCGAGTCTCTTAAAACAGTAACTACACCAAGTAATGACCAACAACCAAACCACGAATATTTTAGTTTAACAACTTGTATGAACAAAATTTTAACTAGTAGGGAAAATATTTGCTAGAAGTACCTACCTTATCTGAAAATGTTGTAGTAAAACTAGCCGTATCTTTAATTTACATATCCTACGTTTAAATAATTCGTAACTTTAACTACGTGAATGGTATAAAATTACCGCCTTTAACTCGTTAGCTCTCGATTCTTCTGAATTTTGTGAATGCATCTTATATCTTTAAACGAGCAATTCTTGTATATATATATTATTATATATATACAAGAATTGCAATTCAATTCTTGTATATATATATTATTATATATATACAAGAATTGCTCGTTTAAAGATATAAGATGCATTCACAAAATTCAGAAGAATCGAGAGCTAACGAGTTAAAGTTATATATAAATATAATTGGAATCTCGGAATCGGCTCCAACGATTTTCATGAAATTTAGTATATTATTTATATATATCATGAAATTTATTAGGTTGCAAAGCACCAAAACGTAATTGTAAATCAAATACTACTGCACTGATTAAAAAAGACCAGGAAAAATTGAAATTGGATCATGATGTTACTTTTAGTCTTAGAGTAGGACACCAGAGTCTAGGACTACTATTTAGCTTTACTCTTTAGTCACTCATTTTTATGTTTAAAATTGGTTGAAACTGATGTTTTGGCTCAACCAATATCCAACGAAAAAAATAATTACGTACAACTTATCAACTGGGATTATACAAACTACAAAGTATGTTTTAATTTTCAGGGTTTCGGAATGGGTATCCAAGCTGCCTGCGCACCGGTCTCCATAGCCGAGTACTCCGCTCCAAAATTTCGTGGAGCCTTTCTGGCCACTATTGCGTTCTCATTCGCAACCGGAATGCTCCTAGCTCACACCTTCGGAACCCTCCTCTACTGGAGATCGGCAGCCGTAGCCTGCGCGAGCTTCTACCTCATCTCCCTCATACTGATATCGTTGTCACCAGAAACCCCGCCATATTTGGCGTCAGTGGGAAAATACACCGAATGTTGCAAATCCTTCCGCTGGCTCAGAGGGTGTACAGAGGAATCCGAGAAGGAACTTAGTGTGCTGTTGGAAAGTCAGAAGAACAAAGCTGTGACGGTAACGAAGGAGTCAAGACTGAAGATGATAGCGAGTATATTTAGAAAGCCGGAGTTTTACAAGCCGACGATCATTATGATGTTTATGTTTATACTGTTTCAAATATCCGGGATGACGGTAGTACCGTCCTACACTGTCCCCATGATGGATGAAGTGACCGATAAAGCTATTGAGCCTTACACGAGTATGCTTATGGTCGATGTGGTGCGATTCGTGACAGCCGTTATTGGGTGTGGAGTTGTGAATAGACTAAACAGAAGGACGGTCCTATTCATTGGAGTATACGTCACTGTTATTTCACTATTTTGTGCGGCCTTACTATTGTACCTTCGAGACTTCGGGTACATACCAGAGGAGTACAAGTGGGTTCCGGTGATACCGACCTTGACGTACATTTTCGGGAAAACTCTTGGAATCCTGACGATTCCTTGGGCCATCGCGGGCGAAATATTTCCCCTGCAGTACAGATCCTTAGGAAGCGGTATTTCTGGAATGTTTCTATCGATCATGTTCTTTGTAGTGGTAAAGACTGCCCCGACATCATTCAGACAGATTGGAGTGAAGGGAACGTTTTGTGTTTATGGATTGTGCATTGCGATTTGCGGCGTCTTTCTATTTTTCCTTCTGCCCGAGACGAAGGGTAAGACGTTGTATGAAATAGAGTGTCACTTCAAGGGCATTTATAAGGCTTCCGATGCATCTGATCCCTGTGAGAAGGACAAAATGCTGGAACTGAAGAAGGTGGAAGAGGGATGACGCAGAGAACTCACAAAAAAGGGAACACTTTTCGGCTTCGAGGAGCTGACACCGTAGAGGAGAAAACTGATGCATATTAATTAAACGGAATTAGTATTACTGTCAAAACATAAGTTATGTAATAGGAAACTTAGCTTTGACGTAAATAAGGATTACACAAAATATACAGGTTTCTGAGATTTATATTTATTTAAATATAAATTATTTTATTATTGCCTATTTTATGAATACAATAATTAATACAATATGACGGAACTACAACGCCTCATATCGTTCGCACTGCAGTAGCCGTTAAGGGGCTCGGCGCTCTTTCGCTCCGCCGGTGACAAACCTCGGAAAGTATTTTCAATATCTTGTAAAGTTCTATCCTTAGTTTCGGGTAACATAAAATACAATATGCTCAAGCAGAATGTAACAATACCAGCATACAGCAAGTAAGTAGCAGATAGTCCTATCGAGTTCGTTAACACTGGGAAACTCTTGACAGCTATGAAAAAGTTAAGTGACAAAGCAAGCACACTGATGCCGCTACCCAAACCTCGGTATTCTAGCGGGAAGATCTCCCCAGATAAAGTAAACGGTATTGATGATACACCAACAGTAAGGGAGAACATGTATAAACCTATTAATGCCAGGGGTACCCACTGGTTATCGAAAGGCAACGTGCCCTTCTGCTTAGCTAACACATACATAGACTTTCCTATATAAGACAGAACACAAATTGCCCCACTGCTAAATAACAGTGTTCGCCGTTTCATAGTTCTCATCAGAAATACAGCTAATATGTTACATACTAATCGTTCTATATCTAAGGCTACCATCAAAAATTTTGCATTAGCTTCTGGCCCTACCACTTTATGTATAATATCCATGGTGTAGGAGCTGATGACGTTGATTCCAGCAAATTGAAACATCGTGTACAGGAGGAACATGATTATGATGGGCTTATAGAATTCCGGTTTCCTCAACGTAGCACGTAAGTATTCGAAGAAGGAGGAGACACGCCTACCGAAGCCCACGTTATCGCCGCTGTCTATTGATCTCTTTATCATCTTTTGAGCGTCCAGCATATCCTTCCATTCAGCTTCCTGTTGGTCGTTATTTCCTCTCAAATAGTAGAAAATGTCCTCAGCTTTGTCGAACTTTCCTTTGGCTATCAGCCAGGGAGGAGACTCGGGGTTGTATATGATCAGGAGTAGACTAGTGAAGGTCACGAAGGAGCAGATCAGCGCGTTTTTCTGCCAGCTGAAGTACGTTCCTAGCGCATGCGTGGACAGTACTCCGATGGTTAAGGAAAGTGATACACAAGTCAGAAAAGCTCCGCGGTTCCTTGGGTCTGTCATTTCTCCTATGATTATGGAGCCCAGTGGTCCCAGCATCCCCATTGCCACGCCTTGTAGGAACCTCGCGAAAATGATGCTGGCGACATTGGTGGCTGTTACGAGGAGGAACCAACCAATCAGCACCGGAAGGATGGTCAGCAAGTGCGACTTCTTTCTTCCTAGCGTGTCCATGAGCGGCGTGATGATGATGTTGCCAGTGATCAGCGCGAAACCGACGATTGAAGCTGAAAATAATTGTAACAATGTTATTTTTAGTTTGGAATTTGCGAACCTCTTCCAAAGATTAGCTTATATTGTCGTCATATTTAATGGTTGTTTAATGTTCTGTCGTAACAAAGTTAAATCAAGTGACTTCGAGATGGTCACTTCTATCTTTACCTCATGTTTTAGCTCAAGTAGTCCAGAGTCTTATGTAAAGAGTACATTTTATTACAAAATGTGTAATCAACTTTTTATGACAAAGTATAAACCGCAAAAACGCAAAAATAAAACTTTTTTAGACATTAGTATTGACTAAAATCCTCTTTGATCTCTCATATACTCACATAAATTATGTACCTACTTACATAATTTTTTGACTGGATCAAATTAGTCATAAAGAAGTAGAGACTAGAGAGGTAATAATTAATGATAGTATAGAATAAAACTGACCGATCCATGACTCCTGGCTCGACGTGACTTTGATGTGTGACTCGGGGCGGCGCAGGCTGGGGATGAGCACAGCAGAGAAGCCGATGACGCAGCCGTGAGCGATGATGTTGATGGCCACGCTGGCCGTGAGGAAAGCCTGGAATTGAAAAGTAGAATATGAGGCTGTGGAGCAGAAGGCAGAAAAAGAGGTGCCAAGCCAATGCTAATGTTACGAAATTGAGAGTAGAGTCAGAAGTGAGATGTTTTAATATAATAATAGTAGCTGTATTTATTGCTCACTTTTTACACAATATGTACTATTAGAGATGTTGATTCAGAGGCAGATGGCGGACCTATGATGGTACAAATAATGGAAATGGGTCGAAAAGCGAAAAATTGTACTTAATGCTATTTTTCGTTTGTCCCAATTTTATTTGTTTAATAATTTGATAGTTTTTTTTTATAAATTTGAGTTTTTTGTACATTGTTCTAAATAACGAGATTCTTATGTTTAGATTAAATCTCTACGAAATACAGTATCCCTAAACATTTATTTTTTAAATATATTTTTTCTATAAGTACTGGTTTTACTTCCATATAAAAACGTTTTGTCCAACTGCTGCTTTTGTATGAAAAATTGATAATGTTTCCAAAACTGAATCTGTTTCTCATATTTTTAAATTGTTATTACACTTAACGATATTTTTTCTACGTGTCCTAAACGAATTTATAAAAAATATCGCTTTAGTTATCATTTCAGTCGATTTAAAAAATGTGTCCACTTTTCTTATGAGTGTGTAACGTCATGAATATAAAGTTTGTTTCTTTATGTTCAATGAGTAATTTGTCAGTTTTTACTATGTTCATCAACACTGTCGAGCGAGATGGGAACATTCAGAAAAGAAAATCGGCCAAACTTGTTCGCCAAGTTAAACTAAGACACAACTGATTTGTATTCACTTCAAGATTTGTCGTCAAAAAATATTGTTTATTGAGTGTTTGATTAAAAGGTAAGTACGGCTTATTGTGTTTTTTTGTTAACAAGATTTAAAAGATTCGTTATTACTGAATACGGTGAATTTACGTCCAAATCTGACATAGTTGATTGGAATAAAGTGATATTTGGATTTTAGGTAATGTCGCACGCTTTTTTACGTCATGAAAGTTACAATGTGTAACAAAATGTGTAACGTGTAACGTTACACATTTGGTCATGACCAGTTCTAAGGCCGAGACTACACTTGAAAATACTCATATAACTGTTGTATTTATTAATAACCCACAACGGTGTTGAAAAGTTTCGTAAATCACTATTAAGCTATTGAAAATTACATACTCGGCTGAAAATTCAGCAATCACCTTCGGCTCGTGCCCGATGTCAGCCACGTTCGTAGATATATAGAAGCATACTTACTTGTATTACAATTCACAATAATTAAATTTTTATATCTTGATATATTTAACCTGTTTTTTCCTTTTCCATTAGCCTTTAGTAAAAAATTGGATATACGGGTGAGGCCGCCAATTTTTGCTGATATGACGCAGAAAAATTTTGCAAGAGAAAGAAAATCTACGCTACTTGTGACGTTGGAGCACCTAAATTGTAGGGAATTTATTTCTCTACGCTGTTGAGTATGTGAGAGTGAGTATAGCTTCATGTAGAGCTTCACAAATTCGAAGGTATTCTAAGTATATATTAAGGAACTACCGAGAACCTAAGGTTTCATCCATATTGTGATAGTAAGTTGTCTTATCGCTCTGGGATCTGGGTCTAACAGGTAGGCACTTGACTAGGTATATGACCAAAAAATAATCAATTGTATCCATACTTTAATAATATTTACTACATGTTAGAAAGGGGAGGTACAGTCTGAATATGGACAGACAGACAGAGGGACATACTGAAATATCTTTGTTATTGGGTCCCCTTTTTACCCTGGGTAAGGAAACAGGGGAAAATTATCCATCTTTGTTATTATACTATGCAGTATGCTGACACGGACAAAGTCGCGGGCAACAGCTAGTAGAAAATAAATTCTTGCAATATCGTTGTATTCTAAGGTGGTTAATTTATAAAATAAAAATGAAGCCTTTGAAAAAAAAATAGCAACAAAAATATTTTTAAAACGTCTGATAATAGTTTTGGTCATTGAAAAGTGTCTTACACTACATGATACTAGTTCAAAACAATAACCTATAAATTATATATAAATATTAGCCATAAGAAAATAAGTAAAGTAAGACTCATTTTTTGTCCACTTTGGTACCTTGTACCTGACCAGGTACTTAGAGCTACACAAATTCGCAGGTATTCTAAGTACACGAGGCACTACCAAGAACCTATGGTTTCATCCATCAGAAAGTAAGTTGTCTTATCCTTTTTAACCGACTTCCAAAAAACGAGGAGGTTATATGTTCGGCTGTGGATATTTTTTTTTATTTTTTATTTTTGTATGTTCAACGATTACTCCGCCGTTTGTGAACCGATTTTCGAAATTTTTGTTTTGTTGTATTAGGTTTCACTCCAATTTGGTACCATGTTCACAAAAGTGGCGATCTGATGATGGGATCCATGAGTAATCGAGGGAACTCCTCGAAATTTATATGGAAACATATGGTGATTTTGATTTTATGAGAAGCATCCTAAGCATATGCTACCAAAACACAAGATTCTGCACCAAGGTATACTATGGTTCCGAAGATACTAAGAGAACTCCGGATTCCTTTTAGATACAAGTTTGGGGGTTTAGGCGCTATATTAAGAACTGAAAGCATATGCTACTATACAAATTATATTCATCATCATCATCATCATTTTCACGTCAGGGTCACCAATGTCACCAAAATTGAACATAACAAAATATTCAACCTTATCTCCAGAGCGTAAGGCGCACATTTGACATTACTTCTGAGAAGTAAGTTGCTTCGATAATACAAGTAACATGCTAGAGTGCACAGCTGTCACACTTACCAATCACGGCCACGGGCGGCCGTAGACTTCTCAAGCGATACTATGTATTACAATAATAAAGATAAAGTTTAAAATCATATGACAATGAAAGCCTCGCCGCTGCCGCGCTGCTAAAATTCCGGTTTGGCGCGGCTCTGGCACGTGTCCACTTCGATTTTTTTTAATGTAGGTATTGTTCAAAATTATCTGCAGCTGATATTATATTTTGTAAGTGTGACTGTTAACAAATTGTAATAAGATACGTAGAATAGTATACATGTGTATTAGGGCCGATTCACACCGGAATGGCGCAGGCGAGGCGAACAGTTTCAGTGTCATATGATTTTAAACTTTATCTTCATTGTTGTAATAGATAGTATCGCTTGAGAAATCTACGGCCGCCCGTGGATGCTCGTGGACTCTTGCGGCCGCCGGCGGCGTCAATTTCTCAAGCGATACTATGTATTACAATAATGAAGATAAAGTTTAAAATCATATGACACTGAAACTGCTCGCCTCGCCTCTGCCATTCGGTGTGAATCGGCCGTAATCTACGTATAGTACGCGATGATTTTACTAGGTAACTAAAAAGAGTGAAATTATTATTTTTAACAAAAAATTAAAACCGACTTCCAAGGTAAAAACAATAATAACATCCTTATAATATGAACTAAAAAGTATTAAATAATTTTTCCTATCTCATGGTGCCTTTTTCCGAATTCGGCTAAAACTCAACTATTTCTGTACTCAATCTTCATAATTTTGAAGTCGGTGCCAGTTACAAATGTTTCAAATATTCTGGCATCTGGATTCAGCTATATCTGGTACCGACTTCAAAATTATGAAGATTGAGTACAGAAATAGTTGAGTTTTAGCCGAATTCGGAAAAAGGCACCATGAGATAGGAAAAATTATTTAATACTTTTTAGTTCATATTATAAGGATGTTATTATTGTTTTTACCTTGGAAGTCGGTTTTAATTTTTTGTTAAAAATAATAATGGGATCCAGGTCTAAAAGGGTTGCAACCTTGCAAACAACAAAATAAATGTAGAAAGTTGATAACACCGTTGTTATTACTTATTGGCTTGTCCATAATATTATCGTGCAATATGCTTATAATATTGTAAAATGTAAAGCAATCACTTCTAAATGGGCATTTTACAATTATATCTAGTACCTATCTTATCAGTGCAATAGCAATCAAGGATTTGTGGGGCAAACACTCGTTACTATAGTTGTTCAGTAGATTTCTAAATACAGTAGCTGGACACTTTTTACACATAAGTATGGACCATTATTTTTATATTTAAGAAAACATAACTTAAGATAGATTTAATATGTTGTATCTAGTTTGTACAAAAATGATATTCCCAGTTCCTACATTGCTCATTAATCATTGCTTAGCAAATTACCGAAATGCGGTTAAATGATGATAAAGTTATTTTTAATGGTCAGTGTGTAATCTTACATTTGGAGATCCAAGTGTTTACGATTTAAACGACCTTCTATTTTCGTAGAATGCGACATATCTTTGATAATATAATTAGGTCATCAATAGTAATTTACGCACAGTTTTATCAAATCGCGTTATTTAAAGATCTTTCAGTCTGGCAAAGATTTTTTTTAATCGCTATATTATTGATTAATATCTTCGGGGTCCGCTGCACTTATCAGACGCAAAGGTCAGGTCAAAAAATAGAATAGCAAAAAACCTTTTAAATACCTACCGTGCATAAGGAGTGGTTCAGCAGTCAGCACAGAATGTTTGGAATCTAATCAGAATCATTTATTTCATGAAATTGGTACATAAGGTGTTATTATTTATAGACTTATTGTGTAAACTGTATCACAATTTCAGCCTTTGGGCGTAAAAATATTAACTTCCCAATTATAATATACTATAATATAATATATTATAATTGGGAAGAGTTTGTTTGTTTGTTTGAACGCGCTAATCTCAGGAACTACTGGTCCGATTTGAAAAATTATTTCAGTGTTAGATAGCCTATTTATCGAGGAAGGCTATAGGCTATATTTTATCACGCTAAGATTAATAGGAGCGCCGAAATAGAGGAAAGTGTGGAAAAAACGGTGGGAAATTATTTGAAGGGGCTTATTTGACCGCGCTAATCTCAGGAACTACTGGTCTATTTATCGAGGAAAGCTATAGGCTATATTTTATCACGTTAAGATTAATAGAAGCGGAAAAAATAGAGAAAAGTGTGGAAAAAACAGGAGAAATTATTTGAAATGGCTTATTTGAACGCGCTAATCTCAGGAACTACTGGTCTGATTTGAAAAGTTATTTCAGTGTTAGATAGCCTATCTATTGAGAAAGGCTATAGGCTATACTTTATTGCACTAAGACTAATAGCAGCGAAGAAATAGAGGAAAGTGTGGAAAAAACGGGGGAAATTATTTGAAAGGGCTTATTTGAACGTACTGGAGCAATGTTTATGTTATTTGGCACACATAAAGAATAGACCACGTGAAAGGAAATAGGTTTCTTCTTTTGCGGAAAAATGTACGGTTTCCGTTACATTCGTAAATTACGCCGCCGGCGAAGTCGCGCGGAACATCTATCATACCATAAAAGTATATTGTCCCACACAATATACTTTTATGATATGCGCGTTAACTATTCAATCGATGTACGAGAACAACTATAAACTAAAGTCCACGCGGACGAAGTCGCGGGCAACAGCTAGTTTAAAATAATCCAACTTAAGCAGTTGGAACTTGCTCTCCGACTCTACTTTTTCTGATTTAAACTTCCTACTAAAGTGGTTTTTACGTGGTTGATTATGGACGTTGAATAGCCAAGAGGCAGGTCTTGCTGTGTCTCTAGATCTCGGATCTGGTGATCATCTGCTCCTATCGGGCAAATTTTAAATAAAGAAAAACGATATATTTTTTAATTGGGTGTTTCGTCGTGGCCAAAGTTTCGGGTTTTTCTTTTGTGGTTGCCATCCTGCAAAGCTCCTGTAGGTACTTAACTGGGGTTCCTGTACCTTCGGAAAGTGTGTAAGAATTTAGGGGTTTAGTTTAAAGTACATCTTTTTATAGGTACAATGTGTCCTTTCATATTATGAATTATGATGTACATGGCATATTTCTCAAAAAAAATACATTTGTTCATTTTTAAATCTCTGGCTTAGAGCAAAGAAGTATGTATAAAGGAATTCATTTATTTTTTCCGCCCACGGCCACGGCGCAGGCTATACAGTCTTTCGACCATACCGTCTAGTCTTTCGTAGAATTTATTATGTTCGTATAATACTATAGGAATTGATTAGGTTCATAAAGATGAAAACCTCCTCTACCTTTTTATTTATGTATTTATTTATTTAATAAGTACTACCACATCATGTACATTATCACCTTAAGAGCCCGGGTTACCCTCTCATACATACGTAATACCTTGACGACCACACAAGGATACCCTGTGAAAAAGATAGAGATCTCATGTAGAGCCAAACTTCTGAATCTACATGACTTAACTCTATGGACCTTAACTTAAACAAATTCTACATACCAGTAAATATTGTGTATGGCTTCGCCCTTTTCCTACCGTCGCGGAGGTGATGCAAATATTAATTAGTTTCAGATCTGGGGGTGTGCCAAAATGTTTTCGTTTTCGCTTCGTTATAGAATCGCCGATGAAAATGTGTGGAATTGACGCGTTCGTTAATATAACGTTGACGTTCGACTCGTCTTATGTCAATTCCATACATTTTGATCGGCGATTCTATAACGAAGCGAAAGCCAAAAAGTTTCGGCTAAATGGCAAGTTAGTATTACAAAACAGCCGACTGCCGAGCCATACATTATATTTACTGAAATTATTAAGAATTTGTTTAAGTTAGATTCCATTGGCGGGGCAAGACCTAAATTTTATGTGGGCAAGATATATCTTGCGAGCAGCGAGGCCCCCTGATAGATGACGCAAGAATACATATTTTTGGAGAGAAAGAATTTTTTGACGATGAAACTTTTACTTATTTATAAAACTTTTTTTATGAATAATTGAGTATAAAAACTTGTAAATCCTTTTAAAAAAACCTCGTGGTCCAAGGGACGCGAGGCCCCTTAGACCGCGAGGCCGTGGGCGGTCGCCCACACCGCCCACGCCTTGCGCCGCCTCTGTTAGGGTCAGTAGAGTTAAGCCATGTAGATTCAGAAGTTTGGCTCTACATGAGATCTCATATCTTCTTCACAGGGTTTACGGCCTGTCCACATCTCCACGTCACGACGTCGCCAACGTGGAACGGTACGGTAACGTGGCACGGTACGTTGAAATGACGTGAAAATTTACGTGAACGTAAAGGCCCCCCGAGACGATCAAACGGTTTGATTCAAACCTTACGATGTGTGTGTTTGATGCAACCGTTTGACGTCGGTTTGAACGGTTTGTCAAACGAAACTGCGCAGTTTGGTTCAATACTCGATGTGGAGTACACGTCTTGTGATGAATAAATATTATTTTTTAAAAGATAAAACCGACTTAAGAATTGTACGAAATTGAGAATTAAATTCCCTATCTCAAAAACTACTAAAACTATTTTGATGAAACTTGCAGAAGTCTCCCAACTTAAACAATACCTATCATAGTACAACAAAAAATATTTAAATCGGACTTGTAGTTCCGGAGATATGTGAACACAAACGTAAAAACATACATACACTTTTGAAATTTTGCACATTTGTTCAGATGCTGATATAGACTAACATTATATACGAAAACTGGGCAGTTCTGGAAATATTACATACATACGCATCGAATTGATAACCTCCTCTTTTTTAGTCGGTTAAAAATAATGTGCCTACTCCAAAGAATGGTATAAAGTTTGTTCAAACGCATCGGAACACGATCAAACGGCGCGTCAAACACAACAAAAATATGAAATTTCATCAAACGAGCTTCAAACACGTAAATGTTTGACAAACCGTTCAAACTAGCTTTGTAAACGATCAAAATGGTTTGAGTCAAACCAAAATTTACGTGTTTGAGTCAAACCGTTTGATCGTCTCGGGGGCCCTTAACGTGAAAATGCACGTCACGGTGTAGCAACATTTTACGTCTTTTTTTTCATCTTTCTCTCCGTCTTGCATGCGAAAATGGCATCTCGTTTTTTTGGTTTTTGCCAATAAATATTATTATATATTTATTGGGAAAAATATAATAATATGAAATCATAAACTGTTATTTATATTTAAGAATTTTCATACTTTGTTATGACTTTGTTTATGATATTTTTTTTTACTTTAAGGCCGTCCCCCGAGCAAACGACCTTGGCCATACATTTGCCGCGTTGCCGAGATCGCACCAAAACCATAGGGTTTTGGTGCAAATTAAAGTAATTTGTAAATACTAAGGAGATGCTGAATGTATGCTTGAATTTTGATAAATTGGTTTTACTTTGGCAGCTGATATCATGAGTATAATAAACAAATATAGAACATTTAAAACGAATGTTGATATACTGAAGGTTATTGCTGTATATTTTTTATTATTACTTTGTAGCTTTCAAATTGGACGGCGTTATGTAATAACAGATTAAGCGAGACTTGAGAGGATTCGAGAAAATAAGCTTCAAAGATTTTAAACTTAAAATTGTCGCTGTGAGCTCATTATTTAAGTTACGAGTACTTATTATTTTTTTACTGTCAATTAAGATGTATATAAAGTTTAGATTAATATAGAATATATTACTGTGTAGAATATACTTTAAAAAGATATAGCCATTTTTCGCTTAATTCGATAATGATTTATAGCAATATATTTAATTTGTCAACGTACTATACGACATTACTGTCGTCTGATTCTTTAATACGATTTATTTTGGGTGAAATAAAGTGCAATAAAAGATTAAATCCAAATATTTTAATGCAAATTTCTCAAATTAAACAAAAATTATACAGTTTTTTAAAGATGATATTGTATGTCTTTAATGATTACGAAAATACACATAAATTGGAATAGTTTTTTTTATAGTCAAATACCACAAAATAACATAATTACTGGCTTGTCTCGCTATCCTTTATGAAACTAATATAAATACGAAAGTGTGTCAGTGTGTCTGTTTGTTACCTCTTCACGCCCAACCCACTGAACCGATTTTGCTGAAATTTCGTATAGAGATACTTTGAGTCCCGGGAAAGGACGCAGCATATTTTTTGTCCCAGAAAAATGTACGGTTCCCGCGCGATAAACGAATTTTGGCACAACGGCGTTGCGGGCGACGTCTAGTCTCTTAATAATTAAAATTGCACTTTTTCAACATTAAAAAAAAAACAAAAAACCTAACGCTCAGTGATAAAAAATTAATCAAATCAATTTTTTATTTTTCTAATCTTCATCTTCTATATCAAAATCTGCTGCCAGAATAAATCCAGATTAGGCGGTTAGTTCGTTATTGCGTTTTTAATGAATAAATTGAATCGGATTATCTACAGCTTTTGTGGGTATAATTCGTTTATGCATTTTAAATTCCTGTTTGTGTATTTTGTAACAGCAACTTAGGCGCATAATTCTTTAATACGTAACTAGATTGTGCAAAACTTCTAACAAAGTTTGACATGTCGCTTGATTCACCCCTTATTATAAGGCACTAGGATTGACTTTCGAACACAAAATTAGCTGAATACATAGTTATTGATGCCTAGAATCGATCTACATTCATAACTCATTTTTTTTAATTTTGTCGCTTGATTCGTTATTACATAATGCCGTCCAATTATGAGTTTATAAGGCTCTAAATACGGTAAATTACGGAATCTCCGTAGGGAACGCCCTTAACAACAACTTGGATTTTTCAGTTTATGTTCAAGTAAAAAATGATTATAAACAAAGTTTAAATATTTTTCCGGCGTCATTCCGGAATTCCGGATCCAATGAGCTATCGCACATAGGTAATTTTAAGAGCAGTATCTCTATTTTGTACCATTTTCAACTTGTCGACTAGACTGTACATATTATTTATTAATATTATTACGCGAATTTACGTTGACATTTTAAAAATGTAATTTAACCACGTAAAAGTTAAAACCTTTATTATAATTTAGCCTACAATCTTTAATCATTTTAAGGATTTTCGTAAAATATTGTTTTCAGTATTGCATCTATAGTCACTATTTAACTAGGTCTAACCCACGGAGCTAAGTAAGTATATTAGCTCCGTGGTCTAACCTTCGCAAAATCTTCGAGATGAAATCACTACTTACACGTAGATAATCTATAGACTAGGGTTGCTGAGGATTCCTCTTCCGCTTCCTCATAATGAGGAAGTTCCGCAATATTTTGGGTTCCTCAACCGTTACCGCATCCTCATAAATAAAAACAAAAAAAATCCTCTTCCGCTATCGCTTCCTCAAAATTTATGAGAAATTTCACTGCGCATGCGCGTCGTGTATCCAATCATGGAAACGCACACGCCAAAGCGCGAGATTTGTTTAATTCACTCATCTTTTTTTGTGTGCGTGTGTTGTGTATGTTACTGTGTGTCGAGTGAGAGTTTTTCGTTTCACATTCGATCGTGAACGCGTTTGGCGTTTACTAAGATTCTGTATGGGATTACTCACTGGGCTGGGCTCACTCCCGTGAGCAGGTGGCGCTGTACAAACGCGTTCGCGATCGAATGTGAAACAAAAAATTCACACTAGGTACACGAACTCCTCCGTAACTGCTGGACCAATTTTGATGATTCTTTATTGTGTGTCGAGAATGGTTTAGATTTATAATTTGGTCCACTAGAAAATGCCCTTTTAATATTTTTTGTGTATTGTTATGTACAGACAGGACAAAGGCTTTTGGGTTGGGTCCGCTATCATTTATAATTTCCTATCATCCTATTCCTCATCCGCTTCCTCATCCGCATCCTCTTCCTCATCCGCATCCTCTAAATTTGCGCGTGACAATTCCTCTTCCTCCTCCTCTCCTCATAATCACTTCCTCAACAACCCTACTATAGACAGATAAAATTAATACGAAAAGGTTGATAATTCATACCTGTCTTACTATAGGCTTCATTGTCACTGATGGCGGGAAAATAACATTTTTTTTTAATTAAAAAAAAAACTAAAACGTGTTTGCCTCTAAGCAGTGAGCACTAAAATGTATTTATCCGGCTAAAGAAAGCGATAAGATAGATTAGACAAAGGCTGCTCAACCTTTTTTACAGTGGGGCCAAACGGTGGATTCCGACATTTATAACAGGCCATCAAATATAATACCATCAAACTTCAATGGGTTATTTAAGCATAAATTTATTTTTTTATATTTATGAGATTTTTGCAGTTGTATGTCTTTTAACAATTTATTTATGTTGGGTGATAAATCTGATGTTGACAGTAGCAACAAGCCAGAAATATGTTGCTCAATAATTGATGTGCGTATTTATTTTTACCTATAATTTAGGGCTTTTTCACAGACATAATAGGTATGTTGATCCAAAACTACATAAAAACTGTAACGCTAGATCAGTTATTGCAGGAAAGTCGTCTTTTGGTACCAATTTTCAGAGATCTGCAAAATGTTATGAAGAATTTTGAGGTTTCAACGACACTTTTTCGACAAAAAGGGTTTTTAATGATTGATGATTTTGCAGTTCAACTTAGTACAAAAAAGTTAAGTATTCAAAACTTCCTTGTGCGGGCCATTTAAAATTCTTTCGCGGGCCTGGGGTTGAGCAGCCTTGGATTAGACATTATAAGTGATAACACGACCGTAGTGATAACAAATCACTACTGTTTTTAACGCTGTAGTAGGTAGACTCACAATAGGTATAGGTCTACCAGAATCTGATGGCCATTTTTGACAGCAGGTTTTCAAAAAATATCCTTGATCATTGGATAATTTTTTATATTTTCATGTTTCACGCACAAAATAAGCCGCTAAAGGAATAAAAAAAGGATGAAAATGTGTTATTCCTATTACCCCGGTATTGGTAGTCAATTTATTTTCTCACTTTTTGCCATCAGATTCTGGTAGATATTAGGTTACACTAGTTTATTATAGGTGTTGTGTCATGTGTGGTTCTTGATTCTAGATTTTGAATTGCTTACTTTACAGTTAGGGCTGCCATCCATCCGGATTTCCCCGGATTTGTCTTAGTTTGAAGAGCGCCCGGGGACGGGTCAGCTAATACGTAGTAACTAGGTACTTATTACCTATTAATAAGTAATCTGCGGTCAGTTTTTGAAAAGTGTCCGGGTGAAATCTGGAAGGCGTAATCAATTTTTATCAGGCAGCATTCATACTTATATCTCAACAGCTATGTCCACACTATGCGCTTTCGTCTTCAGTTTTCGTCATCTTCTTTCGTTCAACTTTCGTTTTGGTGCATTCAATAATTGAATGCGTCAACGAATACAACGCCAACATTGTCATTTTAGTTTTTGGATACGGCACAGAATATAATTATATGGATACGGTCAGAGGGCATGCGTCGCGGGCATACCTCACGTTCGCTGTTAACTGCGCTATAACGCATGCCCTCGCATGCCCTTGACGAACAGAAAAAGGCACAGTGTGGACAAAGCTAATAAACTCGATGAACAAACACATGGTTTCTTCTCGGATAATTATTATTTTTTAACATACCTTCCTACATAATATATTAAAACCGATTTCCAAAATATTCTTAAAATGATCTAAAAAGTATAAAATAATTCTTATTCTTCTTTACTTAGTGCCTTTTTTCGAAATTCAACATAACCTCAACTAAGTAATTACTACTCGACCAAGCCAACTAGACGACTGTCAAATCATGCTCTCTAGTGCTCTCTAAAATGTACCTACAGTTTGGAAAAAAACGGGAAAACCTCATTTTCATACCTTTGACCTTGAATAAAATTTTTAACACAAGGAGTATCGCCGGGGACTTTCGAGGTTTTATTTATAATGGCGTATTTAACGTCTCTACCAATTTTCAGCTCTATGCGAATTATTCCGAGGTTACGATTTTTTGGTCCAATTAGACCGGGCAGAGTATGGAAAATTTGGAGACCGTAGCAATTCGGTCAACGATCGACGATTAGGTCATGGTAGAGATGAACACGTTGTTGGCAAGCGGTGCTCTATTTTTTAATACTGGATATTAAGGGCTCCTAGCCTTCCCCACAGGCCACACATAACTGCGAATTCGCATTTCGCAACGCATCGCGGATATCTGCGACAAAACTCATTAAATATAAATGACATTGGGATGCGAATTTGCAGTTATGTGTGACCTGTGGGTAAGGCTGGGAGCCCTTATATTAAAATAATAGAGCACCGCCTGCCAACAACGTGTTCATCTCTACCATGACCTAATCGTCGATCGTTGACCAAATTGAGAGTTGAGTTGACTCATGTCACCTAAACAGGAGTTTACTACACCTACAAACACTAGTTTTAGGGTTCCGTAGTCAACAAGGAACCCTTATAGTTTCGGTCTGTCCGTCCGTCTGTCTGTCCGTCTGTCTGTCTGTCCGCGGTTTTGCTCAGAGACTATAGGACCTACAAAGCTGTACTTTAGCATGAATGCACATATTAACGATGGCAACAAAATGGTACATGAAATGTTAAAAAAATATTTTTTTTATGGTACCTTCCATATACATCAAGCGGAGATGAAATTTTTTTTCGCGTCCACCCCATCGTGTGGGGTGTCGTTGGATAGATTTTTTAAAACTATTATGAGTATTCATAGATCATTTTCCGATTTATGGATCCGTTTGTGAAATATTAAGTTTTAAAGTGGAAAAAATCGTTAAGAGTTCAGTGCCCCCCCCCCCCCTTCTACCAGCTAAACGGTTGCTTCTGGAAATGTGAAAAAATTCACGGGAGTAGGAAATATGCTGAATTTAAAAGGAAAACTATCGCGGCTAAGAAGACTTCATAAGTTATTGAGTAATAGTCGATCAACTAAAAAAAATTATTCGGCGAAGTATAAAGGAACTTTTCGTTCAAATTCCTTTGAAAGTAACTGAGATGACGTTGTTAGTACCTAGTGTAAAACACGTTATAAATGTACTATCAGAGAAGTTGATTCCCAGGCAGATGGCAGACCTAAGTAATTTGGTCGCGTTAAGTCAAACCCATCTAATCAATCACAGCTAACATTGAATTGACATAAGCCGACCACATGACGTATCACGTAGGTCCGTCAACTGCCTAGGAATCAATTTCCTCGATGGTACATTCATTTAAAAAAAAACTAGCGATATTACGGAACCCTATATTGCGCGTGGCCCGACACGCACTTGGCCGGTTTTTTGTTACAACCACCTACTAACATGTACAGTCATAGCCCATAGGGTCTAGACTCTACACTCTAGAAAGTTTATTATATTAGTTAAAGCGCCTTTCTGTGACCGCGAGTCACGACGCAATGCGACATCAGTATACAATAATTAGGTAGGTACCTGGTACCACCTACGCTAAGTGCCTTGACAATTTTTTTTCATGACAAATTACATAATATTATTATTGTACAAATTACTGTACAATAATAATAATTACTATAATAATATTATGTGTAGACTGTAATAAATGCTAGCAATCTAAATAACATGCTCGAGCTATTTGTAATACATTAAAAATCTAGGTTGACCTTTGATGATTGAAGTACAGAATTCCAAATTATTCTACTTTAAAAAGCTCAAAGTTCAAACGGGTCACTCACATAATATTATAAATTCCAAAATAAAAATATTTGTAGAGCTACCCTAGCCGCTACGTTGACACAGCCCACAAGTGTTGACACAGGTCCCACGAGTAAAAGTCACAATGTCAATCAATTTTCTAACTGTACATACAAGTTAGTCATAAAATTGTACAGTCGGAAAATTGAATGGCCTTTAGCAGGTCAAGATTTTAATCTACATTTAAAATTGGTCATGGTTGGCCAGATGGCACACCGCACACACAACATAAAAAACATTATTTTAATAGCACGACTCATATTATTATTTGAGGCTGAGTTGTGACTTGTGAGCAATACTCACAAATAGAGCAACTATTTATAAACGCATGAATTTAGAATCCATTGCTATAAATATCGGGAATAAATGAAAACCAAAATACTTTAAGTTTAGTTCCGTTTATTTAAAATTTTTAAACTAACAAAAAAGCCTTGTGCAGTTAAGAAAAGTTACAAAAACAACGTAACATTATTTACAAAACTCAAAAAATTATCTTGTGCAGTATAAATTACTATAAGTAATCAGTCTTAAAATAAATTATAGTTAACTGTTAGGTATCACTTTGAATTGACGAGTTTAGTCTACCTCCTCGACGGTGGGTCCGGCGCCGGGCTGGCCGCCGGGCGCCGCCCCCGCCCCGCCAGCGCCGTGCAGCTTGCTCATGATGGGCGAGCAAACCCGGGACAGCTCCTTCAGCTTATGCTCGTACTCCTCTTTCTCGGCTAGCGTGTTGTTGTCGAGCCACTTCAGCGCCTCGTCGCACTCGCTGCGCGCCGAGTTCTTGTCCTGGTCGGTCAGCTTCGCCCCGGCGTCGTCCAGCGCCTGCTTCACGCTGAAGATGTAGGACTCGAGCTGGTTCCGGGCGGCGACCCTCTGCCTCTGCTTCTCGTCCTCCTCCTTGTACTTCTCGGCCTCGGACAGCATGCGATCGATCTCGGCCTGCGACAGCCGGCCCTTGTCGTTCTTGATGACGATGTTCTTGCTGCGCCCGGTGCTATTCTCCTTGGCGGACACGTTGAGGATGCCGTTGGCGTCCATGTCGAAGGTGACGTCGATCTTGGGCACGCCGCGAGGCGCCGGCGGGATGCCGGTCAGGTCGAACGTGCCCAGCAGGTTGTTGTCCTTGGTCATGGCGCGCTCGCCCTCGTACACCTGGATGGTGACGGCCGGCTGGTTGTCCGAGTACGTGGTGAACGTCTGCGACTGCTTGCACGGGATCTTGCAGTTGCGCTCGATGATCTTCGTCATGACGCCGCCGGCGGTCTCGATGCCCAGGGACAGGGGGGCCACGTCCACGAGCAGCACGTCCTGGATTTTGGAATCAGACTCGCCGCTGAGGATGGCAGCCTGCACGGCGGCCCCGTACGCCACGGCCTCGTCGGGGTTGATGGACAGGTTCAGCTTCTTGCCGCAGAAGAACGTCTGCAGAAGATTCTGGACCTTCGGGATGCGAGTCGATCCGCCCACGAGGACGACGTCGTGAATCTGTCCCTTGTCCATTTTGGCGTCCTTCAGGGCCTTCTCGACCGGCTCCAGGGTGCCCCGGAACAGGTCGGAGCACAGCTCTTCGAACCTCGCCCGGGACACTCTGGTGTAGTAGTCGATGCCCTCGTAGAGCGCGTCGATCTCGATGGTGGCCTCCGTGCTCGAGGACAGCGTCCGCTTGGCGCGTTCGGCGGCCGTCCGGAGGCGGCGGAGCGCGCGGGGGTTCGTACGCAAATCTTTCTTGTACTTCCTTAAAAATTCCTCGGCGAGATGATTCACGAGCCTGTTATCGAAGTCTTCGCCTCCCAGGTGCGTGTCGCCGGCCGTGGCCTTGACCTCGAACAGCGAGCCCTCGTCGATGGTGAGGATGGAGACGTCGAAGGTCCCTCCACCGAGGTCGAAGATCAATACGTTCCGCTCGCCCTTGAGATTCTTGTCGAGGCCGTACGCAAGCGCCGCCGCCGTGGGCTCATTGATGATCCTCAGCACGTTGATGCCGGCGATGGCGCCCGCGTCCTTGGTGGCCTGGCGCTGGGAGTCGTTAAAGTAGGCCGGCACGGTGATGACGGCGTCCCTGATCGTCGTCCCAAGGTAGGCTTCGGCGGTCTCCTTCATTTTAGTGAGAACCATGCTGCTGATCTCCTCCGGCGCGAACTTCTTCATCTCCCCCTTGAACTCGACCTGGATCTTGGGTTTCCCGCCGTCGCTGACAACCTTGAACGGCCAGTGCTTCATGTCCTGCTGGATTTTAGGATCGTCAAACTTGCGGCCGATCAGTCTTTTGGCGTCGAATACCGTGTTGTTGGGGTTCAGAGCCACCTGGTTCTTGGCGGCATCCCCGATGAGGCGCTCGTTGTCCGTGAAGGCCACATACGATGGTGTCGTACGGTTTCCTTGGTCGTTTGCGATGATCTCCACATTTCCGTGTTGCCAAACACCAACGCAGGAGTAGGTCGTTCCTAGGTCAATTCCGATAGCTGGCATCTTGATTCTTGAAACTATTCCAAATATTATTTATTCGCACTTCAAACAATTTTATAAACTTCAACTAAACGTCACTTCGCTTTGTTTCGCTTGGAAACTCCGAACTGCTTGTTCGCTCTGTATCGTGTTTCAAATAATTCTGAATTCGCGCGCCACTCGCTCACCTTTTATATTAAACGAATAGACATCCAGAAATATCTACCTTGTGCGAGAAACGACCAATGAGATCCATGTGTCAAACGAAAATTCTCGAAACTGTAAAACCGACCAATAGGGAGCGAGGAATGTTTTTGACGTCATTATCGTATCATCAATAGGGTTGCAGTGTAATAAAAATTTCCCATTATACGGGAAAATACAAAATTATATTATTTTTGCATTTTATGAATATTAGAAAAAAATATCATTGGAGTGATGAAACATAATAAAAAATGGTCACAAGTCCTTGAAATTAGCATATTTTAATTCTTCACTTTTGTGATGAAATGAATCGTCATTATAGAGTTGAAATATTGAAAATGAAAATACATAAAATTACTACTTTTATTTAAAATGATTGCTATTAACTAAACTATAAATTCTTATAGGAATAATTTTTATCTATCTATATAAATAAGAATGAATTTTCAATTTTGTTAGTCTCGCTAGAACTTGAAAACTTCTGAACCGATTCGGCCAATTTCAGTCTTGAAATATTGATGGAAATCCAGGGAAGGTTTCTATAAAAACGAATCGCTAAAATATGTGTGTATATTTAATTACTTGCCTATTAGTTAATTAAGAATATTTCACCTTCGTATAGAATTAGTTCCAACGAAGTTACCTCACCGCTTTTAATAATTAAAACAAGTCATAAATTAATATGAAGGAAGTCGGGATGACAAGCGTCGGGCCTGCAAGTTATTGATTGAATAAAATTTATACTTATTAATTATAAGTATCGTTCTATACCCGAAACCAGAATATAATAAAAACTAAAAAGTACTTTCTAGTTTTTATTAAATTCTGGTTTCGACAATTAACACAATCATACGTACGATTGTCTTAATAATAATTGTCAGATCATCTTCATTTTGCTACAATCCTTTGTGTTCGCTACTATACTCACGTGGTAAAGTAGAAAACAATTTGATTTTATTATTAATTTTTCAATAAATATAAATAATTATTTAATAAATAATAATTATTATTATTATTGTAGTTTACCATGTGAGTGGAAATTAATTTCATGAATTGGCCACCCTAACCGAGTTGTGACGAGATTGTACGAGCGAAGTCTCGAGTTTTCGAAGAAAGAGATGGAGGTATAGAGTATTTTTTCTGTCGCAGATTATTGTGTATGAATCACGTTTTAATTATCATTTGTTTACAAAAAACAAACTTTTAAAGATTTTCTCTTTTCAATAAAATATGAGCTTACAATGGCTTACAACATTACATTAATGAATAAAAGACAATAATTATTATAATAATAAATAATTATCATTCATAAAACATAATATTAATACTTATTATGAATGGGTTTGGACTTTGGAGATTAGTAAATACCTATTTATGTAATCAATGAATGAAGATTTCAAATTTTAATGAATGAAATAATATGAATTAAGTAATTAATGAAATGTAGGCAGTAGGGGATATCGGGGATACTAGATCCGCACTGTTTTAATAATATAAATTTTATTTAATCGATAACTTGCAGGCCCGATGGTTATCGTTTAATTTATTGAGTTTAATTAAAAATTTGAAAGGAGAACCGGCAAAAATGTATGAAGTGTGGTACCCGGCCCAATAGACATAATTTATATCTGGTTTGAAAGGTATTCATATTCGCCGCCAGGCAGGTACGGACTTAACTCGACCGAGTAATATATATTTTTAATAAGTATTGACATTTTGTCATTATTGATTGTGGTAATGCTTATTAATATATTATTTACAGTTAGTATTTACTATAATGCACATTATTATTATTATTATTATTATTATTATTATTATTATTATTATTATTATTATTATTATTATTATTATTATTATTATTATTATTATTATTATTATTATTATTATTATTATTATTATTATTATTATTATTATTATTATTATTATTATTATTATTATTATTATTATTATTATTATTATTAATAGTTATGTTATAATGTTATAATTATTGTAATAATTGATATTATTACATTATTATTACTTACTAGCTGTCCCGGCAAACGTTTCTTTGCCATATTATATTAAGTATATCGCCCGTATTATTTTATTGAATTAGTGACTAAAATATAAGTATATCACCATGGCAACGTCAATCGCTAACCCGTGATCCGCGTCGCATAAACAATGGTCGCTCTTTATAGACAAATAATTTGCAATAAAATAAAATTGCGACTATAATTTGAGATTTAAACTATCCTATCTCTCAAGTTGGATCGAACTGCACATGGTGTGCGAATTTTATTATAATCGGTTAAGTTGTTTAGGAGTCCATTGAGGACAAACATTGTGACACGAGATTTATATATATTAAGATTATTATCTTATATATAATTATTATTTTTAACAAAAAATTAAAACCGACTTCCAAGGTAAAAACAATATTAATAGCATCCTTATAATATGAACTAAAAAGTATTAAATAATTTTTCCTATCTAATATGTAGTGCCTTTTCCCGAATTCGGCTAAACTTCAACTATTTCTGTACTCAATCTTCATCATTTTGAAGTCGGTACCAGATATAGCTGAATCTTTATTTCTTTGACAGAAAATTTGAAACTTTTGGAACTGGCACCGACTTCAAAATTATGAAGATTGAGTACAGAAATAGTTGAAGTTTAGCCGAATTCGGGAAAAGGCACTACATATTAGATAGGAAAAATTATTTAATACTTTTTAGTTCATATTATAAGGATGCTATTAATATTGTTTTTACCTTGGAAGTCGGTTTTAATTTTTTGTTAAAAATAATAATTTCACTCTTTTTAGTTACCTAGTAGGTAAACTGTTAGTGCCAATTCAAATTGTATAAAAAATAGTTTCATATTGTCTTCACTAGATGTCACTGTGACGCTCCTGTGTCGCGCTATCGCTTGTACGTAGAAGTTTTATATAGGTAGTTGTAACTTGTAACAGATCTTCGTTGTGTTGTTGAAAGTTTGTAAGCAACTGACGTCTGACAACTCAACAGTGAGCTTGGTGTGAGCAGTAAGCATTGAATTGACAACATAAATCATAATATTGAGTGGTAATTGATCTCGTATAATTGTTATTAAAGGTGAACGCAGATTTGGCCGCACCGCACGCACCGCAGTCGCCGCATTCGCAATTCTTCATATTATTATGAAGTTGCGAAGACTGCGGCGCGGGTAGGTAGGTATGCGAGCTTGCCTATAACTTCATATAAAGAATTCCGAATGCGGCGACTGCGGTGCGTGCGGTGCGGCCAAATCTGCGTTCACCTTAAGTTGACCTCCGTCATAGTCCGCGAATTTATAAGTGGTCGTCGGTGGTACTGCGTATATTCTACGTATCTTATTACAATTTGTTAAGACTGATATGAGTCATACGGCATACCCCAAGGCTTAAATATCAGGTAGATAGATAAATTTAAACAATACATTTAAAAAGATCTAAGTGAACACGTGCTGCAAAATGCTCGCAGCGCGGCATCACAATAGACATAACTACCAGTACTTCGACTGCTATGAGACTGACGAGTATTAATATCTGTCGTTTCTTTCGTGTTTCGCCAAGATAAGTTAAAGGCTGGCGCGCTGGCTGGTATAATTTAATTTTAAAAATAAGATTTTGAAATTGAATTCTGACAGTTTTCTTTGCATGTGCCAAAATATAAACAACTAAATTTGTAGGTTACGACCCTAGCGACGACTTTTGTCATAATACGTCAAACTTAAAAAAATTACATCAGTTCTAAGTCGGCATACTCTATCATTCTGTCTACTCTGGCGGCATGCCGCATGCCCTGACATTCCAGTTAGAACTTGAATACGATGTTTACGTACGCGTCGCCGCGCGCCGCCGCGCGCCGCGCGGCGACGCCGTTGCCTCTGCGGCGCCGACCGCCGTGTATATTAAACAGCCTATAATAATTGGTGTTGTTATGTACATAATTATTATTATTGTATCCATACCTATGCCTTGTACTATTATCTATTTTGTGCCATGAGACATTGGTGACCTTAACACGACGTGGTAATGATGATGATGACGATGATGATGATGATGAATTTGAATTGCATGGTAGTATATGCTTTCTGTTCTTAAAACAACGCCGAAACTCCCAAACGTGTATCTATAAAGAGTCAGGAGTTCTCTCAGCATCTTCGAAACCATGGTATACCTTGACCCAATATTTGACTTTTTGGTAGCATATTCTTAGTACACTTCACATAAAACCAAAATCACCATATGTTTCCATATAAATTTCGAGGAGTTCCCTCGATTACTCCTGGATCCCATCATCAGGTCACCACTTTTGTGAACATGGTACCAAATTGGAGTGAAACCTAATACAACAAAACAAAAATTTCGAAAATCGGTTCACAAACGGCGGAGTAATCGTTGAACATACAAAAATAAAAAAATAAAAAAAAAAAAAAAAAAAATATCCACAGCCGAACATATAACCTCCTCGTTTTTTGGAAGTCGGTTAAAAATGGATTTTCAAATGTGTTAGTCGCGCTAAAACTCAAAAACAGCTGAACGGATTGGACTGATTTTAGTCTTAAAATATTCGTAGAAGTACAGGGAAGGTTTTGAACTTTTTAAAGTGACACCACAGAGTACTATAATACTGGCGTAACAGAGAGACAATCGCCATACTTCATTTGGAACCCTTCTAACTCTAATACAGCGCCAGCACTAACGAGAGGAACTAACTCCACGCATAGTATTTAATATTGCTAAAATAACGTTTTTATCGCAATAGAACGACCGAGGAAAATGTGGAAAAACTGGGGGAAATTATTTGAAAGGGCTTATCTCTCGAACTACTGGAGCATTTTGTCTGTTATTTGGCACAGATAAGAAGTAGACCACGTGAAGAATCAAAGGCTATTTTTTGTTTGTAAAATATCTAATTTACGCGGGCGAAGCCGCGCGGAACGTCTCATTATTATATTTTTTCTATGAAATCTGTCGTTTTCATATCAGTATATCTCCGAACCCACAAAGATTTGGGTCAAGTCATCTAAAAAAACATTGGTGGCCATGGCAATACCTTTCTAACGACACTACTGCCATTGCTATTGGAGCGGGTACCAAATTGCCGGTTCTCCTTTGAGAAATACAATCTACAAGAATGTGAGACAAGCCGACAAGGAAAACATCCTAATTTCTAGATACTGGACATGGTATTATTTACAAAGTTATATAATTATAAGTTTGAAGATCTAACGGTCTAGAAAATTCAAGTTCATTCTACATTTTGGTCACATGTGAACAAACTTGAAACTAATAATAATAGCGCTCGACCCACGGGCCACGCGGGTTATACCTAATCAAAATCACGTTGCCCTTTCAAAGTTTCACTACTAAAACTTCTGGAAAAATCTAACTTGCGTCTGGAAGGGTGTATTTTGGCGCGAGCTCTTTTAGTTTGTTTTACAGTGTACCTAGGTATTTTTATCCCTGGATAATTAATTATATGACAAAGTTCGGTGAGAACTTGATACGTGAACAAATTAATTATTTTCTACAAGTATTTACGCAGCGCTAGGTACCAGAGAGACAGACACACGTACGGACAGACAGACTGACATACAGACAGGATACACATACAGACAGACAGGCGACAGCTGATATACAGACAGACATACATACAAACAGACAGACAGACAGGCATTCAGACTAGACAGACCAGTCACCACTCACCAGACAGTCATGTACTTTCGCATTTAGTTAAGGCGCTATATTGAAGTAATTTTACCGCAAGGGCAATTTTATACTTAATTTGTATAACTATAAAGTCGTGAAAACGCTGTGGTCAGAAGCTGTCGGCTCGCTCGGAAAACATGCGAAAAACGTAATTTTAATTATTTAAAAAATAACAAGGAGCATATTTTAAGCAAAATGCTTCTATACGATTTTGAGTTGCAAAGGTGTCTATCAATTAGACTAATTTCCTACAGTACATTTATTTTCGTTTAAAAATTATTTTAGCAAATTTCGTATTTTTAAGACGCTGACAACTGCCAATGACCTTGATCTCGCATCACTCTCGCACCTGTGTCGATTTTCATGCCAGGGAGACAGAGATGTGAAGTGTTCACTCCGTAACGTGGATAAATTTTTCGTTTGTTAGAGGAAAAAATAAATATTATGGGAAATCTAGATGTCAGAACCGAAAATTAAATCCGGCAATCTTTGGATTTTTGTAAAAGGTATCAAATAAACAAATTTTTTAAGCATAGATTGTATTATTACTTTAGTTAGAACTGTTTAAAGTTCCTGAAAGATGTGACTTTGGTATTTTTTTTCATCCAGTAGGAGAACATTATTTTATGATTTAAATTCGACAAGCTATTCCAAATATAATCAAAAATCACATATATTTTTTTTTGTGCCAATCAATGAAATACATACGTCTAGAAAACTGCACAAAGATGTCGAATTAGCAGCTGTCTTTCCCTTAAGTCTGAGGTCATTTCGATCGTGAAATGTATCGAGGCAAAATACATTAATCGTGTTTCTGGTTCTTCTCAAACCTAGATAAGGCTATGAAGATATGTATATCTCATTACCAGATTTGTAACATTTCTGAGGGTCCTATAGTATTAAGTCAAAAAGGACAGTTTTTTCAATATAGCGCCTTAAGTACTTATTTAAATATTTCGGAAAATAGTTCATACTAATCATGGGTAGACGTACAGAATAATTTGATAATGACTATTACCCAGGAATATAGCATACCTACACTCAGTGGGTTTCACGATTTGAGTTTTTTTTATTTATTATCATTGGTTTCACGTTTCTAATCTGCAAAATGTACGGTTCTCGTGATTTCTCTGGCGCATACAAAGTTGCGGACGCCAGACGACAGTTGACAATAAACAGGGGATCATCCATTCAACATTAAAATCAACAGCTGCAAATTGCAATTCATACAAAAACGTTTGTTGAATGTTGTGACTTGTGATTTGTGAAACCAGTGCATCGCGTCGCGTCGTATTGATCGCTTGCATCTGGACGAGGACGGATTTCGCTGGAATGTTCTAGAAACACCATGTTTATAGGTTGCCGCCTGCCGCGTGATTCATATTCGATTTTATTAATATATAAAACATGTTGCCACGTCTTGCCAACTTGTCATTCCCACTTTAATGTTTTCGTATGCGGTATGAATTATAATTTATAAAGCTGAATTTAGAGTCTAATTTATGATTGACGATGCTACCATGGTTATGCAGATTTCAAAATTTAATAAATATGCACTGAAGTACTTACCTACTACGTAGATGCTACGTAGTAGGTATAGTCCGTCGAGAAAGTGAAGAAATTAATAAGTGGCAGCATCGTAGTGTCATCCTTTTTTTCTTAGACTGATTTGAAAGGGATGACACTACGATGTTGCCACTTTATAATTTCTTCACTTTCTTGCTTGACAGACTATATTTATATTATGTCAGTGTAATTTGTAAATATGTAATGTTAAAATAAATGTACGGGCGCGGCGTCGGGCGGGTATGCATCCCGATTCCCGTGTATCTGTCGCAGTCATCTGGTTTAATCTGCGATTTGATTGAATGACTAGCGCATTCAATTAATGACACCATGAAGGGCCCTATCTCCCTAAATTAGAAGGTCGATTGTCTGTCAGTGCGAATATCGACGTAAATGACATTAAAATAACATTCATAACAGCGCGCCTTGTACGGTGGCGGTTACGACGCTCGCCGCGTCCATGATAGGGCGAAATAGGAGAAAAAAACCTTTTTAAGGCTTAATAATTAATATACTTAATACATAAGTATTTCAAAAAAGTAAAAAAACCAAATTATTAACTTATGTATTGCAAAGCAGTAGCAATGGAGTAAAGTGGTTTCATTCAACGATTTGGAGGTGATTTGGTTTTTTATTTCTTTATTATGTGATACCGATAGAAAAATATGGCAAAACCAAATTACGTATCATATCATGTTGATTACTAATTATTTTTTTCAGATATAATTTCTCTGTTAATGCCGATGAAAAATTGTTTCGTCTGCACGCTTTTTTCGAAAGAGCAGCCTTAAGGCCGTCCCCCGAGCAAACGACCTTGGCCATACATTTGCCGCGTTGCCGAGATCGCACCAAAACCCTATTTTTTTACTTATCTTAGTTCAAAATTGTCCTAAAAAAAAATTAAAACGGGGAATATGTAGTTTATGATATTGTCGATCTATTGGCGTGTGTTTAAAATAAAAGTAATTGGTAATTCCTAAGGAGATGCTGAATGTATGCTTGAATTTTAATAAATTGGTTTTACTTTGGAAGCTGAGTATATCATGAGCTACATAATAAACAAAAATAGAAAATTTAAAACGGGGAAAGAAATATTGATATACTGAAGATTATTGCTGTATTTTTATTATAACTTTGATGCTTTCAAATTATGAGTTTATAAGGCTTTAAATACGGTAAATTACGGAATCTCCGTAAGGAACGCCCTTAAGTCGAATGACTACAGTCTACAACAAATATGGCGATTGGCGTCAAACTTGGCTCGCACAGCTGATAGCACTGTGTTAATATTTTGTCGATTAATTTTACTCTAAAATGCTTTATATTTGTAATACTAATAAATAATAATGCGTGGATTTAGCTATTACTACCCCGTCAACGGCTACTTAAAAAATGTATAGCATCCCATTTAACGACTTCAGTCAATTGTCATTCAATGAATTCAGTACTAGTCATTCAGTCAAATCGCAGATTAAACCAGATGACTGCGGCATATCCAACTTTCCCTCGGCCCCTTACCCCAAAAATCTCTATTTCTTAAGTCATTGCATTACCCCCATGGCCCATACCCATAACATGTTGTCTTATTGTTATTATATCATCACATGTATTATTAGCACTCTATTAAATTTTTTTTTTCGGAATAAAATGTATTTTTATATTTTATATCCCGGGTCGTGCCGCATAATAGGTACTAATTCTGTTTTGCATGGTAAAACTGAAAAAGATTTTACCAAGGTGGTAGGTACCTAGACCCTAGTTTATTTTTAAATTGTGCCTGTCACCAATAAAGAGCTATCTACATAATATTATTAAAATCCTTTGAATCTAAATTTTTAAATATTATGTATTGTATAGGACATAGGTCTACACGTTCATTGCCACTACGATTTTCATGATGTCTGCTCGGATGCCGCCTACATTGTACGGCGGACTCGCCAGGCGAGTCGCCGGCACCGCAATATGAATTTAATCGACTCGCCACGCGGGTTTACTGACACTACGTAATGCTCGGGCCACACTAACGAGAAACGCCGTTAATTATCGCGTTAATTCTAAAACATGTTATAGCATTATCGCCTTTACATGCCATTAATTAAAGGCGATAATGCTATAACATGTTTTAGAATTAACGCAATAATTAACGGCGTTTCTCGTTAGTGTGGCCCGAACATCAGGGTGAATTCAACTTTTTGTTATTTTTGTGGCCGTTATGCTCGGGCCACACTAACGAAAAATGCCGTTAATTATCGCGTTATTTTAAAACATGTTATAGCATTATCGCCTTTACATGTCACTAATTAAAGGCGATAATGCTATAACATGTTTTAGCAAAAGTGTTAGGTGTTGTTGTGGAACTATTCAGCTAGTAAAAATGGCAAAAAACTCTTTGGATAAAATAAAAGATAAGTTTGTTTCGTAATTTAAGCAGTGGTTGACGGTTGTCAATTTTTTAAAATTTGGTTAGTGTTAATATTAGTTAATACGTGCTTTAGATTAAAATGTATTATTTTTATTGTGGATACAACGAATTTAATTGATAATATAATTAAAAAAGAATTTTTAAACAGTTAAAATCTGCCGAATCAAAAGATAACTTATTAATATGCAACAATAACTCAATGTCTATACGTGAAACAACATTTTACTACGTTCGAAATTTGTTAAGAAGTGCCTGATCGTTTTTTTACCATTACCATTTACCATAGACATTACGAATACATTACAAAGAACTGATTTTATTAAGATAATGTTATTATTGTTAAATGCTTACTATTTCGGCATAGTTAAGAGATTATGTTGATCTTATATTGATAATGTTACTGCAGTGATGAGTGAGTTGACTGAATAATAAATTACGTAGGTACTTATGTCGTTTATTTTTTGTTGTTAAGAGGCCGGGCTACCCTCAAAATTCTCATACATACGTAATACCAAAATCATTTTCTCATATGAAAATATTTAACATGTTTGAGTTATTTTTCAGCTTAAAATAGTAATTACCTAGGTTCCTGTACAAAAATTAACTTCAAAATATTTAAACACTAAAAAATTTTTTTTTGTGTATTTTTTTTTTTACTAAATTTACTACTATATATTTAAACACTAAAAATAGAGTAAAACACTAAAAAATATATAAATAAACAGTAAATTTACTACTAAATATTTCAACTCTAAAAAATATTTTTTAGTATTTAAATATTTTGTAGTAAATTTATTATTTATTTATATATTCTTTAGTGTTTACTCTATGTTTTAGTGTTTAAATATTTAGTAGTAAATTTAGTAAAAAAAAAATTATACGCAAAAAAATTTTTTTTAGTGTTTAAATATTTTGAAGTTAATTTTTGTACAGGAACCTAGGTAATTACTATTTTAAGCTGAAAATTAACTCAAATTAGTATAGATGATACTAATCTATACTAATATTATAATTGGGAAGAGTTTGTTTGTTTGTTTGAACGCGCTAATCTCAGGAACTACTGGTCCGATTTGAAAAATTCTTTTACTGTTGGACAGCCCATTTATCGAGGAAGGCTATAGGCTATATTTTATTACGCTAAGACTAAGCGAGCGAAGAAATAAAGGAAAATGTGGAAAAAAACGGGGGAAATTATATGAAAGGGCTTATTTGAACGCGCTAATCTCAGGAACTACTGGTCCGATTTGAAAAATTCTTTCAGTATTAGATAGCCCATTTACTGAGAAAGGTCATAAGCTGTATTTTATTACGCTAAAACTAATTGGAGCGAAGAAATAGAGAAACATGTGGAAAAAACGGGGGAAATTATATCAAATTGCTTATTATCTTAAGAACTGCTGGAGCAATTTTTATGTTATTTGGTAAACATGAAGAATAGATCACGTGAAGAGACAGGCTATTTTTTGCGGAAAAATATACGGTTGCGTGAAATTCCTAAATTATGCAAGCGAAGCCGCGCGGAACATCTATATATAATAAAATCGTAGGAATGTCAATTCTGTATATTATTTAATATTTTTGTATAATAAATAATACTTGGGATGCGTCATTTGATCTATTATGCTAACGCGGACGAAGTCGCGGGCAACAGCTAGTGTTAAATATTTTCGTATGAGAAAATGATTTTGGTATTATGTATGAGAATTTCGAGGGTAGCCCGGCCCCTTAAGTTTGTATACAATATCCTGTTATTTCCAAAGATATCTTTAATAACTTTCATGTGTTTAGGCCCTAAAAACCCCAAAATTTAGGGTTCCGTACTCAAAGGGTAAGAACGGGACCCTATTACTAAGACTTCGCTGTTTGTCCGCCTGTCTGTCTCCAGGCTTTATCTTAAAAACCACTCTAACTAAACTTCTGAAATTTTCACAGATTGTTTATATCTGTTGTCGCTATAACCACAAATACTAAAAACAAAATAATATTATTAATATTAAAGAGGGGCTCTCATACAACAAACGTGATATCAATAATTGCAACAGTTAGGCACTTGAAATTTTCACAAAAGCCTCATTTATATGCGTAATTTAATAATTAATAATAATTTTTAAATAAAATAAACATTGAAGGGGGGCTCCCATACAAAAAAAAACATAATTTTTGCTCTATAAAAAAACCCTTCGTGCGCGAGTCCGACTCATATTTGTCCGATTATTTTAAATTTTATTTTAGTTTGTCGGAAAAGTATTAATTATACATTAAAATAACGAAAAACTATAAAATAATTTGATATTCGTCAGTAATGTTTGTCGCATTTAATACACAAATTACACTTTCTTATTATTACACTTGTCTTTTAATTCAAAAAATACCTTCAATAAAACGTTGTTTTAAATCTTATACAACCAAATGAATAAATGGTTATAGTCGTGAAGCACAATAAAAATGTTGTAAAAGCCATTTACAACTAGATTTTTTGTAGTAAAAGCCATGCGATCTCTGAAACAATTGAATGTAGAATATTTTGAGTTTCTATATAGTAAACTACCCGAAAATCTAAGCTTAATGAGCTATAGTGGTTTATTATAACTTCAAAGAATAAAAAAAATGCGTGAAACAAAATTACGATTTTTGTTTTCTGGCCGTACTGTAAAATGGCTATTTGGCTTTTACGTTTCTACCCAGAGGGGTCGATATATTTAGTCTAAACCAGTATTTCCCAAAGTGTGGGTCGCAACTTACTGGTGGGTCGCGGGTAGATTTTGGGTGGGCCCTGAAACTATAGGACGATAAATTTGTCGTACTCGTTCAATTGTCATCTTACTCGTTCGTTCGTCGTCGTGGGTGCGTGCGGTACGGGGGCAACGCAAATGTAATTGTAATTTGAAGTAAGTACCTAAGGCTGTCGTCAGATGATGATAATAATGGTGAACTACGATAAGAATTAATGGTGCGGCAGCAACATATCGCTGTTTTTTTTGTCTTCATGACACAAGGTGGGCCGAGAACTTTAAACTTTCTTGTAGATGGGTCGCGGTCCCGACAAGTTTGGGAAACACTGGTCTAAACTATAATTTTAAGCAGAAAAGACGGATGCATTTTGGAAATATTAGTGAAAAGCACTGAACCCGCCAGGCGAGTCGTCGGCATTGGAATCAAATTTACGTGAACTCTCCGGGCGAGTCGGTGGCATGTTTTAACCGATTCAGTGCGGATGAAACGGGAGCCGTGTCATACACGTTTTTAACGTGTGGCGTATGACACGTGAGCCGTGTCATTTAAAAAACGATTGTATCTCCTTCAAATTACACTTTAGAAGGGTCTACTCTGAACAAAATCCTCTTAATTTTCCACGTAGAATAAGCCTATACGTTTCGCCTCTGAATATTCTGTAAATTGAAAAAAATTAGGGGCCGTCAACCTTTTTCAAAGGTGCATTCATTTTGAATTACACGGCAGCCGCGTCTTATGGGTTTTTAACGTGTGGCGTATGACACGTGAGCCGTGTCATTTAGAAAGCGATTGTATCTCCCTCAAATTACACTTTTGAAGGTTCTACTCCGAACAAAACCGTCTTAATATAAAATATTCTGTGAATTGTAAATGATTTGTTGATGATGATGATTAATGTAATCAGCATAGTAGCTTATGATTTTGGTATTTTAAACAACAGCGAAACTCCCAAACACGTATCTACAGGGTGCAATTAAACCTTCCTGCCAAATTTTGAGGTATTGATCCTTGTTATAAATAAAAATACACGTATTTTTTCTTTTATAGTCACTCAGTACTAAAATGTTGAGAAATAGCTTCCGAAAGTTATCCTAAAAAACACTACAATTAATGGACACGATGCGTCGGCCGCGCGTCATATGCCCCCGCGCGCGCGCCTCATCCCGCGCACCCCCTCTCAATCCCCCGCGCCGCGAGTGACCGTTCTGCAACGATTTTAAACGGGATAAAATATGTCATTGAAAAAAAATATAACACCCAATTTTTTTTTTGGTTAAATGCGTCCATTTAACCAAAAAAAATTGATCCTCCTAATGATACTTAAGCCCTGGGAAAAAATCGACAGGAAGGTTTAATTGCACCCTGTATAAGGAATCAGCAATTCTATTCAGCACCTTCGGAACCGTGGTAGTGTAGTACAAAATTTTACTTTTTGGTAGTATCTTATCATAACACATCCCATAAAACCAAAATAACCATATTATGTTCCCATTTGATTTTTAAGAATTCCCCTGGATCCCTCATGGTTCCCATTGTCAGACCACCACTTTTGTGAAAATGGTACCAACTCGGAATCGGATCAATCGAAACAAATACCCTATAAATCATCAAAAGAAAATTTTTGAAAATCCATTCATATACGGCGGAGTAATCGTTGAACACACATAAAAAATATCCACAGCCGAACGTATAACCTCCTCCTTTTTGGAAGTGGGTTAAAAAAACTTAGCTTCGAACTTCTTTAAATTTATCTACGAACGTATAATTTACATCGGAAACCCAGATCTATTTAATATACTCATTTTTCTAACTTTGAAACCTACCAAAGGTTTGCAAGATCTGAATAAAAAAATCGTTTACCTGCCATTTTCAGGTTTACACTTACTAAAACTACTCGAAATCAACTTAAAAACGTATAGCCTTCCGTCAATAACAATGGTTTGGGCTCAACTAAATAAATCAAGTGAATACAGGCGAAAAAAACAAGAAAAACAATAAACCTTTTTGAACGTGGCGGGTGTCATCTACTTCTATGGCGTATGACACGGCTCACGTGTCACGCGAAAATTGTATGCCGCCACGGCTGAAAGTCTTCAAAAATGTGCGCCGCATTGAATCGCTTAATGTATGTGTAATTACTAATTAATTGAAGCGTCCACAGACCACGCCACACCCGCAGTAAGCCCACTGCCCACATTATCTGTCACACACTTAATTACAGTTAGGTAATTATTACTATTATTAATATAATAATAATAATAATTGATGTATTTTGATAGGATATTAAACTGAATCATATTACGGTATTAAATTTTAAGTATTAATTAATTTATTATTATTACAAAAATTATACTGTGTGGTTTATATTACATGGCAGCAATGTCTCTGTAAAATTACCGTACCAACAGATAAAAATAGCTAAGTAGGTTGGGTCTCTATCCTTAATCTGTGGGTTGGGTTATGGAGGTACGTACTATGGAGGTAACCTTATATTTTGACAGTTGATAATGTTACTCTTTCTAACTAACGATTCAGTAAGTTGAGTGAAAGAGAATGCTCATATCGGTGTGTAAACGTCAAAAGTTTGTAATGTTATGTCCTACCTAATAGGACATAACAAAGGAGTCGGTCTGCAATATTTCATGTTTAAAAAGTGCTGATAAAAGTGTTTAGTGAACGTTAAATACAATTTCTTGTTGGGTTTTGTGGTTCCGCTGTATAATAAACAATAAAAACGGCCAAGGAATGCCTCAAACACGTGGATTTAACATAACATGCGTAAGTTTTCAACAAAGTTTTTTGGGCTCATCAATCGGTATTTTTGTAAGCTAAAAAGAAAATTTAAAAGTTTAATAATCCCATAATCATGCTATATAAGGCATTAGTGATAAAAATGTTACGTCAAGTAATAATTTGGCTACAAATTTTGCATAGCTTTTTACGTGTACTTTAGCTCAATGTACTTTAGGGATGCATCTTACTTGAAGTGTAGTTTATCGATAAAAATAATATTGTCATGGACTAAATTATTTTTTTCAGGATTTGAAAATGCTTCATAATAGACGACGAACAGAAATATTTAGACGCAAGTTTCAAGCAAGTTTTTTATCCTTACTCATGAAGGCATCACAATATTGGGATTATCATTTCAAACAAGTTTGAAACAATGATTTTATTGAAATAAAAAAAGTTCAAACGGAGAGCAAAATAATTGCATGATCAACAGCTCTCACACCTCCCCCTGTAAGTACCCAATTCGTTACTTAGATCTACTTTTTGAAATTTTATCCTGGCATATTTACTCTTTTTTAATAAGTAAAATGTAAAAATTTACTAAAGTCATAATCATTTAATAAAATAAATTTAATACCTCGAACATCGAATTCCAGACACAATAGATATTCAGTTGTTATGCGGCACCTGGGTTCCGCTTGGGGCTTGATGGGTTAAGCATGGAAAAGTTATATAAAGAATATTGCCCCGTATATAATATAACACGTTCATATAATATATTTTATACTTTAGTATTAAGTATATCTAATGACACTAAACCAACTATATTTTTTAGGTTATTGGAATGCTTCTAAAGAAAAGTTCAATATGGTGGTGACGGAGAGATCTATAACGAAGATAATATTATTTTTAAGTTTAGATTATAACCGAGAATTCTGGTGAGATGGAGTGGGGAGGGATGGTATAAGTGAGGAAAATTCCCCTTTATCACTCCCACCTTCAGGAGACCCCCCGTTAAGGAGACTGTTGTCGACTGTTTTCAGTGTTTTCGAGGCATACTAAGGTTAGCTAAACTTCATATTTTTATAATATTAATTTAAGTACTCAATATTCGTATACTCGCAGTTAAGCATTGATTTTGGATCAACCCACATTTTTTAAAGTTATGGATGCCGTTTTAAATAATCTAAAGAACATGACTGCATTCATATCTCAATATGTAATTTTTTGTAGCATGATACGCAAATGCAGTCATCAAACAGAGTCTAATAATTATAAAGCAGACAACCTTCCCTGTGAACCATATTTAAAAATTGCTAATTTCATATTTTACATATCTGTTTTTTACATCTTTATTATTTTTCATATGAATATAAGGGTTATTTTATGTACTTTTATTCCCTTTATTTTAAAACCTGGCTACGCCTGTGGTTGAGTTTGAGTATTGATAACTAAACAAAATATTTTTTTAGGATCAAGAAATGCTCCTAAAAAAGAGGTCAATGTGATGATGATGATGACTATTGAGCACCTTTATGGAGTTTAATATTATATTTACTTCAAAAGCTGCAACCAAGAACATAATATTCAATAAAACCTTAAATGTTTAAATATTTTTCATTTTATTTCTATATAATACACATATAAAGGTAAAATAAATTAATGCACCTAGGCGTTTTTAAAATGACATAAATGAGTATGACTGACATTAATTCTATAAATATTTCTTTGTTAATAATAATTGTTATTAAACAAAAATTGTTGTAATATATTTTTATTGTTAATAGTTAAGTATAATGAAATAAGTATACAGGGTGTAACAAAAACAAGTGATAATACTTTAGGGTGTGTATGTGTTTCCTGTAGAGAGTTCATTGTGAAAGTAGCAGCGCTGAAAGACCAAAATTTTTTTTCACTTTTGTATGGGCAAGGGCCCGAGCGTCACGAGTTTCCCCATACAAAAGTGAAAAAATTTTTTAGTCTTTCAGCGCTGCTACTTTCACAGTGAACTCTCTACAGGGAACACGTACGCATCCTAAAGTATTATCACTAGTTTTTGTTACACCCTGTATATTTTGTTCTTCTGTTGTGTTTTAATATAAAAAAAGACGGGTTGCACTCCGGAAGTGCCGGCAGAAGTGAAAACTTGATTATTAACATTGTGCATTTTTAATACATTTTTTATGAAAATCGATTAAGTATTAAAAAATCGATTTTTTAATTAATCGAAACTCTTACAATCGATTAAATTTTTAACCCATTTTTATGAAAATCGATTTAAAAAAAACGATTTTTGAAGTGAAAACTTCTTAGCTTTGAGCACTTTTGTGGGATGGGTAAAAACTGTGAAACTCGCGCCAGATTTTCGTGTTGATCGAAAAACCATACAAAACGCGTAAGACGGTTGGAGAGTAGTGTTTTGTGTCGAAATCGAACTCGAACGAAATGTACAGTCGGGGAAATGAGTTGTTTAGCAGAAATGTACAGTCGGGGAAATGAGTTGTTTAGCAGAAATGTACAGTCGGGGAAAATTGTGCTAAGCAGAAATGTACAGTCGGGGAAATGAGTTGTTTAGCAGAAATGTACAGTCGTGTGCTAAGCATAAATGTACAGTCGGAGAAATGAGTTGCTTAGCAGAAATGTACAGCGGGGAAATGAGTTGTTTAGCAGAAATGTACAGTCCGGGAAATGAGTTGTTTAGCAGAAATGTACAGTCGGGGAAATGAGTTGTTTAGCAGAAATGTACAGTCGGGGAAATGAGTTGTTTAGCAGAAATGTACAGTGGGGGAAAATTGTGCTAAGCAGAAATGTACAGTCGGGGAAATGAGTTGTTTAGCAGAAATGTACAGTCGGGGAAATGAGTTGTTTAGCAGAAATGTACAGTCGGGGAAATGAGTTGTTTAGCAGAAATGTACAGTCGGGAAAATGAGTTGTTTAGCAGAAATGTACAGTCGGGGAAATGAGTTGTTTAGCAGAAATGTACAGTCGGGAAAATGAGTTGTTTAGCAGAAATGTACAGTCCGGGAAATGAGTTGTTTAGCAGAAATGTACAGTCGGGGAAATGAGTTGTCTAGCAGAAATGTACAGTCGGGGAAATGAGTTGTTAAGCAGAAATGTACAGTCGGGCAAAATTGTGCTAAGCAGAAATGTACAGTCGGGGAAATGAGTTGTTTAGCAGAAATGTACAGTCGGGGAAAATTGTGCTAAGCAGAAATGTACAGTCGGGGAAATGAGTTGTTTGGCAGAAATGTACAGTCAGGGAAATTAGTTGTTTAGCAAAAATGTACAGTCGGGGAAATGAGTTGTTTAGCAGAAATGTACAGTCGGGGAAAATTGTGCTAAGCAGAAATGTACAGTCAGGGAAATGTGTTGTTTAGCAGAAATGTACAGTCGGGGAAATGAGTTCTTTAGCAGATGCGCTGATTAAGGCCGCGTTTCCACCTGCAAGACAACTGTCGCGAGAAGTGTCTGACAGTCTGTCTAACAGCAGTTTTTTTTTCGATTGTCAATATTTTTTAATCGATCGATTAGTGGCGGCCGAAAAGGAAGATCTTCCGACCGAGAGAGATAGCATGCTCGGTCAGGCCGAAGCCCCTGACGTCATTTCAGACGTTGTATATATCTTGCCGTTCGCCGAAACTTCGATAGCGCGATGTAGGATTGTTAGGCGAATTGTGGGTACCGCCACACCACTCCCCCCCCGAAGACCTGTGGTATTCTTCAATGCGCGTGTGTTGTCAGGTGTGGGCCGAAGCTACGCGTGCAATGACCAGGAGAGGGACCCCGTGCTCTGCTTGCTGACCGGTCGTTGTAGCCTATGGCTGCCCCGTTCAAGCCAGACACGGGTTCGACCGGCGCGGACCTCCAACGCGGCTTATGGTTGAGGCGACCCGGTTATGCTTGATGTCTGCTGACGTGGTGCGGAGGGTCGGGGAGTGTTGATGATGATTGATGTCCATGATGGAGAATGCGTGTTCTTGTCGGTGGTCACCAAATTAACGTTGTTAGCGGCGGCCGAAAAGGAAGATCTTCCGACCGAGAAAGATAGCATGCTTGGTCAGGCCGAAGCCCCTGACGTCATTTCAGACGTTGTATATATCTTGCCGTTCGCCGAAACTTCGATAGCGCGATGTAGGATTGTTAGGCGAATTGTGGGTACCGCCACAAGGTCAACTTGGGGAAGACCGTCTGGGGGGTAAGTGCATCTAGCGGCAATAACTTCCATATTTTAACGACTAGATTCATATGGCTCAGTGGGTAAAACAGTATTGCAGAGTTTGTTTGATCTAAGAAACAGGCATGTCGGTACTAAGTAGCTGTTGCAAAAAAAACGATCGGCAATTTTTTTCCCCTTTTGTACTCGTATTCGGAGTGTAAGTCTCTGCCAAAAAAAATAAAAAAGTGGCAAGGAAAGGATTTTTTGGAGTTTCTTGGATTGCGTAAGTAATTTAGTGATCATTTTACTTATTACTGGTGTTCAATTCGTTAATATCGGTTTAATTTGGTTATTATCACCTGCAAAATATTTCTTACCTAAAAGTGTAATAGTGGGGAAGTCGGTCTAGCTTGCGTAAGGAAAGGCCGTCATATGCCGGTCTTACCTTCAACCAGATATTGTCAACCTTTTCAAACCTACTAGATAGCATTGCCCATAAAGTGGCCTAGTCATAAGTATCCTCGAAACCTGACCTCCACCACCGAAAAATTATGATTTTGGGCTCATAACTTTACAAGTAAATATGTTCTTTTATAACGTTGTTTTATTACGGATCACCCATGTCAAAAAAATATTTGATAGCCCTGAACCCAAACACATGCCGGACTTGCCCCAATTTTTTTTTTACTCAATAAAAAGTGAATGAGGCTTTAAGATTATAACAGCTTAGTTTCTTCTTCAATACCTCCTACTTACAGATGTCACTATCTGGTTTTTAGTCTGTTTAGTGTACATTCGATGTCGAAAATCGCCTTTAGACGGACTTGCCCCAAAGACGGGGAAAGTCCGTCTACAAGATGTTTCTTTGAAATATCAACTATATTTTCCACACAATTAATGCGTGGGGACACCTAACGTCTGTATTAGGTTTATAAAAGATTTCTTTGCCATCTACTGTGAACACCTTCTTTCTAGAGTCATTACAAAAGAAATAGGGGCAGCTCAAGGCCAACTTCAAATAAAGTATGCCGGTTTTACCCAAGTTGGCCATATAAGGGTTTCGATTAATTAATTAAAACGATCGTTTTTTTATTATTATTTTTAAATCGATTTTCATAAAATTGGGTTGAAAAAATAATGCACAACGTTAATAATCAAGTTTTCACTTCTGCCGGCACTCCCGGAGTGCAAACCATCTTTTTTTTTATTAATCGAAACACTTACAATCAATTCGAGTTCGAGTTCGACACAAAACACTACTCTCCAACCGTCTTACGGTTTTTCCAAGGTTTTTCGATCAGCACGAGAATCTGACGCGAGTTTCACAGTTTTTACCCATCCCACAAAAGTGCTCAACGCCGCTAAAGAAGTTTTCACTTCAAAAATGTTGATTTTATTGATATATACCGGTATATGCGGTCACCAAATGGCGGACCACGGTCCGCATCCGGACCGCCGACCCATTGTGTGCGGACCAAGCATGTTCAAAGATGAACTTCGTTTAAAATAAATTTCGATGAACATCTCCAGGATTTAATACCAATACGCATTACGCACTAATGTGCGTCTGCACGTCTTTTTGCGTTTGCGGCATTACGCACATTAGTGCGTAATGCATATTGGTATTATTCACTCGAAACATCAGAAATCGCTACAAAAATTGTCACTTTTCTCATTGATATTATATGTAAATAAATATTAAATATTTTTGTAAGTTCCGTAATTACCTTTGTTTATAGTTTTTTAAATGTGTGGACCGCGAAGGTCATTTGACCCTATTTATGCAATATGAGTCCAATCCACACCATTGCCAAAATTGAGTTAATAATGCAGAAGTATTCCAAAATGGACCTTTTATCGACCCTATGAAGATCATGCCAATCTAACAATTTTGGCAGAACAAAACATTTTCACAACAAAGTTACCAACTAACAAATTAATGAGTATTGTTTTTTTTTAAAGATCCAAGCTGCAAGGTCCCTTGAATTTTTTTTAAATTAGGCAAGTAGAATCATGCGGCTTGGTTCTCGTTTGCATATTAAAAAATGCTTACTTCTTAATATTTTACAAAGATTCACGTCAGTCACGTGGCTGGTTTTTTGTTGATATAAAGGCGACGGGTCATTGTGACCCAGGCCCGACACGACACAAAATTACTCCTGCGTAACTGGCCTGGTTTTATTGAAACCAGAGTGGTCTTGTATATCGCGCACACACTTGGGCACTATAAAATTACTCCTGCGTAATTGGCCTGGTTTCATTGAAACCAGACTGGTCTGGTTTCAATGAACTGGTATTGCGCACACACGACCGTTACGACACGATCGTGTAGAGGGGAAAAATCCAGGAAGAACAAGCCGAAGAACCCCATATCCAGGACAAACAGATGCTGAGCTATAAGCACTCAAAGTTTGACATTGACAGCTCGGCAACTGTCAAACGTCGAACAAAAGCGGCCATAACCCCGCTCCCAATAGGCCTAGAGGAACGGGGTTTCTTCTAACATCAAAGGCAACACCTCGGCTACCTCCTCCCTGAATTTGAACTAAATCGGAGACATCAAATTTTGTCTCAATTCTGAGGCCAGGATCGAATTGAGGAGAAACATACAGGAAGAACAAGCCGAAGAACCCCATATCCAGGACAAATACTTGCCGAGTTACAAGCATTCAAACTTTGACATTGACAGCTCGGCAACTGTCAAATGTCTTACAAAAGTAGCTATAACTCCGCTCCCAATAGGCCTAGAGGAATGGGGTTTCTTCCAACCTCAAAGGCAATACCTCGGCTACCCCCTCCCCGAATCTGGACTAAATCGGAGACATCAAAACTTCAAGGACGAATCTTCTACTATACTTACAATACTTTTAAATGAGTAATGTAAAATTTGTCCATTACAGTATGTAATGGACAAATTTTACATTACACATTATTTGCATTTAATGGACAATGAAGGTCCGATAATGGCTCATTATTTTGTAAAATGGCAATGTAAGATACTCCATTACTATTTTTTTGTATTATTATTACTATTTTTTACATTAAGATTTTTGCAACGTTGCTTGAAACCATCACAACTAATGCGAAAGTGTGTCTGTCTGTCTGTCTGTCTGTCCGTCTGTCTGTCTATCTGTCTGTCTGTGTGATATCTCTTCACGCCCAAACCACTGAACCGATTTTGCTGAAATTTGGTATGCAGATACTTTGAGTACCGGGAAAGGACAATTCATCCCGGAAAAATGCACGGTTCCCGCATGATAAACGAGTTTTGGCGAAACGGAGTTGCAGGCATCATCTAGTTTTAAACATCCTTGTAAAAACCAGAAAAAAGTAGGAGCGCCACATTATATCAGGTAGGTACTTACTGCCGAAGCATACAACAAGATATATTTAGGATATGCTCAACTAGATAAAAAAAATATATTAAGTTTTAAATCTAAATTATATATTTTTTTCATTTCAACCTTTTTTTAGGGAATATAAGCAACAATATAAACTAAAAATAATGTATATATATATATTTAATTCTATTACTACATAACCGAAAGAAAAAAATGCCGGTTTTCTTCAAAATTTGAAAGTTCATGAGGCCTCAGTTTATTTAAAAGCAAACTTTATAAGTTAAAATCGTTGTTTTTATAACTAATTAGATGTTAGACATCCAAATCGGGTGCACAGATCTCATGCACGAAAATCCTGTTGACTTGTGTAATAAATCTAAAGAGATGGTTCGCTTTTGATTACATGTATCCCACACTAATATAGTTTTGCTAAAAGGAACCCTCCTGTTTTTGTTTAATTTTTGTTGGAAATAGTAGTAATTTTTAACATATTTATGTTTGTACGCATAGAAAAAATTACCAAATATACTATTGTAAATTACCTTTACTTAAAATAACAATCAGTTTTAAAGAATACACAATTTTAATAAAAACGGCTTTTTGTCAGAACTGTCATCGTGTGGGTTGAGTCCGGTATGCATAAATAAGTCCATTTCATGTCTTAAAATGGACCCCGAGCAAAACTAATCGGTGACCTCTGATATATAGGTACTCTCCGGACAAGCCTTCGCGAACCGTGACTTATGGAGTACTTATATGTATATTTTTAACTAGGTATTTGTGTGATTTATAAAAATACTTATATAAATAAAATAAGAAAGCGACGTCTTATTTAATGAGCGTAATACCTACCTATATCTTATATTGAACAATCGGGTCGCATTTATAACCTCCTTTTTATGTCGCTTAGTAAGAAATGTTAAACATAAAAATGGTCTACTCTTGGTCGATAGTGTAATTTTATTTTGAGTTTTTATCGATATACAAGCATGATACGCCCATCCCTACACGCACAGTACGGCAATGTACACAAGCATAAAATGGCCACGCGCTGGCGGGCTAAGAATCCATCTTCTCTATCCTTAATCTGTGGGTTGGGTTGTACCAAAGGCGTGGTTGCACAAAAGTCAAAGTTATGGTTAAAGTTAAATATTATGGCGTCCTTTAGCTTTAACTTTAACGGGAAAAATTGACAGATGTCGTATGAGCATAATATGGGGTGTTTGGACGTCATATTTAACTTTAACCAGAGATCTGACATTTTGCACTGTGGTTAAAGTTATAGTTAAACTTAGTTGGTGCAACCCAGTCTTAGTAATTACTAAAATACTTATTACTTAGGGGCTAGGGCCTGTTTCACCGCTTCCTGATAAGGCTATCCACCACTTAATTAACTTGATAGATAAGAGTATGGAGAATCTGTCAAATAAGCCTATCCAACACCTTATCAGGAAGTGGTGAAACAGCCAGGCCCTAATAATTTTTAAGAGACAAGAAAAAATTAATAAACATGTTTCAAATAGTAATTCTAAAGCTGATTGAAATATTAGTAAGATAAGTTTTACTTAAAAGCATGACATTCCTCAAATTATAGAATAGAAATGAAGTTACTGATTGAAAATAGTTAAGATCTTTACTTTTCCCTAATGCAAGGTGTAAAATATAATGAAAAAAAACAAAATTTGGCATAAAGGTATTTTTATTTTTGGAACAAAAAATATCTTAGATGATATTGTTTTAAGGAATTGTTACAACACAATCATACAGCTTAAAATATACTGCAAATTAATTTTCTTTCACAGTACGTACACAAGTTAACATGGAATTCAACTAAATCAGTCTTTGGCTGCACACTCGATGCACATTCAAAAATTCATAGGCGGATTGTTTAGTCAACCTCCTCCATGCGAGACGCATCATCAGCGTCTCCCTCTAGTGGGGGAACATCACTGGCACTGGTCTCTTCGGCCTGGATCGGCTCGTCCTCATCAATGCCGAGACCGAGCTTGATCATTCTGTAAATCCTAGATGCGTGGACCTGGGGCTCATCGAGGGTGAAGCCAGACGAGAGCAGGGCGGTCTCGTATAGGAGGATGACTAGGTCCTTCACCGCCTTGTCATTCTTGTCAGCCTCGGCCTTTTGTCTGAGGGTCTCGATGATCGAGTGGTCGGGGTTGATCTCAAGGTGCTTCTTGGCAGCCATGTAGCCCATAGTGGAGGTGTCTCGGAGAGCCTGTGCCTTCATGATACGCTCCATGTTAGCCGACCAACCGTACTGAGCCGTGACAATACAGCACGGGGACTCTACTAGCCTGTTCGAGACGACAACCTTCTCAACTTTACTGTCGAGAATGTTCTTCATGACTTTGCAGAGATTTTCGAATTTGACTTTGTCCTCCTCGCGCTTCTTCTTTTCCTCCTCGTCCTCTGGCAGCTCCAGACCCTCCTTGGTGACAGAGACTAGATTCTTGCCATCATACTCCCTCATCTGTTGCACTACGTACTCATCGATGGGCTCGGTCATGTAAATAACTTCGTAGCCCCGTTTCTTGACCCTCTCTACGAACGACGAGTTGGCTACTTGATCCCTGTTTTCCCCGGTGATGTAGTAGATGTGCTTCTGGTTATCCTTCATGCGAGATACATATTCTTTGAGCGAGCACACCTCATCTCCAGAGGCAGACGTGTGGTAGCGGAGCAGGTCGGCTAGCTTGGTGCGGTTCTGCGAGTCCTCGTGGATGCCCAATTTCAAATTCTTGCTGAACTGCTCGTAGTACTTCTTGTAGTTCTCCTTGTCCTCGGCGAGCTCCTCGAACAGTTCAATGCATTTCTTGACCAAGTTCTTCCTGATAACCTTGAGAATCTTGTTCTGCTGGAGCATCTCACGAGAGATGTTCAGGGGCAGGTCCTCGCTGTCCACCACACCCTTGATGAAGTTCAGGTACTCTGGGATCAGGTCGTCGCAGTTGTCCATGATGAACACCCTCCGGACGTACAGTTTAATGTTGTTCTTGCGCTTCTTGTTCTCGAAGAGATCGAAAGGTGCCCGTCGCGGGACGAACAAGAGGGCGCGGAACTCGAGCTGACCCTCGACGCTGAAGTGCTTGACGGCCAGGTGGTCCTCCCAGTCGTTGGTGAGGGACTTGTAGAAGTCGCCGTACTCCTCCTGGGTGATGTCGTCGGCGTTGCGGGTCCAGATGGGCTTGGTCTTGTTGAGTTCCTCGTCCTCTGTGTACTTCTCCTTGATCGTCTTCTTCTTCTTCTTCTTGTCCTTGGCGTCCTCGTCCTCGTCCTCGCCGACATCCTCGATCTTGGGCTTGTCGTCCTCCTCCTCATCCTTCTTCTCCTCCTCCCCCTCGTCGTCCGACAGCTCCTTCTCGCGCTCCTTCTCGACCATCAGCTTGATGGGGTAGCCTATGAACTGCGAGTGCTTCTTGACGATCTCCTTGATTTTGTGCTCCTCCATGAACTCGGCCAAGTCCTCCTTCACGTGCAGCACGATCTTGGTGCCGCGGCCGAGCGGCTCGCCGGGATCGGGGCGCACGGTGAACGAGCCCCCGGCGGCCGACTCCCACATGTACTGCTCGTCGTCGTTGTGCTTGGAGTGCACGGTCACTCGGTCGGCGACCAGATAACACGAGTAGAAGCCCACGCCGAACTGACCGATCATGCTGATGTCGGCGCCCGCCTGCAGGGCCTCCATGAAGGCCTTCGTGCCGGACTTGGCGATGGTACCCAGGTTGTTGACTAGATCGGCCTTGGTCATGCCGATACCCGTGTCGATGATGGTCAGCGTGCCCTCGCTCTTGTTGGGGATGATCTTGATGTATAGCTCCTTGCCGCTGTCGAGCTTCGACGGGTCGGTGAGGGACTCGTAGCGGATCTTGTCCAAGGCGTCGGACGAGTTGGAAATCAATTCTCGCAGGAAGATCTCTTTGTTGGAGTAGAATGTGTTGATGATGAGTGACATGAGCTGGGCGATCTCCGCCTGGAAGGCGAAGGTCTCCACCTCCGCTGGCTGTGTTTCCATTTGTTCCGGCATTTTGAGGTTATGTATCCAATGAAATTATAATTTACCTCAGATTTTTAATAGCGTAGATGCCTTCTTTGATTAACTCTCTTCTTTGTGCTAAATTAATACACGCACGTGGAACAGAGATTCAGCGCACTGAGAAACACTCGTATTATCGCGGTTTACAATTTCTATATGCCGCGAAAACGCACAGTCAGGCCGTTTATATAGCTTTGAGTCGAGAGCGACATCTGTGAGCGAATAGAATATTCTAGATTTGGAGCGCTAAAATTCCAGGGGTAACAAACTTTTCGGGCGTGTCACTTGTTTTTTTATACGTAAGTTTCAAAATTACTTTATACGTATCATCATAAGGAAATACGTCATTATTTATTTATTCTACACTGAGACTCATTTTTATTACGTAAAAATATATTTTGCTCCTTTAAAAATATGACAATATGAATTTATAATATTTTATATAAAATGTAAAAATTAAAATATTTAGTAACCAACTATCATACATTTGAATTAAATACCTTTTTAAATAAGACACTAAACACTTGAAATAGTTACACCACGTAAAATGTTATGATAACTTTACTTTAATATTAATAAGAAATCTATCATAGAAACCAAGATCTTCACTTATAAGCCTTTAACTTTAACCTTTCTCGTTATCTCCTCCTGTCCTCTTATTATAAATTCTTATAAATTAAAATTATAAATAAACTAGCTAAAAACCGAGCTTCGTGAGGGCTCGATTTTCTTCGTGGTAATAACCTTTAAGGCAGTTTTTTCATATTTTAATAGCCACCAAACCTTGACTGACCGATGATAACACATCTACATAATACATAAATAAGAAAACTAACTACATAATATTTTAACTAAGTACCATAGAAATTATAGCAACATTATGATTTCTAATACTACACTTACATAACTTACGACTTAAATAAAACTTAAATATAATAATGCTAAATATTAAAGTGTAAAAAATTATCAATTTTCTCGATAAAAGTTGAGTATCTTTAAAACTGTAATGAATTGAGTATTTTTGATTAACTTTTATTAATGCTTCATAAATCATAACTCATAAGTCATTTAAGCATTGCGAGAAAAAGGTTGTTAACCTCTTAACAAATTTAGTGTTTCTATCGACCACAAGATGGCACTTTACACATTAGTGCGGTAGAACGTCCAGATAATTCGAGAGCTTTCGAGAGCCTCCTAGAATTTATACCATTAAAGAGACTTAGAGCCCACTTTCAGATAAATGTTAAACCAAGAATAAGTTATTTAACTTACTAAATATAATGTATACAAAAATATTATACATTTTCATTCAGAAATAATTCGTTTTCATAATGTTATTAAAACTTACTAGAACGTTCAAGTTGTGTCCGGTGTATAGTTTCACTTTTCGCCGCATACAGCGCTGGAAGTTTCCGCTTATTTAAGTTGAACTTCTAGATACTTGTTCTAAATTATTTAATTTATTGATTTTTTGGAAATGCAACTTGAATCTAAAAATAAAAGTTTCCAAAAACCAATCATTGTATAGCCGCGATATCCCCGGTATCCAGCATACGTATTCTATCGTATTTTATGCAAAATTTATTTTTCTAAATTATATGCAGCTTTAATATTAAAGAAATTAATTAGTTACTTAGTAGTATATTTTAATAACACTTTTATGAAATAAACCCAAAAAAAAATGTAATTTATAGGGAGAAAAACGTACAAATTTTAATTGACCGAACATTAGTTGATTGTTAATTTTCCTCATGTACTATGAATTTCCTATTTTTAGGTTATTGATAAATGCCGGCTACAGGCAGATTGTACATAATATTATACTTACTTGCTTATATGTACTTTTTTTTCTAATAATATTACTATACATAATGTAAAGTTCATACAAGATGTACTAGTTACTATACCTATAGAATTAAATGATCAGAAATACCAAACAAGCAAAGTCCTAGTACGCATGGTTCCTTCACCTGTTTTCTAAAATATAAATATTCATCAAGTTCTGTTTAACTGTTTTCAATGTGAATTTCAATTGTTAGAGTAAAGTAGCATTGTCAAGGTACTTCTTTTAGTACTTACCTACTAAGTACCTACCTAAGTAGTTTCTATGGACTATATGGATATATCTCCTAAATAGGCCATGATAATGTCACAATTCATATTGCCTGGATACCGCATGGATCAGATGTAGAGTTCTCGAATCTCGATAGGTATTAGGTCCATGTCTACGCCTAAGTGCTTATATTGTGCTTATAATAATTATTTAAAAAATTGAAAGGGGAAGATTCTGCGATTACCCAAATTCCAAGAAATATTGTATGAATCAGTTAATAATAATTAAGTAAGTAGGTATTCCTAAAGTAATATCTATATTACTTTAGGATTTCTATTAGAACTTTGGTGTTAGGACGAAGTCAGTCTCAACTCTCAAGACGTATACGTTTACACTTTACCTGGCATACTTACTAATACTTGAATAAAAATTATGATTAAACTGTACGATGGTCGATGAGTGATGATGATGAAATAGGAAATGACCAAGTTAACCTATGTCGTTCAGCCGCATAGAAACAAGTTGAAAAAAATTAAATAGTCGGTCCATGCATGATATGATTGATGTTTAAAATATTTGTATAATCATTGATGATTATAATTTAAGTATAATATATCAAGTATTTTATAAAATACTACCAAGTAGCAACGCGCGCGCCCCATCTTCGCACGTGTAATAAACTATTACGAGTAACGGCAACATTCCTAAAGATTGTTCATAATAATATAAGTATTTCTTTAAATATAAAAAAATATCGACAGCCAAACATATATCTAACTTCTTCCTTTTTTTGGGAGTCGGTTAAAATACTGGGTCACAAAGGTCAATAAACCCAGGAGTAGCGCCATCTAGTACTAAAATAGTGTACCATAATGGCTACGCCCAAGTAGCGACGTCTATATTTTATTAGTAAACTACTACTCGACACTAGATGGCAGTTCCTAGGATATTTCAAGAGAGTTCGCATGTAGTCTAGAAGTCACTCGCTAGATGTCACTTTTCCAGCACATTCAAGAAATTTCTATTTCATTTTCGAATGGCTATATAACAGCGCCGTCGAGCTCGAAGCGTCAGTTTATGGAATTAAACGCTAACCGCTGAGCAATTGGTGAATATTGAGTGCAACTCAACGCGATAAACAAGCGATTATTCTCAGAGTTCAATTCAAAAGTCATCGAAATATTTAAGTTTGAAGAAGTGATTTTTTATTGATAAGCGAATAAAAAACTGTACAATGGCTCTAATACCGTACTTGTTGGACGAGATTCGTCCGCGACGCCTTCGAGACCAGTTATTCGGCTTGGATTTGGCGTCCGATGATTTTCTGACGGACGTGTTCGATCGTCCCCTGCTAAGAAACTATTCGAGATCGTGGCGAAATCTTTCGGCGCTGGCTCGGGACGTGGGCTCCACTATAAAGAGTGACAAGGACAAGTTTCAAGTGAATTTGGACGTGCAGCACTTTTCGCCAGAGGAGATTTCTGTCAAGGTGGTGGACAACTATGTCATAGTCGAGGGTCAACACGAGGAAAAGCAGGATGAGCACGGCTACGTCTCCCGCCAGTTCAAGCGCCGCTACGCCTTACCTGAGGGTTGCAATGCTGAAGCGGTGCTTTCCAAGCTATCATCCGACGGAGTCCTAACCATCACCGCTCCAAAGAAGCTCTCAGAAAAGAACGAAAGGGTGGTCCCGATATCACACACTGGACCCGTCCGAAGGAAAATCGAGGATGAAAAAGATCAGGCCAACGGTGAAGCGGAGGAAGAAGCAAAATGCCCGCAGAAGAAGAAGAGACGTTAAAATCTTAGTGTAAGAAACTTAGGTTAATTTTGTACTTTATAAGTACTGTTGTTCATAATAGGTAATTATTGAGACTGATTGCAAGTATTTTTAATTTAAGTAAATAAACTGAATATTTCCAAAAGTGCATGTTTCATTTATCCCTACAATATAATATTTTGACCCTAATATATTTTAATAATAGATAAAATTTGTTCCTTGTGCTGTCTGGTATGTGGTATGTCCTGGAAGTTAAAATATAGGGGAACTAAAACGAGTTAGACTGGTCGTGTGACCTATACAGGGCTCGGTCGAGCCCTCATAAAGATGTAAAACTTAAAAGTGTAAGTACTCCACCAAACCCAAGTGAAGATAATAAAACCTATATTTAATTTAAGGGTCTACACAGACGGACCGCATTTCAACTGCAATCCAACCGCAAATTGCAGTTCACCGTGCAGTTTGAATGCAGTTGACACGACTGCAATGCGACTGCAAGAGTGAGTTTACCGGAGGCCTAATCCCCTACACTATTCCCTTCCCTACCCTCCCCTATTCCCTTCCCTTCCCTACCCTCCCCTATTACCCTATTCCCTCTTAAAAGGTCGGCAACTCACTTGCAGCTCTTCTGATGCTGCAAGTGTCCATGGGCAACGGAAGTTGCTTTCCATCAGGTGACCCGTATGCTCGTTTGCCCCCTTATTTCATAAAAAAAAAAAAAAACTAAACCACACAGTTCACACGACTGCACTCCAACTGCAACTGAACTGCAATCCGATTGCGCGTTTGGTTTGCAGTTCTATTGCATTCGTGTCAACTGCATTCAAACTGCACTTGAACTGCAATTTGCGGTTGGATTGCAGTTGAAATGCGGTCCGTCTATGTAGACCCTAAGAGTAGGCTCTGTTATGCATTATTTACCCCTGAATAGTGATATTTACGCCGCGTATAATATTTTTTATTATACAAAGTCCGCAGTCTGTGTCTGTTCCGTGACGTTGCCAATATTGTGCTAGAGTCTAGAGCTAGACTCTAGACAGATAAGGACACTTTTTTCTGTTACACCCTCTATAACTCCATACTTAATTTATTTTGAACTAAATGTAACCGAAACATGAACTCTACAATGTAGAGTCAATGATGTGCCAACTGCCAATGTTTTCTTATATTTTTAGAGTTAGTTATATTTTAGTCGCGATATTAAAATTGGTGGCATTTGGCACTATGGACTATAGCGTTTTGTTCCTCTAGGGATGCCTGAGTACACAAGAAAACCCCTTCAACTGTTATAATAGTACACTTCCAATTACGTAGTACTATTAACTAAAGCTAGATGGCGCTAGACGTTTTTAAAATTAGATATCGAGAATAATATTATTTTGTTTTTATAGTATTATGCGTACATAAAATTTTTATTCAATTGCAACTTGCAAATAAATAATATCTTGCAATTTGCAAGATATTATTTATTTTATTTTACTAGCAGTATGTTCAATTTGGCGCATAAAAAGTAGACTATTTTAATTTCTCGGCTATGCTAGAGTGAGGCAAATGGGTGATAGAGACATAATTATTTTATTTATTCTTTATTTAATTAATTAAATACAACGTTACTCGTACAATTTCAAAAACATGCCCTGCAAAATTGCTTACGCAGAACTTACTTATCTATAACAGGTAATATATTAAATTCTACAACATTGCACCAGATGCGTGGTTAAAGTTAAAGTTAAGGTTAAAGTTATGGTTATAGTTAAGGCTAAATTTAGCTTTAACTTTAACTGGAGAAATTGAGAGATGTCTGTTGCGTTTATTTTTGAAGTGAAAACTTCTTTAGCGGCGTTGAACACTTTTGTGGGATGGGTAAAAACTGAAACTCGCGTCAGATTTTCGTGTTGATCGAAAAACCATAGAAAAAGCGTAAGACGTAAGACGGTTGGAAAGTTTGTGGAAAGTAGTGTTTTGTGTCGAACTCGAACTCGAACGAAATGTACAGTCGGGGAAATGAGTTGCTTAGCAGAAATGTACAGTCGGGGAAATGAGCTGTTTAGCAGAAATGTACAGTCGGGGAAATGAGTTGTTTAGCAGAAATGTACAGTCGGGGAAAATTGTGCTAAGCAGAAATGTACAGTCAGGGAAATGAGTTGTTTAGCAGAAATGTACAGTCGGGGAAATGAGTTGTTTATTAGAAATGTACAGTCGGGAAATGAGTTGTTTAGTAGAAATGTACAGTCGGGGAAATAAGTTGTTTAGCTGAAATGTACAGTCGGGGAAATGAGTTGTTTAGCAGAAATGTACAGTCGGGGAAAATTGTGCTAAGCAGAAATGTACAGTCGGGGAAATGAGTTGTTTAGCAGAAATGTACAGTCGGGGAAATGAGTTGCTTAGCAGAAATGTACAGTCGGGGTAATGAGTTATTTAGCAGAAATGTACAGTCGGGGAAATGAGTTGTTTAGCAGAAATGTACAGTCGGGGAAAATTGTGCTAAGCAGAAATGCACAGTCGGGGAAATGAGTTGTTTAGCAGAAATGTACAGTCGGGGAAATGAGTTCTTTAGCAGATGCGCTGATTAAGGCCGCGTTTCCACCTGCAAGACAAGTCAGGAGAAGTGTCTGACAGTCTGTCTGACAGCAGCTTTTTTTTTTCGATTGTCGATATTTTAAATCGATTGTAAGGGTTTCGATTAATTAATTAAAACGATTGTTTTCTTTTTAATTTTTTTAAATCGATTTTCATAAAAAAATGGGTTAAAAAAATAATGCACAACGTTAATTATCAAGTTTTCACTTCTGCCGGCACTCCCGGAGTCTAGCCGTCTTTTTTTTTTATTTAAGCTACAGGTAACGGGATTGAGAGTATAAAAAATTGTATCATCCGTAAAAACCGACAGGAAAAATATTTCTTATATTATACAACATAGGTAGTAAATTTTCACGAAAAAATTCGATCGACCGAAATTTCGAAAGAGTCGATTTAAGTAGGTATGAGCGGTTATGGTTAAAGTTAAATATGGCGTCCTTGATTTAACATTTCGCACTGTAGTTATAACTTATAGTTAAAGTTATAGTTTAAGTAAGTTGGTGCAACCCACCCTGAACAGCTTCTTTCATTAGACCATATTGTACTTTATAGGTTTTTAATTTAACACGGTGTGAAGAACTGAAAAATTAACAAAAGATCGAGTTTGTTCGTTTCTGCTCCACGTTACCACGATGGTGATTTTCAGAAGTAGGCTCGGGTCAGTTCGCATTGCAACGTCCAATGTCTATTCAATGCGGTGCGTTTTAATATGAACTTTATTTACTACACAGGAAGATATATATTGAATTGTCAGGCTTGCCGCTCGGCTTGTTCTAAATTTTAATGGTTCATCAGTCATCAGTCATCATAAAATAATCATAATGCATCAACGCGTCAGTAATGTGAACTGACCCTAAATCGTTGTTTCAGCCTGAGACAGTCTATAAGACAGCATCCCAATAGATTTGCAATGTAACTGGTATAGGATGATGACGTATTTTGCGACAGCTATGCTACAAGCATTTAATAGCAGATATTGCACAACAATTGCACAATATCAAAAAAATTATACTTACAGCATTTTTGACAGATACCTAGCATAATAATTATAGTATATTGCGCAATATCTGCTGACGTAGCCGTTGCATAGCTGGCGCAAAATACTTCCCCTTTCGCATTGCGTCTTCAGTTGCATATTATTGCAGCATCGAATTATGCTCGCACTCGACTCGACTCGCACTTGGCTTCTAAATAATCACACCCTTAATCAAAAATGCCTCGAACAGAATGTATACCTATGAAACTTATAAGAAAATCTAATTTACCGCGCCCGAGAAACAAATAAAAGAAACGCTACCTTTAAGTTATAACTTATAAGTATGTATGAAGTCCCTTGTTCTTATTAAGAAAATCTTTAATTGTACCGCGGGGGTTCCCCCTTCATACCCCCACCACACGCAACCAGAGACAAACCGTATGAATAGTTGCTGGGGTATATAGTAATAAAGTATAAATGATGAAGCAACATATAGGAAAATATAATATATTTGTTCGTATATCTAAACGAGATATATATATTGTCGGTTGATGGAATACGGCGGGCGGCGGAGTCGACAGGAAATTGTTGTTTTTTTTAACAGGTCCTTTTCGTGAGTATAAAAAAAAGTGAGAGTAGATTTAACCCCACTGCAAGAAAATGTCTATTGCGCGGCCAAAAACTTTACCTCTACAAATCTACTCATAATATTATTTTTAAAGAAAGTAAACTTACAGGTTTTTGTCTACTTTTCTGATTTATAATTACTATGGGAAAGAAGGTTATATTATTCGTTACATACAAAACAAATGAGCATGTAAATTTATAATTACAGTGTCTATACTTATTATAAAACAAAGTCGCTTTTTTTTTCCTCATGTCCCTTTGCTCCCTTTAATCTTTAAAACTACGCAACGGATTTTGATGATTCTTTCAGTATTAGATAGCCCATTTATCGAGGAAGGTTATAGGCTATATTTTATCACGCTAAGACTAATAGGAGCGAAGAAATAGAGGAAAATGGAGAAAAAACGGGAAAAATTATTTGAAAGGGCTAACTTGAACGCGCTAATCTCAGGAACGACTGGTCCGATTTGAAAAATTCTTTCAGTGTTAGATAGCCCATTTATTGAGGAAGTCTATAGGCAATATTTTATCACGCTAAGACTAATAGGATAATGTGAAAAAAACGGGGGAGATTATTTGAAAGGGCTTATCTCGCGAACTACTGGAATTTTTTTTTATGTTATTTGGCACAGTTAAGAAGTAGACCACGTGAAGGATCATAGGCTATCCATTTTAATCATTTTTTCAGTGGCTATATATTTTATACCCGTGCGACGCCGGGGCAGGGTTGCTAGTATAATATAAATTTTTGTAATGCTCTAAACTACAAACCACGAGACAAAGAAAAATCTTCGAGTTTCAAAGTAAATTTTCACAAAATAGTGACCTCTAGTCTCGTGTCCTGGAAAATAGTCAAAAGTATGTGTAAGAATTGTACTTAGGTACCATAATATGTCACGTCTCACGACTTACTGATTATTATTAATTAATTAAACTGGTCATTATTTATTAATTAATAATTTATTTCTGAGCGACCCATTTCTTTTTCATTCCCGAGATCTTGCGGAAAACAAGTTACAGTCACGCTAATTTGGAGTTTGGACGTAGCCTCAAAAGTCTTATTTAGACAACAATTCATCAGGTTCATAATATTACTGTTACAACAACAACTTCCACAGGAGAATAATAGGTAAAATATTTAACGCAATATCAGAATCGTAAACAGCAATAACAATAAATTTATTAAAATAAAAACACCATAATACCAACTCCATTCGTTTTAGTCCGGAACACACATACGTAGTGCGAGGCGCTCCGTCTTAAGGACGACATATGAAGTAATTTTTTTCCAACTACCCGCTAACATAAAATCGACTCTGCGCCCTCGTAATAAGGTTCGAATTCGCATTAGCCGCGAAATATTTTTTCCATTTCATATTTACGAATATGCCCCAAATTCCCCAAAAATTAGAACCGTGAAAGCGGGGGAGGCGCAGTAGGGTAAGAATATTTGTACGCACACCGCCGCACGGTGGGGTGGGGGCGCAGGGGGGGCCGGGGGGCGCGGGGGGGAGATAGTTTAACAAATATATGTGTAGATCACTCCGCTCTTATTCCATTTGTTTTAAACATCTACAGCTATAGTATAACGTTTCAATTCCATTTTGCTGAAAATGTAAACAAAAACGGTCAGATTGGTGTGTTTCTTTATTGCGGGTAACGACTTACAAAACACTTAAATTGGTGGCATTATAGCCCATAATGTGCTTTGTTTAGTATGTGAAATGAATTGAAACGAAGTATAGATGTCTTGGACTTTTGGGAGAAGTGGCAACAATAATTGTAGACACTTAATTCTAACAGCTGATTTCGGTGATGGTGATTCCATTGAAATCTAGCATAAGTTGAAATGACACCCAAACGTGTGCGATGTACTCTTGAGTTACAAGAGTACATCGCACATCATCATCAGGTTAACCGACATTGGGCAGTCCGCAGTGGAAGTCAGGTCCTTTGTGAGGTAGACCGGCTGGTCGTGGAGGGAGTCCTGTGTTAGACAGATCCAGGACATCCCCCCGTATACGGCTGAAGGCAAACCGCAGGTGGTTTTAGTGGGTAAGAGTCCCACATACCCCCGGGGTGCTTCAGCTAACTGAGGCACTTCCTCAACCCGGGGCACCCATGATGGTTTGCCCCTGCGCATAAAAAAAAAAAGTCCGCAGTAGGACTGACACGAAATGAATATGGCAACATGGCGAAAATATATGACGCGAATTTTACATGCCCCTCCGACGCATGGATCGTCTTTCTTGTTAAATGAGAATCTAACGAAACTTACATACAACATTCTACGTTGCTCTATGACACAGAAATCAAACTCACGACCTTCACGAGCTAAGATTTTCACCTCTGAATTTAAAAAGGCATTTCAAGACGTCACTTTCATAACTTTAAATTTAATTTTTAATATTTTCCGTTATACCCTTCAACTGCGTAAAAGGATATTTGCAGATATGAATGTCAATGTCAATAATAATGTCAAGTCCATACATTTTGTAGCGTTAGAGTTAGCGTTAGCGTTAGCGTTTTGCCACTTGTCTAGGGGGGCTGATCTGAAAATACGTGCTATATAAGATTGGAAAGCTTTTGAAAGTAAGACAGCAAAAATAATATTATGTAATTATTAATAGTTATTCATATGATAATAATATGCAGATTGCACACGTCGTATGAACCAAAAGGCTAGAAGGCCTTCACAAGAACAGTATCTACATTTTATATCATAATATTATGTAATTAATTTTAATTTACTTTGACCAAAGTAGGTAGGTAAATGTAAATTGTAAATAAAAATTTAAACAGATCATATTAGTGTGCTATTGAATTTTATTATTAGGTCATAGGTAGGGATTGCAATAAACGGATTTAAAAAAAATCCGGATTTTCGGATTTTTCCATGCTCAAATCCGGATTATCCGGATAATCCGGATTTTTTGAATTTTTTAAATTTTTTATGATAAATAGCTTTAAATGAGAGTTATTTTCTTGCTATTTCTTTATTAAACATTCATTACATAAGTGCACAATCAGACGTCTTAAAAATATATTTTTTTTAATTTTATTTATAAAAAAAAATAATTATAATGACCAACAGCACGATATGTAGGTTCGAGATAGGGATAAAAATCCACTGTCTACTTGGGCCAATTAGTTTCTTTTGACAACAAAGAAAGGCAGAGAAACTGGTCCATAAAGAAGCTTATAAAGGGACATACGGCGCATAAACTCGGTCATTGACCAATTTATAAAAGCTTCAATTCGAGGTTTGCCAGAGCAATGAAGCGCAGTATGTTGGAAGTAATCCATATTGCGCCCACAAACAAGAATCACAGACGAAGGAGTCAAGATGGTCAAGTTAAAGTGGCATTGGGCTAGTCTCGTTATGCATTTTGGCTATATATGGACAGAGTAGGTATCAAGCCTAGGAAAAGATGGTCTGGAGGCATTTTTTTTTCCTTCCAAATACAGGATCATTGTAACCTTGACGTCACGATGACCCTTGAGGATCTATAATTGTGACACCTTCTTATTAGAGTACCGTCCCCAACCTAGTGCTGCCAATAAATTAAACGATGTGGTTCAGATTGGTACCACTAGTTTCCTCTTTAATAGACTAAGGGTTTTTGCTCTGTCCTCTGTAGTAGAGTAGAAAAGTCACGGAGAAGGCAAATAGGTGTCTCGTCCTTCTCCTCGCAGAATCTGCAAGTCGTAATGCTATTATTATCAATCAATCAATCAAAATAATTTATTCATATAGATTACAGCTCACACGGTAACACTTATGAACGTCAAGATTCTTAAAGATCACAAAATAAACATCTCATTCTTAGATACAAAGTAATTATCACAATTTGACTTACATAAATTACTGACAAATTCCATTTTTTTAACATAAAAATATGTATATAATTCAATAAGAAATAGTTGTATGTAAATTTTATGAAAACATGAAGGCAACATAATATTTAAATATTTAAAATTATTATAATTTACCAATCAAGCCCCACACGCTCACTGGTGAGCGAGACACAATAGAATAACAATATATTTCCAAGAATCCACGATCGAAGGATAAATATTTCAATTCAATAAGTCAATTCAAGTAATGTAAAATCATATCCATACAATAATAATTATTATGATAAGTTATTTTTATATTTGTATAGAAAAAAGAGACATCCATACTAATATTATAAATTATGCGAAAGTGCGAAAAGTGTGTCTGTCTATCTATCTGTCTGTCTGTCTGTTACCTCTTCACGCCCAAACGGCTGAACCGATTTTGCTGAAATTTGGTATGGAGATACTTTGAGTCCCGGGAAAGGACATAAGATACTTTTTATCCCGGAAAAATAAATGGTACCCGCGCGATAAACGAATTTTGGCACAACGGAGTTGCGGGCGTCATCTAGTAGTTAATAATTATTATTAATACTGTTACACTTATTCCCAAGTCATCAAAATAGTCATTTATTCTGTAGTAGCCCTTACAAATTAATTTGTTTTTGATAGATTCCTTAAATTTGTTGAAGGGCAAGGCTAAAATATCATCATTTATATGAAGGTATACGTTATAGAAACGTATACCGAGTCCCACGAATGAGTTTTGAACCTTATGAAGACGTGAATAATTATTAACTGCTAGTTTATTTTTGTTCCATGTACTTATTAGAAGAATGGGTATCGAATTTTTTATCATAATATTGGATGTTCTTTCGAATAAATAAAACATTGTCAAAAATATATTGTGATGGTATGATCAGGATAAGTTAGTCAGTCTTTAAACGTTTCCTTTAGGGAACACCTTGGTCCTAGTCTGTATATTGTATATATGTAATTAACACTTATTCTGCAAAGATATTATGATTTTATTTGGTTTCTACGCATGACGACTATTAATTCTGACAGTTTTTTGCTGAAGCCAGGAATTAGTGCCTTAGAATGTTCGAGGCCAGGGGTCTTAGCCCATTGTTTTTTGCTTAATCTGCAACCCCATTTTTCGCGCACTTGCTTTTTAGTACTGTGAGATACCACAACAATATTATACAGACCACTTCTGGGCTGTATAATATGAGACTCTCAGCCCCAAACCTAGCAAGCTCGTCAGCCTTCAGCATAGAACACGGTAGCAAACTCACTAACTTTCGCCTTTATAATGTTAGTGTGATAAACGATAGGTTATAATAAATTAAAAAAAAGTCATTACTTATTAAAATAAGATTTTGAAAAATGTAAATAAACTTAATGACAACCACCACATAAACAAACAACGCAATGTTGGACATTTGAAGTACTGAGTTAGGTACCTATTGACAACGCTATTCGCAAATTTGTAATAGCGCCTTTAAAAAATTGTGAATTTGTATGTTACATATTATAATATACGATGCATCTAAAACAATTTTATATTACGTAAAAGCTTATTTTTCATAATTTTATCTACTATTCGAAAAAACCGAAAATCCGGATTCTCAAAAATAAAAATCCGGATTTTTCAAAGGCCTCCAAAATCCGGATTATCCGGATTTTTTTGCAATCCCTAGTCATAGGTGATCAAAATGCGGCAGCATTATAGCCGCCATTACATAAATATATAAACATATTTTGCTTACATTTATAGGTACGGATATAGACCGTAACTCTTTTCTAAACAGTATGCTCATTAAAATCTAATCTCTACATAAATGAACATTTTCTATATTGAAACTATAACATTTTTTTTTATAATGATAACTATAACGACATATTTATTTTTAAACTAGTGTGAACAGCGTTGCAAAATTTTCTTGATTGTACCAGTAGTTTCAGAGCCAACGAATCAAAACGAATAGAAGTCGCAAACAACATTACTTAATATTCTCATATCACATTGACCTATTTTCAGTTTAAGCGTAAAGGAACTTAATTTTAATTCGGAAACATTGTATGGTAATATAATTGCTACATTATACGTCATAAAAATGTATTATAGTGAAATTAAAATAGAGGAACGTGAAATTTTTTTAATATTCCTAAATGGGGAGTGGGGGTGGGGGTGGGTTATCGAGAAATGTGGGGCAGAGGGAATATATTTTAAAGCGAGCGAAATAAGCGTCTGGGGACGGGCAGGGTGGCGCTTATGGGGAAAAGGTGCGGCCACGACACGAGCGGGCGAAGAAAAAGTCTAAAATAATATTTAAGAGTGTAGAGAAACTTGGGTGTCGTGCTAGAAATAGTGTAGTCACTAAAAGCAGAGACACTATTTTTAAGTAGATAAAATAATTTAACTGTGTTATGTGTAGCGAAACATGGCTGAGCACAAGGTGGGCTCAGGGCAAATAAAAGTACGTTTCGTTAAAGGTTGAGTGCATTGAAAACACGACACGAAACATTTTAAATAACACTTTAAATCTGTATTGGCTTCGTGTCATTTAATTTTTAAAGTTTTTGCAGTTTTTAAAGGTTTTCGAAATAAAAATTGCTGTTGCCTTACACAAACTTGAGGCTTAATTCTCTAAATAACAACTATTCTCTCTGACTCTCAAATAAAGCAGATAAGATAAAAGAAAACTATTGCATTCAGTGCACGACACTGAATGCAATAGTTTTCTTCCTGCCAATTCTGCCCTTCTTTATACCAGTGATGATAACAACTAAAAGTATCGCAAGCACGGATTAAAAAAAAAATACGGATGTAACCTTGTCTAATCCCGAGTGAAGCATAGTAATGGCCGCCCGTGTAGGATGTGTGCGTGTCATCGGCGCCGTCACTCTATGTACAATGACAGCGGGTTGTAGTACCTAGTTGCGTGTGTGAGTGTCGGTCACGTGTACAATAAACGAAATTGTGACTAAATTGTCGTACCTTGCATGCTTCACCTCTTTATAGTGTAATGCTCCATCCGTATTTTTTTTTAAATCCGTGATCGCAAGCTTACATTTTTTTACATGTCAGATAATCCCAATGCGCCTTAAGAAGTTTTCATATAAGAAATTGTTCTTAAAAACAATTGTTAACATAAAATCATGATCCGCCCGCTGGTTAAGTGGCCTCACAATATTTTCATCTTTTACTATCTATGGATTGCAAATAGTTTCCCACGAGTACATTTTTGGATTTCAAGATTAATAAAACATTTTATTCTCATATTACATAATACAATATTCCAATATTACAAAAATTTTATTCCTTCGTTTTATTTTTTTTCTAGATGTTACCCGAATTTTGTTGGGCCCAAAGTAACTACTACAGGAACCGTACCTATTTCTTTTTATGTCAAAGTATCACCATATCCACAATCGGTTTAAGTACCTAAGCATGCAGAGGTAACTGCCACACATACTATGAGTCATAATATTAATTATCTTGCGCCATGTTTTTATGTTCTTATTTTCTTCGTTGTAGTCTATTGTTAAAATATTATGACAGTAACATTCACTCGGTTATCAGTTATTTTGATCTGATAAGAAAAATTTCGCCTCAAATATGTACGTATTATAAAAAAGAAGCGTTTTAACGATAATAATGAAACATTTTGGAAAGTATTGATTTTGAACATTTGAAGTTTATTTTTGCAATCAACAATGACCAACCAAAGTTGTACTTATTCTTTTTTCATTTCATAAATTTACGGGTATATTTTTAAATTACATTTGAAAATGGAACCTTATTATTGATTGATATCAATTCCACATATTTGTAGAGTCGTAGTTATTCGGTTCTTTTCTTTGGCTTCGATATTTGAGAAAATTTTCGATTTTTTTAGATCATCTTTTTCATAAAAATACTACTTGACTGACCTTAGTAAACCAATTTATCGCAAAATTTAGGCGTGTTTTATAGGCAAACAGTTCTAGCGAATTTAAAATTAGATATGCGTTCAACTGACTGAAGCAAAAAAGTCAACATGATAATCACGTTGGCGCCAAAGTTATTAATATTAATGATGGCGAAATTGCGAGTGTGTTTTGTTCGAAATTTGAAAAATTTGAATTCTTAAACATTATTTGCGCGCCTAAAATGATATTTTTTTAAAAGATTAGTTACAATATGTAATTGTAACCATAAGTCCGTGTTTCCACTTGCAAGCAAACTCGCGGAAGTCTTGCGTGAGTTTCTTGCAATATTGTTGCCATTTCACACTTATTCCTGCAATTTATTGCTGCAATAAAATATGTCGCGCGAGAAGCTCGCGGATAATACTTACTACTTATACGAAACTAGACCGATAAGCAGCGAGATCTGTCGCGAGTCCTCGCTGACATGTTTACACATGCTGTCGCAACTACTCGCAGGAAGCGCTTGACAAGTTGTCGCGACAGCACTTGCGGGGTTACACTTGCAAACTGCTATCAGACATACCGTCAGACACTTCTTCGACAGTTGTCTTGCAGCTGGAAACACGGCCTAAGGCATGACATGTAAAATACATTTTATTTGTCAATTACCTACTAAAACCTATCTGAAAAACCATGGATTAATAATAATGCACAAAAACTACCAAAACGGATAGCAGATATAAATTCTAGCGGAAAGCATTTCTATTTTTCTGCCAAAACTTTCACCAAACTTGGCTATTTACGCGTAGATATTTTACAGTATGTTCACGTTTCTTTCACCTTTATCATATCCTTTATCCTAACCATACAAAGTCCACTTTCATATGAACTGCGAGGCAGAATAACTGTGAACGGCCACTGCGACTTCAACTTAAAGTAATGTGTTTTCCATTCACATATTTTAAGGAAAACGCTGCGAAAAAAATAAAGGAACGAAATGAACTTTATTAAATATAGAAAAGGTATGCCCTAAATCAAGGGAGAAGGGTTATCTTTAATATAAAGTTTTCTTTATAACTAATAAATATTTGTGCGGGCAAGAATACTCCCCCAAGTCAGCTTCGTTTGAATTATGAAGGTACTGAGCATGCATTTATAAAAAAACCGTCAATTTGTGGTTACAATATTACAAGCTAAGCGTAACATACAACACTACAAATGCCAGCAGTTTTGTCTGAGACTATAGTGTCTTATGACAAAAACTCCTCTCTTACATAGTAACGAGATTAACAGCTTGATAAATTATTATAATAAAGCATTGTTGTGTCGTTTTTCTGTCCGTCCGTAGAGATCAACTACGATAACATGGCGCGCCCCTCCAAAATTCAAAACGTTTGAAGTGCGTTGTCAAAACGTTTGAATTGCGTTGTCTTGCGCGGTAGGCTAGTTATGATTAGTTGACCGACAAATCTTGGTAGTGAGTGACATTAACTGAAATATTATGTGTACTGTGATTGGTTGAATACTTACTACATACAAACTCTTTCATAAGTCACCGGCTACACGGTCAATTTTTCATCAATCTGATCCATTAATCTGGTGTCAATCTGATTGACGGAATATTGATGGTTATAAAAAGTTCATATTAAAAATACGATCAATCCGTGGCGTACACGATCAAATTTTCGTCAATCCGTACCAGATTGATGGATCAGATTGATGAAAAATTGACGGTGTAGCCGGTGACTTAGGATATGACTACACACATTGAAACAGTCATTTGGAGGGGCGCGCCATGTTATCGTAGTTGATCTCTAGTGTCTTTTATACCCACTAAATACATAGCAAAGCTGTTGTGCTAAGCCCGTTTGGATGTAATTCAATATGGAGATACTAATATGCCTCCCTGCACAGGATATAGGATAGTTTTTATCTCGGAAAATTGTACGGTTTTACAGTAGGAATTTAATGTTTAGTTTACAGTAGTGTCATGTCTATATTGTTTCAATGGCAGTGAGTCATACATGATTAAGAGAGCTAGAATTTTTCTTAGTACGTTAGTACGTACTATTCGACCTTATCACTATGGCATTAAAGTCCTAAATAGCGTACATAAGGTGTTGACTGTGCAATTAAGATCATTGAGATCATTACGCATACATTTCCGGAATAATGACTGGCGACCGACTGGCTATGTTGTCAAGTAGCCACTAGCCAGCGTAGCCAGAGTCGACCGCTCCTCATGCGGCGACTGTTGACGTTGCCAGTCAATGATATTCTTAGTTACTAACTTAAGTAGATTGGAAGTTTACGGCAGCAACGCGTTGCCACTTCGAAGATGCTTACAATTGCAGGCATACCTAACTTACATAATGACATAATGACTTGACATCGTCTTTTGAACTATCAAGTGGTGCATTTCTGAGCTAACCGTTTGTAAGACATTGCTACTCTAGTATGAAACTCATTATTGCCAGTTGTTTGCACGTCTTTGTATGCTCATTGCTCCATCACTTAATCAGACGCTGATTCTAGTGATATCCTTAGATATAATTGAACATTTTTTCAAGGCATCTTAAATGAATCTTTAAGAAAAACACCGCTTTGCAGCGACGTAAATACACCAAACGTAGCCATGGTAACGTCACTGGCCACGTCGCCGTGGCATCCTGGTGAGGTATGGATCTAAAAGGCAAATCTATTAAGTAATACATGATCATATGAATTTTTTACTCGCGTGAAGATTACTTTAATATGTTACGATTTGAGTGCTATTGTCTACTACGTACTATACTACGTACTATACTCTACTAATAAGTAGTAAGATTCCTCTTTGATAATATAATAAAACATATTATCTAAACTAAAATTGAATTTATGTATGAATTATTTCATATACATAAATTCAATTTTTGATCATTCAACGTTTGGTAGTCTATTACAAAATGGTTTAATAATGACAATAAAATGTCTGCCAAGATATTATGGGGGCGCAGTATAGGGCGCCCTTACGCGAATAACCTTTAAACTCGTGATAAAATTAGGGCACATCACGCGCCACGAGGGTAGGTTTTCATAAAATTCTAAATGTGATTATTCCATCCATACTCCATAAAAATGACATTTTTCCATTATATATCCAAATATGGCAAGTAAATGGTGAAAAAATTACTGTCTGTGACCACATTTAAACTCAAATAAATAGTTCAATAATAATTGTTCAATAATATTGCACCTTAAAATTGATCGTCTAGGGGTCCACACCTATGCACTCTGTTTGGTGTTTGTATAAAATATAATTAAAATAAACATGACGGAACAGTAAAAACTTTAACAAATACTTCATCAACCTTTTAACCGACTTTCAAAAAGGTTATATTCGGCTGTGGACATTTTTAAACCGTCCCTTTTGACGCTCTACGACATTTCGTAGCGAGTGCTACGAAATCCTACGACATGCTATTTTTGAGCTAAACATTAAGACAAGGCATATTTTTAGTAACTAAAAGCATAAAAAATATTACTATTTCTATTTTATCTTTATTTAATCAAAAAATAATTTTAAATTGTCTTAGTCTCGTTAAAACTCGAGAATGGCTGAACCGATTTGGCTGATTTTATTCTTAAAATATTCGTGGAAGTCCAGGAAAGTGGTAGTATTAGGTACAAAGTGGTACAAGTTCACCGGGTCACTGTCGACTGCGCGTTTGGTTTGCAGTTCTATTGCAGTCGTGTCAACTGCATTCAAACTGCATTTGAACTGCAATTTGCGGTTGGATTACAGTTGAAATGCGGTCCGTCTGTGTGCCCTTAGTGACAGCTGCTTCTCATCCATGACCAGTTGAAGACGATAGCGAATGAAGCAGGTCAATTACAAAGTTTATCAGCATACTATAGTGCTGGGGTCACCAATTAGTTTCGCTCGGGGTCCGTTTTAAGAAACAAAAAGACCTTCGCGGTCCACACGTTAAAAAAAATAAATAAGCAAATATACATAATTACGGAAATTACAAAGGTAACTATATTTTGTTTGTATCATTGAGAAAAGTGACAATTATTGTTGCTACATTTTCATCAGTATGTCGAGACATGGTCGAGACCGAAATTAATTTTTAACGAAGTTCATCTTCGAACATGCTTGGGAACATGCTTGGTCCGCACACATTGTGTCGGCGGTCCGGATGCGGACCGCGGTCCGCCATTTGGTGACCCCTGCTATAGTGTATTCGCGAGAAGAATACAGTGAATCATTCCTACATAGTACCAATGACTCATAAACCATGGTGACAGCTAAGAGTGATCTACTTTGACACGTCTATACGTGTACTTAGTTTACATTTGATGCACGTACCCATGATCTTGTCTTCTTAACTTAACTTCATGTTACTATTATTAGTATGAATGTCTATGAGTATTTTAGTAACATGACCGGGTCCATAATTTACCATCATAGACATATTTTGACATAAATACAATATAGATCTTAATACCATCATATCAACAATACTTAAGACCCGCCATCGTCCTTAATTTAGTATAACTCAAAATGACATTCGCGAAGAGAATTTAAAATTGGAAAATGCGAAAACAATAAAGTTTTTATAAAATATCCCGGGCGGGCTTAAAAATCGAATCAGGCCTCGTCCTTGGGAGAAAGGAGGCGTTCTTGCCGTCAACACATAAATCATATTTCTCGAGAATTTTTAAAAGTCCTATTGCTTTCGCGTATTTGCCATGTACTCCCCCTCGGGGCGTGTGTACTTACCCCCCTTCCTAGTTCCGCACAGGGTGTTCGCTCTTCCCCCGACTGATTTGTGGCGCTTTATTGTTTTATTATTTATTAAATTTCGAATTTACATGAAGGAATGTAGGGCATATAATGTTGGTGAAAAGCGTAGGTGAAGTTTTTAATTAAATCACGGTATCACAATACAATTTTCTATTGTTTTCTATAAGAGTACTTGTTATGGTTTTTTTTTATTTCTTTAATTTAACAATACAGACAGAGTCAATTCTAAACCATATACATAAGTTATTAAGTAACCATAAAATTAGTAATTAGGTCCTGTATTAAAGCTTTCGAATCTATTTTATCTTCGCCAAATCTCTATCAAAGCGTCGTAGCCAGATAGAGATTAAAAATCTTATATCATTCACCTCATAAACTTTATAATAAAAAAAACATTAAAGTTTCCACTTTTCAAATCCAGGAATAATCGATCTTCGATCAAAACTAATTATTGATACTTGAATTTTTTTCTAGTACAACTAGTTGACGCAGTAACAATGGCGTGTATTGGGAGCACGCTGTACAGCCGTAAGGCGCTGGGGGCGGGCGGCGCCTGCACGCGGCCCGCAGTACAACCAACATTCGCAGAGACTGCAAGAAACAATTAATTATGTTTCTTTTGTTTTATTGTGTAATTTTTATGTATGATTTTTAGGTTTTGGGTAATTTTATGTTTGGAGATTCATGTAGTTTATGTAGTTCGTTTCTTGAGAATGCCAAAGCTGGCACTGCAAAGTGCTATCAAAACGTTTCATGAACATCAACATACATAGTTGGGTTGCATTATTATATCGTGTCATTAATTGATTAGAACTAATTAGTTTACTTACTTTTTACTTACCAAATATTTTCAGTTTCACACCAGCAGAATTATGTATGTGTCTCTATGTACATTTGAAATTAAGTTTTATTTAAATACTTTAATTTAAATAGTCATTAATGTAATGTTAATGTAACTAATTAATATAGTTAACAAAAACGAACAAGCAGGTCTTTGATCTTTGCATTTTTTAAAACTTGGGTGTTGGGCACCAACTACCAAGTCAATAAAGAAATAAAAAACCTACACGTACTACAAAACACGTTTACACTGCCTAAAGTTTCCACAAATTTTATGCAACTATCATACAATATTCACACATCGATAAGATTATCAGATAAAAAAAAATCGACACCGGAAATGGTGAAGTCTCTGTTACTTTCTCTTATACTGTACCCGGCACACATGTGGTGGGGCACTAGGAAGAAAGCCGGCGAAGAAAAAATGAGGGAGACGAAAAACTAGAGCGGGACGGAAAAGTCGGTGAAAAACGAAAAATTCACCCTCCCCTCACCCCCGCGCCGCCCGCGCCCCCACACGCACACACGCGTGTGATACCGCGCCGCGATAGTCTTGATACTTGATACTTTCACTTTTCCGGGAAAAATATTGTACAGAAAAAAATCCAAATATTTTTTGTTTTGTTACGGTAGACAGTGTCGTTTCGAATTTTGGAATAGGAACCAAGGTCTTACGTAAACTGCTACGCGAATCCTACTACAAGGTAACGTAGGACATAACATTAGTATGACGTGACAATGGAAAAATAATTTTGCTTAGAAAATTCATTTTAGCTAAATATTATAATGTTTTTATCCAAATGTTTCTTGTTACTTATTACTTTTGTATTATTTTGATAGCTTTGATTTGGACTTTGCGTTAATACAAAAAATACTAATTATCATAATAATATTATTCTAAATATAAATTACCTATTAAGTAAATTTGATGACTAAATAAGCTGTTAAATATAATAAAATATAACAGTTAATAAAAAATGTGCAACGGACGTCAAAATCGGAGATTTTAAAGCTTTTTTCGGACTTGTGCTGTAAACTTTAGGCTTTTTCTGTAAAATTGAGGAAACAATTCATCGCTTTTAACGTACTAAGCTCTGAGGCTACAGTAATCGTATTGTTTGCGGCGCAAGTATCAAGAGGGCTCGTTCCTGAGGGAGGCTATTGTAGCATGTTTTTATACCCAAAAATTTTAAGTCAGTAGGCGCTCGCACTCAGAGCGGCTTGAACGTTTTTATTATTATTAATATATATTTATATTTCGTTTTAATTTACAAGTTTTTCCATCGTTCATAATTTTTAATATTTTTATACCGTTTTATACAAACAAAGTGTTAGATAGTAATGGTTAACCAATAGTAGTCGACTTCGCCGGTTTGACAGTTCGCGGATTCCAAATTTAAATTTGACGTTTGTAACAACATGGCGGATGTGTCTGTCGGTGTGTCTGGCGGGTTCGTCGACCTCTAGGATGCTCCACTTCCAGCTCACCTGACGCGGCCCGTACCCGTGAGTATGACTAACGACTAACGACTTCACGACTTCAGGACTCCGCGCTTTCTAGCTGGTGCTACACTATTTAGTACAGTGTTTTTCAGCCTGTGGGCCGCGACCCCCCGGAGGTTCCCGGGGCTTCTGTAGGGGGGTCGAGAGAGCTATTTTAGACAATTAAAAAAAGGGATATATATTCTTGAGCTACATGATACGATACCAGAACGTGGATAGCGAAACATTTTGTCATACCATGGGGGTCGCAAAGGTTGAAAAACACTGCGCTAGTGGTTAGCGGTTGTATAATTTTTATTGTGGGGTTCAGTAGTGGCCGATAGTGGTATTGATTTTTCCCTCATGCTGTTAAATTTCATTTATTTGGGGGAGCGGTGACGTGCGACCGATAACCAATTGGCCACATTTCGTTTTGTTCCACGAAGGTCAGCTATTTCCAACCTAGACCGAGCCCTTAAGACTGACTATAGTCAATATACAAGTACTAGCTAGACTTTTTCTAGAAGTGACTTGTAAATACCATTATTATTACAAAGGTAAAGTCTGTGAGTATATATTTAGTATGTTTGTAACTTATTCACGTCAACTTCGGCTGAAGCGATTTCAACAAAAAAAAATATGGGGTTAGTTGGTACTTGGTGCCCTGGTGCACATAGGTTCCTTTTTACTGTGGGAAAATTACAAATTTATTTTCCTTAATAAACTGCGGGTAACATCGTGGGGCACAGCTAGTTTTTCATAAAACTGGATTTGCTTTTTAGTTATATCTTAGTCGCTGCTTTCAACTTTGTAACGATATTTCGCAAGTTTAAACTTAACGAATATTAGGCCACTAGATGCTACCCGCAATCGAGTTTGCGCAGAAATTAGCACATCGTATGGGTACCGTACATTTTAATAATTTATATCCTGTAATTATATCTATAACAAAATTTTCTTCATCAATTCACCGGTAGTGCGAAGTAAGTCACAATACAGACAGAAATACTCGCATGATATTAGTATGGTATGGATGAGAAAATTTATTACAATTTTAAGCAGTCCATATTTGCATCTACGCTCTAGTATACAATTGAATAAAATTTTATTTTCTAAAACCGGCCAAGTGCGTGTCGGGCCACGCGCAATATAGGGTTCCGTAGTACCGCTAGTTTTTGACAATTTTTTTATGGTCAATGAACGTACATTTATAGCGTGTTTTACACTACTGATGATGTTGTTATCTCAGTTACTTTCAAAGGAATTTGAACGAAAAGTTCCTTTATACTTCGCCGAATACATTTTTTTTAGTTGATCGACTATTACTCAATAACTTATGAAGTCTTCTTAGCCGCGATAGTTTTCCTTTTAAATTCAGCATACTTCCTACTCCCGTGAATTTTTTCACATTTCTAGAACCAACCGTTTAGCTGGTAGAAGGGGGGGAGGACACTGGACTCTAACGATTTTTTCCACTTTATAACTTAATATTTCACAAACGGATCCTTAAATCGGAAAATGCTCTATGAATACTCGCAATATTTTTAAAAAACCTATTCAACGACACTCCACACGATGGGGTGGGCGCGAAAAAATATTCATCCCCGCTATGATGTGTAGGGGAGGTACCATAAAAAAATATATTTTTTTCGATTTCATGTACCATTTTGTTGCCATCTGGCATCTACAATATGTGTATTCATGTCAAATTACAGCTTTGTAGGTCCTATAGTCTCTGAGTAAAACCGCGGACAGACAGACAGACAGACGGACAAACGGACGGACAGACCGAAACTATAAGGGTTCCTTGTTGACTGCGGAACCCTAAAAAGGCGCGTGAGATATTTTAATTTTTAACGAAGTGAGGCAAGTAAAAGAAAAAGAAAATTAAACCTAGATTATGCATCATAAAGTTGGGTACTTCATATTACGCCGTCAGAATTATCGAATGCAATCTGACCAAGGACCCTGGGTCATAAACTGACATTACATAAATTAGTCCAATCATCGCGGGATTTGCAGAGATCTTTACGACTATGTGGTTAAGTACTAAGTATGAATCCCTCTGACACCGTTTTATTTACCTATTAGTACCTACGAGTTAGGGTCAGAGACATTCTAAAAGCGGTGCAGTGAGCCATTCTAATATGAAACAGCGAAACAACGCAGGCAACAAGATGTATTTTGTTGCGTAGTGAATAAAGGTCAGTTTGATTGGCTTATAAAAAAGCTACCATTACCAAGCTTCGCCACATCACGTTTCGATGTGAACTGACCTGAAGAAGGGTTGAGTCTCGTTCACATTACTCGGCCATGCAGATATTCCTCTCTGGCACGCTCTGAGGGTAGTAGACTATTCGCGTTATGTCTTGGGTCTTTTTCTCAATTGCACTACGTCGATTTTCGGGACTGTTTTTTTGGACAAAGTAAAAATAATTTTTAGTAGGTACTAAAATATTACCCCTTAGACAAAGTATCTTTCGTTAAAAACAATGACGAAATTCGTTATCAAAATGTATGCGGTTTGACATAAGTCATCGCTAAATGACATTTCGCTTGCGAAGACTAATGTCAAATCCCATACATTTTGATAACGAATTTCGTCATCTTTTTAACGAAAGGGATTTCGTCTACGGCCTCAGCCCCCCTAGACAAGCGGCAAGCGATTATCATAAACGCTACGCTAGCGCCACAAAATGTATGGCATTTGACATAAGTATTCGTTAGCGACGCGATGACTTATGTCAAATCGCATACATTTTGTTGGCGTTTACGACAATCGCTTGCCACTTGTCTAGGGGGGCTGTTCTTGTAAAATTTAACAACTATCGTTTAGATACGATTACGAATTATTACCATCTACGATCCATTTATTTTTTATTTCGGAACAATATTTATTACATAAAACTACTGTTACACTGGTACTTTCAGAAATTAGAGGTGGTTAGAGTGGTAGTCGCATTGAACAACGCGTAATAGTAAACTGCAAATTGTGATAGCTGCTATAATAATAAATAATACAAACACATATATATATATATATATATATATATATATATATATATATATATATATATATATATATATATATATATGTCGCAGGGAAAAGAGGATATCAGGAATTTCACGATGTTCCTAGGGATATCACGAACTCCGAATGCCGAATATTCTTGTTTGTTACGTCTTCTTACTAAAAATATCTAGTGATATGTCATTTCACTAAACTAAATCTAGTGCAATGTCAGAACCGCGGATACCGCCGAATAAAAATCGAGCCACTCATTTCTCTCGCTCGCTCTAGTTCCCACAAGTGGCACGGACACTAGTGGGAGTGAAACAAATGCGTCGCTCGAGCTGGCGCGGCTCGTCTAGCCTGGAGACAGACAGATAGACTAACCCTTTGGGTACGGAACCGTAAAAACTAGGATAATCGAAGAGCTGGAGTACTTGTAGTACCTGTGCCTGTACTAGAGCCTAACCAAACTAGAGATCGACATGCCACCTTTACAATAAATATTTAACTTGGTCGGCCGCTTCATTTGACGTTAAAAATCAAAGGTCTTAAGTATCTGATGAAGAACCCTCAGTTGGTTTTAACTGTATGATTAAGAGATATGGTGATGCCCCTTCAGATCTGCTATAGTTGCATTTTTTTAAATGAAATAAGGGGGCAAACGAGCAAACGGGTCACCTGATGGAAAGCAACTTCCGTTGCCCATGTACACTTGCAGCATCAGAAGAGCTGCAAGTGCATTGCCGGCCTTTTAAGAGGAAATAGGGTAATAGGGGAGGGTAGGGAAGGGAAAGGAATAGGGGAGGATAGGGAAAGGAATAGGGTAGGGGATTGGGCCACCGGTAAACTCACTCACTCAGCGAAACACAGCGCAAGCGCTGTTTCACGCCGGTTTTCGTTTATATTACACGATTTTTAGATTTTAGATTACACGTGTGATAATAATAATAAATGCCCAAGTGTGTGCGCAGTACACAAGTGACAGGAGCAATCTCTATATTCCTTTACTCGCATAACCCGGTGGGACGGAAGACTGACACGACCGGTGAGAGATCAGGCGCAGGAGCAGGACCGACTTTTTACATGCCCATCCGACGCATGGATCGTCTAACATCTTACTTGTCAGATTCAGATGTTAGATGATCCTATCAAAGTACCCGTGTGTATACAAGAGCAAGCGAGAGAAATGCGTGGCTTGATTTTTATTCAGCAGTGTCCGCTTTTCTGACGTTTCACTAGATTTAGTTTAGTGAAATGACATATCACTAGATATTTTTAGTAAGAAGACGTAACAAATAAGAATATTCGGCATCTACCGAGAGTTCGTGATATCCCTAGGGATATCGTGAAATCCCTGATATCCTCTTTTCCCTGCGACATATATAAATACTAGCTGTCCCGGCAAACGTTGCTTTGCCATAATATTATAAAGTATTTCGCCCATATTATTTTATTGAAGTGACTTAATAAGAATGTCGCCATGGCAACGTCGATCGCTATCCCGTCTCACAAACAATGGTCGCCGTCAGTCTCAGATTGTAACAATTTACTATTATTTATTCAACAAATGCACTTATCAATATATAAAGTACCGAGTAGCCGATTCTCAGACCTACTGAATATGCATATAAAATTTGGTAAAAATCAGTAAAGCCGTTTCGGAGGAGTTCGTGGACTAACATCGTGACACGAGAATTTTATATATAAGGTAAGAAGAAGAAGATAAGATATAATTGGAATCTCGGAATCGGCTCCAACGATTTTCATGAAATGCAGTATATAGGGGGTTTCGGGGGCTAGGAATTCTAGCTAGGAATCATTTTTAGAAAATGTCTTTTAGAATGTTTTATTCGTGTTTTACCGAATACCGAGCAAAGCTCGGTCAAATAGCTAGTATTATTTAAATATGAATAAGTTTAAATACACAAAAATCTATAGTAGATAAGATAATAACAGGGTGTAACAAAACTAAGTAGTAAGTGATAATACTTCAGGGTGTGTATACTCTGTCCCGGCGCCGAGGGGAACGCTTTAGTTTGCCTAAGCGTTCCCTTACTTGGTGGAAGTCCGGTCCCTGTGAAGTAGATCGGCAGGTCATGGAGGGAGTCCTGTGTTAGACAGATCCAGGACATCCCCCCGTATACGGCTGAAGGCAAACCGCAGGTGGTTTTAGTGGGTAAGAGTCCCACATAGCCCCGGAGTGCTTCAGCTAAGGGTGTGTATACTCTGTAAAGAGTTTGCTTAGAAAGTAGCAGCGCTTGAAGAGTAACTTTTTTTACTTTTGTACATGGGCAAATTCATAACGCTGCGCTGTAGCGCTTGCCCATACAAATCACAAAAAAAAAGTTTTTCCGGCGCTGCTATTTTCAGAGTAAACTCTATACAGAGGACTTAGCACAACTTGGCACACTAGACTATAGAGTATCACTATGTTTTGTTACAACCTGTATAGTCACAATGCTCCTCCTTTTTTGCAACTCGGTTAAAAACTAACATATAGCATAGATATCACTGATTCAGAGATAAGCTGGGCTATAAAGTGGGCTGACCTTGGTAGTAGCCTGATTAACTAATAGATCAAAGCCCAGCTCAGCCAAGTCTCAAGATACATGTTTATTGCTTTATCATCCAGAGGTTTACGGAGTAGAAAATGCTATCAAATATGGCTTTAAGAGGATACGCTAACACTGTTTTTCCATACAAACGTATTATGCAATTTACTCCCAGGACAATCCTAATATTGCATAAAAAAACAAATGATTTTTTATGCAATATTAGGATCTGTTAAAACTATGCCTCTACGTTCGATTTTTTCTAAATTTACTAATACATAAAAATATGACCCTTCAAAAATCGTAAAAAAATTAATGCCCCGTACCCCGTCAATCTACCGACCATAAAACAATTTTTATATTTTTTTAAGATAAAATAAAAACGTAGAAGCATAGACTCACTCTTCCTGAAGATATTTAAAATAATAATAATTAGATAGGCTCTATTTTGAAGGAGGAATCAGAGGAATACGTAGCCTCGATTTACTGTATCTGTCTCTATCACAATACACGTGCCGGCGCAGGGTGAAGCGTGATGGCAATAGTTCCTTCGTTTAAATGCTTACCTACTGACTACTGTACCCGCGTTCCCTCTTCAGTGCCTTCTAGACGGTCAGGGAGAAACTCCCAACGAAGGTGTGGTTGAGACAGACTCAGTGTTGCCAGATGGTTTCAACCTTTTATCTGTAGTGGGAACTGCTAAAATTAAAGTCAACAAAAAAAAAAAATACCTATTAATCATTATCTACGCTTTTTTATGAAAAAAAGGGATACGCATTGACGTGATATTAGGTGATAATAAATAAAAATATACATAAATTGGTAACTTTTCATATAAATATAAAAAGTCTAAAAAGAAAAAAAAAATTAAACACACTAAGGGCCGCGCCACACCGAAATGGCAGCGACGAGGCGAGCACTTTCAGTGTCATATGAATTATGATTTTAAACTTTATCTTCATTTTTGCAATACATAGCATCCCTTGAGAAGTCTACTGCCGCCCGCGGCCGCTAGTGACCGCTCGTGGCCGATGGCGGCCGCGATTTTTCAAGCGATACTATGTATATGACGACCTCCGTGGCGCAGTGGTGAGCGCGTTGGTAGCTCAAGCCGGAGGTCGCGGGTTCGAGTCCCGCCGACGGAACAAAAAGTTTATGAAGTTCCTGGGTCATGGATGTGTATTAAATATTATGTGTATCATATAATAAAAATCTTAAATATATGTATAGTATAAAAGTATTAAATATATTTCCGTTGTCTGGTACCTGTAACACAAATCCTTCAGGTACTTAGCACGGGGCCAGACTGACGTGGTGTGAAGCGTCCATAGATATTATTATTATTATTAGGATAATGAATATAAAGTTTAAAATCATATGACACTGAAAGTGCTCGTCTCGCCGCTGCCATTCGGTTGTGGCGTGACCCTATGGGCCTGTTTCACCACTTTCTGATACAGTGCCGGATAGGCTATCCACAACTTTTTTGACAGATTCTCCATACTTTATCTGTCAAGTTAAATTGTGGATAGAATATCCGGCACCAGGAAATAGTGAAACTAGCCATTAACTTAATAAAAAAAATAGCAATAAGACAGAAATGTTATTTTCATTTGTTTATTATAGTCGGGACATTTTAATAGGCCACATTTGACAGTTCATCAAAATTGTACCAGGTAACCTTATAGCGACGTATATAAAAAATAAATATTTTCGTTTTGTTATAGGTAACTGCACAATTGACTAACTTTTTTCAATGACGATTACATATTTATTGTGAATATGACCGATACGAATTATTTAACGATTTGCTTTTACTGTTAAACAATTCTAAACGTAATAAACAAATTTTGATCTTAATAATTGCACGTCGTTACAATGTTACGTCAGCTGACCTTTTTTCTTTTTAAACTCTAGGGAAGTTACCCTAAAAATCGAAAGCGAATAAATAGTATTGATGTATTGATTACTTGTAACGAAATATCGCTTTAAATTAATACCCACGTTCTGAAAAGTAACACATATTTATGTGAAATGAATAATGATGATTTAACAGTTTTTATATGCGAATAAATGCATTTTTTGTAAATTATGTACTTGTCTTATTTTGCTCCTTGAATTTGCAAAAGAAAAAGTAATAGTGGGACAGGAGTTTGTTTCAAACGTATAAAATTATAAATATTCAAATATAAATATTCGTTTCGGTCGATGTTTTTACGCAGCTCACCTCACTATAGTGATTAATCTGACAGGTGTCAAATGTGGCATATTAAAATGTCCCGACTGTACATTTCGAGAGCAACAGCTGCTTGGAAACCCCTAGAATCTTCAGTTTAGAATCTAGATTATAGCATGGTTTTGCACCAATCAGTTGCTTTGTATGCAAAATACCTTATGTTGCGTTGTTGAATTTTTACAAAATTATTCATAGTTACCAAATTCTGTAATTCTGTATAAATATCTGTATCCAGTACTTATCTGTATTACTCACCAAAAATCTGTATAAATACGGAGAAATCTGTATATTATATATTATATGGCAGCCCTGGGTTGGGTGTTTTTTCCCGGCCGTGTGGAAGGTTCATTACAAAGTTTTTTGAAATAAGCCATATTTTCTGTCAAACACTTATTACAGAGTAAAAGCCAGCAACAGCCAGAATTTCGTAATTTTATAAGAGCAGAAAGTTTACCTGTTTATTAATATATAGAGGTAAGAACGACCAGCAACTATGGATTTTAGAGAGTTCCTTACCGCAACCGAAACTCCATAGTTTTAAACTTTCCTAAAGTATTCGATTTTGAGGTGATGTAGTGGGAAGCAACTGTCAAAAATGTTTTGCAATGAGGAGAAAATAAGTTGAAAAATTTGAGTTTTACTTCCAAAAGTCAGGTCTGGCTGTACCTGGCTCTTGGGCTATTAAATTAAAGTTGAGTCATTATTAAATGTAGCTGAGTGCGTTTGTGAGTTGTGTTATATGTTGCAACGTCTTTATCATCGATTCTAAATTGTAAGGGACCTATCAGACAGAGAGCGGTCACGCGTTCAAGCGTTCTACTTCGCATTCTACGTTAAGCGATCGGTCACATAGGAGCAATAGGCTTGATGACTAATTTTTTTTCTTATTGGTAATTGACCCTTAAAAACAGAAACATCGCTGAAACAATGACTCTGATAGCTTAAAAATTCACCAAGATATGACAATTCAAACATCTCATAAAATAGGCCTGCCCAAAACGCTCTATAAAAAGTGCTACGAAAGACTGACGTTACTCTTTCGTAGTTTGTACGGATCGGAAGAGAACTTTGTTCGATAGGTAGGTTAAATATTGCGTTTATGAAAGTGGTTTGATACCAAAAGTTGCTTTTAATTGCATAAGTTATCGAATGGTATACAAATATTAAGAAATTTAATTGAAAAAAAAAATCGACTTGATTATCCAACTTTGGAGGCGCATAACAAAAAAAAATACAAATGCCATCGAGCTGAAATTTTGGGAACATTTATTTTTTACCGTGATTTCTTTATTTTATTAACAAAATTCGCTAATCTTTGACCTTATCATCATCCCTATTCTGACGCGGTCTGAACGCCTCATGTGTGAGCATATCCATGTAACGTAATACAACAAAAAGAACGCAAAACTGATCGCTTGACCCCGTGACCGCTCTCTGTCTGATAGTTCCCTAAGATACTTATATGGAATTTCAATATTTTGAATGTGAAAACTCATTTCTTCGCCACGTTGCGGTCGATAAGTGTGAGGAGCTAACAGATTACTTTCGCATTTAGAATATTAGTAATTAATTTTGTGACGTACGATCCCCGTTGGATTTAATTGCGTATACGTCGCGGGCGTTAATCTTTACTGTCACTGCGCAGTCAGATGACCTTAAATATCGAACACATGTGGACCACATTCTGATGTCTTTATTGTGTTTATATGGACTTTGTACATGTTGCCATGGACATTACGACGACACATTTGTACAAAATTTAAATTTCAGTCAATATAGGATATATTATATTACTGCAATGTACGAGCACGCTAGAGGCAGCACCAGCACAGACAGTAAACAAAAACTTGAGAAGTGTCAAAGGACACCCGAATGGAACGAAGTTGTTTCTTATGTCCAAAAAACCTGTAAGTATTATTAAAAAACGCCATCTATTATACGATTTCATATACGACGCCCAGGAATACAAACAACGCGTCGCTGTTTATTTAAAAAAAAACGCTACCTAGTTGACGCTTACAAATACTTACTATCAACGCCCTCTGTCCCTACCATGCAGGTACTAATAAAAACGTATCGAGGTCAAATCAAGGTCAAATGTCGTTCTGTCTAGCCTTCAAGATTTACGCCGAACGCGAGATAAGGAACTTCGTTCTAATAAAAAGTGTTGTTCCACATTTGACGTTTCTGTTAATATTCTGATTTGACGTGTGCATGTCGGATTTTGAACGGATTAATTACTGTATCTGCTAGTAGCGCCCTCTGCTCCGACCTTTGCGTAATATTCCCTATTCGCCTAAGCATTTTCAATATTTTGTTTGCCGCTAGGGAGCAGAACCAACAATTACTAAGCGCTGCCTGGTGGTCTTCTGTTTTCAAAAAATTAGTAAAGCAGTATTAGTACAGTAAGTACAGCTGCCGCGTAGTATTGCAAAGAGTGGTCTCACCTTTAGGGTCAATTCACACGCAACGTGACGCGCTTTTTAAAATTTATATGGATTTGACAGATTCGCAAGACATAGCACGCAATTGAAATCTGTCAAATCCATACAAATTTGCATCTACGCGTCGCGTTGCGGTCTGATTTGACCCTAAGAATTTTATACAGTTTTATACCCATTACCACCGATGTCAATACGTTCTAGTTCTATGCCTGATTCCTGAAGCTGTCGCTAGATAGAGCTATGTAGCAACAGGGTCTATTATTTTATTATTCCTAATATCTTATCCTTATATCTTCCCAATTATTATATAATTGGGAAGAGTTTGTTTGTTTGAACGCGCTAATCTCTGGAACTACTGGTCCGATTTGAAGAATTCTTTCAGTGTGAGATAGCCCATTTATCGAGGAAGGCTATAGGCTATATTTTATCACGCTAAGACTAATAGGAGCGAAGAAATAGAGGAAAATGTGGAAAAAATGGGGGAATTATCTGAAAGGGTTAATTTGAACGCGCTAATCTCAGGAACTACTGGTCCGATTTGAAAAATTCTTTCAGTGTTAGATAGCCCATTGATCGAAAAAGACTATAGGCTATATTTTATCACGCTAAGACTAATAGGAGCGAAGAAATAAAGAAAAATGTGGAAAAAACGGGGGAAATTATCTGAAAGGGCTTATTTGAACGCGCTAATCTCAGGGAACTACTAGTTCGATTTGAAAAATTCTTTCAATGTTAGATAGCCCATTGACCGAGGAAGACTATAGGCTATATTTTATCACGCTAAGACTAATAGGAGCGAAGAAATAAAGAAAAATGTGGAAAAAAACGGGGAAAATTATTTGAAAGGGCTTATCTCACGAACAACTGGAGCAATATTTCTGTTATTTGGCAAAGATAAGAAGTAGACCACGTTAAGGATCATAGGCTATTTTTTGTGGACTAATTTGTCTGTGAAATATCTAATTTACGCGGGCGAAGCCGCGCGGAACGTCTAGTTCCATATAATTATTTGATATATAATAATACATTATATTATATCTATATGTGTTATTTTTATAAATATTGTTACATACTTCCTTGTATTATTTTCCAACAACTGGATGTGGGTCGGACACTTCCATATTATGTTAATCTGTTATAGAATGAGAAATAAAATGTTCTAGAGTTAAGGGGAATGATTCTCATACTTCGAACGTTACTTCAAACATTTCTCGCGTTCCAAGTGACATTCAAAAAATGAGAATCAGTTCGCAGTAAACGCTTTACTACCGCAAGTTGTCAGAATATTATTTAGCAGTAATAACATAATATATTGGTTCCTGTTCAGTGTTCTGAGATTGGTCCCATAACGTCTTTTACTGGTATACCATAATTTAATAAGCAGTTATGTCTACTACGTTATATGGGAGATGCTGGGAGAAGCTGGGAAATCAGGCGTAGGTCAGAGTTTTATATATAGTAATATGAAAAAATAAAATCTCAACAAATAAGGAGGAGATTTCTGTTGTACTCGTATATATATTACGCTTTAAGTATAACTAAATTGTTATCTTAACATTTTAAAACCACTTAACCATTTGCATTGTGGGTTTTTATAGTGGCGTAATAAATTATATCTTACATCAGGAATTTCCAAAACATATTGTTATGTGGGCTGGGAATACGCGTCATACGAGTCACTGGCTCATATCACTGGCATATGCTAGCACTGGCCTAACGACTCTGGTCTAGTACTTAGAGCTTAGCTTTTGGTAGTTGCTTCGATAGTTTGGTAAGGCCTATGCGTTGGATAGGCTAGAAAAAAGTTCTGAGCTAAATGTGTCAATCATAATTGACGACGTAAGTGGATGAAGTAACTAAAAATTTGATTTTTTTTTGTTTCTTTTTCATAAATGGAGGCTTTAGTGCCGAGAGGATGTTAAATAAAAAAAATGTACGTGGGAGAGCCATGCTTCGGCACGAATGGGCCGGCTCGACCGGAAAAATACCACGTTCTCACAGAAAACCGGCGTGAAACAGCACTTGCGCTGTGTTTCGCCGAGTGAGTGAGTTTACCGGAGGCCCAATCCCTACCCTATTCCCTTCCCTTCCCATCCCTACCCTCCCCTATTACCCTATTCCCTCTTAAAAGGCCGGCAACGCACCTGCAGCTCTTGCGATGCTCGATGCTGCGAGTGTCCATGTGCGACGGAAGTTGCTTTCCATCAGGTGACCCGTTTGCTCGTTTGCCCCCTTATTTCATTTAAAAAAATGTGGATTTTATGTTTAGCCAGATATAGTTAGCCAGATATAGTTTAGCAAAATAAGAAGTTGGTAAGTTACAAGGTTTGTTGAAATTATAAAGGACAAAATGGGTAACTATTGTCCGTATGCTTAAACATTTTGGTTATCCAAGTCGGCAAATTGAAACCGGCTCCTGTCACTAAAACCACTGTAGATGACGTTTAGTTACTATATAGTCACTAAATACATAGTTACTTGCTGCTTAGCCTGTTCCAATTCTGTGTAGTATGCAGATTTCATTATCATCATCATTCATCAGCTCTCCTCACTACTGGGCACTGGAACAGTAATACAATATTAAATTGTAACTAGCGACCCGCCCCGGCGTCGCACGGGTATAAAATATATAGCCACTGAAAAAAATATTAAAATCGACAGCCTATGATCCTTCACGTGTTCTACTTCATATCTGTGTTAAATAACATAAAAATTGCTCCAGTACTTCGCGAAATAAGCCCTTTTCAAATAATTTCCCCCGTTTTTACCACATTCTCCTATTAGTCTTAGCGTGATAAAATATAGCCTATAGCCTTCCTCAATAAATGGGCTATCTAATATGATATTATATTATAAAAAAGGGCTATCTAACAATGAAAGAATTTTTCAAATCGGACCAGTAGTTCCTGAGATTAGCGCGTTCAAGTTAGCCCTTTCAAATAATTTTCCCCGTTTTTTCCACATTTTCCTCTATTTCTTTGCTCCTATTAGTATTAGCGTAATAAAATATAGCCTATAGCCTTCCTCGATAAATGGGCTTAGATAGCCTATTTATCGAGGAAGGCTGAAAGAATCATCAAAATCCGTTGGGTAGTTTTAAATATTAAAGGGAACAAAGGGACATGAGGGAAAAAACCGACTTTGTTTTATAATAAGTATAGAAGATAAATAGATATAGATAGATACTGTGCTACTGGATCATAAGCTTCCATACTTCGGCGAGGCAGTTTTCGAAACATTATAGGTATTTAGTGTTAATTTTTTGGGTAGTTTTATATTGTAGGTAGTAAAAGTTATTTCCAAATTTTCCTGCACAACCATGGTGAATTTTTAAAATGGGATAAAAAATTTAAAAGGTGTTGAAAGAAGTTGTGATTCATAAAGCTAGATTTTGTATAAAAACTAATAAAATGATTTGGTAGAATTCACAAAATCAAAATGGTAGAAGAATCGAGCATAATAACATACGGCTAGTTCTTCAATTCAAGTATAATATTGGTAGCAATCGCCGCAAAAAATAATATAATAATATCATGTTTCAATTAAAATGGCAGTTTTAATTAAATGTTATATTTAGGTACTTATAAGACTACACCTTATGAAATATATTTCTTACCCTATAATAATACAAAATATACAATCAGAAAAATTTGCCTCTACTTTAAAATAAATAAGTAATAATAATTATTTTTACTACCTAATAATACTGGTTTGCACTTTTTAAGTTCCAAGCAGTTTTAGAACAATTATAAGTTATAACTAAACTAATGATTGTTATATTTCAAAACATAATTAACTTACATTTATTTAGAGTATTTATTGGAAGATCTATTGCAAAAATATTCCCATAAATTCAAATACAACAACAGTCTTTAGTATGTTGGTTTGTACATTTAAAATATTTTCTCACTTTTTGCCATCAGATTCTGGTACACCTATAGTAAGTAACTGAAATTTACGTACTATGAAACTGTGGTTTACATTTTTGAAGTGAAAACTTCTTTAGCGGCGTTGAGCACTTTTGTGGGATGGGTAAAACTGTGAAACTCGCGTCAGATTCTCGTGCTGATCGAAAAACCTTGGAAAAACCGTGAGACAGTTGGAGAGTAGTGTTTTCTGTCGAACTCGAACTCGAACTCGAACTCGAACTCGGATTCGAACTCGAACTCGAATTGATTGTAAGGGTTTCGATTAATTAAAAATATCGATTTTTTATGTTGTTGAAATGGGTTTAAAAAATGCACAACGTTAATAATCAAGTCTCCACTTCTGCCGGCACTCCCGGAGTGCAACCCGTCTTTTTTTTTTAAATTAAATTTTGCGACAACTTTATACTTAAGCTATTTCCATTTTTAAACTATTGTGAAATTGTGTTTTACGAACTTATATTTATAAAAGTCAGCTTTAAACACTGTACGAACTATATTACAACCATTTTTCCGACAAAAAAATACTTTGTAGTATTCTCCAGTGACAAGAACATTGACAATTAATTTTTTCTTAAATTCTTAACACTTCATTGTTTCAGTTTTTACACAATTTTTTTGCCACATCATTTAACCGACTTAAAAAGTTTGAGAGTCACTGGTTACTGATTACTGTAGCAGGGATCGGGGATACATTTAAAACCTCTTCTCATGAATCCAGTGGCACACCTGTATGGGCCGAGTTGAGGCTTCATTTTGGCGCACTTTACTCGCTGGGAACTGAAGAAGGGTTTCGCGGGAGGAGTTGATGAGCTGAAGAAGGGTTCTGGTATTCTCGTGGGAGTCTCCGGGATCTGCGTGGTCGGAGTCTCTGTCTGCGTGGTCTTCCCTACTAACAATTTAGGGTGGACTTTAATTTCGGACCTCCTGTGTCTGTACTTGTTGCAATTGCAGGCGTACGCCGATAACTCTCCTGGGACCACGTTGGAGAGGCTGACCGTCTCTCTCTCGGGGTTCATGAGGAACCTCCTGAGGTCTTCTATGTCGTCGGTCACCTGGTCACATGTGCAGGGCTCCTCGGCCCTTAGGGCGCCGAACAAAGCGAACAGAACTATAACTCGGTACATGTTGGCGTTTGCAAGATAACTGATGCTTGAGCGCTTGGCCGAGAATTTAAATACGTTAATATGACTCATAGCCACATAGGAATCCCGTAGTGACGCGGTGATGGTTCTAATACAGTAGTTACGTTGTTCTTATCTAGTATGTTGTACATTACGCTATTATCCTCTATGGTATGGTATGGTTCGAATTTTGGTTTTGCGGTAACCGAAATACCAAATATGTCAATTATGAGGAGATTGCCAGTATTAAAATATATTAATAACGAAATAAATGAAATATGTACTTATATGTGGATTACAATTTAATAAATTCATAAGTTAAGGCGGGTATAAGCCCCAATTTGTTATTCCATGACTCCCGGTTTACCTAGTTCCAATATAATAACGAAATGTAAAAAATGTGAGATATAAAGCACAATATATAAAAGACTTTAAGCCATAAACATTTTTATAAAACGTTGTACTTACTTTGGCTGTAATTAATTTACAAACTCACCTCCGACAAAAATCTAATTCATCGAAATATAAGCATTAACTAGGATAATTATACATTTTATTTGAAGTAAATCTATATTAAAATATCCTTAACCGAACAATTTTGTTTCTTAATATTTATTTTCAAAGATATTTAAAAAAAAAACATGAAAAATAAAGAAGATCCGCCCCTAGTAACTAAAGTTTTATACTAAGCTAAAATGAATCTTATAGCGATGCGTATACGCTTGGTCTTTGGTTGTGTGCAAGGTTATCGTTTTGGATTGAGATTGATCCCTGCCTTAAGTCTTCTAGACAAGCGAAGTATGTACTCAATAAAATAATTTAAGGTGGCACCAGCGGTCATCGACCTTTTTAAAAAAATACTTTCACTGTATTCTGTTAACTTAAGAAAAAAATTAACTATTATTTGTAATTTGTATAGAAAACGATGGATAAGTTTTTGATATGGGGTCAATGACCGCTACGGACAGAGTTCGGCAATTTCAGAAATCTGCTTCACCTTCACCGGGCTTCAAACTACAATATAGCCTTAAAGCTATAAAAAAGGATCATAATATTTATGTTTTAAGTAATTTTTATGATATTATGTGCGTAATATAATATTACGAATTGTTGAAAATATTTTTATTTCTTAGGATTAAGTAAGAAATGAAAGATTCTATGACTGGCTGTACACCGGAAATTCCTAAGTCTTTCGAAGCCTGTGTCACATATCTGAATATAGAAAGTTAACATTGCCAAAGCAAAATTACCTGTTTGAGATACGAGCAGGAAAAAAAAAACCGGCCAAGTGCGAGTTGGACTCGCCCATGAAGGGTTCCGCAGCAGCAATAAGGTTTATTCCTATGAAATTAAAAGATTTTGGATTTATTTTTATATTTCAGTTGATTCATTGAAAGTTAAATTAAGGTTTACCATTTATGACGTATTTAAAAAAAACTACTTGCTAGATCTCGTTCAAACCAATATTCGTTGGTAGTTTTTATATCATATCATATATTCTTTATCCTTTATTTCCGAGAAATTGATACAATGGTGTTCTTAGGTCTACGTTTTACAATTTCTACCTCAATGAGGTGTGGAAATGTTAAGAGTTTATAATATTATGCCCCTCCTGGTGACATACCTAATCTAAAATTATTTATTAAGTACATATTAAATCAAGACTTATTATTAAAATTTGTAATATAAATTCTACGAATAAGAAAAACTAATTAATTAAATAATTTCAATCAATCAAATAATATAGGTAAGTAATTAAGTTAATCACACAGCTTCCCTAAAAATTATTAGTCATTTAGTCAATTTTTCCATTTCAATTATTACTAATGTCAGTTTATTATTATATAATATTATAGTAAGTATACCTATTATGTCATTTACATCATTCAATTAATACCATTTAACAAAATTCATCACACAATTTAATATTTATCACTTCTTAAAAGGAATTACATAATACATTTAAAGTCAGTTTAATTTAATTTACAATAATAATTAATACAATAATGTCAGTAAGTATAATTCAAGTATAATTCATTATTTATTTTTAATTATTATGTATATAATTATAAATTACCTATACGATATAATTATCTAATTATTTAATGTCAAATTTTCTTACATTATTAAAATGTTCAAAATATTCCTCAATGTTATAGAAGCATTTGTCCAGCAACCAATCAAATATTTTTTTTTAAACTTATTTATTACAGATATATTTTTTATGTCTTTAGGCAAACGATTTAAAATTTTTATTGACATATATAGTCAGCTGGTCACGTCAGTTAACTTTCTGAGTCAATAGTTTTTCCGAAATTTTTACATCTGGTTTTACTTTTGGACATTGCTCGCGCTCATCGAGAACCATTATACTCGAGGTAATAATAAAAATAAAATTTAAAAAACTAAAACCCGACTACTAAAACACGCTCTAAAAAGTTCGAAACAAGAAAATAGTAATGGAAGTTTAAAGGATAGCCGTGGTCGTATGCCCTTTTAATTTTATTACTATCTGTTTTGCTACAGTAGGTACCTACCAGCATGGGGGCGATACTGGTCCGTCCACGTCGTGTCCCTGGGCACCTCCCCCGTGCCATCGTGAGCCTTTTCACGGTGACACGGGAGGGGTGGCTGAACGCCGGTATGGCGTGTGCTTGTGTGTGTGAATGGCTGCGCCCACAGTGTGACTAATGGGCCCGCGACCCGGGGTGTCGGTGTTTTGGGAATGATGGCAGAACGCAGCAGTCAAAATATTCTCCGGGCGGGTCCCGGCTCCTCTGGGGCCGGAGAATCCCGTGCACCTCCGCAAGGGGGTGCGAGGTCCGTGTATACGGAGGGACCAACCGTTGCGAAGGACGAGGAGGCCGCTAAGGCGGCGAGGCAGAGGGCCATTTTAGCCGCTTTGAGTGGCGATGGCGCGAAAAAGAAAGACAGCCCGAAGCCGGCGCCCATTACCGCGCCGGCGGCGGAGCTTTTAACGGACGAGGACGTTGATTTCAGTCAGCCGCAGCCCAACGGGCACGAGCGGATGCTGAAGTTAATGCAGAAGAAGAAGTTGAGAGGCGACAAGGATCTTCCGCGTGTCTTATAGACACGCGACGTGAAAATGCCGCCTCCAAGCACCTTAAAAGACGACATTGGTAGAGACTCCCCTCGCGGTAGAGTCTCCCAACACGGACGTGACAGCGAGGACTGGCTCTCGGACTCCAGTGAAATGTCTGGCATACCGCTGGACGCCGAGGGCTTGCCCGCATACTCGCTTAGGACGCGCAGGAATAGGCGCTCTGTTGACGACATGGCGCCGCCTATCAGTAAAGGGGCGGTGCCCAAACCCAAGAGAGGACGCGACCACCCACCAACGACCGGACAATATGTCGGCATGGCGAAGACGCAGGCCGATCTGAATAGAGAGAAGGAGGAGGCCCTTCAACTCCAGGTGGAGGAGGAGGTAGCCGCGGCGGCCAGGGCGGCGCGGGAGACGCGCTTTTCGCTCCTCGCAGGTTCCATGGAAGAAGACAGGCCAGAGCAGACCATCAACGCTCTGGCTAAATGCGTCGAGACTTCGTTGACAACGATCACCATGGTCGCAACGAAGTCCAGCAATTTGAAGGGGACGTTCCAGCGTCTTCTCAAGGAGGCGGTCGGCGACATACGTGCGACCGTCGCCGAAATGAAGAATCGCGGAGCGACGGACGAAATAAGAGCCCTCGAAGCTCGAAATGCGCGGCTCCAACAGGAAGTGGAGTCCTTGCACAGAGAAGTCGAGGGCCTACGTCGTCAGATGTCGAAGCCGGCCGAGCAAGACATGCGCCAGCTGTTGTCTGAGGTCTCTCGTTCTAACGTGGAGACCTTCAGCAACATGCTGAAGCGCGCTCGGCTGGCTGAATTAGAGAGTCGGCTCTTACCGGAGCCACGACTTAGACCTCCGCTTGCGGCTGACAGAGCCCGGAGGGTTACTCGGGCTGCCGCTGAGAGCGTTTAGGCACCACCGGACGAGACGCCGGGATCCCCGAGACCAAAAGCCAAGGAGAAGCCGGCCCCGAAGAAAACGCGGCAGCCAGTCGCCGCCGCCGCCCCCCCAAGAGGCCTCTGTCGCACCCACGGTGCCAAAAAGGGCCGTAAGAAGAAGAAGCGGCCCTCAATGGCCGCTCAGGAGGCGGCGCAAGCGGGAGCGAACACCAGCTCCCCCCGTACGGAGGCCCAATGGACCACAGTGGGCCCAAAGGGCAAGAGTAAGAAGAAAATGGCGGCTACTTCACCTAACGCCGCCCCTAAAAGAAAGAAGGCGAAGCTCCGCGCCCCCGCCACCGCGGCCATCACCCTCACGTTGGGGGCGAACGCTGCGGAAAAGGGCGTCACATACAGTGACGTCCTTCTAAAGGCGAAGAACGCGGTGAAGACGAGCGGACTGGTAGAGCTGGACATACAAAAGCTCGACCTCCGCTTTCGTCTCGCTCAGACCGGCGCGCGCGTCCTCACCAACCCTGGTGAGGGCGCCCATGCGAAGGGGGACGCCCTCGCTGAGAAGTTGAGGGAGGTTCTCGATCCTGAGGAGGTGAAAATCGGCCGCCCCGCGAAATGCGTCGAGATGCGCATCGCCGGGCTGGACGACTCGGCGACGACTGCAGATGTCGTAGAGGCGGTGTCGCGAGAAGGAGGGTGCCCGTCCAACTCCATCAGGACGGGTCCAATAAAGGTGGGAAGATGGGGCGACGGCTCGGTGTGGCTGAGCGTCCCCGTCGCGGCCGCTAAAAAGCTTACCAGCATGAAGCGGCTGCGAGTGGGCTGGGTCACGGCGAAGGTGACACTGCTGGCCGCGAGGCCTAAGCGGTGTTACCGATGCTTTGATACCGGCCACCTGGCGACGACATGCCAGTGCCCGGTAGACCGCAGCCGGAATTGTTTCCGCTGTGGGAAACCGGGGCACAAGGCCGCTGAGTGCCAGGAGAAGCAACCCAACTGCTTCTTTTGCGAGGCACTCGGCAGGGAGAGCGGGCACGTCCTGGGAAGCAGCGGCTGTCTACCAGCCAAGAAGCCGCCCCCGCCTACGAAGCGCCACAGGAGAGGAGCTCCCTCCGACAAGGCTCGGCCGCATGAGCCTGGAGCCGGTGGTGCTGGGGTTAGTCAGCCCCAGCCCGCCATGGAGCTATTGCTCCACATAGGCTCGTGGGTGGTTGATCGGGGGATCACCACCCGCACCCACGGCCCCGAGAAGAAAGCTCCCTAGATGCCCGGGGAGCTCTCGGTGAAGAAAGGCGGCGGCAGAACACCAGCCGCCGCAATAGAGACGTGCCGGACGCGGCAAGCGCCGTGAGGACGCGGAGATCGCAACAGAGTGCCCGTATCCCACGACTGGAAGGATGTCCGGCGCACCAAGCCGGAGGGAGTCCGACATACCCCCGTCGTCCACCCCCGTGCGCGGCGGGGGATACGTAACGTATTTCCCCCCCTCAACAAAAAAAAAGGTACCTACCAGCATAGAACTACCTGCCTGTGGCCTACGACCACGGCTATACTTTAAACTTTCATTACTATTTTCTTGTTTCGAACTTTTTAGAGCGTGTTTTAGTAGTCGGGTTTTAGTTTTTTAAATTTTATTTTTATTTCAATTTTTTTGGGGCTGCGATTCGCCCAATAAATTTCTTAACCATTACAATTCCTCAAATGATCGAGAATAATTATTATTAATTGTTTTATATTGTATTGACTAATTTAATGAAATCTTGCAATTATCAGGTGATTGCAGGCAAACCCGAGAGAAATAGCTAATAATGCTTACACATTTGAAATGTGCTAACAAAGCTCTTTCATTTGATACCCCGCACGACACCGTCAGAAAAAAAATGTTTTTTTGTTCTTTCCTTTATGCCCCCTAGATGGCTCTAAGGTCAATTTAACATGACGCCATGTAGCCTATAACCAGCGGACAATTAAGACGCTTCTAATGATATATCATGTGTCGAATTCTGATAAGTAGTTTAGATGTTACGAGGGAACAGATGAACATACATACATACATACATACATACATACATACATACATACATACATACAATATACATATATACATACATACATACATGCATACGTACATACACAGCCTATCAAAATCATAACCCTCCTTTTTGCTTCGCCGTAGTCGGGTAAAAATCCGCCCACAATCTGCATGACTTAAGTCTTAAGGCGACGCCTTGATAATTTGGCTGTAGCGATATTGATTTGCAGCAATACTAAAGCTAAGAAATTAAAGTTCATTGTCAGTATTCATCGTGTCTTTGTCTTTGAATTACCCATAGCATAACACGATTGGTCAACTTTTATAACACAGAATAATCAATCAAAAAGACCTCTGTAAAAAAGGGATTCTAATTTTGCCAACAGAGGAGAGTGATTTAAGGTTCCAAAATTTGTACATAAATTGGTTCAAGCATACACTTTAATTTGCCCATAGCATATAAAATGTATTTATGGTTTTTAAATTACGCGACAAAAACCATTTTGTCGTTTACGCCTTTTTCCATTTTTTGCTGTTCCATTGCTTGTTTTATCATAGAAAACAAGCAATCTAAAACATATCTAACAAGGTTTTTTACTTTAATGCGGCGTGGATCGCATGCAGAGCTTTTTTTTGTCATCGAACGATGACAGCCTACAGAGGTTTCATACAGACCCTAAAATAGTATCACTGTTTTGTTACATCCCGTATAATTTGTTGAGATAAATTATACGTATTTATAGTTCTATAGTATCTAAAGGTTAATCCAAAACCGAATTTCCACAACCAGATAATTTTCTGTCCACACTTGAAGGGCCAGTTTTTCCATAAATTTGGTCGCACATAACGCTTAAACTTGGTCGAATCTTGTTCCCTATCTACACATATTAAGCAGTATCTGGACCCTGTGGAAAAAATCTTGGGGCCGAAACTCCCTACAATAATTAGTTTAACTGCCCTCCCTCCCTCGTGTCGGTGTGGAGGGAGGGGGGGGGAGGACATAATGTCGGTGTGTGAGTGATAGAACTACCCGGACGTTAGCTTCGATTATTATATTCGTTCGATTTGCACAAAAACTTGATTGGTTATGAGAAACGGAGGTAGGAAATTACATTTTTTTTTCAAAAATGTTTTATGTTAAGAGTCCGTACACGTAATTTTTGCCGATTTCGTTCATTTAACAGACGTGATTTAACAGTTAAAATACAGTATTTCTATAAGTTTTAATGCACAACATGTAAGATCATTTCAATTATAATATAGCGTTGGAGCTAGTTTTTTTTAAAGTATTTTTAAATAATCCAACTCAAACCCGCGACAGTTTTGTGATTTTTGCTGTAAAAGGTTTAGAATATAACCTTTTTATGGATTGTATTGACGTCTTAACGGTATGCAAAAAATACAATGTACTGTTGAGAAAGTCGTCTATACAATGTTGGAATTACTTTTTACCACTTCAATATAAAAAATCCTTTAAAAACAGAAAACCTCTATCTGCCCGCTAACTTGGCGATCGTCCTTTTTCACCTGGCATATGAAAGACGGGCGTGAGTGTGAAGAGAGCAGTAGAAAAGAGAGGACGGGCTCTTAATTAATTTGTTTTTCAAATAAGGTTTATTATGTTTAAAATGATTAATTTATAAAGAAGTAAGAATTTATGTTTAGAGCAATTTTAAATTCGTCGAAAGCATCGAAGAATATTTCCTACTTAAAATGAAGCAAAAACAAGCCAGAAAATCCCTTTATCTATACACATTATACAGGGTGGGTTTCCGTTTTGTTACTATTAATTAAACACACCTTCAATAAATAATAATAATCTAGAATACCATCATTATTACTAAATTGACCTAGGTATTATTTGCAAGTAATTAATTAAGTATTGCCATGGGGCGCATAGCAACCACCATTTACGGCCGTTATAATTGTTAATAACAATTATTATAATATTAATAAGAATTAAACAACGCCCCATTTAGCCCGACTATAAATACAGACTATAACGCGTCGTCGACTTTTTAAGTGCCATTTTATGACCTAGGGTGTGACTATGTCAGTAGGTGGCACAGAATTACCAAACTGTAACAGAAACAGAATTCCTATGTTTTTTAGGGTTCCGTAGCCAAAATGGCAAAAAACTGAACCCTTATAGATTCGTCATGTATGTCTGTCTGTCTGTCTGTCTGTCTGTCTGTCTGTCTGTCCGTCCGTATGTCACAGCCACTTTTCTCCGAAACTATAAGAGCCATACTATTGAAACTTGGTAAGCAGATGTAGTCTGTGAACCGCATTAAGATTTTGATACAAAAATGGAAAAATTATTAAAAATTTTAGGGGTCCCCAAAGGTACAACTGAAACAAAAAAAAAATAAAATCGTCTAACCTACGCGTGTAGGATAGGTCTTCAAAAATCATATTGAGGTTTGTGATATCATTTTTTTCTAATCTGAATAGTTTGCGAGAGAGACTCTTCCAAAGTGGTAAAATGTGTGTGACCCCCCTCTAACTTCTAAGTTCTAGGGGAATGATAATTCTAAAAAAATATATGATATTACTATAAAAACTACCAACGAAAATTAGTTTGAACAAGATCTATCAAGTAGTTTTTTTTATACGTCATAAATGGTAAACCTTAATTTAACTTTCATTAAATCAACTAAAATATAAAAATAAATCAAAAACCTTTTAATTTTATACAAATAAACCTTATTGCTGCTGCGGAACCCTTCAGTGGCGAGTCCAACTCGCACTTGGCCGGTTTTATTCATTAGTTAAAATTAAAAAGAATTGGCAAAATACCCTATTTGTACCAAAAGAATAAGAAGTTACATTATAAGTTATTCGCTCTTGGTTTACGAAGATATAAAAAAATACTTTGCTTTTCCGAATTAAAAATTGCAAATAATTATTCAGGCTCGTATAAATTAAATGTTACAATAAAATATGGATATACGCAACTTTGAATACGACAGGCTCTACTTTCCTACTGGAAAATAATCAATAATCATCTGCAGGGCTCCCGTAAGGGCTCCTGGCGCCTGTGTGCAAAAAAAAAAGGATTTTGGCTCCCCTTTAGGCAATTTTTTTGGGTTCTTGGTTTTGGCCCTCCTAAAGATGGCGATTTGGTGCCCCTAGAGGATGGCGCCCATGTGCATTGCACACATTGCACATAATATGGTAGCGACAGATGATTCATCTGTTTTAAAATACAAAAGTGGCAAAAAGCTGAAGCAATAAAATGAAAATTGTTTTATTTCTGAGTAGATTTAAAAAAAAATGCTTTCAGAATGTTGATGTCTCGGGAACTAGCCCAGAACCGGCGTAAGAAACTCGCAGGGGGCCCACTTTTTTTTACCAAAAAAGTGAGACAAAAAATTAATCTTTTAAAATAAATGCTGTAACTTAAAATTACACAATGTCAACATACAAACATAATTGTAAGTCATACAATAATGTAGAAGTAGCTTTGCAAGCAGCCATCCTACTCCCAAGGTGTGCCATCGTTTATGAAATCATTGACCTTATAATAGGCTTTGGTACACAAACGCTCTTTGACTACTTTTTTTTTTTATTAAATAAGGGGGCAAACGAACAAACGGGTCACCTGATGGTAAGCAACTACCGTCACCCATGGACACTCGTAACATCAGAAGAGCTGCAGGTGCGTTGCCGGCCTTTTAAGAGGGAATACGCTCTTTTCTCTCTTAAAAGACTGGCAATGCACCGGCAGCTCTTTTGATGTTGCTGGTGTCCATGGGCGACGGAAGTTGCTTTCCATCAGGTGACCCGTTTGCTCGTTTGCCCTCTTATTTTATAACTTATAAGTAAAAAACAGCGGTGCTTTCAGCGCTGCTACTTTTAGAGTGAACTCTATGACAGGAACACATACATCCCCTAAAGTACCCACTTAGTTTTACACCTTCTATATTATGTATTTGAATAGAAAATAATAATAATTAATAATAAAAATATTTATTTAAATAAACACACAGTACAAAAAATAATATAACTATGTTACAGCCGCTAATGCCCACCTCCAAATGAAATATTAGACAAAATCGACCCATATTACAACTAGATCTTGGCAAGGTCTAGTAGTAATATGGTAGTTTTTTTTAAATATATATAATCCCACTAAATTATCTAAAACAAAAGATTTTAATTAAATAGGGGGTACTTTAGGAACACGTTGGTATCAGTTCTATGACTGTTGGTAGGTGGGGACGGAGCCCGTACATTTTTGCCTATAGCCTTTTATTATTGGAAAGATTTTGAACGTTTTCTGGGATTTTATTGAAAAGGCGTATACAAAGACGTTTAAAAGATTTACTGACTTTACTAAGTCTGATCACTGGCAAATCTAGCTTGTGCTTATTTCTGGTGTTTCTACAATTAATGTCACTTTTGGCTTTAAATTAACATATAGTTTTTGTAACATACCTATTATATTACATTATCCAAAATGTATTAAGAAGCTACAGTCAGAATACCAATTTCTTTAAACTTTTCTATAAAAGATTCAAATGTAGACATTTTGTAAATCGAACGTACCTAAAGCTCGCTTCTGCAGCACAAAAATAGTATTAATAATCAGCAGCGTTTCCCCATAAAAGGATACCATATGACATTCTATTGTGAAAATAGCTAAAGTATACTAATCGTGCAGTGTCTTCGTCAGAAATTTCCCTAATCCTTCTGACTGCATATGCTGCAGAACTGAGTCTATCTGCGAGTTTAGCAATATGAGGACCCCACTGCAATTTACTATCTAGCGCAGGGGTTCCCAAACTGTGCGCCGCGGCGGCGCGGCGGCCTGGTGCGCGGTTCGCCGTGGAAAAGCAAAAGGGGCGCCGAGAGTCGATCCATCCATCATTATCCAAAACCACAAATTATATTATAAAATAAAATTATAATTATTAAAGATGTTTATTTAAGTATGTATATTTTTGTTATAGCTAGGTAGAGTTGGGCGCCGTGACAAAATATTGACTTGTAAGTGCGCCGCAGGAAGAAAAAGATTGGGAACCCCTGAATTCTAGTGTAATAGGTACAAAAAATTCAGTAGTGTCCACTGTCCACCAAATTCATTTTCTCATCATTTAATAGTACATTGGTTTGAACTTGCCGTACATTGGGCAAAGTTAACTTTAAACATTGTTTTCGTAGAATTCAAAAGTAAACTATTATCATTAAACCAATGCACTATTTTTGAAAGAATACTGTTAACCTCGTCGTAGTTCGACTGTTGTCGCTTCACTATGAAAATAAGTGAAGTGTCATCAGCAAAAAGTACTATTTCATTATCATCGTCCTTAACTAGATAAGGTAGGTCATTTATGTAGATTTGATAGATAGAAAAAGAAATGGCCTAAAAATTAATTGTTTATTCTGCAAAAGATTGGCCAATTAAGTAATTGTTTATCCTGCAAAATCTCGAAACAACAAAAAACACACTGTTAAAGACTTTTTTCTTCTTTGACTCTTCGTGTATGCTGCACCTACACATTTCGAACTAAACAATTAACATCCATTATAGATGTACGTGTTGAAATTTATTTGTATAATCAAATAAAAACAGTTGCTTTTAATTACAGGTTATTGACATTCGCATGACAGTGTGACATACAATAATAATAATTAAATACGATTTTCTAGTCGCCATTTTCCCGGGAGTAAAAGGTATTTGAACTGAAAGCAATTTTAATAACTTGTTTAAAATAATTTGTTTTTAACGGTGGCTAATCACAATTAGGAACCTTTTTCAAAAAGAGGATAAAATTTTGCTATTTATGTATTAGAATTAGGAATACTTTATTGTTCAAAAAAAACTTATTTTTGACTACCCTAGTCCCTAACTTAAATTGTGCAGAGATGTGCATTGGGCAGGCTCTACATTGTTCAGTCAATGAGAATTAACCATGGAGGTCTCTATATTAGCTTCATGGAATTAACCCATCAAGCCCCGTACGAGCACCGGCGATCCCGACAAGAGTAGAATATAATCGGCCAAGTGCGAGTCGGACTCGCATGAAGGGTTCCGTACCGTTATAGAGCAAAAATGGGCAAAAATTGTGTTTTTTGTATGGGAGCCCTTAAAGTATATTTTATTTAAATATTATTATTAATTATTAAAGTAGACATATAAGGTTTTTGTGAAAATTTCAAGTGCCTACTTGTTGTCATCATTGATACCGAGCTAAAATGTTTGAAAAATCACGTTTGTTGTATGGGAGCCCCCCTTAAATATTTAATTTATTTAGTTTTTTGTATTTGTTGTTATAGCGGCAACAGAAATACATAATCTGTAAAAATTTCAACTCTAGCTATTACCGTTCTTGAGTTACAGCCTGGAGACAGACGGACAGACAGACAGACAGACGGACAGACGGACAGACATCGAAGTCTCAGTAATAGGGTCCCGTTTTTACCCTCTGGGTGCGGAACCCTAACAATAGCAATTCTTGGAATCTTCGATCGAGGGATTAAAAAAGTTATGTTTCAAGTGTTCTTCTTCATGTCTAGGTCTTAAGACTGTTGCAATACAAATGCAACAGTCTTAAGACCTAGACCACCACATAAAAGTAATCTAGATACACAATATAACTTGTAGGTCGGTAAACCAACAGAATTTCACCCCATTAGTATGCGGGCCGGGTATAATATGAGACGCGCAGGTATTTCCGTCCAGAATAACGTATTTTTTAATTCGATCAAACTTTTCCTTGTAAGAAATATACTTATTTGTATTGAATAATGTTTTGGGGTCAAACATGTTACGACCAAGATTTTATCTATTTGGTTGACTTAATGGGCTTAGGGTGGATTGCACCAACTTTAACTATAACTGAACTATAACAGCCAGATATGTTACTTATACCGCGCGCGTTGTGAAGACTCAAATACGACCCAATTGGGTCGTCTTTTATTTAGTCTGTCTCTTTTATGTAAATGCTACGAATAATAAAAACTAAAGCCCCGTATTCACTTTGATTAGTAATAAGTGCAAGTGATTAGTGCAGGTGATTAGTAATCAGGTAAAAGTACGTGTGGACAGCGACTGATTAGTGCAAGTCCTTTGATTTCTACTAATCACTAATCTCTTGAACTAATCACTTGCACTCGCACTAATCAAAGTGAATACAGGCCCTAAGGAAGAGTAACTCCGTCAAAAAACATGCACCAAAATACTTGTCAAAAAAGGGTACCCTAGGTTCACTTTTCATACATTTGCAATATTTAGGTGACCTTGAGCGGTATAAAGGCTGACGTTACATGACAGTTCGAATGGAACCAAATTTAAAACTTTATTAGTATGGGAGTTACGTTTCCTTAGGTTTTATTATTCGTAGTGTAAATGGCATTTCGTATCTTTTGTTTCACTTATCTGTCAAAGTCCAATTTTGAATTTGAAAATTGTTCGAAAGAGATTTAAGCCGGAAAATAGTATGAACGTAACAGATCTCTATAAGTAGAATATCACTGTATAGTGCAAAATGTCAAATCTTTGGATAAGGACGCAATTTTTAAAGATAACCATAACCGCCCAAACTTATACTTACATCGTATCGTGATTACTATGGCTCACTGTTGTAACAAATATTTTTCCTGACGATTTTTACGGTTTTTTTAATTTTTTATACTCTCAATCCCATTAACTGTAGCTTTAACAAAAAGTAAACGCAACAGACATCTGTAAAATTCTGTGGTCTAAGTTAAGGTTAAGGCTGCTCTCGCGAAAAAAGCGTGCAGATGAAACCACTTTTCATCGGCATTAACAGAGAAATTATATCTGAAAAAATAATTAGTAATCTACATGATATGATACGTAACGTCGTTTTGCCATATTTTTTCTATCGGTATCACATAATAAAGAAATAAAAAACCAAATCACCTCCAAATCGTTGAATGAAACCACTTTACTCCTTCATTATTTATCAAAAGAATATATAAAAAATGTCTACTGCTTTGCATACAAAGTTGGTTTTTTTACTTTTTTGAAATATGTATTAAGTATATTAAGCCTTAAAAAGGTTTTTTCTCCTATTTCGCCCTATCATGGACGCGGCGAGCGTCGTAACCGCCACCGTACAAGGCGCGCTGTTATGAATGTTATTTTAATGTCATTTACGTCGATATTCGCACTGATAGACAATCGACCTGCTAATTTAGGGGATAGAGGGCCCTTAAAGTTAAGTTAGCCTTAACTCTAACCATAACTGTAACTATGACCACGCCTCTATATTAATGTTAAGGATCTATGTTGAATTAAAAAAAGTATTATTTAAATTTTAAATGTTATTTTTCCATCGCTTTTGTTTATTAGGTGATGTAAAAAATGAAGCGTTTTCTTGGCTAATTAGGATTAATGCTCCAAGAAAGGTTTTTTAATTAAATTCGTAAACTATAATATATTTAATATTTTTGAAGGCTGGAAACGCACCCGCTGCACTTCTGATGTTGCGAATGTCCATGGGCGAAGGTAGTTGGCTTTCCATCAGGTGACCCGTTTGCTCGTTTGCCCCTTATTTAAAAAAAAATCTAATAAGAAACCCTCATAGACCGTAGTGCAACGTTTTATAAATTTATAGACCTGGGGCCAGTGACAGATTTTCATGACCAAGTCCCTCCCAACCGAAACTTCGTAAAATGAATAAGGGACTTATACTATAAATACTAGCGACCGTCAGCTGCGACTCCGTTGGTGGGGTGGGCAGTGGCAGCCTCCCAAAGATGAAGAAAAAATTTTTTTTCAGTCATTTCCTCTCAAGTCTCATTTTAAAATTTATCAGAGTATTGTTAAAATACTCTAGTAAACAATTAGAATAATCAGCTAGCTGTAAGTCAGTGGAAAAGTCGTCAGCTGATAAGTTTTAGTGGGTATAGATGCTGTTGCCTTACACCTTTCAAGTCTGAGATACAGCAAGCTGACATTAATTTTCATTCATAGTAGCATATAAACGATCACCAGGTAAATTTTTAGCTGAGAGGAAATCATTGAATATATATTATTTTTTTCATGTTCAAGGAGCCAGCTGACGTATAATCCACCGTGTTATGGTCAGCTGACTATGTTTTTCTTTCAAAATACAACATAAACTATACTCTGATAAATTTTGAAAGGAGAGGAAATGACTGATTTTTTTTTCTTCATGGGTGGGAGGCTGCCACTGCCCACTGCCCACCCCACCCACGGAGTTGCAGCTGACGGTCGCTAGTATTCATAGTATAAATCTTATGCATTTTACAAAGTTTCACCCGGGAAGAAATAATTAACCAAAAATTTACCTGACTCCCGGGCCATTACCTACAATTTTCTGTGCTTTTTTGACTTAAGCCTAGGTTAGAAATTTTATGCGAATGTTTTGAAGCTTCTGAATAACAGAACAACAATAACATATCCCTCATCTGTCAATAGACAGCAATACTTCCCAACGTCCCAGCGTAAAATCATGTTGATTGTTGAAGGTGTAACGTATGTGGACGTAAACCCTGGCCTTATCCCTTAGTAGTCTGTGCCCTGGCCGATCGTGGTGCATATTCATGAGTGGGGCTGGTCATTAATCAGCATCTAAAGTCTTGACGAATAAAAACGGAATATCTTTTCTTGTTTCTTCTGAATAATCTTATTGACTTCCCTAGAACAGTTAAATGGTAAGCTTATAGTTAGGGTCAGTTCATATTTTATAGTGACGAGGCTATACGATGCTTTAAGGCGCTATATCGAAAGTAATTTTACCGCAAAGGCAATTTTATACTTAATTTGTATGACAATAAAGTCGTAAATACGCTGCGGCCAGAAGCTATCGGCTCGCTCGGAAAACATGTGAAAAAACGTATTTATAATCATTTAAAATGTAACCTAAAGTTTAAAGCTCCTAGGAGCATTAAAGCAAAATGCTCTATACGATTTTGAGTTGCAAAAGTGTCTATCAATTAGACTAATTTCCTACAATACTATTACTATACTATATACTATTTTCGTTTAAAAATAATCTTCAAATTTCGTATTTTTAAGAGGTCATTTAGAAAATTAAATGTTTCGAGGCAAAACACATTAATCGTGTTTCTAGTTCTTCTCAAACCTAGATAAGACTATGAAGATATGTATATCTCATTACCAGATTTGTAACATTTCTGAGGGTCCTTTAGTATTACGTCAAAAAGGACAGTTTTTTCAATATAGCGCCGCGCCGGCCCATTTAAAAATTGGAACAAGTCAGTCAATTGTATATTTATTTATTTAGATATTTGTAATTATAAAATAAATAAATATACACTCATTAAACTGACTAACTTATTCCAATTTTGAGTGTATATTGTTTTATTGAAGTTCAGTTTTCGATGGCTCTATGTCGCATGATATCAATTGTTCAACCCTACTATTAAGTTACTTGAAGTTTCATCGTGTAAAATATGCTTAAACGTGTGCGTGTGCCAGTTCGCCAGTCTAGTATGAAGATGAAGCATACAAACATACAAAACTGTCTGTACTATTTTTCTATAAGTATTTAGTAGGTCTAATCAGAATTCAAGAAAACATCTTATTTTCTTATAAGAATCAGTCGATGCGTCAATAGTATTTTGTTCTAGCGTAGTTTCTATGTAACCTACGTCAGTAAAGGTTTACGCATATACTGTAAATGCGTATTTCTATAGTAGTTTTCAGATAAACTTTATCCTTATAACCAGGAAAATATTTAACAAATAACACGTAGAACAACGACATTACTCATAAGTCATAACTTATCTATTACTTATTAGTCACACATGACTCCCGCAACTCCGTTGTATATAAAAAGTATCTTTTGTCCTTTCCCATGACTGGTATGTTCTCTGTAAAAAAATCAGCAAATTCGGTTCAGCGCTTTGCTCGTGAACCGACAACCGACCGACAGACAGACAGGCACACCTTCCCATTTATTATATTAGCGCAAATTATACTATCTAATATAAAATTTACGTGTCGCTTTGTTTGTTGTCTGAACGGCTGGAGCTATTTCGTTGAAATTTTGTGTGCTCTTCGGGTAGGTTTGAGTTGCTCCACATCTTTACTTCTAACAATAATTCAGTATTCACATCTAATTATTGACATGTCAGCAATTCTTCTCATGTCAATATGTTAAAATTAATTTTTCATAATTGAAGATATGAGTGGATAAAGAGGGTAACTAACAATTTGAAAACTCGTTTTTTTTGCATAAATGGAGGCTTTAGGACCAGGAAAATGATTTGAATTAAAAAAGTGGGTTCTATGAAAGTGACAGGGGGTGAGGACAAAATGAGTAATCACTCTAATATTGTAAAATGTTAGTTACCTGCTGATCCTTAAAATATGACTTTGTAGTGTTTATTTCAATTTCTTATTAATTACTTATGGGCTAGTCTATGGGCTGTTCGCCCAAATCCTTTTTAGGGTTCCGTACCCAAAGGGTAAAAACGGGACCCTATTACTGAGACTTCGATGTCTGTCCGTCTGTCCGTCTGTCCGTCTTTCTCCAGGCTGTAACTCAAGAACGGTAATAGCTAGAGAGTTGAAATTTTCACAGATTATGTATTTATATTGCCGCTATAACAAAAAATACTAAAAACAAAATAAATTAAATATTTAAGGGGGGCTCCCATACAACAAACGTGATTTTTCAAACATTTTATATTCGGTATCAATGATGACAACAGGTAGGCACTTGAAATTTTCACAAAGGCCTTAATTATATGTGTATTTTAATAATCAATAATAATATTTAAATAAAATAAAAATTAAGGGCTCCCATACAAAAAAAACACAATTTTTGGCCTATTTATGCTCTATAACGGTACGGAACCCTTCGTGCGCGAGTCCGACTCGCACTTGGCCGATTATTTTGTTATCTTATTATAATGGTTTTTCACACCAAGGATAATTAAAATAATATTATTAATTTTAATTAATTGTAGTCCATCACGCCATGGACTTTTTTTAATTAATAATATATTATATAGTAATAGAATAGATTATAATGAACTTGTAGTTAGGAAATAACAATTTGATAGGAGATCAATAATTACTTACATTATTTTCCACTTAGATTTTTTTCTACGATTGTAAAACACCAAGATCAATTCTATTATTAGTCCGATTTGACCTTCGTCGTGCCCAATATAAGGTAAATTGTCAGTCTGTGTTACCAAAGGATCCTTATATAATTTTATTTTTAAGGATTTGCTACTAAATACTAATATTATTAAAAATGTGGATTTAAATGTCTTTTTGTAACGCTTTCACGCGAAAACCACTCAACCAATTAGGGGGCGTCCACAAATTACTTGAGGTGTTTTTTTTTAATTTTTTGACCCCCCCCTGGTGAGATTTCGTGAGATTTTATTCAACCCCCGCTTCCCCCCCAAATCTCAAATTAAATCTTAAGCGTACGTACAATCTGAAAAAATTATAGTTACGTTTTACATATTATCGAGCTTAATAATTAAAGACGCAAGTGAGTGAAGTGGGTAACTAAATTTTATAACATAAGGGCAATTGCCTTTTTCCCTTTATAATTTGAACAAACCTTGTAATTTAGTACCTACTTAAGCTCTAGTAATATTATACTTATCTAGCTATACATAAAATCGTTAATTTTTATTTAAAACTAGCTGTTGCCCGCGACTTCGTCTGCGTGGACTTTAGTTTATATAGTTGTTCCCACTCCCCGTACATCGATTGAATAATTTACGCGCAAATCACAAAGTTACATTTTGTGGGAATCGTACATTTTTCTGCGACAAAATATATCCTATGTTCTTTCCCGGGACTCAAAGTATCTCTATACCAAATTTCAGCAAAATATATTGAATAGCTTAGGGGAAAATCATAATAGTTTATTGTGCGGTATCCATACATTTTTTGGGACAAAATGTATCCCTTGTCCTTCCCGAGACTCAAAGTATCTCCATTCTCCATACCAAAATTCATCAAAATCGATTGAATAGTTTACGCGCAAATCATAAAAGTATATTGTGCGGTAACCGTACATTTTTCCGGGACAAAATGTATCCTATGTCCTTTTCCGGGACTCAAAGTACATAATACATCTATACCCAATTTAAGCAAAATCTGTCCAGCTGTTTACGCGTGATGTCGTAACCAAGGGAAGTATATGGATTCATTTTTATTAAAAAATAGCCTATGACCCTTCACGTGCTCTTCTCCCTATCCCAAATAACAGAAAAATTGTTCTAGTAGTTCGTAAGATAAGCCCTTTCAAATAATTTCCCCCGTTTTTTCCACATTTTCCTCTATTTCTTCGCTTCTATTAGTTAGCGTGATAAAATATAGCCTATAGCCTTCCTCGATAATTGGACTATCTAACACTGAAGGAATTTTTCAAATGGGACCAGTAGTTCCTGAGATTGGCGCGTTCAAATAAGCCCTTTCAAATAATTTCCCCCGTTTTTTCCCCATTTTCCTCTATTTCTTCGCTCCTATTAGTTTTAGCGTGATAAAATATAATCTGTAGCCTTCCTCGATAAATAGGCTATCTAGAACTGAAAGAATTTTTCAAATCGGACCAGTAGTTTCTGAGATTAGCGCATTCAAATAAGCCCTTTCAAATAATTTCCCCCGTTTTTTCCCCATTTTCCTTTATTTCTTCGCTCCTATTTGTCTTAGCGTGATAAAATATAGCCTATAGCCTTCCTCGATAAATAGGCTATCTAGAACTGAAAGAATTTTTCAAATCGGTCCAGTAGTTTCTGAGATTAGCGCGTTCAAATAAGCCCTTTCAAATAATTTCCCCCGTTTTTTTTCCTCTATTTCTTCGCTCCTATTTGTCTTAGCGTAATAAAATATAGCCTATAGCCTTCCTCGATAAATGGACTATCTAACATAGAAAGAATTTTTCAAATCGGACCAGTAGTTCCTGAGATTAGCGCGTTCAAACAAACAAACAAACAAACTAACAAACTCTTCCGCTTTATAATATTAGTATAGATAATTTTCCCTAAAGCCTTAATTTATGCAAAAATACGTTGAACATTTTGAAATTTTCTGTTAACCACTTCTTCCACTTTAAGTCTTCAAATAGTATTGTAAAGGCGAAAAGTTGTGTGTATGTTTATTACTGCAGACAAAAACTATTGAATGGATTTTTATCGTAGATAGTTTAGACAATTTACTAACACATACCTAGGCTATTTTCCACTCCTCGAAACTACAGTGTCCCCGTAGGATACAGTCAATAACTTTTCCGAAAAAAAACACTAACGTAACGTGTTATAAATAATACACATTACAAAGTACTGAAAAAACCGAGAAATTCAGAATGAGCAATACATTATCGTCTATGGTTTAGCCGAGACCTTTAAGGTGCCATAAAAATTCATGACCCCTCCGCCTATACACCGTTTTATTATATGTAAAGTTTTAATTTTATAGTGCCCCAAAAGCGGCAATAGCTCAAAGCGCTTTGATAATAAATGATAAGTTTTTATGTACAGAATATATTTTTATTTTGTAGGTTTTCTTCAGAAGTTTCGGGAACTCGGAAATGAATTATTATGATAAGATCCTTAATAATATGAGTTATGACGTCTTTCAAATAATTGAGTTATTCAACTTCAAAACGGGAAGCCGCTCAAAAACATATTAAATATGAGCGGCCCCGACGACGGGCCTTGAGGTACGCTAGATTCGTTCTTCACGTTCAGATAACAACTTCATAAAATAAAGCAGCGAAACAATAATAATGAGCTCTAGTTCTAGAATCTAGAGCTCACTACAAGTAAACCTTTGCTACGAGTAAAAACGCAAAAAAATCAACGCCCACAAAATTCTCGCTTTCTGTAATTATTTCTGCGGCGCGGGCAATAATTATCTGTGGGCATTGAAACCATTTCCACATATTGATTTTTTCCACCCTCATACATGTCGCGAAATTATCGAAATCCAACAAAAACATCCAGCCGAAACTCGCAAGAAAACTAATAACTGGACTCACACACGCGCGCGCCCGCACACGCGCACACGCACACACACACCGCCGCCTAATTATATACGTCTACAGAAAATAAAGATCGGGGAAAAATTTTACAAGAACAAGTGAGCCGGACGTGGGGGTGGGGGCGTTGACCGCTCCGTCATTACCCCCTGCGCCCCCCGGGGGGGCTAGTTCCTCCCTGGATGTTTAATAATATGAAGAATTGGAGATAATTTGCGCGAAACTAAATAAGAAACGCCGGCCGAAAATTGAAAGGTCGAGTGGGACGGCTAGTGTTGTTATCTCTTTCATTAGGGTAAGATTCGCCGAGGAAGTCGACGCATACATCAAACTCACCGAAACACACCCGATATTCTCAATAATGGAATTAAGATTCGGAGCTAATTAAGGCTATATATATACAACAAACGCCATCATATAACATCCTCGTTTTTTTGAAGTCGGTTAAAAATTCTCGTGTCACAATGTTAGATAGAGTACTCCTCCGAAACGGCATTATACTGGGTACTTTTTATATTGATAAGTACATTTGTTGAATAAATAATAGTAAATTATTACAACTCGAGACTGACGGCGACCATTGTTTACATGCTACGGAATAGCGATGGACGTTGCCATGGTGACATACTTATTTAGTCACTTCAATAAAATATTACGGGCGAAATCTTCTATATCTATATCTATATGTCGCAGGGAAAAGAGGATATTAGGGATTTCACGATATCCCTAGGGATATCACGAACTCCCGGTAGATGCCGAATATTCTTGTTTGTTACGTCTTCTTACTAAAAATATCTAGTGATATGTCATTTCACTAAACTAAATCTAGTGAAATGTCAGAAACGCGGATACCGCCGAATAAAAATCGAGCCACTCATTTCTCTCGCCCGCTCTAGTTCCCACACGTGACACGAGCACTAGTGGGAGTGAATCTAATGCGTCGCTCGAGCTGGCGCGGCTCGTCTAGCCTGGAGACAGACAGACAGATTAACCCTTTGGGTACGGAACCGTAAAAAATAGGATAATCGAAGAGCTGGAGTACCTGTAGTACCTGTGCCTGTACAAGAGCCTAACCAAACTAGAGAACGACATGCCACAGAAAAATATTTTTAATAAAAAAAATAACGGGAAAAGCCCTAATGCTAGACACGGAACTAATAGATGACACTTACGAAAAAAATACCATAAAATAAGAAATACTCTAATTATTTCTCAACACTGTAAATTTTATAACATTCTCAAGCTATCTGTTGATGTGAAAAAATATATTAGAGATTCCTTCGGGAACACAATTTTAAAATGGGATCTGTTTTCGTAACCAATGTGACCGTGTCAACACGCGCTCGGCAATTTCTTAGCAAATAGGTTAAGGAAGGCGAAATTTTGCACGTAAGTTTACATTTGAATACATTATAATTATTAATTAATTTCTATTGATTTCATTGGATTAATGGTCATGTTGTTTACACTAATAAATGTTTATTTATGATTTTTTATCCATTTTCCCTAACAATATAAAGGGTGTCTACTATTGGTTCTTGAAAATGTAAAAAACTCTCTCATTGTTTAGTTTTGCAATGCATACTAAATTTATTTTGTAGTTTTTTCTACTGCAAATATCATCACTATTCCCTGAAAATATAATTCTGTTTGCAAACCAACAACTTAGAACTACTGTACCTAAAAATGGACATGGTGTCTAATATTAGACCTTGTACTGATCTAAAAATCTATTGCTTTAGTTTTTTAGCAGCAAAAAGAAGAAAAAGGAGAGCTGAGAAAAGAAAGAAGAAAAAAGAAGAGGCAAGAGAAGCATGGAGATTAAAGACTGAAAATAAATGTGCTAGGAAAAAAATATGAAGAATAAAAATAAGAGGAAAGATAGTTTCAGCATGGAAGAAGAATGGATAGAATTTGAAGACAACGTGGATAATATTTCTTACTATGATGAAGTAAATGAAATCTTTTGAAAAACGGCAAATAAAGACCTAAATAATAGGAAAAATGTAAAATGTAATGTAATTTTCTATGTCAACTATTAGTTCATATTGATATCTACTATTAGTGATGTTCGTTGTGATGATGTGATATTTTGTGATGTCATCCATTAGGTCTTATGACTAAGTTTACAAAAAGACCAATAATATATTTTTTATTGATTTATCAGAGAATAACTATAATAATTTTATTTTGTTAGAGTTACAGAAGACATAAAATCCCACCAAAAACATACCTGTTCAAAATGGGGCCAAGTTCCTATTGGTTAATTATTCGCCTAAAAAAAGAGTTGAAATCCAATCCAATGCCAAATTTAGATGCACTTCAAAATCGATCATAATCATCATCATTAACAGCCTGATCCTTAATACTTCGAAATTTGAACTTGGCAGGTTGATTTGATTACATAAATACCAATATTAAATTTAATTATGCAATTAATCAAATGCTAAGTATATTATAAAAACCTGCTAAGTTCCAATTTAGAAGTATTAAGGATCAGGCTGTTAATGATGATGATTATGATCGATTTTGAAGTGCATCTAAACTTGGCATTGGATTGGATTTCAACTCTTTTTTAAGGCGAATAATTAACCAATAGGAACTTGGCCCCATTTTTAACAGGTATGTTTTTGGTGGGATTTCAATACTTTTTTTCGAGAAATCGTACGGTCTATTTTTATAGTGCCACACCCGCATGTATTGTTAATCTAAGTCATTCTGCGTTTCAAAGTAACTTTGCTAGCGCCATCTATTGAAAGTATTTTATAAACAATATTTTCGATAGATGGCGCTAGTGGTATTTGTTAACCTATCAATAGAAGCGAAATTTTTAAGGTAGCAGTATTTATTTATAAGCTATACAGTGTGCATTATACATGACAATATTTTTAAACCCTTCTCTCCTCCTCCCACACGTATTCACTGTTATAGTCACATAAGAAATTTTTCCTAAAATTCGTAGATGAGCCGACTCACGCTTGACCGATTTCTTAAATTTCTCAATTTTTTGTTAATCTACATATAAAACCCAACCAGTGTGCCAAATTTCATAGCGCTAGGACAATTGGAAGTGGCCTAGAAGTTTTGATTACCGGTCAGTGAGTGAGTGCCAAAATTAGCTATTTTTACAAGGACATATTTCAGGACGTAACAACGCTATATCTATGAAATTTGGTATATTGCGTAAGTACTAGTACATGATTACGTACGTATAATTTTATCTTTGTACTTGCAATAGTTACTGAGCTACAGGGGGGTCAAAAGTGCGTCGAAACCGTTCGTGTAAATAGTGCACGGCATGCGCGCGGCCTGCTGGAACTTGGCGGCGCACGGCCGTGCGCTTTGATAAGTTATCAATCTTTTATTTTCATAAATATATATTTTATTACATTAAAATGTTTTATTTTTCCTTATAGTGTCTACCATTAGTGCTTTTCCCTTATAACTTAATTTTTTATATCAATTATATAATACAAAATAGAGAAAAACTCGTAAACATTCTATAGAACATGACTGTAATAGCTTAATATAAGTATTATAATGTACGGGCCCTAGCTAGGGGACTCTATCTGTATTTAAATCTTTACGATTTGAACCTCGTAAAATTACTGACCTGAATGTCTGATGCTGTTCTAAAAAAAGATTTCTTAATTATCATCCTATTTGAAAAGGAAGGTATCTATTCAACAGTTTTGTCTTGTTTCGTAATTTTTAATTTGTTTTGAGGTTGTTTTGTCATTTTTATGTACGTGACGTTTGCAACAAACATTTCAAATGTTGGCGTTTAAAATGTTACATACATATTACATACAAGCGAGGCTTGTTTTTTTAATTGAATTTGATTTGATTTTGAAAATTTTAAGAATTAAGTAATAAGATTAACCATAAGCAAAAATTAAAGGCGGTTATTTTCTCATTTTGCTAAAAGTACAGGTTCCCTAAAACGATTTTTTTTATTACTATCAAGCTAATTTTTCGTGAGTTCATTTTGATAAGACGAACAACAATTTCCTCTTCGAAAAATCTCGAAAGTGGTAGCTAACAGAGATAGAAAGGAATTAATATGTCGATTCGATGGTTCTAAAGTATGGCTTGTTGTATTTGTAGGAAAATTTTATTCTTAAATTATAGAACTATTAACCTATCAATATGCAAAAAATCAGCTCTGGTTAGGGTTCCGTTTTAGGGTTCCGTAGTCAACGATGACTTCAGAAATTTGTTCTAAGGAACCTGTACTAATACAGATATATTTTAAGATAAAATTAAAAATATGCAACTTCTAAAGTTCCCCAAATTCAAAATCTTTTGGTAAATTAATTTTTCAGAATTGGCACTCGTCCACAGCAAGGATGAATAGTTCGAATTTTGAAATTTCATTAAACTTTGGCGGCATTATTCTTCGTTTGACATTTGATTTGACATTTAGTTATATAGGGCAGTCAGGCGAGCCCTTAACAGCCTTTTGAATTTGTATTCAAAGTTGCGTCGGGCTAATGTAGCGTAAAATTTTGATAGCAAAGAAAGTGCCTAGTAAAAAATATTGACAGAAACTCACGTTAGTATGTTAGCGAGTTTTTCTGCCGAAATCGGAGACAAAAAATATTAGTTACATTTATGTAACTGTAATTAAATGGAGATTTTGACAAAACTGCATATTATTTTCTGTTAAACTCTTCATGAGATTGAAGTTCATGTTCAAGTTGAAATCATCATTTTGAAACTTTTGATGCCATTGGAAAATTCTAATTAGAATTTAAATCCTATTAGAATAGCTTTAAATTACATAACCAAGTAAAAAATAAGTGTATTTCTAGTAGCTGCTGCTAGCTTCATAAAGCACGTTTTACTAAAATATAGACCCTGATAATATATTATGCTACTCAACATCAGTGGCGTAACTATAAAATCCGGGGCCCGTGGAAAATTGATGCGGCCCTATCAGTAAAAATCGTCACGTTAGTTACACAATGTAAAAAAAAAAAGACCTCACGGCCTCTGGGCCGGGGCCCTTTTGGGTCGTGGGCCCGTGGCATTTTGCCACCCCTGCCACCCTATAGTTACGCCACTGCTCAACATTATAATGCAATTTCATCAAGATAGTCCTAAATTCCAACAGTCCCTGTTAGTTACTTCGAATTTTCCGTAAACGATTTGTGTTGTAGAGGTGAAATCGTCCGTCCGTCCGTCCGTCCGTCCATCCGTCCGTCAGTGCGTCAGACCGCCGACAAATAAATTGCGGGGACGAAACAAGACGGATGGACAGGAGCGACAGATACAACGCTCGCCCCCCGCTGCCGCTTCACAATAGCTGCGGTGAACGTTGCGGGAAATTGAAAGTACTAGATGTAATGTATTATAATACTTTACGTAACGTAACATTTAATGTTTGCATAACGTGTTATAATACTTTAATTTTGAAATTATTAGTTTCTTCAAGTAGATTACTGTTAGATTAAAATATTATATTATTATAACTATTAATAAAGATTCAATGTAGGAGTTACTCAACTACACTCTATTATGAAAATATTATTGATAAATTATACTAGGAAATCGGCCATTTTAGACCTGCTGATTTAAACCACATACTGCATGCAAGCCTTAATGTGCCGTAGCATAGCTATTTAATACAGGCTAGCATCTACTATCTGGCCCACTATTGGAGATCCATATAAATATTTTGTAGAATATGGCTTTGTTTTTTAAACATTCACACGCGTGCGTGACACCGTGTCTCGTTATTTTATTTATTTTATTTTATGATACTTGGAAAACTTACAGCTATTGTTACAATTAAATCATAAAACGGAATACATAATAAGGAGCCAATTAGAAGTTTTCACTGATAGTAATAGTTCACAAAATATGTTATGTTGCCTAAAACTTCGTTTTCGTAGAAGGGTTTATCGTGTGGGAATCATACAATTTTGGTTAAAAGCACTATCTTATGTACTTCTCATTGCAGGATTCAAATTATCTCTATTCTCTACACCAAATTTTCTCAAAATGGATTAAGCGTGTGAGGATGTGATTAGGACCCATTAAAGATGATCTTTCAACTGAGCAAGGTTGTATATATACTAAACTTAGTGTGTATACTTAGGCCGAAGCCCTCTGACGTCATTTCTAACATTACACAGCATGTTATGACGTACTGCCGATGTCAGAAACTTCGATAGGGTGATTCAGGATTAAGAAAGAAATTGTAAGAGACGAGAAAATTTGAACGCATTAAGTTTCTGAACGCAGATTATTATATGTATGTACCTACAGACTATTAATTAGACGACTACTAGTGGCAGGTCGGTAACACTGTTATTATACAGTTCAAAATAAAATTTGGTTAAAGTAATCCAGGGACCTTTGTGTTTCTTGCTATTATTTTTATATAACATTTGTTTTTGTCTGAAAACCTCTACAGCTGCTTCACAGCTGATAATAATAATTGCAAATCTTTTAACATTTTTATGTTGCGTTTGTATAAAAAAATTAAAGATATGTCTGAACGTAAAGCCGCACCGCCTCTCGTACAGTAACTCCGTTATTTTGTAGTTCGCACTGAAATTTCGTCGGGGCGCCGCGCTGTAGACGCAGAGGCGAGCCAAAATGATAACACGAAATGTGCTAATAAAAATACAATTGCTAAAAAGAACACAAATTCTGTTTATCAACGTTATTAGACACATTTTAATTGCTATCAGAGACAAATGTTTGTTTTTAAAATACATTAAGAAACGAGCATATGTAGCCACTAGCATCTGATGATAAGTGATTGTTGCCGCCTATATTGTAGGTACATTGTACGTGTTATGATTTTAGTCTCTACAAATAAAAAAAGTTTACCTATTGAAAAGTTGTGCTTTTGATTTTTAACCGACTTCCAAAAAACGAGGACGTTATAATAATAATAATATGTTCGCCTATGGCAATTTTTTTTGTATGTTCAACGATTACTCCGCCGTTTGTGAACCGATTTTCGAACTTTTAGGGTTCCGTACCCAAAGGGTAAAAAAAGGGTCCGTCTGTCCGTCTGTGCGTCTGTCCATCTGTCCGTCTGTCTGTTACCAGGCTGTAACTCGAGAACGGTAATAGCTAGAGAGTTGAAAATTTCACAGAAAATGTATATCTGTTGCCGCTATAACAACAAATACCAAAAACAAAATAAAATTAATACTTAAGAGGGGCTCCCATACAACAAACGTGATTTCTTTAGCCCTTTTTGCTCTATATCAATAATGGCAACATGTAGGTTCTTCTTTGACTTCTTCAAAAAATCCTTAGTTATATGTGTACTTTAATATCTATACTAATACTAGCTGTTGCTCGCGACTTCGTCCGCGTGGACTTCAGTTTATAGCGCGCGGTGTCAACAAAATTGGTGTCAAATTTAAAAGCATTTCAAAACCCTGGTACCTCTTAAATCAAAATACCCGAAAACAGCAGATGTGCAGTGTGCACATAATATTTCATTTTTTTAAATTAAACTTTATTTAAACCAAATTTAAAGCATATTTAGCCTGCCATTACACAACTTTAGCTTTACCCATAAACTATAGTTTATCATTGGTATGTTTAAGGTTACGTCACTACATAAAGTACAGAGTAGTGAGTAGTGAGTTATTTAACAACGTGTATAACAATCGAAAGAATCGAAAAACGTAATATCACATGGTACCATGACTTATCGAAAGACTTATGAGCAAGCGATAGCGCGATGTAGGCGACTCAAAGCGCCATCTGTTATGAATTGTTGGAACTAACTTACTTTTGACAAATTTACGCATTTTCACTCCCTTACAACCCCTTTTTCCAGCTAAAAAGTAGCCTATGTCCTTTCTCAGGCTTTAGACTATCTGTGTACAAAATTTCATTACAATCGGTTCAGTAGTTTTGGCGTGAAAGCGAGACAGACAGACAGACAGACAGACAGAGATACTTTCGTATTTATAATATTAGTATAGAAGTATAGATTATAAAGCAGAAGAGTTTGTTTGAACGCGCTAATCTCAGGAACTACTGGTCCGATTTGAAAAATTATTTCAGTGTTAGATAGCCCATTTATCGAGGAAGGCTATAAGCTATATTTTATTACGCTAAGACTTATAAGAGCGAAGAAATAGAGGAACATGTGGAAAAAGCGGCGGAAATTATGTGAAAGGGCATAAGCGTTCAAATAATTGAACGCGCTAATCTCAGGAACTACTGGTCCGATTTGAAAACTTTTTTCAGTGTTAGATAGCCCATTTATCGATGAAGGCTATATATATATATGAAATATTTTATCACGGTAAGACTAATAGGAGCGAAGAAATAGAGGAAACTGTAAAAAAACGGGGAAAATTATATGAGATGCTAATTTAGTAATAGTTTGAACGCGCTAATCTCTTTCAGTGTTAGTCAATTCTGTACATTGAATATTTTTGTACAATAAATAATACTTGTGATGTGATCTACTATGCTAAAGCGGACGAAGTCGCGGGGAACAGCCAGTTCAATAATACTAATAAAATAAAATAAAAAATTAAGGCAGGCTCTCATACAACAAACACAATTTTTGGCCTAATTTTGCTCTATAATGGTACGAAACCCTTCGTGCGCGAGTCCGACTCACACTTAGCCGATTTTTTGTTTTGTTGTATTAGGTTTCACTCCAATTTGGTACCATGTTCACAAAAGTGGTGACCTGATGATGGGATCAATGAGTAATCGAGGGAACTCCTCGAAATTTATATGGAAACATAATATTATGCTGATTTTGGTTTTATGTGAAGTGTACTAAGTAATCATCCCCAGACCCCAACCCCAAATTACTCCGATAACTTCACATCTAATACTTAGTGACACATAACGTAATGGTTTTTAACGTTATTGAGATTCAGAAACCAAGAAAGAAAACAACCTCAGACAGTGACTAAATAAGTATGTCACCATGGCAACGTCGATCGCTATCCCGTCCCAGAAACAATCATGGTCGCCGTCAGTCTCAGGTTGTAATAATTTACTATTATTTATTCAACAAATGCACTTATCAATATATAAAGTACCGAGTAGCCGATTCTCAGACCTAGTGAATATGCATATAAAATTTGGTAAAAATCAGTAAACCCGTTTCGGAGGAGTTCGTGGACTAACATTGTGACACGAGAATTTTATATATAAGAAGAAGAAGAAGATAAGTAATAAATAACGACGTGTTATAGTAGCCATTTCATGACAGGTCTGTATATTTATAGTAGGATATGGCTCATGGCTTTTGAGACATAGCATAAAACTTTTTTGAAAACTGCCTGAGTATAGTAGTTGTGATAGTTTCATACCTAAATCCTATATATCTACAACTGACAGCTTATGTTTACCGGTAAATAACTAAAAAGAGTGAAATTATTATTTTTAACAAAAAAATTAAAACCGACCTCCAAGGTAAAAACAATAAGTAATAATATGAAAAAATATATGTGCCTCTTTCAGAATTCGTCTAAATCTCAACTACTTACTACTTGTGCATAGGTACTTTTAAGTCTTCATTATTTTGAAGTCGGTACCAGTCCCAAAAGTTTCATATATTCTGACATGGACTGATTAACTCACGATTAAATTAGCTGGTACCGACTTCAAAATAATGAAGACTGAAGTATGTACAGAAGTAGTTGAGATTTAGACGAATTCTGAAAGAGGCGCTATTAAAGAGTAAGAATTATTTAATACTTTTTAGTTCATATTATTACTTATTGTTTTTACCCGACTGCCGGGAGAGTTTATGTGTTTAGCGCGTATCTTGTATGTTTGTAATATTCTTCCTTACCTTGTATCTTCAGAACCGCTGAACGGATTTTCACATTTGAGGTATCGACTATCGATATCGTTAGATTTGTCTTAATGACCCAAGTGTTCTTAGATAGGTGACATTAAAAAAAAATTGCAGATGTTTGACGCCATATTGTGAGGTAAAAAAAATGAAAATTCTAGAGATCAACTACGATAACATGGCGCGCCCCTCCAAAATTCAAAACTTTTGAAGTGCGTTGTCTTGCGCGGTAGGCTAGTTATGATTAGTTGACCAACATATCTTGGTAATGAGTGACATTAAGTGAAATATTACGTGTACTGTGATTGGTTACTACATACAAACTCTTTCATAAGGATGTGACTACACACATTGAAACAGTCATTTGGAGGGGCGCGCCAAGTTATCGTAGTTGATCTCTACCAAGCATACGAGCGGTGTATCAAAATAAAGGATTTTAAACACTGATTCTAAATATGTATATGTTACTATAAAAGCTCGAACTTCGGTAAATCTTAAGATTTAAGTGTCAATCTCTGGACTTACCGACACGAGTTGGTAAATGTATTTCTAATAATACGTCGATTTCTTCGAACATTTACCATTAAAATTCGGTATATGCTAGGTTTTACTACTGTCAACTGGTAAATGTTGGTTTTATAAATAAAACAATGCCTTAATAAACTATAAGACAAAACAGGTACATATAATTAACATACCTAATGCTTACCTAAGCTACTATAATTCAATCAGTATTCTTCTTATATTTGGTTTTAAAAAAAGTAAAAAGACAATCAAAATATGTGATTAATAGGTAAGGTATGTACCTAAAACAAAATATTTCACTTAATGGAAAACGACTTCCGGTGCCCATGGACACTCGCAGCTTCAGAAGAGCTGCAGGTCTGTCGGCCTTTAAGAGGAAATAGGGGTAGGGGAGGGTAGGGAAGGGAATAGGGTAGGGAGATTGGGCCTCCGGTAAATTCACTCACTCGGCGAAACACAGCGCAACTATTTCACGCCGGTTTTCTGTGAGTCCGTGGTATTTCTCTGGTCGAGCCGGCCCATTCGTGCCGAAGCATGGCTCTCCCGCGGTTAAGACAACTTTAATAATTTATAATAATATTAAAATAAAATAAAGATTGAAAGTTTTTGCTCTATAACAGTACGGAACCCTTCGTGCGCGAGTCTGACTCTCACTTGGCCGTTTTTTTTTTAACATATACCATGCCATTACTGTAAATCCTAAGATTTACCAACTATATGGTGGTAAAAGTTCGAATCGCAAACCTTTTCGGACATTTACCATTAGGGATTGGTAGATCTTCTTTTAGATTGATTAGATTGGTTTTACTAGAAAATCTTAGGATTTACTGCAGTTCGAGCTTTTACAGTAACATATACAATAAATCTACACTAATATTATAAAGAGGAAAGATTTGATTTTTTGTTTGTTTGGCTCCGAAACTACTGGACCGATTTGAAAAATTCTTTGGAATTCTACATTATTTTTGCTGAACATAGGCTGAATTTTATTTTGGAAAAAAATAGGGTACTGTAAGATATTTGGGTTCTTCGGACGCAAGATGTAAGAAATCAACTAGAAAAGTTACTTATTTGACGTAAGCTGCCTAAACTATAAAATATAGAACCATAAAATTCTAAGTAATTGTAGAACTTACAAATATCTACAAAATAATCCGCGACACACTATACCTATCTATGTCGAGTGAGGTACAATAACCATTTTTTTATTTAAAAATCTTGAAAATTTTTTGGGCTACATTTAAACGTGTTTATTTTACTCATTCTTTTAATCCTTATCAAAATAAATTATTCCATTACTAAGTACAGTTTATGTAGATAATATTTGGTGTTTGAATGAATAAAATTGGACATTTGGTTTTGAAATTATGGCGAAATTAAAATATTACCATAGTTGGCGTCACCAAGGCGGGTGCGCGTGCGGGAGGAAGACAATCTGTGCAGGGTGCAGCCTGCGTTGTCGATGTTAGTGTCGGAGTCTGTGAATTGACCTGGGAATCATTTTGTTGATCGAGTCTTTCCTGGGTATGCTTTTTGCAGAGCTCGCCGACATCCGCGCGGCCGGAGCCGCGGCTGACCGCTAGTAATAAAATAAGAAAAAATCAAAATCCGATTGCATGGATAAATCCAATATTAATTAAAAATTAACTGACATTACTGAAACAAGATGAAAATTCAATGACAAAGTATTAAAAAAAAAAAACAATGATTTGGTACATAAAACTTAATACATTGAAACAGTACCAAACCTATGTCCCTAACCCTATTATAACGTACTAGCGACCCGCCCCGGCGTCGCACGGGTATAAAATATATAGCCACTGAATAAATGATTAAAATCGACAGCCTATGATTCTTCACGTGGTCTACTTCTTATATTCTGTGCCAAATGACATAAAAATTGCTCCAGTAGTTCGCGAGATAAGCCCTTTCAAATAATTTCCCTCGTTTTTTTTACATTCTCCTATTAGTCTTAGCGTTATAAAATATAGCCTATAGCCTTCCTCAATAAATGGGCTATCTAACACTGAAAGAATCATCAAAATCCGTTGCGTAGTTTTAAAAATTAAATGGAACAAAGGGGCATGAGGGAAGAAAAGCGACTTTGTTTTATAATATGTATAGATAGAAGATTTTACCTCTACAATTTTATTATAATATGTTATATCATATATGTATAGATAGATAGATACATACCTATAGATAGATAATATATATGTTACGCTCAAAGACCGAAATCGCTCAATGAGCGAAAAAAAGGCTCACAACACGTTGTGGTCACAGTGAAACAGCCACGACGCTAAATTCGCGTCGTGGCTCTAATGAAAACGGCCACGACGCGTTCTGGCAATCGCAAAAAGTCCATAACGCGAAATTCGTGTCGTGGCTGATATGCTATTCGTTTATCTTGATCTGTTCTTGATTGATTAATTGTCCATAGCTGCATAGGTATGGAAGATTATATTTGAATTACCACGTGTACTAGGTACAAAATATTTTTTCTTTTATTAAAATATCACTGCATAACGTGTTTATCATTATTATTTATAAAATATCCATACTTCCATACTATCCGTACTATTATTATTACTGTCTGTCTGGCGCAACATAGTTGCGGGCATCAACTTGTAGTATTATATTTAAATTATATATAAATAAAAATAAAACTAAATACTTATTATTTATTAAGATCAGATTACCTTATATTAAAAAAAAAAACAATAACAAACAATAGCACTTTGCGCCAGACAAACAGACAGTAATAATATTAGTACGGATATCATGGAACTATGGATATTTTACAAATAATAATGAAAAACTTGATATGCAGTGATTTTGTAAAAGAAGAAATATTTTGTAGTACGCGTGGTAATTCAAATATAATCTTCCATACCTATGGATGATTAATTCAATCAAGAAAAACGAATAGCATATCAGCCAAGACACGAATTTCGCGTTATGGTCTTTTTGTGATTGCCAGAACGCGTCGTGGCCGTTTTCATTAGAGCCACGACGCGAATTTCGCGTCGTGGCTGTTTCACTGTGACCACAACGCGTTGTGAGCCTTTTTTTCGCTCATTGAGCGATTTCGGTCTTTGAGCGTAACATATACACTAAAACAAATAATAACTAAAAATAAAAATCGGCCAAATGCGAGGCGGACTCGCGCACGAAGGGTTCGGTACCGTTATAGAGCAAAAATAGGCCAAAAATTGTGTTTTTTGTATGGGATCCCCCTTAAATTTTTATTTTATTTAAATATTATTATTAATTATTAAAGTACACATAAATTTAAGGCCTTTGTGAAAATTTCAAATGCCTACCTGTTGCCATTATTGATATCGAGCAAAAAAGGCCAAAAAATCACGTTTGTTGTATGGCCCTTAAATATTGAACTTATTTTATTTTTAGTATTTGTTGTTATATCGCAACAGATATGCACAATCTGAAAATTGCAGAAGTTTAGCTATAGCGGTTCTTGAGTTACAGCCTGGTGACAGACAAACGGACAGACTGACAGACATCGAAGTCTTAGTAATAGGGTCCCTTTTTTACCCTTTGGGTAAAAAAGGGAACGGAACCCTAAGAACGGTAAAGGTTCGGAAACCTACCCCAAAATTGATGAGGAGCGGGGATGAGGGGGGAGGGAAGAGGAGGAGAAACACCCCCCGTACCAAATCCACACTGAGAAACCCCCCAGTATTGGAGCTACTCACCTTTGAAATTTTCGGGATTCTGAGGCTACATCATATTTTATTCTCGGCAATTTGCATAATGTGTTTTGTGAGGTCGCCGGCTGCTGCCGCAGCACAGTCACAGTTCTAACCCAAACAATTTTTGGACTTTCTGGATTGTGTTTGTTTTTGTTTTGGCGGGCGGCTGCGCCCCCCGAGCCCCTCCTTTCTTTTATAACGGTCGCTAGCTGCTGCCGCAGTTCTCTCGCTGCGCTCGCTTGGCTCCCTCTGTGTTGTGGTCTAAGTTCTAACCTAACCTACTTTTGGAATTTCTTGATTGTGTTTGTTTATGTTTTGGTCTCCCCCCCCCCCCCTTTCTAAGTAGGCCTTCTGTTAAGTCTTTCATTAATAATAAAATGAAATAAAAATGATGCGCTTGATACGGCGCCGGCAGTCATTTCGGCAACTTGCTGGGGAAGGTTTGTGAACCTTAGCCAAAAAAACAAATTTCTTACCTTATAATATTATACTCGTTTAATACTCCGTTAACCTACAAAACTAAAAATCTATATCAGAACCAGATAAGTACTTAAATTGACTAATTTTATACAAAAATTCAAAACCTACACAGTTTAAGTAATACCTAATAATTACACAAAAAAAAAATATTTTTTAAATTGATAAAGGAATTAAAACAATATCTACACTCAGAATAATTAAATAACACAAACTAAAATATGAAAGTTATCGCAAATCACAAAAATAAAACATGAAGATTGTAGATTTCAAAATGAGTTTGTCTGTGCATAAAATTTGAATTTCGAATTTAGAATGCTACTTACTTTTTTTTCAGCTAGTCAGGTCAGTCAAGAGTCAAGACATAATTTAGTCATAAAATAATAATCTTATACAGGGTGTAACAAAACTAAGTGATAATACTTTAGGATGTGTATGTGTTCCTCGTAGACTGTAAAGAGTTCACTGTAAAAGTGGCAGCGCTAAAAGACCAATTTTTTTTTTCACTTATGTATGAGGAAACTGGTGACTCTCTACAAGGAACACGTACACACCCTAAAGTATTATCACTTAGTTTTGTCACACACTGTATGTTCGTTATAAACCGTACTCCTCCGAAACGGCTTCACTGATTTTTATATCATAAGTATTATGCATATTCAGTAGGTCTGAGAATCGGCTACTGCACAGACTAAGAAAATAGTATGTCTGGTCTGTGGGGTACTGGCTACTTTTTATATGATGAGTGCACTTGTTGAATAAATAATAGTAAATTACTACAACTCGAGAGTGTCGACGACCATTGCGACGGGCTAGCGAGGAACGTTGCTATGGGGCCATACTTATTAATCACGTCATTAAAATACTTTATATGGCAAAAGAACGTTTGCCGGGACAGCAAGTATTATTATGAAACTTAATAACATTTTTTCGAAACATGAACATCCCTTGTTACATTGCACCGCGCACGTCTGCGTCATACGGAGAACACTTCCCCAAAATGTTCAGTCTCTACGATCAGTGGTTTAGGTTTTATAGTTATTCCATTTTCATATTCTAATTGCTTTAACCCTAGATTTCGCCTAAAACACAGGGTAAACTAATTCTGGAAACACTGTAAACTAATATCTCATACATATCAGTATGTATTAATCTATACAAAAACTGGGCAGTTCTGGAAATATTACATACATACGCGTCGAATTGATAACCTCTTTTTTTGAAGTTGGTTAAAAAACCTTTAAATAAGTACTTACTAGAACCAACTTACAAAAAGAACTGAAATCCCACCAATGACCAAATACATTTTTTCTTGTAAAATATTTCCGAGACGACCATATACACTTAAGGTTTACCCTGTGAAAGAGGAAGATAAGATCTCATGAAGATCCAAGCTTCTGAATCTACATGGCCTAACTCTACTGACCGTAACTTAAACAAATTCTACATATCAGTAAATATAATATGTATGGCTCGGCTGTTACGTTACTAACTTCAGTTCAGAAACTAAATATTTGCATAACCTCCGCGACAGTAGCGATACACCCTGACCTTTTTTTCTGTAAGATAAAAAAAGTGGGCTAAATTTGCCGCCCCTCTAAATCTGCCGCCCTAGGCTCCAGCCTACTTAGCCTATTAGTAAATCCGCCACTTAATAGATATTTTAAGACCCGGATTACTGATAAGGATATAATATTAATAGTAGCTGTTGCCCGCAACTTCGACCGCGTGAATGTATGTTATCATTATAATCGAGATTTAGAAAATTGAACACACATCTACGACTATTTTATTTGGATCTATATTTTTTTTATTTTTACACGATTTTTTTAATTTTCATCAAAGACCCAGTAAACTTGAACCACAGATACTTATCGTGTTGAAAAAACCTTTCTTCGAAGACCGCTTGGCGTGAACAGGGGATGGGGGCCACAGGAGAGGGGAAAGGAACATATTGTGACGGAGATAGAGGATAGACTATAGAAGACGGGATTTAATGTAGGCATCTATCCCTCTTTAACCTACCTCTTACTCTCAGATCCTAGCCCACAATTAAACCAGAATAAAATAACACTTGAAGTTGTTTACTTACCTATAACTTACCCAGGGCCTCCTCCGTAAGGGCTACTGGCGCCTGTATGCAAAAAAAGGATTTTGGCACCCCTTTAATCAAATTTTTTTGGGTCCTATGGTTTTGGTGCCCCTAAACATGGTGATTTGGCGCCCCTAGAAGATGGCGCCCGTTTGCATTGCACACATTGCACATATGGTAGCGGGGGCCCTGAACTTGCCCAAAGGGTAATTTCTTTATAGGCGCTGGCCCACCGACCACCACATATTCCCATCACTGTATCTCCTGTGTCACCAGGATCGATAGCGATATCCATATCTCACGGAGTCAGAGATTGTCAGAGGGACAGGCTCAAACTGGTTTGGGGCCCGCAACGAAATTAATTAAAAGAAAATAGAATTTTGAAGAATTGTAATTCCTCTTTCTATTGAAAGCGGAGACAGCAAAAAGTTGCAGTGACCGAATGTCAAGCACCACGAAAATAAACTACTTATAATAATAATTCCTCTTGGCAGAACATGATGAGTGGTTTATTCAAACATACTGCCTTCGTTCGAGCACATATTCTACGTATGTGCTCGATCGATGCTAGTAATATTTTAGGTCCGTAAAGTTTGACTTTAATATTTCCATGGCCGGTAACGAACTGAGATACGCAGTGGTCAATATCCATCCACTGTTTGGATAATCGTTTACGAATATTAGGGATAAGTTTTAAAGATCGACCTTTGCTAGAATTGGTAATCACTTTGGTTGTCGTAAATTTCGAGGAGGTCCTTCAATTCCATTATTCGTAGTTCCTATTACGAAATTTCCACCTTCGCGACAATAACTGCATAACTGCGAAAGTCACACTTTCTAAAATTCGAGGCATTTCTTCAATACCTCAAGGATTCCGATGTGAAATTTCCACTTTTACAACCATAGCATCAAATACAAATTATAGCCCTTAAATTTAAAAAAAAAATCACAAAGAAATCGCACAAAGACGGCGAAATAATTATTATCAATTTCGATTCTGAACCTTTTAATGGAAAAGAATACAAAAATAACCGGCCAAGTGCGAGTCGGACTCGCGTACCAAGGGAACCTACCCGTTATAGTGCAAAAATAAGCCAAAGATTGTGTTTTTTGTATGGCCCCCAATAAAATTGGATTTCATTTAAATATTATTATTTATTATTAAAGGACACAATATAATAATATATCTAAGTGAAAATTTCAAGTGCCTACCTGTTGCCATTATATTGGTATGGAGCAATAAAAGACCAAAAAATCACGTTTGTTGTATGGGAATTGGGAACCCACCCTTAAATATTAATATTATATTGTTTTTAGTATTTGTTATTATATCGGCAACAGCTGCTGATAACAATTTGTGAAAATTTTCAGAATTCAAGCTGTAGTGGTTCTTGAGATACAGCCTGGCGACATACAGGCAGACGGACAGACGCACAGACAACGGAGTCTTAGTAATAGGGTTTTTGTCCTTTGGGTACGGAACCCTGAAAAAATCAATAAACGCATCATATTGTGGTTATGGATGGTGTAATGATGGTGGTGATCATGATGATTAATATAATTGACATAGCGGCATGCACATACAGTGTTTTAAACAACGCTGAACCCCCTACATAATATATTATTATCTCCTCATAAGTAATCAGGAGTTCCGTTCAGCAACGGAACCTTCGGAAGCCCTATACTCTGGGATATGTCCTGATATGTCCTGGGATATGTGCAAATCTTACTTTTTGGTGGCATGTTATGTTAATTTTACTGAAAAAAAGTGAAAATTACTGTAATGTTTTTGTTGTGAAGGAGTTCCGTCGATACCTCCTGATCTCGAAATCATTATCAAGTCACAGTTTTTGTAAACATGGTATCAAATTCGGGTTAACAATCTATGTAACAACAAAAAAATAATTTTGAAAATCTGACCACAAACAGTAAAGTTAACATTAACTCCTCTTTTTTTGGAAGTCGGTTAAAAATATATTGTGGGAGTAATGTGTGGAGGCCAAAGGAAGATCTTCCGACCGAGCGAGGTGTTATGCCCGGTCAGGCCGAAGCCCACGTGACACATTTCAGCTGTCGTATATATGTCGCAGGGAAAAGAGGATATCAGGGATTTCAAGATATCCCTAGGGATATCATGAACTTCCGGTAGATGCCGAATATTCTTGTTTGTTACGTCTTCTTACTAAAAATATCTAGTGATATGTCATTTCACTAAACTAAATCTAGTGAAATGTCAGAAACGCGGATACCGCCGAATAAAAATCGGGCCACTCATTTCTCTCGCTCGCTCTAGTTCCCACACGTGACACGGGCACTAGTGGGAGTGAAACAAATGCGTCGCTCGAGCTGGCGCGGCTCGTCTAGCCTGGAGACAGACAGACAGACTAACCCTTTGGGTACGGAACCGTAAAAACTAGGACAATCGAACAGCTGGAGTACCTGTAGTACCTGTTCCTGTACAAGAGCCTAACCAAACTAGAGATCGACATGCCACCTTTACAAAAAATATTCAACTTGGTCGGCCGCTTCATTTGACGTCAAAAATCAAAGGTCTGAAGTATCTGATGAAGAATCCTCAGTTGGTTTCAACTGTATGATTCAGAGATATGGTGATTCCCCCTCAGATCTGCTGTAGTTGCATTACACGTGTGATAACAATAATAATAACTCCCACTCTGGTTTTGGTGACGGTGGCCGGTTTCATTGAAACCAGGCCAAGAGTAGTTTTATAGTGCCCAAGTGTGTGCACAGCACACAAGATCAATCTCTATATTCCTTTACTCGCATAACCCGGTAGGACGGAAGAGTGACACGACCGGCGAGAGATCAGGCGCAGGACCGACTTTTTACATGCCCATCCGACGCATGGATCATCTAACATCTTATCAAAGTACCCGTGTGTATACTAGAGCGAGCGAGAGAAATGCGTGGCTGGCGTGCGTTTATACGGCGGTGTCCGCTTTTCTGACGTTTCACTAGATTTAGTTTAGTGAAATGACATATCACTAGATATTTAGGTATTGGGTCGGATAAGCTGCCGTGCGGGGCCGATGCTACGTGCTGACCAGAAGAGATGTGCTCTGCTTGCTGACCGGTCGGTGTAGTGAGAAAGCCCGATGATGCCGATGCGGAGTCGCCCAGACATTGCGGCTAGTGGACGATGTACCCGATGAGGCGATGCTGGCTGGCGCGGTGCGGAGGGGTGGGGAGTGATGATGATGAAGGAGGCGTGTTCTGTCGAGGGTCACCAATGTGGGAGTAATGTGTGGAGGCCAAAGAAAGATCTTCCGACCGAGCGAGGTGTTATGCCCGGTCAGGCCGAAGCCCACGTGATAACTTTTCAGCTGTCGTATATATACATATTATATAATATTTAATACACATCCAAGACCCAGGAACGTTGAAAACTTTTTGTTCCGTCGGCGGGACTCGAACCCAGGACCCCCGGGATGAGCGCTGACCACGCGCTTAACCAACTGAGTTACGGAGCCATCGGCAATAAAAACGACATCTGCTGTCACGTATAAGAACTACAATGCGAATTAATTTTCATCGATATTTTCATGGAAATAAGATATTTTCCCTCGTCAAAATGTAGCCTATGTCCTTTCTCAGGCTCTAGAATATCTGTGTACAAAATTTCATTGCAATCGGTTCAGTAGTTTTGGCGTGAAAGGCGGACAGACAGACAGACAGAGATACTTTCGCATTTATAATATTAGTATGGATTATAAAGTAAAACTCTTTAATCACGACTATCGACAAATAGCCTATCTGGACCATTTTTTTTTATTTTTCAAAAAAAACGTAACTTCCTTTTCAAAAATGTAACTTCGAGTCTTACTTTACACAAGTTAACTACTTGTTTATTTTTTTAATAGCAGGCCCGACGGACGCCGCCCCATCATTTCCACAAAACTCAAACTGTCAAAAGCGGTAAAATCAAGTCATAAGAAACAATTTTCTTAAACTCTCTAATCATCCACAAAGTTTGTCAGCTGGTTCCTTGAAAGTTGTAACGCAACAGCATCTATGACCTACTGTGTAGGTCTATGAACTGTCCCTTCTCCTTGAATCACTCTATCTATTAATCAGCATCAAAATCTGTTGCGTAGTTTAAAAGATTAAAAGGAACAAAGGGACATGAGTGAAAAAAGCGACTTTGTTTTATAATAATACTAGCTGTCCCGGCAAACGTTGCTTTGCCATAATATTATATTTGCCATATTATTTTATTGAAGTGACTAAATAAGTATGTCACCATGGCAACGTCGATCGCTATCTCGTCGCACAAACAATGGTCGTCGTCAGTCTCAGGTTGTAATAATTTACTATTATTTATTTAACAAATGCACTTATCAATATTTAAAGTACCGAGTAGCCGATTCTCAGACCTACTGAATATGTATATAAAATTTGGCAAAAATCAGTAAAGCCGTTTTGGAGGAGCTCGTGGACTAACATTGTGACACGAGAATTTTATATATAAGAAGATTATATTATGTAGTGATGGGGCTACAAGTATTTTCTCTGTCAAATGCAAACGATGTTCTCTAAGGGGATATATTGGAACATTTGCTGATGTTATATAAAAACATACATTCGAATTAATAACCCCGTTTCGAAAGTCGTTTCAAAACTTTTATCGTGTTTCTCCCCCTTGGTGTATATCTACCTATGTTATATTTATGTAACATGTTTTACAATCTTATATATCAAAATTTATCTTCCGTACGCTCGCATCAGCAAAATTTGAAAAGTGGATTAAATTGAACGTGTTTTATTACCGAAAAGGAAAAAGGATGAAAGAAAACTTTGTCTTGCTAATATCCTAACAACAAATGTCCAGGCAATCGTAGGAACTTGTTACTAGATGTTCCGCTGAAACCTTTTTCACGCGGGAACCGTCAATTTTTCGCATTTTTTAAGCAATTGCATAGCTTTTATCGGGAGCTTTGAGCGCAGCGGCCGAATAAAGAAATTTCGTAACGAAAACAAACCTAACACCCCCGCCATGCACTCCAACCGACACAGCGGTGCAGCGTTGCCATGCATCGTCTAACGTTGTTTCGGTTCGGCACAGTGTTTGTGTGCGTGCTACTAGACGTATGTGAAATTACGCTCGTGTGAATCAAACAGGACTTTTGTATGAAACTGAATGCAACAGAATTCTGCCGAACCGAAATTCTGCGACTCACAAGTCACAACTCACAAGTTACGCTCGTTTGGCTCCGCCCTAAGCGTGAAGAGGTGTTAGACTAAGAAGCATGTTTAAAGTCTGTATACTAATAGGAGTTTGAATATAACACATTTTTGTATTGACAGAATATACGTACTATAGAGAAGTAGATTTCTAAGTAGATAGGGGAACCTACGTAGTTTGGTCGAGTTACGTCAAACCCAGTCACAAAATCAGACAGATCACAATTAACATTGAATTGACATAATCCGACCGACAGACGTTGGTCTGTTAGCTGGCTAGGAATCAATTTCCTCGATGGTACAATTGTAGAGTCGCGACCTCTATCTCCCTAACGATGTTTACCCGAGCCCCGATCGAGCGAAACAATCATCGAATTGAAATTCACCAAACTATAAAATGAAGTAAACAAATCCGTCCCATAAAGAAACATTGTTGTTTGTTAAAAAAATAAAACGGAAATACACTCCGTCAAAGAAATAAAATGAAATAAAGCGCGCCCGCACACATAGAGCCGGTCCAATTTATAATATTGTTTTCCTTGGGATATATTTTTTCACTAGTGTGGGGTGAGGTGGGGTGGGGTGGTTCCCCCCGGTTATTATTAAAGACGTATACTCACACATACCGGGGAGCGCTAGATTAATATGGAGGCGTGGGAGTGTGGCCATGATTTCGTCTTTAATTGCCAACTATTTGAACCTTTGTTTCTTTCCTATCGATTTTATTGTCCAAATAAAATTCCGCACATTTTTGCGCAAACGCGAGTACGATTTATATACGTTTGTCAGGAGCGTTTCGTTTACGTCTTTTTTATATCAGAAGAGCGATTTTCTTTTAAGCGATTTCTAAACTGACAATATTTAAGATTAACTTTAGTTGTAAACTAGATGTTGCCCGCAACTTCGTCCGCGTGAATGAATGTTATTATAATAGAAATTTAGAAAATTTTACACCCATAATATAGATCCAAATAAAATAGTCGTAATTTTATTTGGATCTTTATTAAACACGAAACTTTAAAACAGTTCCCTCAGGACGGGGGAAAGGATCGTGTGACGAAGATAGAGGATAGATTACAGAAGACGGGATTAATTATTGTAGGCATCCATCGGACGGAAGCCACGGAAGACGTGTAGGTAAGGTAGGCAGGACTCTCGCGTCTCCGTCCTGCGCGGAAGTAGGAACACGGTCGTGTTTTAGTGGGTACAGCTCACTGCGGTTATTTACCATCTCTTCGGCCGTAGCAAGTCCCACATACCCCGGTGGTCCTTCTCCAACGCTGCCGGGAATGCGTAAAAGCATTTCCCGACTCAAAAAAAAAAATGATACGATCTCAGGATACCCGAAAAACAATATGGTCAAACTGGTTTGGGACCCTCAACGAAATTAATCAGAAGAAAATAGAAGTATGAAGAATTATTGTAATTCCTCTTTCTATTCTTTTCTCCGCTTTGGAGACAGCAAAAAGTTGCAGTGATCGAATATCAAATAACTTAGAGAGCACCACAAAAATAAACTATAATAATAATAATTGTGACTACTAAGCGATAGCTAAATTATTTACCCATCAAGCCCCATAAGAGAACCTAAAGCCCCCCTTTTGTTTTATGGCGGTCGCCGGTAGCTGCCGCAGCACGCTCGCTGCACTCGCTCGGCTCCCTCTGTGTTGTAGTTAGGTTCTGACCTAACCTCCGTTTGGACTTTCTGGATTGTGTTTGTTTTTGTTTTGGCGGGAGGCTGCGCCCCCGAGCCCCCCTTTCGTTTCATGATGGTCACCGGCTGCTACCGCAGCATGCTCGCTGCGCTCTCTCGGCTCCCTCTGCGTTGTGGTCTAATTTCTAACCTAACCTAACCTACTTTTGGGCTTTCTGGATTGTGTTTGTATTTGTTTTTTTTTTATTTGGCACAGATAAGAAGTACACTACGAGAAGGATCATAGGCTATTTTAGTGGACTAATTTGTCTGAAATATCTAATTTACCCGGGCGAAGCCACGCGGAACGTCTTATAAGGAATCAGGGTTCCGTTGAGCAACGGAACCTTCAGAAACCCTATACCCTGGGATATGCCTTGGTGCAAATCTTACTTTTTGGTGGCATGTTATGTTAATTTTACTTAAAAAAGTGAAAATTACTGTAATATTTTTGTTGTAAGGGAGTTCCGTCGATACCTCTCGATCCCCAGAAAATCAATATCAAGTCACCGTTTTTTAACCCCCGACAAAAAAGAGGGGTGTTATAAGTTTGACGTGTCTGTCTGTCTGTCTGTCTTTCTGTCTGTCTGTCTGTTTGTCTGTGTGTGTATCTGTCCGTGGCATCGTAGCATCCAAACGGGTGGACCGATTTTGATCTAGTTTCTTTTGTTTGAAAGCTGACATGATCAAGAGTGTTCTTAGCTATAGTTCATCATCATTAGCATGCTCAGTGCTGGACAATCAGGGTTTATCTGGTTCATGTCCGTGGCATCGTAGCATCCAAACAGGTGAACCGATTTTGATCTAGTTTTTTTTTGTTTGAAAGCTGACATATTTGGGAGTGTTCTTAGCTATAGTTCATCATCATCAGCCTGCTCAGTGCTGGTCGCTGGACAATCAGGGTTTATCTGGTTCATGAAAGGCCGTTAGAAACTTGTAGTCATTTGATCTGTTTTATATTTCATTGTAGTTCGTGACATTTGTAAATGTACAATATAATTATACACACATAATAGTGGACAGTTGGCCTGGTGCTGCACCATCACCTGGTAACCAATAGGATATCCAACTCCTCACCAACTTAGAGCAGAGGTTTCGTGTTTGGGCTCATTTTAATTGCGACGACCAGTAAGAAGTAGACAAACAGTAAATATTTACACGCTGCTGCTGCAGCATCACCTGGATTCTATAGGAACCGAGCTTCGAATGAACCCAAAGTTGAGATTTCATGTTTGGGCTCATATTAACAGCCTCATCGAAAAGGACATTGATAGATGGTAATAATGAGAATACTTATGATTCTGTTGTTACGAATTATTCTGCACTATAACCAACACAAGTTTTTAAAAGTATGAAATAAAATTAAATTAAGAAATTAAAAAAAAACCCCACCAAACAACTTTAAAAAGTAATGAAATAATATTTACAGCCTTTAAGTTCAAATAATTCCTTACTTGTGTAAAGTAATATTTTAGTCCATAATTGTTGTCAAGGTGTGTCGGGGGACCGCTAATGTAGATGTTTGATTTCATTTCACAATCAATTCACAGCAAACTGAATCGAGATAGTCAGCGACTTGGCGGTTGTATGTTGTAGTTTACTTGGCGGTCCCCCGACACACCTTGACAACAATTATGGACTAAAATATTACTTTACACAAGTTAGGAATTATTTGAACTTAAAGGCGCGCCATGTTATCGTAGTTGATCTCTAGTAGAACACATTTTAACTGTTTTTGAAATTTTTGTTTCTCTGTCTGTTTGTCTGTTTGTACAGGCTAATCTCTGAATCTGCTGGACCGATTTCGATAAAATTTGTCATGTTGATACCTTACATCCCTGGTTAACATCTTAGACACTTTTTTTAACCGACTTCCAAAAAAGGAGAAGTTAATGTTTACTTTGCTGTTTGTGGAAAACTGGAAAAAGGGGTTGTAAGGGGGTGTTTATGCGTAAATTTGTTCAAATTAAGTTAGTTCCAAAATTCATAACAGATGGCGCCAAGAGTCGTCTATATCGCGCTGGCGCTTGCTCTTATGTGTTTCTATAAGAGGTGGTACCATCTCAAATAAACTTCTTGATTCTTTCGATTGTTATACACATTTTTATATAAGGCACTAACTCAGTACTTTATATTATGTATGCACTGACGTATTAAGCCTATCAATGATAAATAGTTTATGGGTAAAGTTGTGTAGTTTAGCCCCCCTAAATAAGCTTTAAAATTTGGCATAAATAAAGTTTAATTTTAAAAAAATGAAATTTTATATGCACACTGCACAACTGTTTTTGGGTATTTTGATTTAAGAGATACCAGGGTTTTAAAAAGTTTTTAAAGACACAAATTTTGTTGACACCGCGCGCTATAAACTGAAGTCCACGCGAACGAAGTCGCGGGCAACAGCTAGTATTATATTATACTTATACTAGTTTAAGTTTCACGGTAGTAAACTGTAATAAGATTGTCATTTAAATATGGCTTCCACTTTAATCTCATTAGTTGTTTTAAATTGACTAAATATAAGAATTACACGTTTTGTTATGTTTTCGTATACGCACTTAAAGTTTTTCATTCATTCATTATTCAAAAGCAGGCAATGTATATTTTATCTAATAGACTTGATGTAGACAGGATGTACAATGTGTAACAATTTCCTAATTCTGCAATAGATGTAACTTTAAACAACGAATTGATGCGCTAAATATATCTATATCATTGCTGACTCTGTTATAAGCTGAACACATACGGTACAGTGGTGAATGCGACAGTAGTCGGTCAGAGATAAGGACAAACTAAATGTTTTATTTTAAGTAAATGGGTATCGTAGGATCATTTATGATATTGTAAACAAGTGATAGTATACGAGCATCTCGCCGGAAGCGTATGGGCAGTCACTTCAAACTCGTACGAAATTCAGACACGTGGTCGAATTTTTTTAGCCCGAATATAAATCTGATCGCAAGGTTTTGAAATCTCTCTAGCTTATTTAATTGATCATCGGTCATATTATGCAGACGACTACCTGGTCGTGGGACAGCAAATTGCAATTTATTCGTAAGACAAGGAGCATCTAGCTTACCATTGACTAGTTTGGATAAATAGACTATATTAGCATTAGTCGTCTATTTTCTAATGTTGTAAGTTTGAAATATTGTAGCCGGGACTCGTGAGAAGGTAGTTTTGACAAAGATTATGTGTATAAGAAATGTGGTACAAATACTGTTTCTGAAGTCTTTCGATTTGAGCGATGTGTACTGCATAAGATGGGCACCAAATTTGACAGCAAAAATTTATTGCTCCATATTGCTCCACTAATTGCTCCAGATCGGTCCATTCGACGTGTCGCCGGGCAATTATTGCCGCAATTGTTGCCCGTGTAAGCGTACGATGTATTCGACAGCGTGTCTGTTTGACCTCTGGGTTTAAATCGCGAAACCGATTTTGATGATATTTGGTATGGAAATAATATTAAATTCTATGTATTCCGGGAACCTGGGTTATTATTTAACCCGGAAAACGTGCAGTTTCCACATTTAACTAACCAACATACAAAAACTAAACACTCATAAAGATAATAAAAAAATACATACAAAATATTGAACAGTTTGTTTGAATTGTCACTATCTATCATTTCACTTTTTATCAAAGCTTTTTCGATACTGAAAATCGATGGAAGTTTTCGGTTAGTTTTAATTCTACGGATATCGTCATGGATGTGAAATAACTACATTTTATGCTACGTTTTGATGCTTGCCGAGCCACGGCAAGCCTCCACAAGCCACAAACCTCCACAAATCTCGCTTTGCATTTGTAAGTCGTTTTCACGCTCGTGAACGCGTCAGTGTATTACGTACATGCCCTTTGATCTCTGTCCAAAAACCGACACTACTCCCGATCGTCTACAAGCGTCCGCAAGCTCACGCAAGCCAAGCCATTTCACCTGTTTTCACGCTCGGGCTTGTGGAGGCTTGCCGTGGCTCGGCAAGCATCAAAACGTAGCATTACCTTTCTTAAAAAAAGAAACGAAATGTTTATTAAAATACCATTTCGATATAATGTTTGTGTAATATATACCTAACTACTACAAAGTGGTATCAGGCACCTCTAGAGTATTACGGTCTTACTACAAAAGATTTAAACACCTGTTGTTCAGTACATAATGGTCTCAAAACAACTGTTCAATGGATGTTTAGGTCTTTTGTGGTAAGATAGACTTTGAGGTGGTCTTGCAATGAGAAGCAACTATAGTTTCCAGCATTCCTACAAGTCTGTCGAAGAAAATAAGACAATAATTCAGAACTGGATAGATCCTAAAGTAACCGCCATAAGACTTTAAAGTTTAATAAAATACTTGTAATATTACTGAAAAGTTTTTTCCCAAAAATGGAAGAGAAAGGCGCATCCTTCGATTTTTATGTCTTTTTGTTGAAAACTCTATGACACGAATATGGAGATCAAGCATGCGGATAATTCTCCCAAGGTCGGCAACGCCGGAGAATCCCACACTCCCGCTTCGGCGGGGGATCCGGCCGTGTATACTGGGGGCCCCAAACATGCTTTGAAGGAGGGGAGAAGGAATGATGTCTTTGGCAACGAACTTACGGACTCTCGCACGAAATGAGGACACTGATTTGCAGATTGTCCCAAAAACGGAAGAGAAAGGCGCATCCCTCGATTTTTATGTCTTTTTATCAACTATCAGAAAAGCTCGTAGAGGTAATTTGAGAACGGTGACACATTCATCATCATCAGCTTATTGCCGTCCACTGTTGAACGTAGGCCTCCCCCAATGAGCACCAACCATCCCGATCTTGGGCAGCCCTCATCCATCCGCTGCCAGCCACTTTCTTTAAATCGTCGGTCCACCGTACTGCAGGACGTCCTACACTACGTTTGCCTAATCGTGGTCTCCACTCTAACACTTGTCTGCTCCATCTACCGTCTTCCCGTCTGCAGACATGACCAGCCCACTTCCACTTCTAATTCTATGAGCGATGTCGGAGATTTTAGTTCTCTGGCGAACGACTATAATATTAGGAATTTTGTCCACCAGAGATACTCCCAACATAGCTCTTTCCATAGCACGCTGAGCAACCACGGTGACACATTATTGGTCAATTATATATTATACGCGTGTACAAGACTAGCAATAAAGTATTCTTATAGCTCAGTTTACCTTCAGTTTACCCAGCGATCCTTAAGTTGTGCATGACCTATTGTTACTAGTACATCTAGTATTTATTCTCCATCGTAATTGTAGCATGTTTTTAATTTTAGCTTATCGTACATTATCTTTAAAACCGGCGCGGGGCGGAGATAATAAAAAATATATTTCGGTGAAAATCAATACGGGCCTGTCCTTCATATTTGTTCTGTTGACGGGAAATGTGATTTATTATATTATTATTTATTACATTCCGTATTCGTGCAATTACATCGTTATTATATTTACTGATGTAATATACGACTTTATATGATAATAAATTAAAGTATTTCATATGAATGAGCTATTGAAATACTGTTTTTAATTTAACATAGGGATAGAAGAAGTAAATAAAGAAATATTATTCAAGTAGTAGATTTCATCATTAGTATCTTGTAGGGGCTCTACGCGCGTAGCCGTAGCAGCGCGTAGCTAAGAAACTGCTACGCAAACGCGTAGCCAAAATATATTCAGCCTAATATCTGTGCTAATATTATTTAATGACTCTACATAATATAGTGCTTGTACTATTATCTATTCTGTGACAGTGGGTTATGATTTTTTATTCATATTATTCACTTATTATTTTGTAACAAGATTAAAAAAAAATACTGAAAATGATAATAATTTAGTAATGGTGTTATAGCCTAACCCTAAGTCGGTCACAGCGAGAGTTGTTTTTTAATAGAGTGTAACGTAAGCGGCAAAGTCACGTGTCTATGTCATGTCAAAGTGGCCCAAACAATACTTATATAGCGGGTCATTTATTTGACCACGCTTTTTGCACTGATATGATGCTAATTGCTATGTTTTATTTTTACATTCATATAAAGGTCAACGGCAAGGTGAAAGTCCCTTTTACATTATTCGTCGTGTAATACATTAAACACTAAATTATAATAATTTTACTACACTTAATATCTAAGTAGTTACGAAAGGTACGTTTATACTTTATATTTTTTACGTCGTTTACCATAAGAAGGAAACTAAATTCGAAAGTTTAAGTTCAGAATAAAAGTGAATACAATACAATCATAGAGATAATTTTAAAATAAAAAATCATTAATTAAGTTTTTTTCCTTTAAAATAAAGAATATCAATTATATGAATTTATCATAAAACATTTTAGAACAGTGAAATGGTAAAGTATTTATGTTCGATCAAACCCTTAACAACTCAAAATGCCAATAATGATAATCACCTGGGGTACGTCAGGACCCGCTGATTAAAAAATAAAAAACAAGCGCGAGGTACAATTATACCCCCGCTGCGGAGGGTTATGACACGAAAATTGACATTAAGGACATAGTTCCGTTTTTATGACGCGGACGGTTGCATTGTGGTATAGGAATTGAAAATTATTGCTCTAATAGTATAGCAAACTTTATTTTAATGCTATATTATAATTTAACATACATTACGCTATTAACATAATATCAACCCCCCTAAGGACACCGGCGACCGCGAAAACAATAGATTTCCAAGAATCCGCGATCGAAGGATTAATTATGCTTAATGCTAACCTAACCTAACCTAACCTAACCTAACGTGACAATTTATTTTTTTGTCAGAGCGGGACAAATACATAATTCACACCCCCAATTTGTGAATATGTATTTGAATTTTGAAAGTGCCTATCTTACAATTATTATTAGCTTTACTTATATTATAGAGCGGAAGAGTTTGTTTGTTTGTTTAAACGCGCTAATCTCAGGAACTATTGGTCCGATTTGAAAAATTCTTTCAGTTTTAGATACCTCGTTTATCGAGGAAAGCTATATTTCATCACGGAAAGACGACGAAAACGAGCGCAGAAACAGGGGAAAATGTGGAAAAAACGGAAAAAAATATTTGAAAGAGGTTATCAGATTTAAGACTATATTGCACACCATGTATATGTGGTAGAATGAAAGCTCCAAATAATTAATCTTAAGACCTTTGTAACTTAATTGTAGCAATAAATAAATTCTGATTCTGATTCTGATATCTCACTGTTACAAGATAAAATGTAGACGATGTGAAGGATTATAGGCTATTTTTGTGGGCTAATTTGTCTGTGAAATTCCTAATTTACGCGGGCGAAGGCGCGCGGAACATTTAGTTATTGATATGATATGGAGTTATTATTGCAGAATAATCAAGTTTGTTGTATGGAAGTGCGTTACTTCCAGGCATTGCACAGACATTTCAAACATAAAAATACTTTTAAATTATTGTCGTTTGGTCTGTTTGCGAAAGCGGGACAATTTCGGCCTCGCGGGGTCAGCGGGACAGACTGCCTGAAAGCGGGACTGTCCCGCCCAAAGCGGGACGTATGGTCACGTTATCAATACCTCAACCTTACTCTTGAATTATAACTGAGCTATTAAAAAAACGCATAAAAATTAGTTGCGTACTTTAAAAGATAATATAATGAAACTTTGTTTCTACTATAAATAGTAGTCAGTATAGTAAGTTGTCATAAAAGTGTTCAGATTTTAACTATGGGCTCCTTCCCTAGACTTGAATCGAAGTGTGCCGAATAAAATATCTATATATAAAACTCAAAGGTGACTGACTGACATGGTGATCTATCAACGCACAGCCCAAACCACTGGACTGGAAATTTTGCATGCAGGTAGATGTTATGACGTAGGCATCCGCTAAGAAAGGATTTTGATAAATTCCAACCCCAAGAGGTTATAATACGAGATAAAAGTTTGTATATTAATACTTCTTAACGCGAGCGAAGCCGCGGGCAAAAGCTCGTTCGTTAGTAAGTATCTTCGGGATCAGGAGATGTTTGGAACTTTATGCAACTGTGTTTAGTCAGCTTTAACAAACTCTTAAATATGATAACAACTTCATTGCACCGTAAATCGTATTTCCCGATGGAACCGTACATTTTGTCAAAATTAAACCATCCAGGGTCCACACCGAAATTTTATTAAGGGCCTTCCCTACCGTATTTACAGCCTTATAAACTCATGATATGAAAGCCACAAAGTTATAATAAAAATACAGCAGTAATCTTCAGTATTTCAACATTCTTTTCCACGTTTTTCTATTTTTGTTTATTATACTCATGATATCAGCTTCCAAAGTAATACCAATTAATTAAAATTTAAGCATACATGCAGCATCTCCTTAGTAGTTACAAATTGCTTTTATTTGAAACACACGCCAATAGATCGACAATATCATAAACTACATATTCCACGTTTTAATTTTTTTTAGGTCTAGTTTGGATTAAGATAAGTAAAAAAATAAGGTTTTGGTGCGATCTCGGCAACGCGGCAAATGTATGGCCAAGGTCGTTCGCTCGGGGGACGGCCTCAAAGTGTGAAGAGATGATAGACAAGCAGACAAACATACTTTTGCATATCTTATAGTAGTAAATAATAATAATTATAGATCGTACAACAAACAATCCTACTAGCTACGGACATTTATCACTTCCATTACCAATTTGGTTCTATAGTAATTTTACCTATTTAATCTTTATTGATGACATTAAAATGTCACCTAACACGTGTCCATCGATTATTATTTAAATTCAATTTGTAAAAAAAAACAATCAGCACCCGCCCCACGGAGTTGCACCTGGCGCGGGCGCGGGTGTACACTAATATGACTGACACCAGCGACGAATATAAAGTTGTAGAGTCGATTGCTTTTTATATTTATTTAAAACTTTTTTTTTTGCTGTTGAAGATATACAGGCTGTAACAAAACTAAGTGATAATACTTTAGGGTTTGTACGTATTCCTTGTAGAGAGTTCACTGTGAAAGCAGCAGCGCTGAAAGATCAATTTTTTTTCGCTTTTATATTGAAAATATTGGTTTATAGTTGAGCATAAGATTAGATGAGGTGATGTCTATAGTCTATTACATTCTAAATAAAAATATGTTTTATTTATAAAAAAATACGAATGGTTGCATCACCAAATTATTTTTAACAAAAAAATTAAAACCGACTTCCAATGTAAAAACAATCGTAATATGAACTAAAAAGTATTAAATAACTCTTACTCTTTAATAGTGCCTTTTTCAGAATTTGAGACTTAGCTCAACTATTTCTGTACATACTACAGTCTTCATTATTTTGAAGTCGGTACCAGCTAATTTAATCGTGAGTTCAGTAATGTCAGAATATCTGAAACTTTTGGGACTGGTACCGACTTCAAAGTAATGAAGACTGTAATATGTACAGAAATAGTTGAGATTTAGACAAATTTTGAAAAAAGGCACTATTAAAGAGTAAGAGTTATTTAATACTTTTTAGTTCATATTACGATTGTTTTTACATTGGAAGTCGGTTTTCATTTTTTTGTTAAAAATAATAATTTCACTCTTTTTAGTGTTGTCTACAAAATAAGGCTTTATGCGTAAATAACCAATACGAATGTTAACTATTCAGTACATTATGTTACTGTAAGCAAAATTGTGGCAAATGCTTGCAGACTGCAGTTATCTAAGCGATGCTGCAATTTCCAAACTTTTATCTTTAAAGGTTCAGGAGTTCTGTTCAGTGCCTTTGGACCAATAGACACCTTTGTATGAAATTTCTCTTATTCGTAATATATGTTTAACTTACTAGAAGCAACATTTTAACCACTATGAGCGTTTTAATAAATTTCAAGGATTTCCCTTGATTGCTCATAGATCCCATCATCAGCTCACCACTTTCGTAATTGTTATGCAAAATTAAGATTATATCCTATACAACAACACGAAAATTTCGAAAATCGGTCCACAAACAGTGAAATCATCGTCAAAAACATCTGCTTCGATGCAAAATATCACGAAATGTACCAATAATTGGGTCATAGTGTGATGACCATGATATAATTATAGTTGTGATGATGATGATTAATCTAATTGATGTGTTGGCTTATGCTTTCAGTTATTTAAACAACGCCGAAATCCCCGAACCTGTACCTATAAGCATTCAAAAGTTCTGTTCGGTACCTTCGGATCCAGGGTATAACCTGGTGCGAAGTCTTACTTTTTGGTAGCGTTTACCTCGAATGCTTCAGAAAAAATCGAAATCACTATATGTTTCCATACAAATTTCAAGGAGTCCCCTCGATTTCTCAAGGATACCATTATCAGGTCACCACTTTTGTGAACATGGTACCAAATTCAAGTTAAACCCTATACAACACAAAAACAATTTTGAAAATCGGACCACAAACGGCTGAGTAATCGAGGAACATAAAAAAAAGATACATACAGCCGAACGTATTACCTCCTCCTTTTTGGAAGTCGGTCAAAAAATCGAACGCGGCTCCACACCTCTTCGTCCGTGGCGCCCGCATGTCATCCCACAAGCCATTATAAAATGTCGGTAATCGCCCCCCACCCCCCTCTGTCCCCCTGTAACACCCCCCTCGATATTTCAACTTAACGACTGCGTAAAATATAACAACTTATACGTCATACTTACGCAATGGGTTAAGTTAAGAAGTATTTGGACTCTATCATAGAATTGGTATGGCAAATGCGTGGTTAAAATCGGGCCAGTTATGTTTGGGGCCATTCTGGTGTTAATGACGTAAGTTTTATTTCCAATTTTTTTACATTGAATGTTGTGTCATATAGGTAATTATAAAAAGATTCCGAAGTCTTTGAAGTCTTTGAATTCTATTTTAAAAATTTACGTGAAAGGACTTTTCGAGACTTTAGTCAATGGCGTAATATTTTAAAGTAATTAAAAATAACGTATTGCTTAAGGTCTTGTTATGTCTCGTTATTATAATCATTGGTATAGAGTTGGAATATTAATTATTTTAAGTAGGTAAAATTTTACAAAACTTATAAAATATAGAACAAAACCAGTTCGCTTTTTTCACCGTATTCTATAGAAACGACAGACATTACTATTGTTTTAAAAATAAAAACATAGTCGCACTCTATGGAATCCTTTATATTATTAAGTAAATCATTTTCTTGAAATTAGATCATACAGGGTGTAACAAAAACAAGTGATAATACTTTAGGGTGTGTACGTGTTCCCTGTAGAGAGTTCACTGTGAAAGTAGCAGTTCTGAAAGACCAAATTTTTTTTCACTTTTGTATGGGCAAGGGCCCGAGCGTCACGAGATTCCCCATACAAAAGTGAAAAAATTTTTTGGTCTTTCAGCGCTGCTATTTTCACAGTGAACTCTCTGCAGGGAACACGTACACACTCTAAAGTATTATCACTAGTTTTTGTTACAACCTGTATATGCCAAGAGTTCGCGGCTTAAAAAATTCATTACGTACACGACATTCGATAAAAGTGCGTAGGTGTATATCCCTCAATTTACCGGCAATCTCCATGTAAATATGAAAAGAATTACCTAAACGTTTTCAAAACTAATTAAACTTGTTTACCGAAGTTAATATCAAAAGTTTTGGCGAAAAAAATATGGCTAATGAAAAATGGCGCTAAGCTCGCGGCCTATTTATACCGAATACGCCAATAAAGTTTTCGCGTGTTTTTCGTTATAAAATATTTTTTCGAAGAAGCCCCGACTCGAATTTATTACACAATAATTCATAATTTTGAGAGCGAGAGGGGCACGTGAGCGGGACAGGCATAGAGCTAGACAGAGACGGCTGTTCGCGCTAGAGAGAGACGGAAATGTTTACAGTGAACGCGCCCTTTTGATAGTGTTTCCAAATTTTAGGAAAGTGCGCCGTATTGTTTGATGTAAAGGCGGGTTTACATGTAGTCAAGCTGTTATTATTTATAGCTAACACTTTTAAGTAATTTATTATAATTTTTAAGATATGTGTTATATTAATTAACTAAATTGACGCGTGATAAATAATCCTATCCTTTTATGTTCAAATATAATATGTAAATTTTCGATTGAGGTAAAAAATTCGTGTGATTCAAATTTAGGGTCAGTTTGTGTAGCAGAGATAATTTTAAAACACAATTTTGAATTTTCAGAGCGAGGCTTAAATTATGTTAGCGTCTAGTAAGGTAAACAATAAAGTAGGTAGTACCTAATAGGTACATAGGAACAGTTAACTATTGTTACAAAAAATTGAGATAAAATTGTATTTAAAAACAGGTGCTTTTTTCTTCGCTTACCTACTTGAGACAAAAAAAGTAGTGAGAGTAAAATAGGGTAAATTACGAGTCATTAGAATTTTTTAAAATCGATTGAATAGCTTACGCGCAAATCATAAAAGTATATTGTGCGGTAACCGCACATTTTTCCGGGACAAAATGTATCCTATGTCCTTTTCCGGGACTCAAAGTACATATACTTAAACCAAATTTCAGCAAAATCGGTCCAGCTGTTTACGCGTGATGTCGTAACCAAGGGAAGTATATGGATTCATTTTTATTATTAATGCGGTAACCGTATATTTTTGCGGGACAAAATGTATCCTATGTCCTTTTCCGGGACTCAAAGTACATACATATATCTATACCAAATTTCAGCAAAATCGGTCCAGCTGTTTACGCGAATATACGTTCCGCGCGGCTTTGCCCGGTAAATTAGATATTTTACAGACAAATTGGTCCACAAAAAATAGCCTATGATCCTTCACGCGCTCTACTCTCTATCTGACCCAAATAACAGAAAAATTGCTCTAGTAGTTCGTAAGATAAGCCCTTTCAAATAATTTCCCCCGATTTTTCCACATTTTCCTCTATTTCTTTGCTGCTATTAGTTTTGGCGTGATAAAATATAGTAGCCTTCCGCGATAAATGGGCTATCTAACACTGAAAGAATTTTTCAAATCGGACCAGTAGGTCCTGAGATTAGCGCGTTCAAACAAACAAACAAACAAACAAACAAACAAACAAACAAACAAACAAACAAACAAACAAACAAACAAACAAACAAACAAACAAACTAACTAACAAACTCTTCCGCTTTATAATATTATAGTATAGATATAGATGGCGGCCGTAACTCCATTGCGTCAAAGTCCGTTTATCGGGTGGATACTGTACATTTTCCCGGAACCCTTTTCCTTTCCCGGGACTCAGCGTCTCCATACCAAATTTTTAACCATATAAAATCCGTTCAGTGGTTTGAACGTGAAGAATAGACTTTCATACTTATAAAGTTATAATATTAGTTGTTACAATTATAGTGCTATGTAATATTGGTAAGAATTTAAATTTTTTGAAGTCATTTTTGTTAAATATTTAATTAAAATACCTTATTTTACAATTAATAAATAATAAAAATATATGTGAAAACAACAATTATTTATAATGTTTCCTACTTACAATACCAATTTTAACCAAATTTCAATCAAACTTTGCTTGTCCAACTACTGGCTTTGGGTGTCCCAACTACTGTAATTCCGTCCCATGACTGTGTTTTACCTACCATTCATTTTTTACCAAAAAATCAATATAAACTGAAAAACATCATTTTCATCACGTTTGTACATCTTAAGTTAGATAATTTATGAACACAAATATTATCTATTTCTATTTCATGCCAAGTATTTAATATTTTAGAGCTTTTTCTGTAAAAAAAATTCTTAGCTGTCCAATGACTGGTAGTTTACGGTATTTGTTTCTTTGTGTCTTCATGTTTATTGAATTAAATTTGTACTTATAGCAATAATCTGTCTCAATATTGTCGCGTGGCGTCTTAAATAAGCTTAAAGCTAGAGTCCTGCATACTGACAACATCGACGGCATGTGAGCCCGCATATGCACCGGCCCCCGATCTAACGTAGGGGTGCGATAGTGGGGTGATAGTTCGCTGTTTTCTCCAAAAAACTGCATCGCATGCGTTTTTACCTAAAACACCAGTTTCGGGCGCACGCGCACGAGCGAGCACGTGCCGAGAAAAAGAAAAAAAAAGATCGATACGCCGAAAGAAATAAGACGTCTTGTGATTGTGTTTTGAAAATCTAATCTGACAGATAATGTGCGTGAATTTGGTCAGATGAAGGAGGAATTCGAACACAGAAACGAGGACGGAAGGTGAGATGTCACTTTTGACAGAACAGAATTTTTATACGAAAATTTTAAAGTTTGACAGCCGTTCAAGGAATTGGCAGTGACAGCCTGAGGCTTTCTTTTTTTGAATAAGCGCTATTTTACTCCGTAAATAACATACAAAAGTGTTCATAAAATATTAATGTACTCTAGTGAATATTATATTATTTACTGTAGCCTGGGTCAAGTTAATCGTTGGTTAAATTATCGCTCTTATTCTTCCTACGAATTGTTCAAATAATATTATGATACACAATAATTAATAATGTTACTATGCAGGTTCTGGATGTTTACTTTTACTCTCCAAAATAAAAGTATATTTTTCAGAGCATAGTTACGTTTAGGGGGCGTCCACAAATTACGTGAGGTGTTTTTCTGAAATTTTTGACCCCCCCTCCCCCCTGGTGAGATTTCGTGAGATTTTATTCAACCCCCCCAAATCCCTGTCCAAAATCTCACGTGAGAATTTGGACAGGGAGAAATGTGGGTTTCTACTTTCTTACGTAAACGTTTGGTTTGACGGTCAGTAGATGAAGCATACGTAGAACCATAGAGGTATAATCTAGATGAAATCTAGACCAAAATAGTATTATTTTGTTGAGAAAAAAAAAAAACGTAAGATTTGCCTCACCTCACATAATTTGTGGAAAAAAGTTTTATTGAAAATCGCAAACCACATTAGGCGATGTCAAAAATTAATAATTAGATAATAATATATATTAAGTAAGTATATACTTACTATATATTAGGTCAAAGCACTCAAGGGTCGACCTAAACTGAAATAATTTCAACGTGCATTAGTTACCCTTATTGGTTAAGGGTCAATTTTAACGCGTAAAAGCCCTCATAAAAAGATAATAAAAGTTAAATATATTTTGAAATCTGATTAAAGCCACATTTTACAATCATAAGAAAGTTGTAATGGGGATTAAAATTGTTGCAATAAGTATTAATTATGTCTTATGCATAATAATTATATTTTGTGTTAATCCCTAACGATTATGTTAATGTTATGTGTTTTGGGAATAAGTTCATCGTTAAACTTAAGTTTTAACCACGTGCAAAGTTTTGGGTTGAAACTCGAAAAATATTAAAAAACTTAATAAGCATTTTTACATAAATTCGTGCGAAAAAATGAAAAGCGACGGGAAATTTTAAATTGAAATTAGATGGTCATAATTTGCGTTCAGATTTTTTGTCTGAAGTATTGTGGATGTGAAAGGTCAGCTCCTACTTTTAATATAATTGAAAAAATGCAAATTTTTCACAATACTGAGAAGGCGCATTGTAAATTTAAAAATTATTCCGTCGGAGAGCGGCCGTGTAGGGGAAAAATGCGAAGGCCGATTTTTGAATAAAAATATTCTTATAAAATTTTACATTCGAATGATTATAATGGATGAAAGTTTGTGAATTGTTATATTAAATGGCATAACATATTTCTTGCAAATGTATTATAGCGTTAAACTATTCTAGGATTAGTATATAATATTATAAATGCGAAACTCCGTTTGTTTGTTACCTTTTCACGCCTAAACCGCTGAACCGATTTTGCTAAAATTTGGTATAGCGCTACTTTGAGTCCCGGGAAAGAACCTAGGATACATTTTTTCCCGGAAAAATGTATGTTTCCGGCGCGATAAACAAATTTGGGCACAACGGAGTTGCGGACGTCATCTAGTATCGAGGTTTAAGATAGAGGTTAAGGGGAAACTATGTACCATCGAGGAAATTGATTCCTATGCAGTTGATAGACCAACGTTATTTGGTCGAATATTATGTCAATTCAATGTTAAGGCGCTGTATCGAAAGTAATTTTACCGCAAGGGCAATTTTATACTTAATTTGTATGACTTTAAAGTCGTGAATACGCTGCGGCCAGAAGCTATCGGCTCGCTCGGAAAACATGCGAAAAAACGTAATTATAATCATTTAAAAAATAACTAGGAGCATTTAAGCAAAATGCTTCTATACGATTCTGAGTTGCAAAGGTGTCTATCAATTAGACTAATTTCCTACAATACATCTATTTTCGTTTAAAAATAATCTTCCAATTTTGTATTTTTAAGAGGTCATTTCGAAAATTAAATGTATCGAGGCAAAATACATTAATGTGTTTCTAGTTCTTCTCAAACCTAAATAAGGCTATGAAGATATGTATATCTCATTACCAGATTTGTAACATTTCTGAGGGTCCTATAGTATTACGTCAAAAAGGACAGTTTTTTCTATATAGCGCCTTAAGCAAAATGCTTCTATACGATTTTGAGTTGCAAAGGTGAGTAGACTAATTTCCTACAATACATCTATTTTCGCTTAAAAATATTCTTCGAATTTCGTATTTTTAAGAGGCCATTTCGAAAATTAAATGTATCGAGGCAAAATACATTAATCGTGTTTCTAGTTATTCTCAAACCTAGATAAGGCTATGAAGATATGTATATCTCATTACCAGATTTCTAACATTTCTGAGGGTCCTATAGTATTACGACAAAAAGGACAGTTTTTCAATATAGCGCCTTAATTGTGATCTGTCAGCTGGGTTTGACGTAACGCAACCAAACTACGTTATAGGTCCACGACTTGCATAGGAATCAACTTCTCTGATAGTACAATTTAAGTCTCGCCTTATACAGAACCATTCTCACTTATAAGGGATTAACTTTCTTGTTGAGAAATTCAGTTTCTAATAATAGGTGCCGGGGTGACCGAACCTTGCTCGTAATTCAATACAGAAAAAATAAGTAAGTAACTCAGGTTTCCAAGAAAAGCCTACCTAAATCATTTTTTCTTCCCTAAATACTGAATATTATTTTTAATGAAGTATAAAAGATTGTAGTAGTTTAAAATAGAAATTATATATCTGATTTTTATATGATATTAAGACTTTAGAGGCTTAAAATATATAATATTATATTGTACAAAGGTACCAGTCAGTGCGTGGAACACTCTGATGGAGGCTTATGGCCTATAGGTCGATACTAAATAATCTTGATAACTGCTTACAGTCTAGGTATCTTTACAGTCTAGCTTAGTTTCAGTACTATGATATTTGGTCACGAAAATCATTGTAATTTGTCCATAGGATTTCCCGTGAATAAGAGCTTGCATTGCTTTAATGTCTAATGTCTAATTAATTCCACATCACCTTTTCATTATCCCTTGCAGAATTTACATTAGAAAACTAGTGTTACCCGTGTTGGAATGAGTTTCATGAAAGTAGTTGCAGCATGTTTGAAACTACTTACATTGAATTAATAGTGTCGTGAAATCATTGCCAACGACATAAAAGTTTTATTTACTTATTTAGACGTTGGTTGTTATAAGTATAGCGATTTACGAGGTATTCGTATTTTGCTAAAGTATTTTATATTTTTATTGACTGATTTGTTGCACGATATACGTCTGCCCTGAGCGGAAGATATCGCGACATTCCATGCCACGTCTTCGACATGGCACAAAATTAATCGAGTAAAACACGTGAAATTATTATTGATCCAATTAATTTATAAAATTAATTTCAAGTCGCTAGTTTCGCAACGTAAATTCGGCTTTAAAAACAGTTAAGCTCAGCTCAGCAAAATAAATATTATTATTCTATGGTAAAGACGCCGACGAGTCGACTCAAAATAGTTGTTGTGGTATTTCAGATGCGGCGGTGACGCGATGTCAGTGGCGCCGGCAGTGAAGCGCGAGCATGAGTGCGGGGGGGTGGTGAGCGCCGCGACGGGGGGCGGCGGCGGCGGGGAGGAGGGCGGCGGCAGCCCCGGCCGCAAGCGCCGCAAGCAGGCCGCGCCGGCGCGCGCGCACCTACCGCCGCCCATAGACTTGCACGCCAAGATGGCCGACATCTACAAGAGCGCGCTGGCCTTCGGCGAGCTGGCGCTGCCCACCTTCGACCCCCTCGCCGCCTTCCGCCTGCTCCCCCGGCACGACCCCCCGCGTATCTTCAACCCCGAGGCCTACTGCGACCTCTGCTGCAAGGAGTTCTGCAACAAGTACTTCCTGAAGACCCACCGGGCCAACAAGCACGGCATCTACGACGGCGACCAGCAGCAGCAGCAGCAGCACCCGGGCGCGCCACCGCCACCGGCCACGCCGCCGCGCCGCTCCTCCGACGAGGAGTCCGGCGGCACGCCCCGCCGCCTGTCCCCGGACTCGGCGCGGCGCGCTCGCGAGAGCGCCTTTCAGCCGGACGTGCTGCGCCGGCTCGGCGTCACCAACCCCGAGGCGTTCTGCGAGATCTGCTGCAAGGAGTACTGCAACAAGTACTTCCTCCGGACCCACCGGGAGCGGCGCCACGGCGTCCCGGCGCTCCGGTCCCCGGAGCGGCTCCCGGAGCCCTCGCCCGTCCCGGCGACGCCGCCCTCGGCCCCGCCGCGGTCCATCACGCCCCCGGAGCCGACGCCGCCCCTCGCGCTGCCGCCCGTCCTGCCCTACGACGACGACCGCCTCCCGGTGAAGCGGGAGCACGAGGAGCGCGACGACTTCGAGGCGGCGCTGCGGGACGGCCAAACGAGCCCGCTCAACCTGATCATGGAGGAGCGCGCCGCCGGCTCCCCGGGCTCCGCCAGCGAGGAGCTCCGCAAGCTGCAGACGATGATATCGCAGCTGAACGAGCTGGCCGCGGAGCGCCTCGCCGAGGAACCGCCGGACGCGCCGCGGCCGCAGTCCGACTCGCCGCCGCAGCAGGACGACCGCCGGTCGAGCGGCGGCGCGGCCGGCTCCAGCTTCTGCGAGATCTGCAACAAGGAGCTGTGCAACAAGTACTTCATGCGCACGCACATGCAGCGAATGCACGGCATCTCGCTGGAGAGCGGGACGCAGCTCGGCGGCGTGACGTGCGACATCTGCCATAAGGAGCTGTGCAGCAAGTACTTCCTGCGCGTGCACAAGCACAACACGCACGGCATCCCCGCGCCGCCCGCGCCCGCCACGGCCGCGCCCGCCGAGGCGTGCCCGCTGTGCGCGCGGCGGTTCCGCGGGCCGCGCGCGCTGCGGGCGCACCTGCTGGCCGAGCACGCGCCGCCCGCGCGCCCGCCGCCGCCGCCGCCGCCCGCGCCGCCGCGCCCGCTCGACCTGCTGGCGCGCGACAAGCCCTACGCCTGCTCCTACTGCCCCTTCACCACCGACGTGCTCGCGTTCCTGTTCGCGCACGAGCGCGCGCACGTGCAGCGCGCCGCCGAGCAGGCCGAGCTGGCGGAGGGCGAGGGCGAGAGCGGCGCGGAGGCGAGCGAGACGGGCGAGGGGGAGGGCGAGGCGGACGGCGACGCGTACTCGTGCTCGCGCTGCGAGTTCCGCGCGGAGAGCTTCGCGGCGCTGGAGGCGCACGTGCGGGCGGCGCACGGCGGCGCGGGCGCGCTGCTGGCCGTGCCGCGCGCGCCGCGGGCGCCGCTCACCATGCAGCCGTTCGTGCTGGAGGAGGCGGGCGGCGCGCTGAGCCTGCTGCCGGCGCTGGTGTTCCTGCCGGTGCGGCGCCGCGCCACGCGCCGCGCGACCGTCACGCTGACGCTGACGCCGGCCTAGCCGGGCGGCCGGGCCGCTCGCCCGGCGCCGATCGCCGAAACTGACTACATGTAACGCTGTGTGCCTTCGAGCGATCGCCGATGCGGAAGTCGCGATCGTTCCCGAGGAGCCGCGGCCGCGCCGAGGCCACACCGCGCGGCCACCGCCCTCCCGGTTTTTGACAGAGTCTAACTTCGTATATTGAGAATTATATTCACGGGTGATATATGAAACGTTGCCGCTTATGAATCGGTTTATTTACTGTCTTCTCGACGTCGGGCCGGACCGAGACGCGGCCGCCGCGTCGAATTCGAGCGGAGAAGAATTACACCCTAGGTTAGCTACTATTATTATTTAAACCATACGTATTTGTGGGTGAGCGCGGGCTCACGCTAGCGTCGTAGAACGGTGCGATGTTGATCACTGGGCCGGCGCCGGGCCGCGTCAGCCGCGTGCCGGTCGCCGGGGAACCGCTCTACCTCACCTTAGATTTTATAAGCTGTTATTGTATAAATATATTTTGGAGTTAAACTACACGGAGTACAAATCTAGTCATATGGAGGACGCGCCGTCGGTGTTGTTGTCTAGGAGAAGCACAAATACGTACGATGGCAGTGATCAACATTAAACGTAACTTAGCGGTAGGTAGATGGGGCCCGGCCCGCGGGTTTTGTTGTTTAACACAGTCATTACGGGTCTTGTTTTGGGGCCTCCCGCGCAGCGCGGGGCCCCGTCGTAGGGTCGGGCCTCCCTTTATATTTCTTTGGACGTATTTTTAAATTTAAAGTGTTACATTGAGGGATTCCTCCCTGCGTCTCTCGCTTACGAGTGAAATTTTATACTGTTGAAGCTCCAAAATAGAACAAAATACCTCTAAAGAGTACAAACATAAGAAATACGTAAATAGTATAAATAGCTTTAAAACACGTTTAAAATAGTTAACGGTCGATAGAATATGATTACATATTATAAATATGAGTAAAATGTAAAGTTAATAAAATAATAATATTATACAACGTGGGAGGAAGCGAGCGAGGAGTTTACGCCGGCTGCAGAAGTGCTCTAACACGCAATTTTTACATTTTTAATTAAGTATAAAAGTTAACAGTTAAAGTACAAAACTAGATGTTAATATTTTTTACCACTCTCTAAGTTGTTAAAAGTTACGATAGGTAGTAAAAATATAAAAGAGTATATTCAGCGAGCGAGAGACGCGTGAGGCACCCGGTGAGTTATTCTATTAAATCTAATTTGAAGACAGATTTATTTAAATTAATTATTCGGTAGATCATCGTGGGAGTTAGCTTGTACAAACCATGCAGCTTCTAATAAAAGTTCCTATATATGTATGTAAGTTGTAATTTAACACGAGAGGTCGCCCGCGGCACGGCTCCGGACGGACCGGACTGCCCGTTTATTGTATGAGGGTCCGGGTAGTCACACATAAAATAACGATTACAGTAATAAATAGATAATATTACGATTATTTATCAAAGTCTGGCCACCGAGATAGTTCCTAAACGAGTTCCTTATGAAGTTCCTGATGTCAGTCATCTTCCTAGTCGTCTTCCTGCCACCCTCCGTCCGGGGCCGAGCCGCGGGCGCGCGATACAACAAATTATATTAATAAAGTTTTAAATAAGAACGAAAAATGTACGCGTGGAAGCGACCACTCGGCCGCCGGCCTCCAGTGTTAGGGCGTGCGTTTGGAACCATTTGTTAGAGAAGCGCAATTTTTATTGTTACGGAGGCCGGCGCCCGACCGGTCGTGAATGTATGTAGTTAAATTTGTGTTCCGAGTTGATTTCACGGCGTCGTACCCGCAGTACTTAGGCAGATAACGTAGCGTAATTCAGTACAAGCCGATACAACGGAGAGCGGTGATACATTATACAGTACAAATTAATTATAAGTATAGATATCAGGCGTCACTACATCGGTTAGACATAGGCCACGCGGGTACTGCGCCAGCCAACTGCTACAGTCGCACTAGCCAGCATAATATCTCGTCGGGTTTTCCGACTTCAAGAGTTATAATGTTTAAAATAGTCGCCAAATTCGATGAGATAGCATTATTATCAAATTTTGTTCCTGCATGAGTACAAAATTATGATTATTGTTTACTCATGTTTCGAGACGATGAAGAAATGTGATTTACTTTTCACGCTACCCGAATTTATGAATATCTAGTCATAGTTTAAGATATACCTCTTTAATTTAATACACATAATATGCAAAAACAATCAATCAAATTGATGAGATTGAAATTATGAAACGGTATCTACTTATTTAATTTTTGCACCGTGCTTACCCACCTTTGTAACAGCTATTTACCGACGATAACAAACATTCCAGTATGTACCTCGATTACTTTAAGCTATTATTTAAAATAAAATATGTTATATAAGGCCTTTAATACACAAACTTGTGTTACTATAATTTAAGTCCTTTTTTTTCTTTGTATGACTACATCTTGCACATATTTCAATCTGTAAAAAAATAACGTTTGCTATTTAAACGTTAGGTATACAATAAGAACAATAGCTAGTACAATTAATTATAATTCACGACATTTTTGTACTTTTATCCTTATAAAAATGCAATGATATGCTTTTCTCAAAAACTAGTAGTTTTTGAGTTACTATAGTTTTGCGCGAAAGGCCCGCTGCTAGTCTGATTTTGTCTTAAGTTCGTAGTGCGACTGTATTTAATGATTGTCATAATTTTTCTAAATATTTATAAATAGCTGTGTTATTTCTAGTCAAATTATTTCAAATTTTTGATTTTACCAAGTGGATGTCGACTGAATAAAATCCAAATTGAAAATGGAACGAGTGAAATAATATAAAGCGGTTTACTACAAAATATATTTATATAACATTAAAATAGTTTTAATACTAATTGTTGGCGTCCACTTTTGGTAAGGAATATTTTAAAAGCTAAAGAGAATTATATTCGGCTTCGAGGGGAAGCCAAATTTTTATGCTGTGGCATCGCTTAGTACTCGATACCTAATGTTCCGATTTTAAATTATTAATTTTAAACGGCCAGTACAAACATGTTCCAATTTTTAATTATTTTTACCGACCAGCACGATTGTGTTCAAATCAAATGCATTTTTTTTCCTCTCATTGTGCGAATTTGTATTTTTAACTTTTCGCTGAACTTTTTTTGTTTAGGTATCTAAGGCAGTGGTTACGATGTCGAGAGTTGTGATAATTTGTGACCACTGACCGCGGTATTAAAATGTTAATCATCCAACATCGACACTGAAAATTGATAAGAAAATGTACAAGCTGTTATAGATGGTACAATTTATTTGAATTGGGATTTTCTTATCGTTTTAAGTTGGTGTTAGTTCTTATTGTTATTTAAAGTATATTTTTTTTGTATAGTGTGCTGGCTAACATAGGTATTTTATACGACTTGAACAAAAATAGAAGTCGGTTTATAAAACTACTCTGGGTACTCACTTTAATTAGGTAAGTTATTAAATTGGCAGTTGGCACTCATAAAATATGATGATGGGAGAAATGTCAACAATTTTTTTTTATATTTTCCACAGACCTAAAAAAAAACTTTTAGTAGGTATCAAGAAGTAAGCGATGTCGCAGTTGGTATATGTTCCTAGATCCGTCTGTTGGTTATTTGTTCTCCATAACTACGAATCATTTCTACCGTATTCAATAAATTAAATATACAAATATATCTATGTTCTTTTCTTTATCTGCCTATCCTTGTCTAATGAACTTTAATAGGTAAAGTATCCTGTAAAGTCGGCAATGAAACCGCTGACGAACTGGCTAGGCTTGGGGCTGAGAGCCTCATATATATAAGAGATCTTGGAGTTATTCATGACTCGAAACTATCGTTTAACTCTCATATTGATCATGTCATATCAAAGGCATCTAAAGCTCTTGGCTTCTTAAAGCGAAATTCTAAAGAATTTGTTCGCGCTAAAACTATCAAGGTTCTATATTGCTCTCTAGTTAGAAGTCACCTCGAGTATGCCTCCCAAATTTGGAACCCTAGGTATAAAATTCACATAAATAGAATTGAGAATATCCAAAGAAAATTTATACGTTACCTGTGTTTTCAGACTAATCAACGGTTCAGTAATTCCAATTATAAGTCTGTCTGTACCAAACACCAACTCCTTACCCTAGACTCTAGAGGACCGTCGTGTTATTGCCGATATGTCTTTTCTTGTAAAAATTTCTTCGAATAATCTAGACTGCCCCAACCTATTATCTAAGTTATCTTTTAAAATTCCTACTAAGTTCTATCGTCGCCATGTCCCTATCTTCTTACCCACTACCCACAGTCCACACCTACTACAGACAGAACTCTTTCATGTATTGTGCAAGCGAGCAACTTAACTCAGTGTGTTCTAATATGGATTTAGATATTTTCAATTGTAATATTTCAACTCTAAAGAGATCATTATGCAAGCATTTTGTTGATTTAATTAATTAATTGTTTGTTGATGTTTAGCTCTTCTGTACGTAATAGGTAGGTATTGTAATGCTAGAAATAAGCAACACTAACTAAAATATACTAACTAATATATATACTTATTTATAAATAACTGATATTTTTTGTTTAAAATTTTGTTGTAGTAGTACTAGGTATTCATAACGTAACATTTAAGTCAATATTTTGTAAACTATTACTATCAGTGAAAACTTATAATTGGCTCCTTATTATATATTCCGTCTTATAATTTAATTGTAACAATAGACGAATGGGCGGGCTCGACCGGAGAAATACCACGTTCTCACAGAAAACTGCTCTTCTGATGCTGCGAGTGTCCATAGGCGACGGAACTTGCTTGTTTGTCCCCTTATTTCATAAAAAAATCTCTGCTTTATGGCCCGTATTCACTTTCATTAGTAATAAGTGCAAGTGATTAGGGCAAGTGATTAGTTATTAGGAAAAAGTAAGTGTGGACAGCGACTGTTTAGTGCAAGTGATTAGCCGGCTGCGTAGTAACGTGATTAGTTCTGTATTCACTTTGATTAGTGATTAAGTGCAGGTGACTAGTACAGGTGATGAGTGATTAGTAGAAAGTAAGTGTGGACAGCGACTGATTAGTGCAAGTGACTAGTCGGCTGCGTAGTAACGTGATTAAAAGCGTGTTCTATTTTTTGCGAGTGCAAGTGCGTGACAGATAAAAACCAATTTTGGTTTCGTTTGACAGCTCGAGATTGTTACTATTATTCCGCTAGGCATATTAACTTTATGGGCCAGACTGACGTGGTGTGCCGTGTGAAGCGTCCATAGATATAGTATATCATTATTAAATAATATACCTATTAAAAGTACAAAAGGACACCCTTTCAATTACTTCCATACTAATCCATACTTATTACTTACTAATATACTAATAATATTAAAAATGCGAATGTGTGTCTGTCTGTTTGTTACCTCTTTACGTTTATACCTCAGAAGTCAGAACCGATTTTGCTGAAATTTGGCATGGAGATACTTTGAGTCCTGGGAAAGGACATATAAAAATACTTCGTGGTCTTTATATATAAAACTCAAAGGTGACTGACTGACATGTTGATCTATCAACGCACAGCCCAAGCCACTGGACCGATCGGGCTGAAATTTGGCATGCAGGTAGATGTTATGACGAAGGCATCCGCTAAGAAAGGATTTTGATCAATTCTACCTCCAAGGGGTGAAAAAAGGAGATCAAATTTTGTATATGACAATACTTCTTAACGCGAGCGAAGCCGCGGGCAAAAGCTCGTTTTTAATAAAACCAATATTAAAAATGAAGGACATGTCAAAATGGCAGTTTTATTTTTGAAACTTGGACGCTCGTGTTGACAGCTACGACTGAATTTACTAAATTAAATTACTAAAGAGCCACTAAACAAGAATTGGACACTACTTGCACTACACACCTGCACTCCACTGCCTCAATTACTAGTTACTTGCACTTGCACTAATCAAAGTGAATACATTTACATTAAGTTCCTTCACTGACGTATGCCAAACATCGAAGCCGTAGGTATTCATATATCAATAAGTCAAATTAACAATTATTAAGGGTTTATACTAGCTAGTAGCAAGTTATTTTTTTTTAAACGGGCTTTGGCCCACCACACATTCCCACCACTGTATCTCCTGTGTCGCCAGGATCGACAGCGGTATCCAACCACGAAAACCCTTTGATGTGATCTCAGGGAGCACGAGGGACATGCTAAAGTTGTCTTGGGACCCGCAACGAAATTAATCAGAAGAAAATAGGAGGAGTAGGAAGATTCCAATTTCCCTCACCATAAAAGCGGGAGACAGCACAAAGTTGCAATGACCGAAAATCAAAGAACTTAAGGGGGAGCACCACGGAAATAAGGTTAATAATTGTGACTCCTAAGCTAAAGCTAAGTTAATATTGGAGTTTATTGTGTTTGACTGTTGCCAATAATAATTGTGACAAAAACGCTTGAAGGCACGGAAGTTCCTAGCGCTGTCCACGAAGTAGTAACGAGTGGCACAGCTGTGTAGCCTCAAGCCTGGTGATGACAATATTTGTTATTTGGGAATAGGGAATTCCCAAACTCCTCTATACAACACTTGTAGAGCAGCGTTGCCGTTTTGAGTTTTCTGACGCAAAGTAAAGGTTTGTCGGGGTCGTCTTGCCGGAGGTGATTTTGTTATTGCTAGAATAGAATAAAATAATATTTATTGCATGAAATGTGGCTTATAAAGGTGAGTGTACACTTTAAAAAAATTGTGTGGCAATCGAGTAGGTACTGCCGCTAGGGTTGCCAGGTCGCTAAGCCTAAAAGCCGGGCATACAACTTGGCCGGACATTCATACAAAAAAGCCGAAACTTTTATTCAATCTAAATTCACAGTTAGCAATACGTTTCTGTACCAATTTTCTGTTTTATATAAACAATTTAACATCTGACTGATAAAATATTACATCTCGTTAGGTGTAAAACTGTCTAAAATTAGTAGGATTTTCGTATAAAATTATAGATTCAAGTTAAGGCCGGACACCTTAAAGTATTAATAACAGTAGTGTTATTGATACTCAAAGCCGGACACTTATTAATTTTGGCCGGACGCGCAACCAAAAAGCCCGACTGTGTACGGCTTTATCCGGACGCCTGGCAACCCTAACTGTCGCGGTCAAGCTATTGCATAGTAATAGCTAGTCTACACGCATACGTGTAGTCGCAAACAAACACTGTACCGAGGTTTGCCGAACTGAAACGTCCTTAGACGATTGATTCGGTTGCCGCGCTCAAAGCCCGCGATAAAAGCTATGCAATAGCTTAAAAAGACTTAGGGCCTGTTTCACCGCTTCCTGATAAGGCTATCCACCACTTAACTTGACACATAGCGGTGAAACAGGCCCTTACTTTAGGGTTTACCACCCCTACTCTGCACCGCTGACAGTAAGTGACCTCTGACGATCGTGATTCGTGCGCGTCAGAGTTAGGGCTCCATTCCACCGCGGCGCACGGAGAGGCTACGCACGTGCGTCAAGCTTCGCTTTGTAAGAAAATATATGTGACTGTGTCCACTGCAACCCACGGACACGCTACGCACGAATTGTGTCAAGACAAAGAAATAAATACGTGTACCTACGTCCACGCGTGCGCGTGGCCGTGCACAACGTGCGCCGCGGTGGAATGGAGCCTTTATGTTAAAAGATTTTCATTTCAATTTTTTTAAATCTCTTTATTTGAAAGTGCACATATAATTTTTAAGAGCGCTCTCTTTTCTCTTACACTTTGAAGCTTCATATCCCCTACGGCCTATATCTATTTAGGCTACGGGTGATTGGGGTTTCTATCATAAGAAGAACCAGCCATAGATGATAAAGTTTTTTCAAACTTGGAAAGGCTATAATGACATGATTAATAACTTGATTGACTAAACACCGGTTTATAAACAACTAATTACTGCAACAATAGAAGAAATTAATTTATAACTGTATTTTAAAAAGATAAAACTAACTTCAAAATTTTACGTAATTGAGAATTAAAATTCCCTATCTCAAAAACTACTGAACCGATTTTGATGAAACTTGCAGTATTTCCTAAGTTGAACAATACCTAGTACAATAAAAAAAATACGGTTGTCTGTAAAGTCGGTTTACTGACGATAGTTGAACGTGACAACGTATGACGTTGTCACGTTCAACTATCCTTAACCCCTTAACCCTCGCTTCCGAATCTCTATAAATAGAAACAAACTTTTACGAGTGTAACCTAAAGTTATTTCGATGTATTTCTTTCAAATGATTGTCTAAAAATATTTATAATGAGTAAAATAAACTATTCGCAATACAAAACGCTACATACATTCGTGAAATCCAGTAAAATCTTCGAACAAAGCACAAGTCATACCTTGACACGTAGGAAATAAAGCACAATTTTGAATAGCCGAAATAATACTAATAGCTCACAGATTGTTTATTTATTTTTCATTCAGAGTGTGGTCAATGTATCAAAGGTCATAACTAAGCAAACTTCTTAATACAAAAGTATTCTCTAAGTCATGGAAATACGTAATATAATCGAAACAAAGAGCGCGGCCCAGGTGGGCCTTACGGTTGTTGAAAGACTTGAGAGTGTAAATGGAACGCCTCAGAGCGAGGTAACGCCGCATTAACTGTCATGTTTTTCGTGCGCGCACCCCATATCAAATTATAGACGTTATCACGTCAAAAAGAATCATTTAGATCGGATTTGCAGTTCCGGAGATATGCGTGCACAAACATAAAAACATACATACATAAATACACTTTTGAAATTTGGCACATTTGTTCAGAAGCTGTCATAGATTAACATATACAAAAACTGGGCAGTTCTGAAAATATTACATACATACGCGTCGAATTGATAACCTCCTTTTTTTGAAGTCGGTTAAAAATGCACAATGCAAAAGTGAACGGTGTTACAACAAACGCACCATGAAATAAACAATCTCAAATCAATTTCAGCTGATTTCCCTCGTCGTTAAATAAAATTATAAATAAATAACTCGTTTACGAACGCACCCTTTGGAACTGCGAAAATCCCGCCAAAATACTCTTAATTAAAGATTATATCCGCGTCAACTGTCAGCTTTGGAGTCACAGATAAAAAAATACAAAAAAACTGATTTTTAATAAAAAACGACGGCCATTAAAAATCGCGAGGGTCGCATTGTTCGCCGCATCTGTCTATTTTTTGTTGGAAAATGGCAAAAATTGTTGAAAAATGGGTTAAATGTTGAGCATAATGGCAAAACATCGTGTGTACATGGGGTTAGCCGTGACGGTGTCAACTCGTCACCCTGACCCCAAGAGGGCGACACGCTTCTTTAAAATGTCGCTATTAAATTCATTACCTACTTTATAATATTATCTTTAACCTATAATTTAATTATACATTAATTACTGGACTAGGCCTAGTTTAAATTTTTTTATTTAAAATTATAGTCATGATTTTAGGGTTGTTCTGTGTCCTATCAGTAGATAAGTTGATTCATATAAGCCAAATAAATGGAGGATCAAAGTAATTTGGTCGCCTGAATATTATATCAAACCCAGCCACGAGTCACGACTAGCATTGAATTGACATAAACCGCCCAAATGTGTAATGACTTTGGTAATGACTAATGAATTATAGGTCTGTCAGTTGACTTGTCTATGAATCAATTTCTTTGATCGATGGTACACATGGTACATTGTTTTTTCAGTTCCGCTTTAATGGCTGGTTTACACGTATTTTAACTTAATTTTAAGTTATTTATAATAATAATAATAACAATAATAATCTTTATTTGCTTAAATATGGTACAATAAGGTGTTACTATTTTAACAGTGTTTCACATATTTTGTCAATTTTCTTGACGTGCAAATGTTAATTTAGGTTACTTTATAGCAGAGCTTTAAATAACGTTATTTTTTCATAATGCTACTGCTTCAAGGGCATAGATAACGTTATGAAAATTTACCCGATATTAAAAATAACGTTAAAAATTGATATTAATAACGGTTAATGTTATAACGTTATATAGGATTTATAACGGTAAATATATGTTCTTTGATAACGTTATAGTCCGTCAAGAAAGTCATGACAGGCGGGAAAATTTTCTAAACGTAATCACGCTTATAAGGTGCATTTTTTCTTTGTATTTTCACACAAATCTCGCAAAAAAAGTGGGCTGCGAGTGAGATTTAGTGCACCGTGCACGATCGCATACCTGATACCAGAAAATAACCTTATATATTGCATTTAAACACAAAATTTAGTAGCAAGTAGCAAGTTAAAATTTAGGGCTGGTTTACACGTATTAAGTAGATAAGTAGTACTTAACTAAATTCTAATTGTCATCTAGTTTAGTACTTACTGGACAGGGACGAGAGCAGGAGGTGAGATGAGGGCTTCGTTCTGGTGGAGACTAGGAAGAAGAGGAAGCCCACCGTCCGCAACCACCGCGGCACCGCACCCCGAGCTGCGCCTGCGCAGCGAGGTGCCCGCGACGCCGCTCTACGTGTCGCGCCTGCACTGGTTCATGACGGTCGAAGACGTCGTAAACTACATCCGCAAGAAGACCATCCGCAAGAAAGTGAATTTCAGTTCCTTTGTGGTGAGAGTGTCGACTCTAGCTTTATCCATATTCGAGGTGGAGGAGTTCTGGCCCATCGGTGAAGTTTACCGGAGGTTCCGGGGGAGGCTCCCGAACGAAGCGCGCATCACGTCGCCGAAAGAGACTTAACGTGACAACCTGTTGTGTGATCCGTTGGCGTGCATCCGTTGTCTGATTGCCATAACACAAGTTTTTACTTAGCATGGGATTAGACGACGTGATGTACGCTACCTAGCTTTTATACTATTGTATATTATTGTATGGTTATTGGTTAATAAAGAATTTGAATTTGAATTTGAATTACTAAATTTTAACTTGCTACTTGCTACTAAATTTTGTGTTAACATGCAATTATTAACAACTTAAAATTATATAAGTTAAAATTTAGTTAACTACTTATCAACTTAATTTACGTGTCAAACCAGCCATTAGTTAAGTACTAAACAAGGAAATTAGAAATTTGACTATTTTCTATTATATTGGCAGGCGGGGCTTGTCACTTGACACATTTCGGGCAGGCACTTCAAATTAAGTTAAAATTTAGTTGACTACTTATCAACTTAATACGTGTAAACCAGTCATAAGAGTAATTCATATTCTCCTTATTGTTAAGCCCCGTATTCACTTTGATTAGTAATAAGTGCAAGTGATTAGTGCAGGTGATTAGTAATCAGGTAAAAGTACGTGTGGACAGGGACTGATTAGTGCAAGTCCTTTGATTTCTACTAATCACTAATCTCTTGAACTAATCACTTGCACTCGCACTAATCAAAGTGAATACAGGCCCGTACTTCTAAGAAACTCCCTGACTCTATGTAGCGGTTACTACAAAGACTACCTATAGAGTTCTCAGTAAGGTATAATATCTCAAACTCTGTGTTTGAGCTTCTAAGACTAATGGAGTGGATTGAAATAACAAAATAGACAAGGCAGCAAACAATGTGGTTAGCTACTTAGAAATTGACTGAGTTTACTTTAACTGTTGTTGTTGAATGCTGTTAGAGCGTCCGTGGCCTAGTTGGTAGATCTTTGATTCACACAAGAAGGCAACTTAGATTACAGATAGTGCAGATAAGTACCAATGAGACATTTCAGGTATTAGTACAATATTATAACTTAGCTAGTACGTACCTAGGTGCGGTAAATCAAAATAACATGAGGGAACACATTGTTATCAGTGAAGGGGCTTTTTTCAGTTAAAAAATAATCATCTTCTGTAATTTTCCATTGAAACGATGCATTTACTGGTAAAAGTTTTTAAAACTATACCGTTAACTGATATTTCTTACTAGTAAAAATATTAACGTAGTGTACTAAAGTTCCGCTGGCTTTATCTGATCATAGAAGTGATGTAATTCTTATAATATTACTATAACGACCCGCCCCGGCGTCGCACGGGTATAAAATATATAGCCACTGAAAAAATGATTAAAATCGATAGCCTATCCTCCACGTGGTCTACTTCTTATCTGTGCCAAATAACATAAAAATTGCTCCAGTAGTTCGCGAGATAAGCCCTTTCAAATAATTTCCCCCGTTTTTTTCACATTCTCCTATTAGTCTTAGCGTGATCTATATCTATATCTATATCTATACTTATTATCAAACAAAGTCGCTTTTTTTTCCCTCATGTCCCTTTGTTCCCTTTAATCTTTAAAACTACGCAACGGATTTTGATAATTAGGATGGTTATAGTCTATATTTTATCACGCTAAGACTAATAGGAGCGAAGAAATAGAAGAAAATGTGGAAAAAACGGGGAAAATTATTTGAAAGGGCTAACTTGAACGCGCTAATCTCAGGAACTACTGGTCCGATTTGAAAAATTCTTTCAGTGTTAGATAATAGATAGCCCATTTATTGAGGAAGGCTATAGGCTATATTTTATCACGCTGAGACTAATAGGAGAATGTGGAAAAAACGGGGGAAATTATTTGAAAGGGCTTATCTCGCGAACTACTGGAGCAATTAAAATATATAGCCACTGAAAAAATGATTAAAATCGATAGCCTATGATCCTTCACGTGGTCTATTTCTTATATGTGCCAAATAACATAAAAATTGCTCCAGTAGTTCGCGAGATAAGCCCTTTCAAATAATTTCCCCCGTTTTTTCCACATTTTCTTCTATTTCTTCGCTCCTATTAGTCTTAGCGTGATAAAATATAGCCTATAACCATCCTCGATAAATGGGCTATCTAACACTGAAAGAATTATCAAAATCCGTTGCGTAGTTTTAAAGATTAAAGGGAACAAAGGGACATGAGGGGAAATAGCGACTTTGTTTTATAATAAGACGTATAGAAGATGTATAGATATCGATGTCCGTTGTAGACAAGAAGAGCTATAATTTTTCGCTGTTTAAATATTTTATTACTATGGGCCTAGTCTGGTTACACCTAAGACCTACCCAATAGTGGTGAGACAGTGTAGGGTACTCCGCCCAGGGCCGATTTAAACTTTTGGCGCCCTTGGGCCCCATCGTCGAAATATAACAAAAGTTTTGTAGTTTTGATACATCATTTTAAAGAGAAGAGAGAAATAAATTAACTTAATTATTATTTCAAAATATTTATAATATATTTATTATATATATTTGGCAAATATTGAATTAGTCGAATTTCTTGAATTATCGTAATTATAATTATCATCTGTTAAATAATTTTATATTTATAATAATATGAATAATTAAAAGAATAAAAATCTATTAAGAATTTTTGATGACACTAAAAACTTTTCCGAATTTTGCCGCCCTCGAAAACTTGCCGCCCCGAACACTAGCCCCGAGTCCCGACTGCCCCTAAGATAATTCCACCCCTGACTCCGCCAATTTTAATGGCCAAGACCAAGTTACTGTCTTGCCACTCTACTCGGAAGGTGTTATCAAGACCGAGGTAAATGTTCATTGAAACAATGGTAAGTAACTCATTGTTTCATTGAGCAAACGACATAATATATTGTACCTACGTCTATGCACTATCTATCTTTGTAATGTGGTTTGTGGTTTGAACCAGGGATGTTGCGGATCCCGATTTTTCACATCCGCGGATGCGGATGCGGATGCGGATGTTTCGGATCCCATATAAATTTATAGTACATACTTATATAAATATATATATAAATGAAAAATTAAAAGAATGAAAAAGTATTATTTTCAGTTTTATTAATTTGTTACAAAATATAATAGTACAAGTTCCCTAGAACAAATTTTTTGATTAATATCAAGCCAATTTTTCGTGAGTAGCTTCCGAAATATAAAATCCTTTTATCTCTGTTAGTTACTTTCGAGAATTTTCGCAAAGGAAATTGTTGTTCGTCTTATTGAAATGAAGCTGCCTAAGAAAAAAAAAAAAGAATTAGCTTGATAGAAATGAAAAAAAAGAATCGTTCTAGGGAACCTGTACTATTATAATACTTTTTATTAAAGAAATAATAATTTTTAAATGAAAATTACATTCATCCCCCTGTCTTAACTTCACCCACTTTTTTGTTAGTACACGAAGTTAAAAATAGGAGCATTATCTATACATATTATAAAACAAGGCCGCTTTTTTTCCCTCATGTCGCTACATAAACCTATAGTTCCATAAAAGAAAGCAAGTATATTGTGTTTTAAGAGACTAAAGTTACAACACATCATATTAATCTAAAACAAGGTTTTCAATTTTTTCACATACATTTTGTTTCATTTTGCTTAAAGAGCAATTAAACAGATCCAAATCGTCAAAGTGGGTATTATACATATTGCAGGAACGTCTTATGAATGAGTTACTACTATTACAAGTCCTGGATCGTGGAATACTAAAGAGGTTTCTTTTTCTTACAATTCTTTCTTGTCTCCGGGGCACACAAAACTCAATATTTTTAAGCAGCTCAGGTGTCTACAATATTATTAATTATTTTATACAGATATACAACATCAGAAACCATGCGGCGCTTGGCTAAATGAGGTATTTTATATTTAGAAATTGACAATTCATAGTTACTATAAACGTTACCCATTCTAAATTCAAGACACTTAACAAATTTTTTCTGCAGTGTTTCAATTCTTTCACAGTGAAATTTGTATTAAGGAGACCACACCGTACTAGCAAACTCTAGGTGACTGCGAACATAACTATAATACAATATTTTATAGGTAAATTCCTTTTTAAATGGCTTAGAAACACGTAGAATAAATCCCATTTGTTTATAGGCTTTATTGAGAATTTTATTAATATGTGGAACAAATAATAATAATAATATCTATGGACGCTTCACACCACGTCAGTCTGGCCCCGTGCCAAGTAGCCGAAGGACTTGTGTTACAGGTACCAGACAACGGAAATACATTTAATATTTTTAGACTATACAAATATTGAAATTTTTTATTATATTATACACATATTTAATACACATCCAGACCCGGGAACATTGAAAATTGTTTGTTCCGTCGGCGGGATTCGAACCCGCGACCCTCGGCTTGAGCCACAGAGGTCGTCATTGTGTTTAAGTTTGGAGTAAATGTAAGTTTGGAGTCCATGAGGACACCAAGATCTCGAATTTCTGATGTTCTTTTTAACAATTTTCCATTAAGTTTAAATAAAATTGGCTTGCGTTTCAGACTAAAACTAATTATATTGCATTTGTCAGAATTAAGAAAGAGGTTATTTTTAGAACATTCATTTTCAAAATTGGCTATATCATGTTGAAGAAGTTCACAATCATGTAAATTTTTTATAACTCTAAAAATTTTTGTATCGTCGGCATCTCAGACCAATAAAAAAAGATAGACAGAGCCATCCATGCTACGCGGTGAGGCAGGCAATAGGAAGCCGATACGGCCATAGGAAGCCGGCCGCCCGCCATTCCGGTTTCAACGAGTGACGGCGCATGTCGTTTTCATCTGTGTCAAGAAATATCAAAATATGCCGTCCTGCATCGTTAAATGGTGCAAAAACAATTCTTGTGCTCAAAAGAAACCTTGTGGGATTACGTTTCACAATGAATATTTATGTATTACCACCGAAATAACGAATTTAATTTATTAGTTTTAAAAATTGTCTCGGGAGTCTCGGAACACAGAACCTCAACCAGTGCTGCATGCTGGTCGCAAGATATTTTTCCCCATAATAGGGGAAAATATTATTACGTGCTGTATTATCCTGATAAATGTTTATTTTTAACCTAAAATTCGTTATTCATTTAAAATCTATTAATATAAATAAAATTGGAGTGTCTGTTTGTAGTATTGAAAGATTTTTTTACTATTTGCATATTAATCTGTATACGATACATACTGCATACACCAAACAACATTCTTTATAATTTTTGTCTGTATGTATGTCTGTCTGTCTGTTCTTAGTTGAAACACATAATTTATTAGATATAGATATGTAAGTATTTACTTTTTTCAGCAATTACTAATGAATGATGATTAACAATCTAGTTCGATTGCAACTTTTGTAGTCATTACTTAGTAGTTTAATAAGACTGCAACAGGATGGGAGTTTGACAATCTGAAACCCTGAGTTGGCAACATTATTTTTTTGCACACAAGCGCACGCCTAGCGTATTTATGCTAGGCGTGACGCACACATTGATCGACAGCGACTTCACCCCATTACCTGTAAATACTCCGTCTTTCTTTTTTTATTGGTCTGAGCGTCGGCATATAGAAGGGAACTGCTATTTTTTAAAGCGTTACTTAAGTCGTTTATGTATAGTATAAAGAGTAAGGGTGCCAAATGTGATCCTTGTGGGACACCAGATGTTATATGTCTATAAGTAGATGTGAACCCCTTTAATACTACAACTTGACATCTATTTTGAACATAAGAACTTAACCAACGAAACAGATCACCATGGACACCAAGATTCCAAAGTTTTAATAATAGGGTGTTGTGGGAAATTTTGTCAAAAGCCTTCGCAAAGTCAGTGTATACTGCGTCAACTTGACAATTTTTATCAAATGCATTGCGGATGATTTCTGTAAAAGACAAAAGATTACTCTCAACGCCACGTCCTTTATAGAAACCATGTTGTTGCGGAGTTATAAATGGACGGACAACGGCAAATAGCTGTTGAGCAACAATATCTTCTAAAATTTTTACAAATACACAGGTCTTTGAGATAGGTCTATATTTCTCTATATCGTCACTTATGTATCCCTTGGGTATTGGAGTTATCCAAGCCTTTTTCCAAGCCAACGGGACACAACCTTCAGATATAGATTTTTTATATAAAATTGTTAAGGGAGTTGTTAAACTGGAAGAACATTTTTTTACGAGAATCGGATGTATACCATCTGTTCCAGCGCCTTTTTTTGAATCAACTGATTTTAGAAGTTTATTAACTAGTCCTTCAGTGATCTCAATAGTTCCAATGTCGAATAAAGAATTACTAGGCGGCTGTAGATTGTCTAAAGATTGAGCGTTCACCGTAGGCGGTTCGAAAACTGAATGGAAGTACTCATTACACAAGTCACATATATCTCTTCCATTATGGACATATTTATTTTTATAATGCATTTTTTGTGGTAACTCACCATAATTGAAATTCGATTTTATATATGACCATAGATGTTTTGGGTTGGATTTAATTGTATCTTCAGAGACTGATATATATTTTTTATAATTTTCAAGTTCCATCAATTTTGAACGTTTTCTTAATATTTTAAAGATTTCAAAATCTAGTGGATTATTATATATCTTCCAGCGTTTATGGTATTTCTTTAATTCACCAAGCAATTTTTTTAAGGGAATTGTGTACCAAATAGGATATGATTTAGTGGGAGAGCGTACTACATGCTTAGGTACAAATCTATTAAAAATATTGTTTAACTCGTTATAAAATTTGAAAACACATTCCTCAGTGGAGAGATTCTTAAAGAATAAATTCCAGTTTATATTTAAAAGTTCATCATTTATGCTATCAAAATTTGCCATATGAAAATTAAATGCGATACAGTTATTTGTTTTGAGATAATCATTAAAATCTGCAGATATGTCAATTAATAAAGATTTGTGATGAGCATCTTCTGAGGTTAAAGGGTCGTCACAAGTAGTTACTTCACAGTTTGAATTACTGAATATAAGATCAAGAATCCGATTATTAACATTTTTAGCGGAATTATGTTGTTTTAAATTTGTAAAAGCCATAAATTCATTTAAAAGTTGTACCACTGTGTTGTTATTTGCGATGAGAGAAATATTTCTATGGGAACAATTCCATTCTGCGTCAGAAATATTGAAATCTCCCGTGACCAAAAAAATGTCGTTGGGATAATCTATTATTACGCTAAGACTAATAGGAGAATGTGGAAAAAACGGAGGAAATTATTTGAAAGGGCTTATCTCGCGATCTAATGGATCAATTTTTATGTTATTTGGCGCAGATAAGAAGTAGACCACGTGAAGGATCATAGGCTATCGATTTTAATCATTTTTTCAGTGGCTACATATTTTATACCCGTGCGATGCCGGGGCGGGTCGCTAGTGATACATAAATTATAAAATTGTAATTATGCCGCTTTTTATTAAGTATGAAGCATAAACAAACACGTAGTGATATATTTAAACAAAATAATTGATGCACCACAATAAACGCGTCGGATCTTGTCACCGTTTTTAGGGTTCCGTAATTAACAAGGAATCCTTATAGTTTCGGTCCATCTACCCGTCTATCTGTCCGCGGTTTCGCTCAGAGATTAGCCTACTAAGCCGTAATTTGGCATAAATGCACATATAAACGATGTCGACAAAATGGTATATCATATATTATGTATAGGCAAAATACGTCCTTTCCCCCGTTTGGGATGGACACGGTGAAAGAGGAAAAAATCGTTAGAGTCTAGTGTCTCCCCCTTTTACCAGCTAAACGTTTGATTCTGGAAATGTGGAAAAATTCACGGGAGTAAGAAATATGCTAAAATATTTAAAAGGAAAACTGTCACGGCTAAGAAGACTTCATAAGTTATTGAGACGTACACAGGAACTTTTCATCAATTTCCTTTGAACGTCACCGAAATGATGTTGTAACTTGTAAGTAGTGTAAAATCGTTATAATTGTACATTCATTGACCATATAAAACTTATCAAAAACTGGCGGTACTATGGAACCCTCTATTGTGTGTGGCCAATACGCACTTTTTCGCTTCCATTGGCCATTGTTACGCGCAAACGGCACGCGCCATTCACATGCCCCGCCGTTTTTTTTTCTTGTCGCAACTCGTATAACATCCGCATCCGCATAAAAATCCGCATTGATTTATTGCGGATGCGGATGCAGATGCGGATGTCCAAATCTATGCGGTTGCGGATATTCGCAACATCCCTGGTTTGAACAATACATATGTTTCATTAATTGTTATCATTTTCTAAGTATATACCTAGGTACCTAACTATTTACGTAATGCAATGATTCATGTTTTTCATAATTATTATCCTGTAAGAGCTACTCAGTACTCATTAAATGTTATTTATTATATTGATTACAACGATTTAACCGCTAAATTTTTTTAATATAAGTAGGTATAAGGAACCTACCTAAAGGAGTGGGATGTGCAAGACGCAAGTGTGCAGATAGCAAGTGAGTGTGCAAGATGAGTGAGTGATGTTCTATGTTTGAAAGTTGGGTCCCTGAGTTGAATAAAGGTTCCCTGAGACCTCTATATCAGGTATATCCTCTATATAGGGTATTCTGTAGCTATTTTTGTCCAAAATGTACAGTTTATAAAAATTTTCTGCCAAATCATCTATTTTAGGTAAACCCCCCCCCCCCCCCTGGGGTTGGGAACCACTGCTCTACTTATATAATAATAATTTATTTATTTTATTTTATTTAAAACTTTTACACGTTGTTGTACAAAGGCTGGCTTAATGCCTTGTGGCATTTTATTTTATTAATTTAAGGTTCCAATTTCTAGCGAGTGGTCGCGATCATTTTCAACAGATTTCAAAATACTTAATACAATTTTAATTCTGAACGAATTCTCATTATTTTTTAAGGTTAAGTCGCCCCTACACAAGTCATTTTATCTACAATGCATTTGCCCAAAGCTTAACATTACGAAAAGCTTATTGTAAGCTCGATCATAAAACTGACAAAAATTATTTGTAGCAATAAATTTGAATAGAAATCAATAAAATGTAATGCAATTTTGCAATCAATTTTCGCCGATACGTCATTAAATTAAGATCGAAAGTGAACAAAATCATTATTAAAATGAGGGGCCCATCTTTGTTATACTTAAAATGCATTTTTCTTTACACAAAACCGTCGATTTCCCCTTAAAAACTAATGTCCCCAACCCCGATTTGCATTGTGTTTAAACTTTTTTGGCGGCAGATGGCCGGCCGCCGGAGTAAATGGCGCGAAATTTTGACAGAACGTGTAATTTTTGTTAAGCGAAATTGACAGCGACGATTTTACGAAAAAAACTTGGTATTGCGTTATATCGAACCCTTTGCCAAAGGATTGAATTCAATTACGCGATAAAAAGTAATAAAAGGGTGTTTTTTAGAGTTTTTTTTTTGGAAAAAACCGGGGTCGAAATGTAGGTCACTGGCACTGTGTGTACTTAGTGAATTAAAGTTTTTTTTTTCTGTCAAATAAAACGTGGCGCGCGTCTGTCACGCGTTCGGAAAAGCAAGGGTTTAAAAATAACAATGCCGTTTTAGAAAATGATTTAGAGAAGTTTTTGCGCTAATCTCGTAACGGATTTCAAAAATTACACTTTTTTGGAAATTACATTTTTACGACACAATAAGAGTGTCAAGATGGCGATATGGATTAGTTATTGATTATTTATTGTTATTCTATGAAAAAGCGCGGTGATCCATTTTTAATGCGACATTTACGTAAGCTTCTCTGGCCCCTCTGGGGTCAAAGTTACTTGCTCGTTGCTCTACTATGAAGCAGAAAATAGTGCTCTACTTGCTCTTTTGCTATGTACGCAAGTTAATATATTATAATATAATATCTATGGACGCATCACACCACGTCAGTCTGGCCCCGTGCTAAGTACCTGAAGGACTTTTGTTACGGGTACCAGACAACGGAAATATATTTACTTAATACTTTTATATTAAACGAATATTTAAGATTTTTTATTATATGATACACATCTATGAACTTTGAAAACTTTTTGTTCCGTCGCGTCGGCGGGATTCGAACCCGCGACACCCGGCTAGAGCTAGAGCCCACCAACTGAGCCATCGAGGTCGTCGTTAATGAAAAATAATACTTACCTACTTATTAGAATGCTTACAGTTAAATTTTTAATCAATAATTTATAAATGTAGATATTTTAATCGAAAATCCAATAATAATTTACGAGAGATTACTAGATTATAGATATTCATCCCACTATTCATAATAACTGCTTTGCTATAATATTTTGGTATTACGACTGTATATAAAACATTGTACCTACATTTACCTACTCATTCTCAAGCTCAAGTAAAATTTAATTTTCAGTATACTTAATGCTGATTTCAGTCTCTCATCTAAGTATATCGATATTATTATAAACCGTAGTACAAAGTGCACAAAATGTAATTCCATGCAAATGACGAATTATTATTACATATTGGGGTTCATTTAAATTTGTGAAAAAAACTCCCAAAGTGTAGCGCTTTTATCGTTCCGTACAATGTACTCCAGTTACAATAGACCGAGTAGGGTGACCATCGGGAGCTATATTGTGGGAGTATCACCGAGACCTCAAATCACATTATGTAGTGTTAAACTTTGTCAAATAAAATATATCATTAATTTATACATTATACTTTAAAATGTCAGGAGAAGTATAAGAAAAGTACTGCGCTAAAAACTAGCAAGTGTCAATAAAGTTTTAAACATTTAAATAATTAAATGGTTAAAACTTGATTGATACTTGATTAATATGTAAAACATAAGGTACTTCTATTCAGGTATTATGCATAATCAGATTTGAGATCAGAGAAAGGACAGCCATTAAATATTTCTATCAAATTAAGTGCTCCTGCATAAGATGCACCTATAATATCGTAGATAAGACAACCGCGTCCACCGTAGGCACGCGGGTGTATACCTATGCACAGTACTGTAGTATATTTTTAAATTATTACTATTGTAGGTCATTGTTGTGCACTAACTACCTATATTATATTATAGTATATTGTGATGGTTGAGCAAGTAATGTTTTAAAAAAAACATTATGGTCATTCCGATATTACCGTATATCTACATTATTTTTGTATAGTATCCTAAATAACGCCAAACGCGTGGCCACCTCACCGGCGCACGCGCCGCCCCGCTTATGCATTTTATGCAAAAACGCAAATTTCGTCGAAATTTGAAACGGACCATTGTTACCCAAGACTGGATGAATAAAAATAATCGTATAAATTTAGTTTTAGGGGAAAAATGCATTCGCATCGGACTTACATTATACCGTGCAGAATTAACGATAGTTTTTATGCACGCGACAGTTTCGAATTAATAAGATTTTTGCATGGTCAAAAGTATAGATTTTGTATCCGGAGGGAGGATAATGTTCCATATATTTGAGGGATTACAATCAGTACTTGCATTTCAAAATTCGTAAAAATGTATGCGTAGTAGACAGACAATAATTTTAGCTGGTGCCTTTCAAATAGTAGGTAGCTTATTAAGATGTTTTAGAACTTCAACCTGGTATTTAAGGGACAGTATAAGACAGTATAAGGGCTTACTTTAAGTAAATAGAAAAGAAAATTTGTCGATGTAGGGTACGCCGTACGGGGTGCGTCTCCTTCTTAACATAATATGTTTATTTTTCTCTTTGTTCTTAACCAGTGTTAAGAGTTGAGTTGAGTATCACTGTTCTACATCTACACAGTAGAAGAACAGTGGTACTTAACCTTTTTTTATACAGGCTACGAACACGTTTTGGTCTTGGTGTCGCGGGCTGCAAGTGCAACCAACATTTTTTAGTTTAAAAAATAACGTTCTTCAAATTTATCGGTTTAAAAGTGGCAACATTTTCATTACTTTTACGACGACTTTGCATTTGCCGGGGGGCGTTAATTTTAAAATGGTTTTGCTTCACGCGGACCACTGTCCACTGATAAAGTCCCGGCGGTCCGCATACAGTCCGCGGGCCGCAGGTTGAGTATACTCAACCTGCGGCCCGCGGACTGTATGCGGACCAGCAGACCAGCTATAGCTGGTCTAGAAAATATAGTAGAAAATTATTCAGATTGCGATTAAGGTGCTTATAGCGTTTACTTCTTTACGCAGTCTAGTCAAGGACATTGAAATTGGGACACAATAAAAGACGAATAATATGTTTCTCATAACTTTTGTATTTCTTTTGTACTTTGACACTATTCACGATGTTCTCTCAAGGCCGTGCATTTCGCTCCGCACTCACAAAAAGCAACTTAAAGTAGCGGATACGGTAATAAGTTAAATAAACAAGTATCAAAATTTTCATTCTTTACCAAGCTTTTAAGGACCGATCACACTCCACTTTTCAGAACACAATTCAGATAATATACGTAAAAATATGTTCTGCACACCGGATTCGTGTAATCGATCTTTAATAAATATTTTCATAACTTACAATTCGTAGCTGCCTCTGGATAGGTAGTAATAGGAATAAACTCAATAGTACGGAAAACAATCCATTCGACAGTTTAAAAATATTAGTATAATTCACTAGATATAAAATAATTCTTACGTAGAAATAAATACTCATTGCGAAGCTACGTACTCATTCAAAAATTAAAATTCGAGCGAAAACACACACAATTCATATCCCTCACATTAATAATAACAAAAATATATTATTAAATAATACACAATATGATTGCTAATTCACTACAAACTTCGTATAACAATAATTATTATCTAAAACGTTTTGTTCAAATTGAATACAAAGGTATTCAACAATTTAAGGATACAACCAATTTGATTGGTACCTTTATCCTTTTGGCGTGTCTACACAACCATTATCAAAATAGCCACATCATTTAAGATTAATTGCTATAGATTTATTTGTACAAGCCGGAAAAACTGCAGAATAAAATAACAAACTTCATAGTGACACTAGCGCCATCTATTTTGTGCTTTGCCACTTTATTTATTAAAAATACTCCCTGATTGGTGTAATATAGTATTCATGTTGAATCTTAGATTTAAGGCGCTATATGAAAAAACTGTCCTTTTTGTCGTAATACTATAGGACCCTCAGAAATGTTACAAATCTGGTAATGAGATATACATATCTTCATAGCCTTATCTAGGTTTGAGAATAACTAGAAACACGATTAATGTATTTTGCCTCGATACATTTAATTTTCGAAATGACCTCTTAAAAATACGAAATTTGAAGATTATTTTTAAACGAAAATAGATGTATTGTAGGAAATTAGTCTAATTGATACTTGATAGACACCTTTGCAACTCAAAATCGTATAGAAGCATTTTGCTTAAATGTTCCTAGTTATTTCTTAAATTAATAAAATTACATTTTTTCGCATGTTTTCCAAACGAGCCGATAGCTTCTGGCCGCAGCGTATTCACGACTTTATAGTCATCCAAATTAAGTATAAAATTGCCCTTGCGGTAAAATTACTTTCGATATAGCGCTCGACTTGAAGTATAACAACATAAAACAGCTCCAGTGCCCGCGTTAACCAGTGTATGATCGAACAAGAATATTTACATTATAAAATATATCATAATTTTACTAAGGCACTATCAATATTTTCATAGTAGATATTTCAGTGTTTACCATTAACATGGGTTTATAACGAAACGTTAAAGACTCATCACATAATGTTAAATAAAATGACAAGCCAATATTATGTTTTTTCATACCCACAACTTATTATAAAGTTGCTTGGAAATCCTATTTTATAATAAAGTCATACGGAAATATCAAAATATCTGATCTAATATTACTATATACAAAAATATAATATACCAATAAATATCGTCTAAAAATATAATATTGTATCACTATTATGCATAAAGATATAATATTTTGTAAAATACAATTTCAAAAACATAAAATTTACAAACCTTGGTTTTGGTCAGGTTTGTTTTAAATATGATCATAATTCATAGATTAGATCTTTTATCATCTTTTATTGATCATACGACGGAAAAAATATCTCTAATTATAGACATCAATAAATAAAACATATAGAATTATTATTGTATTATTATAATACGTAGTTCTTAATTTATTATTTTTTTAATTAGCACCTGTTGATTATAGCGATCCTACCGGTGACCACGGTTGTATTAAATAATATGAACATTTGTTAATCTATCTTTCCCTGTTACACTAGAAACAATGAGAGATAGTATGATCAACAATATGATATACTAGATGACACCCGCAACTGTGTTGCGCCAAAACTCGTATATCACTCGGGAAATGTACGGTACATTTGCCGGGATAAAAAGTATCCTATGTCCTTTCTCGGGACTCAAAATATCTCCTTACCAAATTTTAACAAAATCGGTTCAGCGGTTTGGGCGTGAAGAGGTAACAGACAGACAGACACGCTTTCCCATTTATAATATTAAGTATGGATTACTGCAACGTTTTCGCGCTAAACGGCACCAGCAGCATAGACAATAAACTGTAAGTTTTGTTCGACGTTTCTGTAAATATTCTGATATGACGTGTGCATCATGTCGGATTTTGGTCGGATTGTTAACTGTACGTGCTAGCAGCGCCCTCTGGTCCGCCTGTAAATTCTGTAAATTAATATTACCTTTGCGTAATATTAATTTACAGAATTCAGATAACACAACACATGGACACCGGCGCAGACTAGTTTTTACTGTACTCCAACTTTTAATGTGTAAAGTGACCACATTTTGGCTATATTAGGAAATATTACTTATAACCCGCTTACACAACCCAACTAAACTTTAACAACCATTGCTTTTTGTTGTGTATGTACAAATGTGTGCGTAAATATTTACAAAAATATCAACATTATAATAAATTGGTAACTTCATGCATTATAACAACTTACTTTACAAAATATACGTTTTTGGATGGCAAAAAATACCATAATGTTACTTAGCATAATATACTTAGATTTTTATAATATAATATTTTATAAAACATATACAATTTGCTGATATATTTTATTAATGCGTCATTATATGACTCAGGAATATTAATATAAAAGGCACTTTTTATCACATATCATGTTCTGCATTATGCACTTTGATAGCAAGAATGTTTTAGTTTAATATTATAATCTGTATTGCTTTTCAACACGATTTAAAATAATAATATTTAATTTCGGAAGACAACAATATAAAAATCGGTAATATATTAAGGTATTCTGACCTCAAGTCTTTTAGTTATTTATAATAAATTTCATAGTTTTTTTTTTACATCAAACAGTGTAAAGATGTTTAATACACTGGTAAGGTTTTAGGTGTGATATGTATTGCTGTAATACATTAAAATCTTGCATATTTCGTCCAGTTAAAAAGAGGTCTGGCTAAAAAAGGAATTCAACAAAAAAAGCACCGACAAGCACCTTTAGTTTGTCACATCTCAAAACTTGGTGGCAGCGGTGGGATGGACTATCGGTTTAAATATGGCATAATTTTATAGATTATAAAGTTGAATTGGTAAATTGTTGTCAAATTCGTGTCGAAGTCGTTTGGGGTTCTTTAAAATGCTAAAAGGTTCTGCACTAAAGCCCAAGGTCCAGTAGATTCATATTAAAAAGGTTCTGCTTTTCACAGTTTGTGAACTGCATATTTGAGACGTCTTTATGGATTTTAGACTCCAAGAGACAGAAAGTTTCAAAGTCTCTATAGCAACAAGTTTTGTGGGTTTAGAAGTCTCAATTGGAGGTTCTGAAGTCCCATTACCACATCAGGCGCCAAGGTCCATGTCGAAGCAATGGTGGCGGTGGTGGGAATGGGGGGCGTGTGGGGCGTGGTGCGCGCCCAGTACCAGCCCGTCTCCCAGCCCACCCAAGCCCAGGCCCAGACTGCCGTCGGTTAGGGCGGAACCTAAGAAAATGTTATTATTTAGTGATGAAATTATTTTATGAAATCGGAACCACTTGTTGTCCATCTTTTAACCATAATATGATGATCAGCAGTTTTATATGCAGAGAATTTTACAAGTAGGTAGTACTACTAATGTAAGTACAATAATTGACGTCAAATAAAGTAACTGCATATCTGCCTATAAATAAATTTCTCTGATATAACGTCGCACGATATTCTCAGGCTTGGTAACTTTTTACATTGTAATACTTTCGTTCTATAAAATATAGGCTTCTACAAACTCTGATTGACTTGTAAACTATATTATAAAAAAATAAATTTCCTGCTGGCCTTTATTGTCTACTAAAAACCAATAACAATGATTAATGATCAACACTTACTGGGTGGTTGTGAGGACAGGTCTATGTGCAGCATGGCGCACCGCCCCACGCCCAGACCCAGCGACGTCGGCGACGAACACAACATAGGGTCTCCTGAAATTGTAACATGACAGTATAACATTGTGATAATAAGTCACTGACCTCCAATAATAAGTACGCTGGACATAAAATACCCAGCTGTTTTTTGTGCCTATTTGAAGCGGAATCAGTGCTCCCAATGCGGGGGAAGAGAACTAAATCTGACGTAACTTGCAAATGGCCGGTCAATATATATAAATATAAAGAGAATATAATCACTACGGTCGGTGGTAGAAACTAGTATTAGTTCCAAGTACTCCCACTACTGATATCAGCGCCAATATGGCGACTTTTGAACGTCATGTTTACGTCAGATTTAGTTATCTTCCCTCTCTATCTTCAGCGGAATCAGCGCCCCAATGGCGCTGATTCCGCTTCTTCCCTCGTCGTATTAGTGCTTGGTTACCATTGTTAAAAGAGTTGCAGTGGTGAGTATTTTATTGCTATCCATGACATGGGTTCCAAGGAATAAAAATAAAATTGTAACCGCCTTTTTGACAGTGCCCAAACATGTAGGAAACTCCGCAGGGCGGTTACGAATCTTGCGACTGTTATGCAACAGCCGCTTAACATTGCACAATACCCCCCATTTGCTTCTTAAGCTATGTAATAAAACTAAGCCAGTTACGCAGGAGTAACTTTATAGTGCCCAAGGGTGTGCGCAGTAGACAAGAACATTCTCTATTCCTTTACTCTCATAACCCAGTGGGACGGACGACCGACGCGACTGGAAAGAGATCAGGCGCAGGACCGACTTTTTACACGCCCATCCGACGTATAGATCATCTTACTTGTCAGACAATCAGGTGATTCAGCTTGCATTGTCCTAACTCATCTTGGAAATAACATGTTTTCAACGCGGGTATCGAACCCACGACCTCCGAGTTAAGAGCCATGCTCTAAACCACTGGACCATGGGGGCGACTTAAGTTATGTATGATGAGTTCATGAATCACATGAATACCGTACCTTGTGTGACGGGGTTGTGCGAGTCGTCGTCCATGAGGTCCTCTATCTGCGCCAGGTTGAGCACCGCGTCGCTCTCGTCGCCGCCCAGCAGACCGGGAGTCGGGGATGGTAACCGCATCTGTTACATGTTGATACTTAAAATATGTTTCGAGATGTCTTAAACGACTGTGTACTGAGTTATAATACTTATGGCGCTATATTGAAAAAACTGTCCTTTTTGACGTAATACTATAGGACCCTCAGAAATGTTACAAATCTGGTAATCAGATATACATATCTTCATAGCTTTATCTAGGTTTGAGAAGAACTAGAAACACGATTAATGTATTTTGCCTCGATACATTTAATTTTCGAAATGACCTCTTAAAAATACGAAATATAAAGATTATTTTTAAACGAAAATAGATGTATTGTAGGAAATTTGTTTAATTAATAGACACCTTTGCAACTGAAAATCGTATAGAAGCATGTTGCTTAAATGCTCCTAGTTATTTTTTGAATAATTAAAATTACGTTTTGTCGCAGGTTTTCCGAACGAGCCGATAGCTTCTGGCCGCAGCGTATTCACGACTTTTTAATCATACAAATTAAGTATAAAATTGCCATTGCGGTATAATTTATTATCGATATATCGCCTTATGCCAAATGTGTGCTTTTGAAGAAATAATCCCGAAAAAAAAAATGTTTACATATAAAATATTTGTTTATTCCCAGACTATCCAACAACTTAATCATAAGCCTAATCTACAATGCAATTATTTGCATTACCTTTTCGACTAGGATTGAAAAACTAATCACTAGGTAAGTTTTTAAATCGTTTTTTAGTCAATTAGTCAACTAGCGATTAAGGGCGTTCCTTAGGGAGATTCCGTAATTTACCGTATTTCAAGCCTTATAAACTCATAATTTGAAAGCTACAAAGTTATCAAAGCGCACGGACGTGCGCCGCCAAGTTCCAGCAGGCCGCGTGCATGCCGTGCACTATTTACACGAACGGTTTCGATGCACTTTTGACCCCCCTGTAGCTCAGTAACTATTGCAAGTGCAAAGATAAAATTATACGTACGTAATCATATACTAGTACTAACGCAATATACCAAATTTCATAGATATAGCGTTGTTACATCATGAAATATGTCCTTGTAAAAATAGCTAATTTTGGCACTGACTCACTGATCGGTAATCAAAACCTCTAGGCCACTTCCAATTGTCCTAGCGCTATGAAATTTGGCACACAGGTTGGGTTTTATATGTAGATTAACAAAAAATTGAGAAATTTAAGAAATCGGTCAAGCGTGAGTCGGCTCATCTACGATTTTAGGAAAAATTTCTTATGTAACAGTGAATACGTGTGGGAGGAGGAGAGAAGGGTTTAAAAATATTGTCATGTATAATGCACACTGTATAGCTTATAAATAAATACTAGTACCTTAAAAATTTGGCTTCTATTGATAGGTTAACAAATACCACTAGCGCCATCTATCGAAAATACTGTTTATAAAATACTTTCAATAGATGGCGCTAGCAAAGTTACTTTGAAACGCAGAATGACTTAGATTAACAATACATGCGGGTGTGGCACTATAAAAATAGACCGTACGATTTCTCGAAAAAAGTATTGAACTCCCACCAAAAACATACCTGTTAAAAATGGGGCCAAGTTCCTATTGGCTAATTATTCGCCTTAAAAAAGAGTTGAAATCCAATCCAATGCCAAGTTTAGATGCACTTCAAAATCGATCATAATCATCATCATCAACAGCCTGATCCTTAATACTTCTAAATTGGAACATGGCAGGTTTTCATGATATACGTAACCGGTAGCATTTGATTAATTGCATAATTAAATTTAATATTTGGTATTTATGTGATCAAATCAACCTGCCAAGTTCAAATTTAGAAGTATTAAGGATCAGGCTGTTGATGATGATGATTATGATCGATTTTGAAGTGCATCTAAACTTGGCATTGGATTGGATTTCAACTCTTTACCCGACTGCCAGGAGGGTTATGTGTTTAGCGCGTATCTTCTATGTATGTAATATTCTTTATTACCCCGTATCTTCAGAACGGCTAAACGGATTTTCACATTTGAGGTATCGTTAGATTTGTCTTAATAGCCCGAGTGTTCTTGGATAGGTGACATTAAGAAAAAACAAAAATGGCGGATGTTTGACGCCATATTGTGAGGTAAAAAAAATTAAAATTCTACAAAGCATATCGAGTGGGGTATCAAAATAAACGATTTCAAACACTGATTCTAAATATGTATATAACTTGCAGTTTTAATATTAAATAGAACAATAAATCTACACTAATATGATAAAGAGGAAAGATTTGATTTTTTGTTTGTTTGGCTCCGAAACTACTGGACCGATTTGAAAAATTCTTTTACCATTGGAATTCTACATTATTTTTGCTGAACATAGACTGAATTTTATTTTGGAAAAAATAGGGCACCGTAAGATATTTGGGTTCTTCGGACGCAAGGTGTAAAAAATCAACCAGAAAAGTTACTTATTTTACGTACGCTCCCTAAACTATAAAAGATAGAACCATAAAATTCTAAGTAATTGTAGAACTTACAAACATCTACAAAAAAGTTCGCGACACACTATACCTATCTATGTCGAGTGAGGCACAATAACCATTTTTTTATTTAAAAATCTTGAATTTTTTTGGACTACATTTAAACGAGTTTATTTTACTCATTCTTTTAATCCTTATCAAAATAAATTATTCCATTACTAAGTACAGTTTATGTAGATAATATTTGGTCTTTGAATGAATGAAATTGGACATTTGGTTATGAAATTATGGCGAAATTAAAATATTACGATAGTTGGCGTCACTAAGGCGGGTGCGCGTGCGGGAGGAAGACAATTTGTGCAGCCCCTCTAGCATACGCCAACGAGAAAATTTTGTCTACACGTTTTCTCGATGTTTGATGGCTTTTCTCTTCATCTCTATTGACCCTAACATGACATACATTTTTTCTCGTGTAGATCTGTCGTTAAAATCTATCGACATATTGTCAAAAAATGATTTTGACATTATGTCGTTATCGACAATATAACTAACTACACACGAGAGTGAGATATCTCGAGATTTTCTCGCTTGCGCATCTTAGGCCGGCAGGGTGCAGCCTGAGCTGCGTATAATGACTGCGTCGTCGATGTTAGTGTCTAAGCACACTAGGCTGAATTACGCCGGCGTAATTTACGTGCCCGAAATTACGTTCAGCCGCTTACGTCTGATGCGACACACTATAAATTACGCGAAGTGCCGAAATTTCGCGGCGTAATTTCCGTTGCCGAACGCGCGCGTAATAATGAGTATTTAAAATTCTCAGATGTAATGTGTGCGTTAACACTTTGGAGATAAGGTTGGGTTTGCTATGTTCGGTTTTGATAATTCCGTCACGTATAGTGTGTAATGTGTTGCTATACAAAACATTACCGCCGAATCGCTGCCGAACTTAACGCTCCACTCGGCTCGACGGAAATTGGCTTACGACGGAATTTCGGCATAATGTGCCGTCTGTCGCGTTCCGCCCATATTTTGTATGTATTTGAAACGCGGCGTAAACGCGGCGGAATTTATGTCGGCGTAATTCAGCCTAGTATGTTTAGATCCTTAGTGTCGGAGTCTGTGAATTGACCTGGGAATCATTTTGCTGACCGAGTCTTTCCTAGGTATGCTTTTTGCAGAGCTCACCGACATCCACGCGGGCGGAGCAGTTATTTAATTTTCTGGCGGTTGATTAATTATTGTGACTGTAAAACATGGACAGTAATAAAAAACTATTGAGCGGTAAAATTGATGGAATGAGCAGTTTGATAAATGAATGAGCGGTAAAAATGATGGAACGAGCGGTTCGATAATGACTTAACAGAAGGCCTACTTAACCACGGATACCGAAGCGGGGGGACGGGGGAGGCGCAGCCCCCCAGCAAGGGCGGCTCGGGGGGCGCAGCCCCCCGCCAAAACAAAAACAAACACAATCCAGAAAGTCCAAGAGTAGGATAGGTTAGGTTAGAACTTAGACCACAACGGCAGAGGGAGCCGAGCGAGCGCAGCGAGCGTGCTGCGGCAGCAGCCGGCGACCGTCTTATACTTTCGCTTTATAACGGCACGGAACTTTTCATGGGTGAGTTCGACTCGCACTTAGCTGATTTTATTATATTTTACCGCCTCATTGTTTAAAGAACTTCTTAGAATGAGATTTCTTACTGACAAAGTAGGTACAAAACTTACCTTGATTTCTAAACTAATTTCCCGTGTACCTTTCAATGAGGTTAATCGCCGAAGATCATCACAAAGACGCCAAAAACTTTGTTTATTTAACCAAAAACGATGAACAAATTCCAAGTCCTCTATCTTCACAATTTGCACCATATTTTTACAACGTTAGTTCTTCTAAGTAGTCTGTGCATTTTACGACGATTGATTCTTGTTTGACGTCTTTGCAATGTTGTTTCGTTATTAGCTGCCTTTAATAATCTCAAACTATACATTTTCACTAGTTAATTTGAATTAAAAACACACAAAAATATCACTGTTTACTCGTTTCTAGCGTTAGCGTCTGGGTCCGATCTCCCGCTAATTTATCAGCCCCCCTAGACAAGCGGCAAGCGATTATCGTAAACGCCAACGCTAACGCCACAAAATGTATGGGATTTGACATTAGTATTCGCTAGCGAAACGATGACTTATATGTCAAATAGCATACATTTTGTTAGCGTTTACGACAATCGCTTGCCACTTGTCTACTAGGGCAGGTTGCGGAAACGACAAAATATCATTGGCGTTTGTCAAAAGTGGCATTTGTCTACCATTTTGATGAACATTTTTGTCGTTTGCGTCTCACGCTCACTTCGACGTTCCTTTCCGCAGGAGGAATAATGACTTTGTCTACCATTTAATCAGCAATCACGTGACATCCAGTTAGCAAATGTCAACTCCATACAATTAGATTTTTCCGTAGGCGTTAACGCTTACAGAAAATGGATCTTGTCTAGGCCCCCAGGGCTGTAGCTAGAGTCAAATTTGAGGTAGGGCAGCATTGGTTACATGTAGGGCGGAAGTAAAAAAAATATCATAGTGAAAATGTATCTTCGTTTTTGTATTTTTAAGGCATTGCCCCACAGTGCCCCTCTCTAGCTGCGGCCGTGCAAGGCTTTAAGACCAATTACCTTAATATCCTTGTGGTTAAAAAGATGCTCCGTGGGCTCGAGACACAGGTCGGGCTCCAGGCAGTCCAGCGACAGGCCCTCGTCGCGGCTCAGAGGGGAACATCCGCCGAGTTTCAGACCGTCTGAGGAAGGAGGATGGTGTATTTTAGTATGAGCACAAGGTTTTATGAATCAATAGATCATTGGTGGTTTAGTACAGATGTTTAGAGAGATGATTGTGTATCGATTGTGTGTAGATCTAACATCAAACGTTGTGTGTAGATGAGAGTAGATCATTGGTGTTGTATAGATCAGTTAACTAAAGCTGGCACGTTTACAGTGCTGTCAATTATGCAATTTCACTATACAGTATGTTTAAAAATATAATATGTTTGCATCATGATAAAAATTATCGTATAATTTGCGTACGATAATAATATGCTATCGTACATCGTACGTACGCACAAAATTATCATATGTGCACGATAATTATCGTACGGTTCCGAACGCTGGCCGCTCGCCGATCACACGTTACCGACTTGTAACATCACGCTGTATTTATAAACAGTAGCATAAGAAAAACAATAACTTTCCTCTTCACGCTCATAAGATAGACCGCGCTCGAGCGAGACGGGCAGATTTTTTATGATGCGTATGCAGTACGACGTCACGCCACGCGCTTATTCACAGACATTACACAAGCGCAATGTTTAAATGTGTTGATCGTGCCAGCTCTTGTTAACTGACCTGTACAGATGTTTAGAGAGAACAATGATTCAGATTCTTGAGAACAAGACGTCCTTTTATAGAAATAAGATGTGCTGATAATAATTAAATGACTTTAAGGCGCTGTTTCATCACTTACTGATTCAAATGCCGGATAGGCTATCCACAACATCTGACAGGTAGTGTATGGAGTATTTGTCAGGTAAGTTGTGGATAGCCTATCCTGCGCTTATCAGATAGTGGTGAAACAGGCCCTAAGGCTATTTACGTGAAGGCAGGGCTGGATTTATATTTTTTATGAGTACAGGCCACTTTAATGTTGCCGCTCCTATGTCGCCTGCCGTCATCCTAGGAAGCTGCTGCCCCCCTAGGATGACATAGGACGCTGCCGCCCATAGGCCATGGCCTATACTGCCTATACATTAATCCAGAGCTGCGTGAAGGTCAGTACCTAGTGCATCTAGCGCGGAGAGTGACTCGTGCGGCGTGTCCCGCAGCAGGTCGGGCGGCGCCTCGCTCAAGTCCATCATGCTCGGCTCAGACTTCGGTAGTACAACCTCCTGGAAAATATATTCAATTATTTATTAGTAAAATATTTAAAACATAACTAAACGTACAATCGACATTTTACATGCCCATCCGACGCATGGATCATCTTACTTTTCAGACAATCAGGTGATCAGCCTACATTGTCCTAACCAAACTTGGAAATAACATGTTTCCAACGCGGGAATCGAACCCACGACCTCGACCAAGAGCCACGCTCTGAACCACTGGACCACAGAGGCTCGATATAGGATACCCACTACCCATACAAACCCTACAATATTATCACTTACTTTTGTTACACTCTGTATATTAATTTTATTTAAGAGGACGACTAACCCAAAATCATACATCGTCCTTCTCTCTTCACACTCACGCCCGTCTTCCATATGCCAGGTGAAAAAGGACGACGCGGATTTATCGCGAAATTAGTTTTTTCTCAATAACTCGATAAATATACAACATTTAAAAAATCTGCTATGTCGGTTTCTCAATTATAGAATTTTATACAATGTGTTAAAATATTAACTTAGTTCAATGCACGGTTATGGCAATAATTGACCAACAAATATTGGTAATAAGTGACATTAAGTGAAATATTACGAGTACTGGTTGATTGGTTGAATACTTACTACATACAAACTTTTTCATAAGGATGTGACTACACCCATTGAAACAGTAATTTGGAGGGGCGTGCCATGTTATCGTAGTTCATCTCTACGTCCGTTTATCGTTTGATTTTCAAAATTATTATTTGGTCTGTATTACTCACCGGTAGGGGTGTGTGTGCGGGCGTGGGGTGCGCGGGGGGCGGGGCGGCGGGCGCGGGCTCCTCTGAGTCGGGCTCCTCGCGCGGGGAGGCGCTGCCCTCGCCAGTTACTGGGAGACCGTGCAGTCGCGCTAGACGCTCGAGCTCCTGAAATTAATAATAATATAATAATAATAAAACGACTAATAACTGTTAATTAGGATCACACATTCATACTCCTATACTTCTTCTATACTTATTATAAAACAAAGTCGCTTTTTTCCCTCATGTCCCTTTGTTCCCTTTAATCATTAAAACTACGCAACGGATTTTGATGATTCTTTGTGTTAGATAGCCCATTTATCGAGGAAGGTTATAGGCTATATTTTATCACGCTAAGACTAATAGGAGCGAAGAAATAGAGGAAAATGTGGAAAAAACGGGGAAAATTATTTGAAAGGGCTAACTTGAATGCGCTAATCTCAGGAACTACTGGTCCGATTTGTTAAATTATTTCAGTGTTAGAAAGCCCATTTATTGAGGAAGGCTATAGGCATAATTTTTTCAGTGGCTATATATTTTATACCCGCGCGACGCCGGGGCGGGTCGCTAGTAATATTATAAATGCGAAAGTGTCTCTGTCTATCTGTAACTCTTCACGCCTCTCCACAATTTAGTTGGGTATGGAGATACTTTGAATCCTGGAAAAAATGTAAGGTTCCCGTGCGATAAACGAATCTTGGCGCAACGGAGTTGCAGGCGTCATCTAGTACTTAATTTTGCGTTTGTCACCGTGAACACGTAAACATTTTGTATGGCGTCGAATTAGTTACTACTATTAGCCGCTAGAGGCGCTATCCAAGCTTGTACAGTGGTTGAAGTTGGTACCGGACGACATGAAGCATCTAACGACTTGTCGCAGTGACACTATTGGTTTCTATGTTCTGTTCAGTCTAATTCCATCGCTAACTTTCTGGCTTAGTTATATTCATGTCGTCCGGTACCGACCTTAAAACTCACTTTAGCATTCAATTTTCAAAATCGGTTTTCTGGGCGATGTATCGAGATATCGAAGTCAAACTGTCGAGATATCGATATTAATAAGGGGGTATAATTAAGCGTTCGTTTATATACCTGTATCCGTAACATGAGCTTCCTATTATGTATCTCAATTTGTTTCCTTCTCTGCTCGCTCTGTTTTAGTCTGTTCACCTCGTCCCTAAGACACTTGATGTAGTCCACGCTACTCTTGAGTATCGTGCCCTTGTTGGGACGCACGTCCCTTATCACCTCGTAGAAAGGATCATTGGTTTTAGGGAGTAGGGTCCCCAGTTCCTTTATCCTGTCGTTGATGTTGAAACGGCGACGGCGTTCAACTGAAAGTGGAATGTTATTGTATGATGAATCAGTTCAAAAAAAAAAGTAATGAAGAGATTTTGATCAAAGGTGAGACTCGTATTTTAGGTTTCAATTTAATACCAACTTTTTATTGCGAGAAAATTTTGTCATTCGAAATAAAATCTAAAAATCAAAATCTAAGGATTTGCGCTGCCAGTGTTTTTTGTATAAGAAATCGAAAAGTATAGGTAGCAGCACTTGTCTATTAAACATCAAATTTAGGTTATTGTCGACACCAGTTCGCCGCGATTAATATTTCTGCAGCAGCTAAAAATTATTTCTTTGAACCAAAAACATAATTGAGGATTGAGATTAACTTGACGGATGTTGTTAGTAGAGTCCACATCCTGAGGATGCCCCGGTGTTGGGGGGAAACGCGCGTCGAGGTTTTCAAACTTGCATGGTGATACTGATTAAGGTTGACTCGAGTAGAGCAAATCTCGAGAAATGACTACTGATATGCGTGCAAAACTATATCCACCCCACTCACTCATGTTATGGTTGTCCTTCTTCTGCCTGTCCTTGGCGAGCGCGTGCATGTCGGCGTCGGACAGGTTGGCGTCGCCGGCGACGGAGCTGGCGGCGGACGGCGGCTCGGACGACGACAGCGGCTGTCCGCTGTCCAGCGACAGGATGTCTTCGAGGAACTCGTCCGCCTGGAGATGTTTAAAATTAGCTGTTAGTAATAATTATAATCGTTCCAATATTAACAATGGTGGAAAAAATGGGAGAGGATCGCGGGGGTAAAAAGAGCGTACAAGGGCCGCCCAACAGGACGTCGTCCCAGGTATCGCTGGAGAGCTGCCGTTGAGGCTGACCTGCGTTAAGATCAGAATTTGTTTATTATGTTTAGAATTGTTTATCAGTAAAAGCAAATCGTTAAATAATTCGTATCGGTCATATTTACAATAAATATGTAATCTTAATTGAAAAAAATTAATCAATTGTGCAGTTATAACAAAACGAAAATATTTATTTTTTTGTACGTCGGCGCGTCGCTAAAAGGTTACCTTGTACAATTTTGATGAACTGTCAAATGTGGCCTATTAAAATGTCCCGACTATAGACGCGTTATGTCAAACCCAGCCTACAGATCAAACTAACATTAAATTGTCATAGTCTGACCAAACGACGTAGCTCCCGTCCGTCAACTGCCTATATTTATTTCTACTATTTGCAAAACTACTCATAATATGTTTAGGATTACCGTTGTAATTTAAGACAGGTTGATTTAAATCAGGCACTGCGTCCAGAAGCATTACAGATTTTAGGCCAACATGTTTTTTTGGTTAGTTTGGCAACACTGACCGCATGCTCAACCATGATTTCCAACCATCACAACATTTACCTCAGAGTTAGCCCCCGCGGAGCATATCCCGGGGCTGAGCAGGCTGGAGGTGGAGGCGCGATCGGGAGACGACGCGCGAGCACCCAGCTCCGGCGCGCTCGCCACCGCCGCGCCGCGCACATTGTTGCCAACCTGAAAATAATGTTGTCAACGTTAAAAAAAAATAGAAAGTGTTGCCAACTTACAGGTTGCCAACCTAAAAAATAAGGTTATAGAATATTTGAAGCAAGCAGTTAGATACATAATAATATTATCTATAGTATTGTCTATGTTTCTATAACATAATCGTAGACGAAAATAGGTTATAATTCAAGATTTTTTTATTCCTAAGATTTATACAATATTATATGTTTTAGATTAAAACCTAATTGTGCAGGAAAATATCTATCGAAAAGAACAGTTCCCAGGAAACTTAATAATAACATTATGATAATCTTTTATCATTGTAACAAAATATGATTGTGCATATTTCAAGCAGTTTATTATTATGATCTTTGCAAGGTTGAGGTAAGAAGAACATATATTTTAAAATAAAATAGGTATCTAGTATTAGAATAATATGTTAATTATGACATAATGCATACTACAACACATTGCATAAAATACTACAACACATTACGATTTATTTTATTACAGTTTATAACTTACACGGCATAAAATATTCAAATATTTATAGAAGAGGCAACACGCTAGGTTCACGTGTGAAGAAGCAATAAAAGCATAAAAATAGCCTGGACAACAGAAAGATGACAACAAAAAGCGGATACTAAGTTACATACTTTAGAAGAAAGAGAACCAATGCAAAAACTAAACGTCCGAGATTCTTTAGCACAAGCTTAATAAATATGTATTTTTGAAAGAAAGAAACAAAGTATGAGCAGTAATATACATAATGGATCTTTGAGACAATAGAAACATAGGGGCACGGACGACATTGTAAGAGCGAGATAGAGAACCAAGACTGGCAACGCACTTGTATCTCCTCTGGTGCCCCGGGTGTCCACTCGCGGAGGTAATCGCTTAGCTGCGGTCCATCCGCTCGTTTGCCAGTCTTCTTGAATTAGAAAATAACAAATAATAAACTTATAAATACAAATTTTGATATTTCAAGATTTTGATAACTCGGTGAGGGTATTCTAACGAAATGAATTTTGTCACTTGCAAAAATAAGTGGCCACATTTTAGCTAAAAGAGGGGAAAGTTTTAAAGTTTTTCTTGAAAGCTCCTTCCTCAGGTATATTTTCCGTCTTATTAGACGGGCCTACACTCTATGGGTACTTTGTACTAATATAATAATAATAATAATAAAGTTTATTTGCAACTACATTCATACAATATATGTATGTATTCTGTGGTATAGGGTAGAAATGTTTCTATTGTCTACCATGAATTTAAAGATTCTATCACATGCAAAACACAGATAAAAACATTCACGTTTTGTGGGATATTAGTCTCTATTTTGTTTTTAGGTACATTTGAGTCTATAATCAAACGTAACACATTTGTTGCCTACTATGCTTTTAAAGACTCTATCACATGCAATTAAATAAAGATAGAAACAATCACGTTTTGTGGGAAAATAGTCTTTATTTTGCGTACATTATAGTCTATAACAGTGTTTTTTAACCATTTTTATGACACGACCCCCTTGACATGAAAAAATACTATGCGAAACCCCATTAGCTTCTTTAATAGTCTATAACCCATGTATATTCATCATTATTATTCACTATACCCCAGGAAAATTAAACATTTGACCTCGGAATAATTCGCATTTCGCATACAGCTGAAAATTGGTAGAGACATTAAATACACCATTATAAATAAAACCTCAAAAGTTCCCGGCGATCCTCCTTGTGCAAAAATTTTTATTCAAGGTCAAATGTAAGAAAATGAGATTTTTCCTGTTTATTTTTCAAACGGTATATTATATCATAAAAATAGGTAGGACAAGGTTACGATGTTACGATTTTTTTTGCGTCTAAATAGACCGGGCGTTCCTTCAACGTCTGGCGACCCCCCTTCAGAAGGTTCGCGACCCCACAGGTTGTAAAACTCTGGTCTATAGTATAACGTAACATATGTGTTACCTGCGGCTGCGGTGTGAAGGATTCGCTGAGGTACTGTCGCACCTGGCTCTTCTGTTTCTGGATCACGTGATACCGGGTGGGGTTCTCCAGAACTGTGCGCACCTGCAACACAAAATAATGATCAATATCAATACATCAATTAATTTGTGCCTTCCTTCTGGTGGAGAGGAGGAAGAAGAGGAAGCCCACCGTCCGCAACCACCGCGGCACCGCACCTTATGTGCCCGAGCTGCGCCTGCGCAGCGAGGTGCCGGCGACGCCGCTCTACGTGTCGCGCCTGCACTGGTCCATGACGGTCGAAGACGTCGTAAACTACATCCGCGAGAAGACCACCTACACCTTGAGGGCGGAGCGTCTGCACTCTCGCCACAAAGTGAATTTCAGTTCCTTTGTGGTGAGAGTGCCGACTCTAGCTTTATCCATATTCGAGGTGGAGGTGTTCTGGCCCATCGGTGAAGTTTACCGGAGGTTCCGGGGGAGGCTCTTAAACGAAGCGCGCATCACGTCGCCGAAAGAGACTTAACGTGACAAGCTGTTGTGTGATCCGTTGGTATGCATCCGTTTTCTGATTGCCATAACACAAGTTTTTACTTAGCATGGGATTAGACGACGTGATGTACGCTACCTAGCTTTTATACTATTGTATATTATTGTGTGCTTAATAAATAATTTGAATTTGAATTTCGGCCTTGCCATACTCTGGTAATATAATAATTTTAAGCTTTTTGAAGGTTGGGAAGACGCAGTATTCGATTTTTAAGTCTCTTTGGTGGGTCAAGGAGTGCGCGGGGACACGCTATTGGTAGATCTGTGATGCGTTCATTGCCCCCTTCCACTCTCCAGATTCACCGAGCAGCCTTGAAGTTGTTTATTACCATTTACTATTGCTGTGGGAATATCCGTGGAGGGTGCAGAAGAAGATCTTCCGACTGACCGAGTATATTATCACCTCGCTGGTCGAAAGATAACATTTTAAACTTTCGCGTTGCATTATATTAAAGCTTATTAATCGGGACTTAACGCGACTTATTTAAATAGTAATGCTACTATGAGTACATACTTTTTCTCGACGTTTCGTCCGTGTTGCAACGGCCGTGGTCACGAGGGGACTGCTCATTCAGAGGGGAGGGGTCAGGGGACTCAGTCCCCTCGTGACCACGGCCGTTGCAACACGGCCGAAACGTCCAGAAAAAGTATGTACTCGTAGTAGCATTACTATTTTAAAAAGTCGTAAAATCGACGCACTTGGAAACTTGGATAGCGCGATGCAGGACTATGGCACTAGTTGTACCGCCGACTGCTACAGTGTGATGTTTTTTTATAAAAAGAGGGGCAAATAAGGGGCAAATAAAATAAGGGGGATTTTGGGCATAGATTCAATAATAGATTTTTTTATATACCTAAAATAAGGGGGCAAACGAGCAAACGGGTCACCTGATGGAAATCAACTACCGTCGCCCATGGACACTCGCAACATTAGAAGAGCTGCAGGTGTGTTGCCAGCCTTTTAAGAGGGAATTGGCTCTTTTCTTGAAGGTTTACAGGTCGTATAGGTCCGGAAAAACTGCTGGTGACAGTTCGTTCCAGAGTTTTACAGTGCGCGGCAGAAAGTTACGCGAGAAACGTACCGTGGAAGAAGTCGCCACTCATCAAGGTGATGAGGATGGTATATTTTTCGCGTGGGACGATGGCGAAAAGTTGCAGGTGGTATGATTCCGAACAACTCCTCAGAGCACTCCCCGTGATACAACCGATTGAGGATGCAGAGTGAAGCTACATCTCGGCGTAATTCCAAGGGGTCATAGCTGTTTGAAACACTATGACAGTCAACAATTCGAGCGGCCCTTCGTTGGATACGATTCAGAGGGAGCAGTTGGTATTTTGGCACTCCTGGCGTTGTAAGCGTTGGTCCTGACTGAAGTAGGGTAGATTAGGTACGTTTGTGCCAGGTTACGGTTGTGACAGTCGTCATAACAGCGAAACTATAGAATATGGGGATGGGTGCTAAGAGCAAAAGACGCGTCTTGCAAGTCTGAATGCTTCTCCTAGCATTGCTTATGCCAGCACTTGACGATAACGTTATCAGGGGTCCACATTGCTTTTAAGCAGTCAAAAGTAGGTTTTCTTGTTTGATTTATTATAACGTTTACTATTTTTTGTATACAAATAACTTATGTCGTTTATTTTCTTGTTGTAAGTTGATCATTAGTAGTTAACTGTGAGTGATTATTTTTTACGTAAGTCGTTTAGCCGATTCGTGGCGATTGTTTAATAATTGAAATTATGTGTTGGGTACGGTTGTGACAAATCTTATGGGTAAGGTTGTGACATACATTTATCCTATCTTTTTTCTTAGATGTCCTAAAAACGCTTGCAGAAGACCAAACGAGTGCATAATATTATTAGTCAATACGAAAATACTCACGAAAAAGTCAAATGAATTTCGCTGTTCTCTTTAAATAAGTCCTACGACTTATTTAAAGAGAACAGCGAAATTCATCAAATTAATCGGATGTCGTTGTCTTGGTCGATAAATATGTTTCAAAATAGACTATGTTTTCATACGCTAGATGAATTTGTTTAGAATAAGTTTATGGTGTTTTATGGTACAATTTTATTGAAATAAAAATCATATCAACTATTTTTTGTAGATGTCACTACTGACCCCAACCACTGTCACAACCGCCCTTGGGTTGTGGTCGGTTGTGACAATTTCCCTCTTTCTTTAAAATTTGATTCCATGACCAATACATCGTATTTTGGCATGATATAATGGTATTTTTATGTAGCCAAATAAATAAACTATGGTTTGTGACAAAATTTTCCCAGCTAGCTGTAAAACTAACAAAATTATTGGCCTCCAAACCAAAATTGTCACATCCGTACCCAGTCTACCCTACTGTCTCGCTCTGTTAAGAACACCAAGCTTCTTCGAGGCTAACTTGGCCTTACCCTCTAGATGATATCGGAACTGGACTTCGCTCGATATGTTAACGCCAAGTATTTCAATGCTAGAGAATAGATGTGGTTTACCTGTAAGACCTGTGGCGGCAGTTCGACGTGTGGCGTGATGCGCGGGACGTCGGTCGGCGTCGACTTCTTCGTCCGCTCCTCATTGTCCTTCGATACACCTCCTTGCTGAGCCTGGAACATCAAAGTTATAGTTTTAACAAAAAAGGCGACTTCAAACCGTATTTTCTTTTCATGGTACCACCATTGAAGTATCCCTTACTCTACAGCGTACTCTTTCCAAGTTCCAACAAAAAATAATCATTAAAATTTAAAATCGGTTCACAAACGCCGAAGTTATCCATTATTACAAGAAAGGTCATATTTAAAACCCCTCCTTTTTTGAAGTCGATTAATAACGGCTAAATTATAGTGCACATTAAGAAATGATGCTATTTGTAATATGCACAATCGATCATAGGCAATCATAGACGAACATGTTCTACACTTTCATAATAGCTCGTATTGGTCCATTATGGGGCAAGGTGGTGAGCCTATATTATAGCCACCGGTCCTGAGATTTATTTATACTAAGATCCAAATAAATTGTAAGTTGAAGCAGCAAGTATTTGATGCAACGGACGAATTGCAAGGAATTTGTCCGCGTACAGTGTGAGTCAGGCGTTTAATGCTGTAATTTAATCCCTTGTATGATTATAATATTATAATTAAACTGTGAGGTAATGGTATAATCATTCTCTATAGACTAATAATAATTTATCCGAACTTTTTAGTCATTCTACTCTTGATCAAATGGCTCTTTTTTGACGTTTTATTAACTTAAGTAATATGTTTTAATTTTATAAATCCCCAAACACGAAATATTAATAGCAAAACGTTAGGACGCATAAACAGTAACATTTAAAAGCCAACCCTGGGGTCTATTAGACCCCAGTTGCTAACGCTTACTATGCATGTACTTATTTATATGAGTACACCAACAAACGGTGCCGGTTTTAGTACTACCAGCGCCCTGGGCGAGATTTCTTCGGCGCCAAGGATGCTGGTAGTGCTGAAAAAATTGGCACCCCCTTTGTCTGCTTTCAGCGCCCCTTTTTATCCGGCGCCCTGGGCAGTCACCCTGCGTCGACCCCCCCTTTAAGGCCGGTACTGCCAACAAACAACACTTTGTTCAAGGTTATTCACCTGTAAAGATTCTCTGCGGAGCTGCTCCTGTGCATGTTCTCTCATCAACTGCTGCTTCAGCTGTGTGCGAGAAGTCGGCGTTAGAGTCTTAAACGTAGGTGGGCTGAAACAATACAGATATAATGTTAGTTATAGGTATAATCTTGCGATCATGTTTAAACTATGTAGTAATAGAGATAACAGAGAGTCGTGTTAGAGATGTAGAGATAACAGAAATGTCTACCATCTAGATCAGCTCCCCAACCCGCGGCCCGCCAGGACTTTACCTGTGGCCCGCCTTTGTACCATTTTGAAATTCACGCTCACCGGCAAAATAATGTAAAGTTGTCGTGAAAGTCGTGAATTATTATTAATGTTTTCCACTTTTAAATCGTTAATTTTAGATAACGTTATTTTTTAACCCTAAAAATTTTTTCTTGTGGCCCGCGGCACCTAGACCAAAACATGTTTGTGGCCCGTATGAAGAAAAGGTTGGGGACCACTGATCTAGATCATCTTTCTTTACTGCACGACGCGACGTTTGGTAAATTGGTACAATTTACACCTTCCGCGTTCTTTGATCATAAGATTTATGAAAGTAAGTTTAAGGTTGATTGAGTAATCCTGGCGGCTGGCTTACAGGATTTGGAGTGATGAGAAGAGTCAATTGCTCGCAAAAATTCCAACTTCAAGAGAAGAGGACGCTATTCGCAAAATCTTCGACCTATCTAATCACTAATCTTTGCTAGTAAATACAAAACATAATATTAAATCTGTAAAATCATATTCCCCAGCAGTAAAATAGATTTCAAACGATTTATAATCGTTATAATCACATATAGGGACAATGTACTTACATGAGTCGCTTAAAGTGAAAGAAGCAGACTGTATAGTTGATCTGGGTCAAGTTAAGTCAAGTGCAACATGGAACGAGTTCTGCTGATTGACACAATAGAACGTGTCCACATAGGTGGGCCTCATGTGCTGAGATAAATCATAGTATATGCACAAGCATAAAATATGCAAAAGGTTCTAACAGTTCAGTACCTCATATAGATATATCATAATACTAGCTGTCCCGGTGAACTTCGCGTCACCTAGAAATCTTCCCTGGACTTCTACGAATATTTTAAGACCAAAATCAGCCCAATCCGTTAACCCGTTTTCGAGTTTTAGCGCGACTAACACATTAGCTGTCCCGGTGAACTTCGTGTCACTTTAAAACCTTCCCTGGACTTCTACGAATATTTTAAGTCTAAAATCAGCCAAATCCGTTCAGCCGTTTTCGAGTTTTAGGACGACTAACACTTTTGAAAATCCATTTTTATATATAAGATTACATGCACAAGAATATTAAGATGCACGCCCGCAACTCCATTGCATGAAAATTCATTTATCGCGCGGGAAAGAGACGATCGAACTTGGTTCGACCACGAATATGGTGCGCTCTACATAACAGACCATATGCGCCACACGATCGAACTTGGCCGATGGACCGAATGGCTTGGGCCGGATCACAAGCAAGATAGATGATCAGATGCAATGACGATCCTTCACCATGTTAGTGGTCCGGCCTAACCCAAGTTCGATCGTCTGTTTGCTGTTTAACCCTGGAATCACGCACGTTCGGTTTGACCCGCGTGTCGCAAGTAATACGATATTTAGGGCGCGCGTCTCGCCAAAATCGCCGCACGCAGCCGGAATCCTCAAGTGATGCGCGAAATCTGCGTGTCCTTAGTTCTTACAATGAAACGGGCAAATACTTTGAAAAAAAGAAACGTTTTGTATTCATTATAATATAATAGTATGACAAAAAAGCAAGCCCTTAAATACAACCGAATTATACCTAGTCTTGCCATAAATACTGTTACAAAGATAAACATTTTTTTTCTGTTGCAAATAAATTTTATTACTTTACAGTGTATTAGTTTAATACATAAATAAAAAACAATTTAAAATATTAAGTATATACACTTATCAATACTTATGACAACGAATCATGAAAACGATATATTTACAAGATTTTATGACTATTTACTTGAGAACTACGCAACATTTCCAAACACGACTCCAAATTTTCGTTGAGTTCGGGTAACTTTATAATTTTACAACCTTCTGTTTTTTATCTAACTTCAATTTTTCCTTTTTAATAAGTTTAAAAAATAACTTATTTATCCACACTAACGCTTTCTGTGAGGAAAAGTTTGCGATTTGGCATCAACGGCCAGGTGCGCATGCGCATGCAAATAGACATTTTGATGTCACTTAACCGACTACGCGGTAGGAATAGTAATGAGTTTGCGCCTAAATTTATCCTCATCGTTACGAGCGGTCATTATTTACACAGAGTAATGAATGGGTTGTAACGCGTCCTTGTCGAGCTCTTTAAAAAGACAGTAGCTTAAATCATATAGTGTAAAGTATAAATAGAACCTATGTTAGTCAAGATATATGGTAGAGTAGTGATCATATTTACTCTGGGCATTCAATAATCAAAACACAATATACAATGCAGTGACGAAAGCTGTAATCATACAAATCGGCTTCTACTTATTGGAGTTTTATCAAAAAAAAATTGTACGAGTCAAGGACTCGGGAGAGACAAGCTTTTCCAACCAATACAGCTAACCCATTGGTCGAATTTATATTTTTTATAAGTATAGGCCACTTTAATTTCGCCGTCCCTATCTGCCGCCATCCTAGGACGCTGCTGTCCCACCTAGGGCGCCATAGGATGCTGCCGCGCGAACGAGCTTGTGATATCGCGGAGTAGCGATCAAGCCGCTTGTTCGCGCGGTCGCATATTTTTTTATGAAATAAGGGGGCAAACGAGCAAACGGGTCACCTGATGGAAAGCAACTACCGTCGCCCATGGACACTCGCAACATCAGAAGAGCTGCAGGTGCGTTGCCGGCCTTTTAAGAGGGAATACGCTCTTATCTTGAAGGTTTGCAGGTCGTATAGGTCCGGAAATACTGCTAGTGACAGTTCGTTCCAGAGTTTTCCAGTGCGCGGCAGAAAGTTACGCGAAAAACGCACTGTGGAAGACTGCCACTCATCAAGGTGATGAAGATGGAATATTTTTCGCGTGGGACGATGGCGAAAAGTTGCAGGTGGTATGATTCCGGACAATTCCTCAGAGCACTCCCTGTGATGCAACCGACAGAAGATGCAGTGTGAAGCTACATCTCGGCGTAATTCCAAAGGGTCCAAGCTGTTTGAAACACTATGGCAGTCAACAATTCGAGCGGCCCTTCGCTGGATACGATCCAGAGGGAGCAGTTAGTATTTTGGCGCTTCTGCCTCTGGGCAGGAGCTAGAATAACAATATTCTATATGAGGTCGAACTTGCGCCTTGTAGGTTGTAGGCGTTGGCCCGGACTGAAGTACTGTCTCGCTCTGTTGAGAACACCAAGCTTTATCGAGGCTAACTTGGCCTTACCCTCATATAAATCAAGCCTTTCATAAACATAGAGCCATCAGCCAGTACACAGTGTAATGTTAGTTTTGACACATATACCACAAAATATGTGTGTCACGAGCCCATTGTGACGTGCGGCATTCCCATTAGCCAGCCACAGCTAAATAATACTTTATTAGTGCGTGGCATTGGTGACATGATCAGTAGCACCAACCACCATAACGGCCTTTTGACACCCCAATTTAACCCAAATTTGACCAGTGCAGATGTGTCGATCAGTCAGTGTCGGTATAACGGGTATAACAATGGTTTCGAGCCCTTTACAGTATGCTACTGCAAATCTTTATTTATATATATAAAGCTCAAGAGTACTTTGTTTGAACGCGCTTATCTGAGGAACTAAAACTGGTTCGAATTGAAAAATTTTCGTGTTGGATAAGTTCATTTATCGAGGAAAGCTTTATAGGCTATCAGGAATCATACCATGACAGTCAAAAATTGAATGGCTCTGATGCGACTAGTGTGGGCGATTGCTGATAGAGTTGCGGTAGGTTCTATCGTACCCGCAACTCTGCCTAAGGGTGAAGCCAAACGAGCGTAATTTGTAAGTTGTGAGTCGCAGAATTTCGGTCGCGTAAATATCTTTTCATACAATCATGACTCACAAAATGACGCTCGTGTGAATCAAACAGGACTTTTATATAAAACTGAATGCAGCAGAATTTCTGCCAGCCGAAATTCTGCTGCATTCAGTTTTCACAACTCAAAAATTACGCTCGTTTGGCTTCACCGTTAGTGAAGCACCATGGGGTTTTAGTGGGTAGACCCTATGCCATAAGTCCTAGCTAGATACCCCGTCCGATATCCCCAATCCGCCGGGGATGCATAACGCATTTCTGCACGTAAAAAAGGTTCTGGTGTGACTTGAACATAAGTGGAGAATTCAAGGCATTGCAATTTTTTTATCCTGTACACTACTAATATATTATATTCTGTGCCTGTGATGACTTTACCCTACCAAAAGTTATTTTTCTATATTTATCCTTTATTGCATAGTGCTGAAAGTTGGTAACATATTAAATAGTTGTGACGTATAAAGCTCATAATATGTGTTATTATGTAATATTTGCATATTTCTATAGCTGGTCCTTGGTAGAGCCGTGTTAACGTGTTGGTCACGAGAGGTGCTCTGATGAAAATCTCAAACACTGCTAGTTTCACGTAATATAAGCAAAAAATGTATGTTTTATATTATCGGTGTTAGATGATCTCAACATTGGATGAGATAATCGAAAATCTAATAATTCAATATCCATACTAATATTATAAATGCGATAGTGTGTCTGTCTGCTTGTTACCTATTGACGCTTCAGTTTAGCGGTAAACTGATTTTGTTGAAATTTGGAATGGAGATACTTTTGAGTCCCGAGAAAGGACGTAGAACACTATTGGGAACAACCCAGAAAATGTACGATACCCGCGCGATAAACGAATTTCTGTGCAACGACGTTGCGGTCGTCTTTTGCATTATTATTTAAACTATACTGTACTCGGCGAAACATGGCGGTAGCGGTCATTGACTCCCTGTCAAAAACTTGTGATTTTCTATACAAAGCCGCGATGACAACATCTGACACTTCATTGTCAATCGCGGTTTACAGCTCGACAAGGCTTTATGTGAACGTGGCGAAAAATAAGGAACTAATAACGCTGCCATCATACAAAAACGTCATTTTTGACAGTTCTCCTTTGCCAGCAGCGCTCCCGCCCACGTTCTTATAAAGCCTTGTCGCACTGAATATAGAAAATGACAAGTTTTTGACAGGGAGTCAATGACCGCTACCGCCATGTTTCGCCGAGTACAGCATAGTAGCTATACTTTTTTCTGGGTCATATAACATTACGTGACGTTTTTTCAGAGTTTGTAATACAAAGACTACATGATAATTAAAAGTTTAATGAGAGATGATATTATGACGGCTTAGATTTTTCACGGGATTTCTGAGTTGAAATCCGTCATTGCATAACGTGGTAAAACTGTCGTAATTAGCGGAGTCACTCGTGTGCTCAGTGCTGATGAGCGTGGGAAATACGAAGTAACGACGGTATGTAAATCACATCAGATCTGCTAAATACATCATATCTGTAGTCTAGTAAGTAAAATTATAAAATATGAAAATTAGCATCCAAAGGCCTGTTAAAAATAATTACCACGATTTTGTACAGGGAAGAAGGTACTCCTTGCAGGAACTGTACATTTTAGGTCGATATAAGTATTTGGGCTCTCACACAAAACTGTGAATTCGCATTACATCGCATCGTAATGTCATATTTATTATGAACGAGCTATTGCCCGCGGCTTCGCTCGCGTTAAGAAGTATTATTATATACAAACTTTCATCCCCTATTTTAACCCCTTGGGGGTGGAATTAATCAAAATTCAAAATCCTTTCTTAGCGGATGCCTACGTCACATCATCTACCTGCATGCCAAATTTCAGCCCCCCGATCCGTCCAGTAGTTTGGGCTGTGCGTTGATAGATCACCATTTCAGTCAGTCACCTTTGAGTTTTATATATTATTTAGATTTTGTCGTAGATATTTGTAATTATGTCGATTCAGTGATTCACAAATGGTTACTTAGGCAGTTATAACTTATACCTGTACTGTATCATAGCTCTTTTAGCCTTTAGAATTACTTTTGCCACAAAGGTAACTCCCAAATAATGTCATAATTATGCCACATAAAATTGGGGCTTGAATTGTTTTATTTCCTTCGCGAAAAGTTTTAAGACGCAAAATTGAAATAACCTACATAAAATCGACATATCACTCAGTAATCGGACGAGACACGGTTTTTTTTCCTTGGCGATAAGATATAGGCGCTAGTATCGGCAATAAACGAACGTACTGACGGTAGGATCTAAATTCCGGTGCTAATCCGCCAAGATTGTGGGGGTGTAAATATTTTGATTTGATTTTCACGTGCAGATTAAATATATTTCAAAAATAAGATTGATATAATTCAGAGAGCAAGATTGAAATATTGTGTTTATAGTTATAGAAAGGGCCATTTTCAAAACTACCATTCAGAAATCAGAGGTGTATGGGTGAAAAACATCGCCGTTTGAGTTTTGACGCATTTAGGGTCTACGAACATTGACCATCAAGAGACGATATCTACAACTGAAACAATATTATAGTCTACCAAATCACTTTTCGGCTTCGTTTGACGTGACTTATAGCAGAAGATCTGTCTTCTGCTAGATGACGAACATCAACACTTACTTGTCACAGCTCATTCATTACTTAACAGTTCCCACCACGAGGACTTTTCTTCGTTCTATGAGAATCATCCTAATGTTGTTAACAATAAGGTTCTATCACAGGTAAAACAATCATGAACGGTGTAACTCTCACGCAATTCGCCGTGCCCTTGGCCATCGGAAGAGCGTCGTTTGACGCGTGGCTGGAAGGCCGGTGCAAATGAACGACCTGCATTGTCCACACTACGCGCTCGCGTCACGGATCTTATGATTGTTGTGTACTAGTTTTAGGTAGGTATATAGATAGAACTATAGGTTTAGTTTCCAACACATCCGTAGCCAATTAGTCTGTTATTGGGAGAAACTCCAAAAAACAGCTTTTCCTATCCGCATGTGCGTTGCCCGCATGATAGGAAAAACATCTACGAAGTGATAGGATGAGGACAACTTCCACGGGGCTGATCCTAGCATGGACGATCACACGCATAGGCTATAGGGCATGAAAAGCACCCTAAAATATTGAAATGTAAAAATAATAAACAGAGTGATAATTTCGGTTTCGATGCTACATAAATGGACTTTGCAGATTAAGCCGTGATTTTGGCCGAAGCTGAAGACAAAATCGGTTATCACTATAACCGCTCAACGCGGCGAAATTAAAAATATTTTTAAACTGATAGTGAAAATTGCATTCCTTTGAAATTGTTGAGCAAACGAAGTATCTCACTATTCATACGGCATTCTATCTTATGTCTTTCTTTATCTATGAAATGTAAACTGTGTGACTGACATACTTATCCAAACTTGAAAATTGCATCGCGATGCATGATAATGGTATAATATTATTATCAAAAAATATACTTTGTACTAAGGAATTAACTAACAGAAGAATGAAAGAAACGCTTTAGTGAAATCACTCGGTTTGATGCTTTCGTTTTCTTTGAGTTTTTTCAGCAATATTGAATATATTTCAGACGCTTTCAGATTCACATCACTTTGAGTGAGAGACGCAATAAGGACCGGTCTGATTGAAGAGCCTTTAGGTACGAAACTCGTGGGATTTTTAATGCCTGAAAATGCCGCTTGAATACAAAATGAAGGACAAAAATTAACAAAAAGGATCTGAAATTAGCTTTTATTCATATACTAGATGACGCCCGCAACTTCGTTGCGATAAAACTCGTTTATCGCGCGGGAACCGCACATTTTTCTGGAATAAAAAGTAGCCTATGTCCTTTCCCGGGACCCAAAGTATATCCATACAAAATTTCAGCAAAATCGGTTCAGCATTTTGGGCGAGAAGAGGTAACAGACAGACAGACAGACAGACACACTTTCGCATTTATAATATTAAGTATGGATTGACTTAATCGACTTCATAACTTTTCTGTTCATGTAGTTCAGTAGTGTTTCGTAGCTTATAGCCATGTTCTACCGTCTTGACCGAGTTAGCTGCCATCGAACAAAAACAGAAGGTCGACCAACAATACGTGCTTCTGTCGAGCAAGTAGGTCTTCACTGAATAACTCAATATATTAAAATGTATTGAAGTGAACAACTATTGGCAGTATGCATTATCTTCATGTATAAAATTATGCAAACCAGTACCTCGATACCTAGAATAAATACAGCTTCTATCTAGTTTCAATTCTATGAAATATCAAAATAGTATGCTCATATTATACCTACTCGTAGATACGTTTTTGGTCAATCACAGCACGTTATAAGACCGAGACTGCATCAAAAGTCAGAACCTTATCGAATCTGTATATTAGGATCGATGGTTTTGACAACCCTAATCCACTATCCACCCCAAAAACTTTGTGAGAAACAGTGACAAGTGCGTAGAACCAGTTTTGTCACTTCAAGGTCCAAGATTAAAGGCATCTTTGAGAGTCCTTATCTCAAAAATGTACAGTTTAATTAGCCTCGCGTGTAGCTCCTTGTCACACGAAATAATTAACGATACAATTGGTACGAATTGTCCATGAGAAATATTTGACCCAGTGAGTCAGTGGTATGCCAAATGTTTTGATGCCATTAAATAATCAACTCCGTTCCGAGAAATCGTCTTGGATAGACGAAGCGATTACAGTCGCGGTCAACGATTTTTTGCAACCGATTGTTTTAGAAAAAGTTCAACAAGGTAGTAGGTAAAGGTACAAGGTTTCTTTGACTATGACTCTATATCGATGACAAGCGAACAAGAACTAAGGAAAGTGAACATGCGTTGACATCGTATAGGCGTATCTAACATTTAACTAGTCTAACATTACTAGCTTATTACTAGTATACTGTATAGAAAAAACAAGGTGGACTACAGAATTTACAAAGGAATTGAAAAACCATGGTAGGTTGAAAAAATTAAAAAACCTCTTTGGAGAAGTAGAAAAAATGGAAGGTTCCGGTAGCCCAAGCTTTAAAGGCATCATCTACCAACCAATCTGGCCGGATCCAACCTCACAACACAACATCCCGTACAATGGGGAAAACAAAAAACCAAATCGTAAGCACCGAAATCGTTGAAACATCAAATAGTTACATAATTCGTGACATTGGCTGCTGATTGTCGCCGCATCATCAGCGTAATGACAGGAAGCCTACGTTTCCGCGTGAACACAACAGTCACCGTCGCCGATACCATCATTAGTGACCGGCATCATTACGATGATGATTATGAATAATCTCTGATTAAACGATATGATCGGACGCGGAAGAGTCCCAGCGGTTCCCATGATCATTTGCGATTCTTTTGACCTTCTTGTTATTGAGTATGAGCAATGAAATGGATGAAACGCATGTACTGTTAGGCGGCTTCTCATACGAGTCTTTACGATCGTGGTGAGTACCTATAGCAAGTATGGTGACTATCGAAACTCAACGTGGAGAGGTTAACAACTAGGCACGCAGCCTACTATTAGTGGAAGGAGGGATTGATTGGTATGAATTGAAAACTAAAGGACTTCTTTAAGTCTGTATTCTGAATAGTGTTTGCTTAGCGCAGGTGCCGCTATGCAAGCTCTTATTTTCAGATAATAATATGTCTAGTAAAATGGGGGACTCTCGTAAAGAATCATCTCCTGAAAGTAACACCATCTTCTCACCAACTTCAGACAGAACACCAACTCTTTAAGAGGGGAGCTCCACAAAACTGAGTCACGTAGCGTTATCGTAGTAAGCAATTAGCCGTGAATGGGAGTGAGGATGAATGAAAAAGCCAAGTGCTGATTGTATGCAAATACAACGACGTGACAAGGCGGTAATAACCCTCGTCCGCCGATGGGAGATAACGTTGCACCATGACTTGGTTTTAACTGCCCCGTGCTTCGGGAAGGAAACTGTGAGCGTTCATCATCATCACTTATGGTTCTTATGCCTTTTTGCGCTAAGGAAATGCATTAAGCATCTTGCGGAGGATAGGGGTCCTATACGCAAGTATGTGGGTCTCTGCTGCTGCATCCGAAGATGGTATGGTGGACGTACTCCACTATGCGCTCTAAGCGAGTCGCGAGATCGGGTCCCGCGAGCCGAATGGTTGCATTGTCACTTTGCGTGCCACCATCACCCAGGCGTTTTCTTAATGTTTCTAGTCTTTATTCCTCTGACCTTAGTGGACCTTATGTTGTAGCAAGACTAGACTGGGTATAGACTGACCATAGCCGCTACACGATATGAACAAAATAAGACGTGGTCGCGCCACCGTGGCCCAGTTGATATTTAGAGCTAGGATGTCGACTTGGAGATCATGGGTTTGATTCCCGTGATGGAACAACAAATATTTTGTTGTCTCCGAGTTTAATGTAGGCTAATTGACAAGATGATCCATGTGTCAAACGGGCACGTGAAAATCTGTCTTGCAGCCATATTATATCATAATCACATATATATTATAATAAGTAAATATTATAATAACTACTAAATATATTGAGGAAAATTAACTTTGCATATTGCCAATTAGATTCAGATACGCAATAAGGACAATGATGCAAATGACTATAGAAATGGGGTGAATTAACTAGGTATACTGAATATATATTATGTATTTATACAATTACGGAGAAAATTATTTTGACGTGAGATAAGACTGAACAATGCATTATTACAAGTTTATTGAACTTTTGATTGTATTTTCAGACATACAAATGAAAAGAAATTAGGTAACGAAAACGTACGACTTAAATTAAATTATTTCAATATTCCGAAAATTTTATGTGTAAGCATAATACAGCAGTTAAAATAAACCTTGATGAAGGTTGCCTAACCAATCACTAACTTTAAAACTTATTGAACATAGTATTTTAATAATAATAATTAATAGCGTTCTTACGATGACTCTGTTGGATAGTTTTAATAAAATTTAATTCAAGCTGATATTAGACTGTTGATTTAAAAACATTCAATAATTTGAATAATAACCCAGATTTCTTAAATTATTATTGCTGCATTTTTAATACACTCAACATTAATGTTTCATATTGTAGACGCGATCGTAATTTTAAATGTAAGATACCCAATACAAGATATAAATTATTAAAATGGACAGTCCTACGTACGTAAAGATTCCGCTATTTTAATTGGGAATATTACGCAAAGATCGAAGCAGAGAGCGCTTCTAGCACATACAGTAGGTAAATAATCCGACATGGTGCACTCATCATATCAGAATATTCACAGAAACATTATCAAACGTCGAACAAATTGTATTTTACCCGGATCGCATCTAAATTATATCGAAATTGTTTTAAATCGAAATAGCAGTATTAAAAACAAGACAAAATACTCACTCTTTCTTATTGTTGACTACAATGACTAGCTTCACTTTCCGAGGGCCCTTGGTCATTTTGCAGATGTCCTTGCACTCCTCCGTAGGGCCCTTGGTCACGATTTTGAACAGGGGAATGTTTCTTTTTATATTACACTAGAGCCCGATGGCTTTGTCCATAGTCACCTCACGCACATCTTCTCTCAACTCAGTCCAGTTCGTCCGAGGCACATTTTATTCAATAAATACTCGTAATACATCACTGAATAATACTGATAGGTTCACTTTCACTGTTTTATCACACGCCGGCGTCCTGTAATGGGTACTTAGTCAAATTGCCTCCGATATTGTCGACAGCGAAGTTGGATATTCGGCTTCGCAAACGCTGTCATTAGCGACGAGCCACTTCCAAATGCGCTGTTGAAATTGTTACAAGTCTAAGTATCCTGATAGTTTATCGAAGATTTAGCGGATAAGGCCAAACATAATAAAGGATTACGCGATTTAATCAATGCATTCGTGTAATTACGAAGATAGACACCGTTCACGTGTGCAACGTGGGATGCGAAAAGTTTCGTAATTCTACGATTATGTAATGTTACGTAAGACGAGCGAGCCTAGCGACAGTTTTTATCGAAATGGCACGATTCAGCGCATCGGAATCACGTCGAGATTTACAGATGATTTATTATGATGAATGACAGCCTCGCGAGATAACTCGTATCAAATATTTAAGCAACGTCAAGGTGGCTGGAATTTTTGTTGTTAAACATAATATTAAGTAGAGTAATTATTTCGTCACCGAGTAAACCTTTCGTTTGGTGTTTGTGTAAAATATTAAGTTGGCTGATGGGACATGGTTATCGCTGTCGTCGTGGCACGTTGCCTGTCATACAGAATGTTTCAGCACAGACTTTACATGTTTATTTTTCCACGTATCTATGTGGATATTTCAGCTTTATCCTGTTACGCTGAACTAATTTTTAAACGGAGTTAGTGCTGTAACTTACACCTCTATTCTACCACTAAAATTCAACATCATCTGCAGTTTCGTTACTTGGTGTATTCAGGCTGTTTGGATACAACAAGGAACGAAGTGGGATTGAAGATTTAACGCACACAAATAGTTTGATGAAAAAAGGAATGCACCGACCTACGAATAATAAAACCTAAGGAAACGTAACTCCCATACTAATACAGTTTTAAATTTGGTTCCATTCGAACTGTCATGTAACGTCAGCCTTTATACCGCTCAAGGTCACCTAAATATTGCAAATGTATGAAAAGTGAACCTAAGGTACACTTTTTTGACAAGTATTTTAGAGCATGTTTTTTGACGGAGTTACTCTTCCTTAGTTTTTATTATTCGTAGGCACCGACCCAAGAAAGAAGCTGCATTAAAGTTGCATATTATTTTTAACAAAAAATTAAAACCGACTTCCAAGGTAAAACAATAATAACATCCTTATAATATGAACTAAAAAGTATTAAATAATTATTCCTATCTAATAGTGCCTTTTTCCGAATTCGGCTAAAACTCAACTATTTCTGTAGGTACTCAATCTTCATCATTTTGAAGTCGGTACCAGATGAATCTTCTGTTCTCTGACAGAATATTTGAAACTTTTGGAACTGGCACCGACTTCAAAATTATGAAGATTGAGTACAGAAATAGTTGAGTTTTAGCCGAATTCGGAAAAAGGCACTATTAGATAGGAATAATTATTTAATACTTTTTAGTTCATATTATAAGGATGTTATTATTGTTTTACCTTGGAAGTCGGTTTTAAGTTTTTGTTAAAAATAAAAAATAAAAAATTTCACTCTTTTTAGTTACCTAGTAAGCAATCGCGTACTATACGTACAATAATACAGCTGTATATTATTCTACGTATCTTATTACAGTCACACTTACAAAATATTATAATATCAGCTGCAGCCTGCAGATAATTTTAAACAATACATTTAAAAAAATCGAAGTAAACACGTGTGACGTGCTAAGTAGCCGGTCACCGGACTAGTTTCAATGGGCTGGCACTCGCTCGACTTGTCGCACACGCAGCGCACATAGTACCTCCGTGAGTAATTTGTATTCTGTGCATAGTACCCGGCCCGCGCCCGCGCCCGCGCCGCTTGCTTGACAGCCCTGGCAGATATGCGATGCGATGCGTTATTATACTATGAACGCTAAACGCAATGCAAAAGGTTGAAATTAGGTTGTTTTCCAGAATATCTCGGTGAAGTGAAACGGAATGTTACATTATCGAAGCAATTTTAACTTCTCAGGAGTAATGTCAAATGTGTGCCTTATGCTCTGGATATAAGGTTGAATTTGGTGACATTGGTGACCCTGACGTGGTAATGATGATGATGATGATGATGATGATGATGAATGTAATTTGCATAGTAGCATATGCTTTCAGTTCTTAAAACAGCGCCTAAACTCCCAAACTTGTATCTATAAGGAATCCGGAGTTCTCTTAGTAGCTTCGGAACCATAGTATACCTCGGTGCAAAATCTTGCGTTTTGGTAGCATATGCTTAGGATGCTTCTCATAAAACCAAAATCACTATATGTTTCCATATAAATTTCGAGGAGTTCCCTCGATTACTCATGGATCCCATCATCAGGTCACCACTTTTGTGAATATGGTACCAAATTGGAGTGAAACCTAATACAATAAAACAAAAATTTCGAAAATTGGTTCACAAACGGCGGAGTAATCGTTGAACATACGAAAAAAAAATATATATCCACAGCCGAACATATATATAACCTCCTCGTTTTTTGGAAGTCGGTTAAAAATAGAATTAGGTACATCGACTTCACACGAAACAAAATTTTCGAACCTATTAAAGTAAGAGTCTAGTGAAAACGTCGAACTATACTTTTTGATTTTCTTTTGTCGGTTCTAGCTACTTTAAACCTGAACTATGTCGATATGATAAAAAGGCTGATCAAAATGATAATTATGTTGAATCACGCCGCATCGTAAACACGGTCTAGGTTCTGAGAACCGCGATTACTAGAACCGTCGTGTACGAGACGCCTCATTTAAATGCAGTGTCAGAACTAAATTACAGAATATAACTCAATCGATTTTAACCTAAATATAAACAAATATTTCAAATTCGACCGAATGAAAGTGTATTTTTTTTGCCCGGTTATACGACACATTAAAGTTAGTAACGTTATAGTCCCAAAATGTTTACATTAAGAGCAAAATGAATGGAAACAATTTCGAGTGATTTAAGCGTAAGCTACGAGATTTATGTTATGTATGACAGAAAAAACGAAAAAGTGAAAAAGCTAGGTAAATTCAGTTTTAAACAATGCCAAAGTATAAGACTTGTGAAGTGATGGCCACACAGTGCAATCTTGGGCAGCTGCCCAGACCTAGCTAGGTCTAAAAGACCAGCACGTACTTCTGAGGGTTAATAAAGGCATATTTAAATACCGTATTATAAGGTATTTAGCATATGTTTTTCAAGTTTTTTAAATTTACACATAATATCATTATTATGTAGATGTGTGTGTGTTTAATAAATATGGCATGTAGTTAATAAATAACTCCTGCGTAACTGGCCTGGTTTCATTGAAACCAGAGTGTTCTTGTGTATTGCGCACACACTTGGGCACTATAAAATAACTCCTGCGTAACTGGCCTGGTTTCATTGAAACCGGAGTGTCCTTGTGTATTGCGCACACACTTGGGCACTATAAAATAACTCCTGCGTAACTGGCCTGGTTTCATTGAAACCGGAGTGCTCTTGTGTATTGCGCACACACTTGGGCGCTATAGAATTACTCCTTTTTCATTAGGGCCACAACACGAATTCGCGTCGTGGCTGTTTTTAAATGCTCAGAACGCGTCGTGGCTTTTCTCGATTACCAGAACGCGTCGTGGCCGTTTTCATGACGCGAATTTCGCGTCGTGGCCGATTCACTATAACCACAACGCGTTGTCAGCCGTTTTTTCGCTCACTGAGCGTTTTCGGTCTTTGAGCGTAACAGATATAAACTATGACTTTGCTGCTGACTGCCCAACTACATCAACGATGCACAGATTCTGCGCTTTAAGGTAACCAAAATTCATTATTGGGGAAAATCTAGATTACTCGTATTTTTGTTTTTGTTGTAGATGAGGCTAAAGCTTGATAATTAATCCTTAATTACCCACCCCCATTGCAGTTAACTTTTTTATATATACGAGGAGATACAGACTCTCATGTTTTTTAAATACATAATATACAAAATTTATATCCGCTACAGTCGCGCCGATTATAATTATTATTTTTCAGTAAAAATGTCTTTGTTATTTATATTTTTTGGAGTATTTTCCGGAAACCTTATGCATGCATCAATCATTAATTTAAATATAAAATAATAAATACGTATCGTAGGTGGGCATTTTCAAAAAAATGTGTACCCCCTAATTTTGCCTTGTCCTTCGACTTGTTAATTTATTTTGTTGAGATAAATAACTTTTAACAGAATATATTAATTTAAGTGAAGAAAGTATATGTTAAAATACATATAGAAATTGTCGTCTTGTTGTTACTTTACTAAATAAAAAACTTACGAAGGTTTTAAAGTATTGAAAACCATCAAATATACAGGTCCCCTTCCCAACTAAGATCAGATAAGGATTGATTTTTAAAAATATCCAGCAAGTGATTTCTATATATAATTTAAAATTTCAAAAGTCAAATGTATCAGTTCTTCAACTGTATATTTTTATATGTAATTTCTTTTAAAAATTAATTTGAATTTAAAACGAAAATTTTAGCCTTCCGGAAGATTCCGCTTAGTGACCGCTCGTTTTTGCAAAAATTCTTCTGATACTAGAAAGTATTCCTGCACGATCTGGCAAAACAACGTATTTTCTTCATCGATAGGTACGTCTTTTTGTTTTCACTGACAAACTAACTAGTGACAAGCGCGGAAATGTTGTTGAAGTGCAGGTGTTTCAATTTCTTTGTTCAGGTATGTGACCAAGTTTTACTGTTATTAATCACTTTTCTTTGATTATTGTTATTGTTTACACATTGCAAAACTTGTTTAGTATTTGATACCAAAAATGTATTGGTGCTAAATAAGATGGTTAATTTTTAAACAATTTAAAACAACAAGAAGGTAGCATTATGTGAACCAAGATGTGACCTCCGTTGGGTGACTTTTTCTACGGTCATTTTTGATATTATCAGGAAAATGCCTTATATTCTGCGTTCTTTTTTTTTTTTTTTGTATAATAAACTATGTTTCCTATTTCAATATAGAAAAAAAAAAGAAAAAACCTGCATAAAAATTAAAATGTAATTTTCTACCCTGTACACGTTTTTTTGAAAATGCCCAGGTACTATAATATATTCAAAAAGACCTCTACATTTTCATTTTATCTACAGGTAGGTAGACAAAATGAAAAAGTAGAGGTCTTTTTGAATACTGATTACGTCTTCGAAAATAAATCTTGTTATAATAACGTTCGAATTTGACCTCTAGTATTTATAACCAAGACGCAAGTAAATGATTTATAAGCTGTACTCAATTGATTGAAATTATAACAAACCATTAATATTAAAGTTTCGTTTTTAGTTGGCAAAAACTTGTCAAATGCTTTTTATTACTTTAGCTAGGTTTTTTAAGGCAAGTTTTCGTCCCGAGTTAGTTTTTCCTTCTTGTTAAAGATATTTGATATAACATTTATTAAAATCGATACGATTCAGTTTTTTGCCTAAGAAATCCTCTTTAACTGTTGAAGAAGATATAATACATTCAAGTCTGAATGCTTTTCGATATCTAGAAAGGTTGCAAGCCCACACTCGATATAAAGATGTAGAGAAATGACTTTTTACGTGAGGATATCAAATAGCGCAACACCGCTTCACATTGTTGTATCGCCTTTGCGACTCAAAAGACGCTGTCGCTGGAATAAGTCATAAAAGAGGGAGAAAGAAGGCATTCTTTCTCTTTCATGCCCATCATCCTCGTCCAGACGCAATTATAGTGGAGTACCTAAATAGTTGAATATTTCGTTGCAGATAACGTGTAATGAGGAAACTACAAAATCTCCTTAATACCGGTAATCTCTACTTAAATAACTTTATGACTTTTATCTGAAACATTTTGTTTTATATTTTACAACTGAAATAAAAGATGTAGCTTATGGCATATGGTAGAAAATAATATGTGTAACAGCACCTTAGAATATTCCATACTCGAAACCCTGATTCTGCTCTTTTAAGCAAACATTAACACAGCTTCATTTTATTCCAGACTAGACTAAACGAACCGGTGAACTTCGTATTACTTTCCTCCTAATATAAACCTTTCCTGGACCACACAATACATACCTTACGGTACCTGGACTGCTACGAATATTTCAAGAATACTATTAGCCACATCAGTATTGCAAATCGCGGAATACAGAACAAAAAGAAAATCAGAGAGCTTCCAAAGATTCGGTTCCATGCAGGGTATTAACAACTTAAACGGTCGAAAAGAAAGCAATAGATATTTTTACGACAAAACCAGAATTTGTAATATGTGTGTCAGAAATTCTGGTCTGGTCGTGGTTATCGATAGTGTATCTACAAGGCCACGTTGGGGGATTGAGGTATCTCCATTGATATAAGTATCGCATCAATCAAAGCGATACCATCTAGGCTGAGATAAGTTATGACGACGTATAGATTGTATTGAGCATGTCGATATTTTCACATTTGCCACTGTTACAGATAGGAGAAAGAAAGGACTAACAAAACTTAGTACTTGATCCACATAATATATTAAAAAAAAAATATGGGTTACACTCCGGGAGTGCCGGCAGAAGTGAAAACTTGATATTAACGTTGTGCATTATTTTTTCAACCCATTTTTTATGAAAATCGATTTAAAAAAAATAATAAAAAAACGACCGTTTTAATTAATTAATCGAAACCCTTACAATCGATTAAAAATATCGACAATCGAAAAAAAAGCTGCTGTCAGACAGACTGTCAGACACTTCTCCTGACAGTTGTCTTACAGGTGGAAACGCGGCCTTAATCAGCGCATCTGCTAAAGAACTCATTTCCCCGACTGTACATTTCTGCTAAACAACTCATTTCCCCGACTGTACATTTCTGCTAAACAACTAATTTCCCCGACTGTACATTTCTGCTAAACAACTCATTTCCCCGACTGTACATTTCTGCTAAACAACTCATTTCCCCGACTGTACATTTCTGCTTAGCACAATTTTCCCCGACTGTACATTTCTGCTAAACAACTCATTTCCCCGACTGTACATTTCTGCTAGACAACTCATTTCCCCGACTGTACATTTCTGCTAAGCAACTCATTTTCCCGACTGTACATTTCTGCTTAGCACAATTTTCCCCGACTGTACATTTCTACTAAACAACTCATTTCCCCGACTGTACATTTCTGCTATACAACCCATTTCCCCGACTGTACATTTCTGCTAAACAACTCATTTCGACTGACTGTACATTTCGTTCGAGTTCGAGTTTCAGTTCGACACAAAACACTACTCTCCAACCGTCTTACGCTTTTTCAATGGTTTTTCGATCAACACGAAAATCTGGCGCGAGTTTCACAGTTTTTACCCATCCCACAAAAGTGCTCAACGCCGCTAAAGAAGTTTTCACTTCAAAAACCTTCTACAGTGAAGTAAAAAAAAAAACTAATGAATAGAATTGCTTATGGCTGGTTTACACGTATTAAGTAGATAAGTAGTTTATCTTGACTCAGTCTAGCAAATGGCAGTTCTAAGCGACAGAAAGAGAAAGGGCGACGGAAAAAGGCGATTCCGTGCTGCCAGATGAGGTCCAACCCTTAAAGTTCCTGAAAGATGTGACTTTGGTATTTTTTTTCATCCAGTAGGAGTACATTATTTTATTATTTAAATTCGACAAGCTTTTCCAAATATAATCAAAAATCACATATTTTTTTTGGCCCATCAATGAAATACATACGTCTAGAAAATGCACAAAGATGTCGTGTAGAATGTTTTTAGTTTCTAAGGGTGCGTCCACATTTGTATCATTTGCGCGATCAGATCTCCGTCGCGTATCATCGAAGCTAGTGGTGGTTAATATAACGTATAGCTGAAAAAAGTAGCGCGCTATTTCTTCGCAACGAATAGCGCACGCTATAAAACTATGCATAAGACGCTACGTTATAACGTATCGCGCGGTCACTGACCTAGAGCGCGGCGCCGCTCGCGCTGCCGACCGCGCGCGAATTTCGTTGGTTCGTTGTCGTGTCGTTCGGGTCCAAATCGGATGAATTCAGCTGTCATAATTTTTTCAGCATTGCGTTGCATGCATAGGTAAATTTATAATGTTTTATAATCATCAGTAATTGACCCCCTGCTCCGAAGGTTATTATATTTTTAAATGTAAATAAAATGTAAAAAAAAAACTGTTGTAAAAAAAGATGTAAAAATAATTACTTACCATCTACAAAGTACGCGATCATCGCGCCGTATCAAATATGCGTATCATAGTGTGGACGCCTATTAGATCATTCTGCCGATCATGTACGTATTTGATACGACACGTATCAGATACGCGGTTAATAGCGATCGGGGCATATCATGATACGCGTATCATTTTGACACGCTTCGATGATACGCGACGGAGATCTGATCGGAGATCTGATCGCGCAAGTGATACAAATGTGGACGCACCGTAATAGGCGTCCACACTATGATACGCATACTTGATACGGTGCGATGATCGCGACGGAGATCAGATCGGAGGTCTGATCGCGCAAATGATACAAATGTGGACGCACTGTAATAGTATTTCTGGTGACAGTTCGTAAATGTATTGAGCATTACCATACATTTTTATGGCACTAAACGACTTTAAGGTACTTTAAGGTAAGGACACACTGTTGTTATTTTACAAAAAATCGCAAGGGTGGAAAAAACTAGACTCAGAAGTTGAAATAAGAGAGAAAATCTATTACGACACATAATTTTAAATGTGTAAATAGACGATACAAGCATCGTATATTATATCGACGCGGTTTCAAATAAATATAAAATAATCTTAAAGTATTAAGAAAATATTATAACTACCATAGAATTTTAACATTGTAAATTCAGTGATAAATTATATTTATAATCATGTACATAATATATATATGTACATCTATACTTATAAAATTACATGTCCTGACTGACTGACTGACTGACTGACTGATTCATCATCGCTGACAAAAACTGTTAAAGTTACAGCCACGAAATTTGGTGAGTAGGGTTGTCTTATTAAGTAGACACCCACTAAGGAAGGAATTTTGAAAATTTTACCCCGAAGGGGCTGAAATAGGGGTTGAAAGTTTGAATGAAAGTCCGACATTTCTTAAGTTAGGAACATGAAACACATATCCGTTATTAATTACTATCTATGCTAATTGCTAACGCGGACGAAGTCGCGGGCAACAGCTAGTAATATATATTATAGTTAATATTTACGAACAAACAAAAACATGAATAGCAGTTGATAGCGTAAAAACCCTCGTCCCCAAATACTTGTTACACGTCTTCAAGTATTTTAGGAAAAGATATGGAGATTAGAATGACGGATTGAGAGTCACTTTTAGATATATTATCAGATCTAGTGATACATAATATTTAGCTTTTGAGATACGTTTTTACTAGGCACAATGTATTCTGGTCTTTTTAGGAATCCGTTCCCAAAGGGTAAAAACGGGACCCTATTATTAAGGCTTCGTTGTTTGTCCGTCTGTCTGTCTGTCTCCAGGCTTTATCTCAAGAACTGCTATAGTTAGACTTCTGAAATTTTTTCTTTCATGTAAATGGACTTGACTGAACTTTAACTCAGAAACTTTAACACCTATAAGTAAACTTGAAATATGGAACTAATGTACATATATGAACTAATTCATATTTTAAAACAAGGCAGATGTGATAAATCACAATATGTACCTAAATAATCCAAAACAGGCGCAAAATTTAAATTTAAAACATTACTTTTAAATGTGACTTGGTAACTTGGACTACAGTAGCTTTTCCCTTTTTTGGCTTTTCCAGACAGTTTTTGTAACTAAGTGATACAGAACTATAACATGTAAAACAATGAAATCAGTGTAAAGAGACTGAAATGTGTACCGTAGTGTTGTGATAAAGCATTGCAAATAATTGATAAGATTGCATCAAAGATGTCGGACAAACTCACTTGACCTACTGAAAATGTGCTCCATTTTTATGCTAATAACTTAGTAAGATAATAAAATTATGTTTATTACATTCTTTGTACCCCGATTCTGCTCTTTACTTAAACTTTAATGCAGCTTCGATAAGGTTTCGGTGAAGTCTCGAATCATCAAATCTGTAATTGTTGGTCCAACGTAAGGCACGATTGCGGTGCATATTATATGTCCACGCGGACGATCGACCGCGCCGCTACTTTACAATAGGGATGATGACAAGGTCAAAGATTAGCAAATTTTGTTAATAAAATAAAGATATCATACAAAAAATAAGTGTTCCCAAAATTTCAACTCGATAGCATTTGTATTTTTTTTTTTGTTATGCGCCTTCAATTTTTGTATACCGTTAACTTATGCAACTAAAAGCTACTTTTGTTATCAAACCACTTTCATAAGCGCAGTATTTAATATACCTATCGAACAAAGTTCTCTCCCGATCCGTACAAACTACGAAAGAGTGATGTCAGTCTTTCGTAGCACTTTGTATGGAGCGTTTCGGGCAGGTCTATTTTATGAGATGTTTGAATTGTCATAATATCTTGGTGAATTTTTAAGCTATCAGAGTCATTCTTTCTATTTTTTAAGGGTCTTTTAAATTCAATTACCAATAAGAAAAAAATTAGTCATCAAGCCTATTGCTTGTGATCTAGCGGTGTAGCGGCCAAACCGCGCGTTCACGCGGACGCATTTAAATCGAGCCTTATCCGCCACTCACTAATATTGTGTAACAGGTATTTACGCGTAATTATCACAAAGATATGATAGGCGGCACGTCAGTTTGGCGTCAGCGTCAGTTTGGCGTCAGCGTCGGATTGCTGACACGTCTGCACTACGTAATCTACGTGATAACACCTACCGGCTTTAAAGCACCCCGCAAATTATCAAATTTGTTTGACAAACATGTTTGATGTAATTTACGTTTTCATCAAACAGCAGCGCAGACGATCAAACGTGCATCAAACAAGTTTGTCAAACAATTAGCTAGAATCGGTTTGAGATCATGAGATCTTGTTTGACAAATACAGCGGAACACGTTCAAACACGTTTGTCAAACGCTACGCAAATCCAAATTTTCTTCAAACAGGCCTTCTTCATTTTCTTCACATTCGGCCGATAGTTTGATCAAATTGGGGTTTCAGTACATTATTATCGGCCGATAGAAATCGTTTAGTGTGCGCACCTCCATACATCTTCGTACTGATTAATTAAGCCTTCAATCAAACTATCGGCGACTAAAAGTCTGCAATCTGCGGGGGCTCTAAGAGACCACCACCAAAATCTACAGAGTCAGCAACGCAGTCAAGCTGCTAGGCCAAATGAAAAGCTTATAATTTTACGCCGGTTTTCTCTGAGGCTAAGTACGTAACTCACGTTTATTATCAGTTTCAGTTTAGCGGGCTGTCAAATCAAAATGTATTGCTGTAATTCTAAGTACTCACATGCGGTTTTGCACGATAGTGTTACTCCAAATCGAGTAATAATTACTGTGTGGACCGCAAAGCTCAAAGGCTCGCATCGAACCGGCTCGATTTTTAAACTATCGAGCAATGCTGAATCTGTGGACCATGGAGCTAATATTATGTGCGGACGAAATTCCGAGCCGCGGGTTTTGCTCGACGTTATTGCTCGATCGAGCAAAACCGTAGGTATGTGAGTACCTACTACTTAGCATTAGATTTGACGATTTATCTGCTTATCGGTACAGAAGAGTCACATTGACGTACAGTTACTTATAACTGAAACTTTATCAAAATTTGACTCACAAAAATAAGTATTTTTGAAATAAAAACATCTAGTGGTTTTTTTTCGGAAGGGTAAAATTAAAAATTCTTAACACGGAGGGAGAGTAAACAGACGGCGCCGCGTAGAAGAGGAAGTTATCCCCTCTCTATCTACCGCGTGGCGAAAAGGCATAAATTTATTCTGCTCTTTTCTTCTGCCATAACTCCTGAATCACATATTTTTTTTACAAACAATTAAGCTGACGGGAGATTTTACAAAGACAATAATTACAATTACATTGTAATTGTTAACACTGTAACAATACAACTGAAAGTGAAATGCATAAAACTTTATATCGCGCTGTTGCTACGACGACCGTAGCGCCTCTACATTGTAGACCGTGCGCTACACGACGAGAGAAACCACTTATATTATGGCGCATTTTCATTAGTCGTTAACTTGTACGGTATACGTATACAGCATACGGGGAGTCCCTGCAGCCGAGATAACAACTAATGGCGCATTTTCATTGGTCGTGGCATGCGTTCCAGATACCTCCCGCACCCCGCATGCGGGCTCTATCGATCAATGAAAATGCGCCATTATAGATGAAGACCGCAACTCCGTTGCGCTGAAAGTCGTTTATCGCGCGGGAATCGTACATTTTTCCGGGACAAAAAGTGTCCTACGTCCTTTCCCGCGACTCAAAGTATCTCCATACCAAATTTCAGCAAAATCGGTTCAGCGGTTTGGGCGTGAAGAGGTAACATACAGAAAGACGGATGGACAGACGGACACACAGACAGATACACTTTCGCATTTATAATATTAGCATTTTAATCTAAGTTTGAACAATTCTTAGTATGAGCGGCTATTATACTACCAAATTAGAAAATAGAAAGTTTAAATGAAGTCCATTATGTTTAGTTTCAGTTCGTTTTAATCTACTTGTAAACCGTGCTCAACATGAGCTGCTATAATGCTGAAAATAAAAAAATCAATGGCATATTAATTTGATATACTTTGAATTTTTTGTTTACATCTATATATATAAAAGAAAGTGGTGTTAGTTACACTACTTATAACTCAAGAACGAATGAACCGAATTGGCTGAAAACTGGTGGAGAGATACTTTGAGTCCCGGAAAAGAACATAGGATACATTTTGTCCCGGAAAAATGTACGGTTACTACACAATATACTTTTGTGATTTGCGCGTAAGCTATTCAATAGATTTTGATAAAATTTGGTATGGAGATACTTTGAGTCTCGGGAAAGGACAAGGGATACTTTTTGTCCCGGAAAATGTACGGTTCCCGCACAATAAACTGATTTTCGCTTAAACTATTTAATCTATTTTGATTAAAGGCATGGAGATAATACATTTTAATCTATTGTTCTCTTAATTATACCAATTCGAATTTAATAATCATCGCTAAGACAGGACAACGTCTGTCGGGTCAGCTAGTTTGGATTAAAATTCAATAAATAAACCGTTGTAAAAATCAACATTTTCCTTGAGTCTAATCACTGTGTTATGGCCCATTGCAATTTTCCGCCTCTAAAAAATGTTATCAGAAGACTTAAATTTAATTAATATAATCTTGTCAACAAAGATATTGTTTCAAAACTGGATTACTGCAATATTTATCGTTAATACGTTAATGCGTTGAAAAATTTAGCATAGGGGAGAGGGGGGCTAGAATTAACAGGGGTAAGTATTAACAAGCCTATAGCTACTAAATTAAATGACGATACGGTAAGACGTTCAATGTTATAAGTTCGGACAACTTCGGCGAACGATTTGCGACAAGTGTGTTGCCCACCGGCCGTCGCGTTGTAAAGTTATTGTACGTCGGTGCAAAAATACAGGTAAGCAAATATTTTTAAGTCTCGAATTTTTTGATTCATGCCTTAATTATTGGGTTTTGCGATTGCAGATTTTATATAATTAATGGTTATTTAGTTGTTAATTACATTTCCGTGTTATTCTATTAAATATACCTATAGTTTTTTTATAATAATTAGTTATATCCAAAAAGGTCCTCGGGGGCTAGTTTTAACAAAAGGAACGGGTTAAGTATTAACCCGTATTATTTGGTATTGCAAACAAGTTGGAGCTATCACATCTGCCGGTACCCCGATCACTCTGGCGGCACTCCGGCAACACCATATCCACTGATGTTCATATATTGGAGGATCAGATTCAATTTTTGTTGCAAGTGGAATCCATAGGGGCTAAAAACAGCTCAGGGTGGATGACATAAAAAGAAATTAATGTTATTTGACACAAGTTATTATTGTTCTTTAACATTTGTATGTCAAAAAATAAATAAATTATTATCTTAATATTGTTATGTTTTTACTTTCATGGTTCAATGAAATTCTAATAAGTATACTACCGTTAATACTTACCCTGTCACTGTTAATATTTGCCTCCGAAACGGGGCAAGTTTTAACCGCTGACTTTTTTTAAAAAGATGCGTTTCCCTTAGAATCTAAGTAATTTAGATGAATTTTTAGCTAAGTATAACTATGCAAGCCATATAAATTTCCGTTACTCGGGTATAAAAATAATAACATAAAGTTTTCAAATTAAGAAAATAAATGACAATATTCAAAATCTGTTAGAACTAGCCCCCCTCTCCCCTACACATGCACGATAGAGTGTTCTTGATAACCTAACGTCTATCACATACGAAATCTACAATTTGTAGTTGGAGGCTAGTAGAGTACCGCTAAACTCAACCTGCGGACCGCGAGGCTCATGTGTAACGTGACCATATTTTTTTTTTGTCAGAGCGGGACATCTATGGAACCCCCCCAAGTTAAATAAATTTTATTTTCATTTTATTATTAATTATGAAAGTATAGAAGTAAATACAATTGAGTATTTTGTGAATATTTCAGGAAAATATGGCAGAATAATCACGTTTTATTGTATGGGAGTGCGTTACTTCCAGGCATTGCACGGACCATAAGATTTGTATAGAATGTAATAATTATATTATGTATAATATTAATATGTAAAAACGCAGAGCGCGAACCTTGCTAGATCTGTGGCACGGACATTTCAAATATAATAAATAAGTACTTTTCAATTGTCGTTTGGTCTGTTTGCAAAAGCGGGAGAATTTCGGCTTCGCGGCCCGCGGGGGACAGACTGCCTGAAAGCGGGACTGTCCCGCCCAAAGCGGGACGTATCGTCACGTTACTCATGTGGCCCGTCGCGCGGGACTTTATCAGTGGCCCGCATGAAGTTTAAACCATTTTGAAATTCACGCCCACCGTCAAAATAGACGAAAGTTGCCGTGAAAGTCGTGAATTTTTTTCCAGTTATCTTTTTTTAAAGAAGGTTATTTTTTTAACCCTAAAAAATTATGTTTGCGACTTGCGTCTCACAACACCAAGACCAAATCTATCTGAACTATCACACTATATTTTGTGACACATTTCTTCGTATATTTCGATACAATACGAAGCATGCAATTTCTATTGTTTATAATAATTATAAATAGCTTATCACATGTGGGTTACGATATAGAACAAATAGTAAAATATACTGTGTGTGCCAACAATAGTAAATAATCATAGAATCATGTATGCAGAAATTTATAACTCGCTTTGAGGTAGGACGCCGACAAGATACTAAAGAGTAAATACAAGAAAATGTTATTATGTATAGTTGATTATTTATATAGATAATTGTTTATATTATTTTCTCAAAAGTTGGTTCGATTTTTGCAGGGGAATTTATTTATCCAGATACTCATACCAAACTTTTAGTTTTTTTTAAAACAAAATCAAGTTTACAACTTCTTTCAGCAGTTTATGTAAATGAAATATACAAAAGTATATATTTTGTTTTCAGAAATATCAAGAAAAATGTGACCTTGAGTAAATTCAGCGGGCATTCTTAATACCCAGTACTTACGTCTGATTTAATAATAACTTATGAATAATGATAATAGAATAAGGTATATGGTATTTTTTTTTATTTTATTTTATTTAACATGAATGAAATGAAAGAAGATAGTACCTACCTATATTACATAATTATGTTGCAGGCTTTACGAAAATCTCCATTGAGACATTTTTCGCTTACTTTAAATTATGTAAAACCGCAATTAAAGTTTAATAACCGTCTCTTAGTGCGGTTATCAGAATATTAAGTATGTACCAACTACTCACATTATATGGGCGTTTAAATATTATGTACTACAATAATTATCACCTATTAAAACCATACTAAGTATCATTAACATAAACAGTACATGTTTTATATAAATATAATAAAGATAAATCTTAAACTCCGAAAGAAAGAAATTTTGGTGGACATAGACGAGGATCGGCATAATTTGCTAGAATACACTTTTACGGGATAAAAAGATTAGATCCGAATCCGCTCAAAAACATAATAATATAATATTATAAACTTTCGTTTATCTTTACACACTAATAAGACGTTAAATGTACCTATTGCAATTTTCCCGTGGGAGTCTCCAGGAAACATATTATATATTAGCAGCTGCTGTCCGTTTTGTCAGTTTCCACTGATTTTACGCCCCTATTGATCTTATATAGCTTAAAGCTATGAATGGATTATCCAACTCATCCAACTTATATTTTTTTTCAATTCGAACCAGTAGTAGATGAAACATAATAATATTATGCATGTAACGTAAAAAATATTTACCCTGAGGGTCAATTATTCAGATTGCAACGCGACGCGTAGATGCATTTCTTAATTTATATGGATTTGACAGATTCGCAAGACGACTCACGCAATTGAAATCTGTCAAATCCATACAAAATGCCGCGCCGCGCCGCGCATTGCATCGTCGCGTTGTGGTCTGAATTGACTCTGACCTGCACGTTGTTTCACCTACATTTTCTTCAGAGGAAAACTAACCGCAAGACTGCTCAGTGAGCTCACCTTGAGGCTATCTCGCCACACATCTATCACACAATATGACACCTCGCCTATACAGATTAGAATGATATTTTTATCTCAAAATAACAATGTAATCTCGGTTACAACACGATTCAGTAAGGCGTTATCACAAAGTTTTCCTTACAATTTACAAGCATTGCAATTATAGAGTAAAATTTCAAACCGATTTTTCTATACTTTCTATATTAAAAAGCTGAAGAGTTTTTTGAATGCGCTAATCTCAGGAACGACTGGGTTGAATTGAAAAATTCGTTTTGTGTTCGATAGTCTATTTATCGAGGAAGGCTTTAAATTTAAGCGGAACGTCTAGCACAAATATTTAGTTTGTAAGGTTTGATTTCTGTAGTTTGGTAGATCAACCTAAATTACGCTTTATCTAACGGAAACTTAAAAGAGAAGACATAGGTCCTGAAAGCCCAAGTCTTTTGTTGTCGGAGTGAAAAATTTTATTACGACAACTTTATTACGCAATATTTTTAAGAAAAATTTTGTACAATATCAGTTTTTCGAAAAAACAAGAGTCACAACCAATTTGACGTTACGTAACCATACTATGCAAACTTGAACGTACAAACGTACAAAACAACGCTGCAAAACAAGCGTTATAGACATTTAAAATTATACATTAAATGATAAAAAATATCATTACGGAAACTCCTTAACTAAATGAGTAATTAGTAAAAACTGTCGATTTTCTAGACAATCGATCATATTACACCGTGTCCAGTACGTATTAAGTCTCATTGAGATGGTCATTTTAATGGCCGCTACTTGGCAATTCGACATGCGACGTATGCGCAGCGCTGTTTGATGGATCCTACATATTGTCTTGTACCATTGAGCTGTCTAGCCACTAATAGTCGCGTGGCAGAACATCAGTCATTTATAAGCACGACCCTGAAAGATTGCTGAAATTGTACGGCTGGAAATAGAGTAACATTTTTAGGGTTCCGTACCCAAAGGGTAAAAACGGGAGCCTATTCTAAGATTTCGTTGTCTGTCCGTCTGACCGTCTGTCCGTCTGTCTGTCACCAGGATGTAACTCGAGAACGGTAATAGCTAGAGAGTTGAAAATTTCACAGGCTGTGAATATCTGTTGCCGCTATAACAAATACTTAAAACAAAATAAAATTAATATTTAAGGGGGGCTCCCGTACAAAAAACGTGATTTTTTTGGCCTTTTTTGCTCTATATCAATAATGGCAACAGGTAGGTACTTGACTTTTTAAAAAAATCCTTAGTTATATGTGTACTAATACTATTTAATAATAATATTAAAATAAAATAAAAAATAAATATAGCTCACATACAACAAACACAATTTTTGGCCTAATTTTGCTGTATAATGGTACGGAACCCTACGTGCGCGAGTCCGACTCGCACTTGGCCGATTATTACATTGTTTTACTGTATGTAACTCCCTTCTGCAGTTTTCGCTATCTACAGCCATTATGCTTAGTTTACCCGTGTTTATAAATCAACCCCAATAAGGTTTTGCTTTTCTGGTACCTACAGCCTTATTTTAAATTGACGTTTTTTGTTTCAGTTATTACTTTCTGATAAGAAACCATACGGTTTCTTGTTCGTCTCAATGATAAAGTAGAGAATTTTAATTGGAATTTTTGTTCATCCATACTAATATTATAATTACCTCTTAACTCTCAAACCGTTGAACCGATTTTATTGAAATTTGGCATGGAGATACTTTGAGTCCCGAGAAAGGACATAAGATATTTTTTATTAAATATATTTAAAAAATGGATGAAATAATATTCAATCTAAAATATACAAGAAAATCCTAATGGCATTTAGAATATAAAATATCAACTGTCCACCAGCCACTCGAATCTGTCGAGGGGGATTTACCACAAGTGTAGAGCTGTAGAGTTGTGGACAAATCGTTACGTCTTGGCGATAAACAAGGACAAAGGTACACAGTTATAAAGCACACGTGTAAACTTATAAACTTAAACCCTCTTACTAATAAAAACTTGTTAAACATGCGTTCAACGTGTGAATAGTTAAACAGGAGTTTTTAAACTTACACACACGTTACGCAGAGTCTATACAGAGAAATTAGTATGGAAATAACAGCATCGTTATACAGGCCTTATGTCAAAAAATTATTACTGGTAGAAAAAATCTTATGCACCCACTATAAACGCTGTGTAACTTTTTATTAGTAAGAGTATTTATTAGTAACTTTATAGTCCAGTTAATGCGTTGTTTTGGAACGTCTTTATAATTCCAATTACGTTATTGATTAGATTAATTATTTAAAGCGCTGTTGAATAGATGATGACAGTCATCTATTCAACAGCGCTTTAAATAATTCGCAAAAAAAACCGAGCATTGGATAGTCAAGACGCCAGCAAGTACAAAAAGCTCATTACTTAGATTCTATAAGAGTTGAAAAGTTGGCTAAAATGCAAAAGTTTTAAAACTCAGTTATGGCTCCTGGTAAATGTGGACACGAAAGTTTATAATACGAGTATGTACAACAAAAAGTTAAGCTAGTCTTCAATATAATATTATGTCAAAGTAGCCCCTATACCTAAATAACATAGGTGGCCACATTTTTGGGCCACACTTTTAGCCTCTCTAGTCTAAAGTCTCATGTATAGATTTTCAAATCTCATAGATTTTCAAAGAATTTGAAAATAACATTTTGTTAGAAAATGCAACCAAGTTAAGAAAATTCAGTGATATTTAAAAATTCAGTGATATTTAAATATCGCTTCATTGGATTATGAGTTCTAGCTCTTTCTACGTAAGACTTTTTTTTAACTTTTAATTAATATTTTTACGATAATAATAATCCACTTAAGATAATTTTGCGACTATCACAATCATTGACTAAACATAATAATTTAAACGTGCGCTAATTTATCATACACATTTATCATTAGGTATAATTACTAAAGTCTGGCTAACGAAAGCGTGACCTGAAAAAAGCGGGAAATTCAAAAAATCTTTATATGGTATCACATAGTAGGAGAAAAATGTTTTGATACTTGTGTATTTTTGTGTTTAGACTTAATTTGTAGAGTCTGTTCCAAAAGAAAACAGTTTTGAAGTTTCGAATGAGCTAACGTTATTTTTATAAGCTATATAAAAATAACGTTAGTTCACTCGAAACTTCGAAACGGTTTACTTTCGGAATAAATGTTATATAATTGAATATTAAATTAAACCCAATGTTAAAAGTATGCAGATTTATTAATTTGTGTACATAAATTAAGTATTAATACTTGATATTTAATTATGTTTAATTTGAATTTAAAAGTTATCATCATAATATGTATTATCGTAAGTAAATATATTAAAAAATCAGCTTAAGGATCAAAATTCATCTACACTCCATATACAAAATAAAGACAACGACAAACATAGACTTTGACGTGTGTTTGACAAAAGAATAATATTGCCATATTAAAACTTATAAGGAAACTCCAGGACACGCTTTCGTTAGCCAGACTCTATTAACTAATACTTGATAATTTAATTAATGTTTTGTGAAATTGTGTAAAGAATGGTATATAGAAAATAATTTAAGTCCCTATTGCCCAGGTAGTCCTAATATTATAACCACTAAAATCTAAGTAGGGCATTCGGGGTAAAAGCACGCATTTTTTTTCCAAAGCTTATAAAATTTATATAGGTGTAATACTGCGTACGCCTTCTTTTCCATGATTAAGCACACGTATTTCACCTTCTGTGCATGTAGAGTTTGGGACCATTTTCGTTCCCGTTAATCCATAATTATTAGTATTTCTATTATTTTTTTTACTTCTGCGTACTTTTACCTCAACTTGTGGGTAAAAGTTTGGTACTGTGTGCTACACAACAACGAGATAACCACGAACTCATCACTGAAAACTCATATTCGACTATTCAAGTTCAAGCGAAAAAAGGATAATATTATGGCTTCTTTCATACGAACGGCACCTGTCGACGGCAGTCGGTGGACTTTTTTTACACTAATTGTCTGGAATTTTGACGCGTGTCGTCAACAAGCGTCGTTCGTCTGTAAGCACTCTCATACGATAATTTTAAGTCATTTGTCAAAAATTCATACCTTTTCTTATATAAATACAACGAACGAGAGAGATAACATGTTATTTAATCCACATTTAAAAGAACACTGGCGCTAAGGCGAATAAGTAAATATAATTCTTACGCCACCCCTTCACACGGCGCGTGGCTCGAGCGGGCGCGGCGCGGTTTGCGATAATACGCGCCGTGAGAAGGCACCTCTACAATGACAAAACACTAAACAGATAAAATCTACACTAATAAATATAAATATTATAAAAGCTAAAGTGTCTGTCTGTTACCTCTTCACGCCTAAACCGCTGAACCGGTTTTGGTGAAATTTAGTATGGTCATACCTATTTTACGTCCCGGGAAAGAACATAGGATATTTTTTGTCCCGGAAAAATTTACGGTTACTGTACCACGAACAACAAGTATTAATATAAGTATTAAGTATTGTAGTATTTTACAAACACATATAAAACGCTTTACAGACCACCATAATGATAGGTTTGAGATGAAGGTTACAGGCCGTGTGGACTGATAACGTTTTCAAAACGTGCTATGATAATTGTAGTTATTTGAATGAATTACTCTTACATAACAAAATTATAGTATCACACTATACACCTTAGATTTTAAAACAATAATTAATAGAATTAATAGAAAAGTAAAAAAGTTACAAACCTGTCAAATTTTGTCCAAAATCGTGCCATACAACTTGACAGATACGGGATACCTACGCGCTACGTAAGTTGTTTACCGAATCAACGTAAGTATAGTAATATTGGTTAGCCTCCGTCACCAGACTCTTACATTGGCGATTCACTAAGGAGCCATTTCTTAAAATAGAAGAAGAAGAATATTTGTTAAATAACTAATCCATCAACAAATTTCGGCGCTTGTGAGATAAGGTCCTGTTTAACCACTTCCTGATAAAGTGCCGGATAGGCTATCCACAACTTTTTTAAGAGATTCTCCATACTCTATCTGTCAAGTTAAGTGGTGGATAGCCTATCCAGCGCTTATCAGGAAGTAGTGAAACAGGCCCTAAGTCTAATGCCTATAAAGGCATTTGCAGAGCATGAAGTATTTCTGTGTGAAACTGGAAACATGAAAATATAACGCAGAAGACGAATTGACAAATTAATAAGGTGATAATAAAATATTATGTAAGCGATAACAAAACATAATGAACTCAATGAAGATTTCAGTTACAGCACAAATTACTAAATAGTACGTAAGTTATAGTCTTTCAGATTGATAATAATAAATTAATGAATAAGATAACAGCTATTCAATCTAGTTTACTTTGGTTCACGGTGGAAAATTAATGTTCACGTTGATACCTGTCATATATTTTAATAATAAAATTATTAAAATCTAATTAAAGTGGAAAAGTATATATGTATAAGGTGTGTATTATTTATTTGAGACAATTGTTTAAATATAATTAACGTGGAAAAGTGTATTTAAATAAGCTATGTTTTTTAATGTGATAAGAGAATTAACTACATAAAGATTTAGGTGTCACACTTAATTCTAAGAATGAATCTCGAACCGAATCGTAATCAAAAACCAAACGAATCCGTTAAATCCGACGTGTAATTAATAGATACGAAGACCGCACTAAAAACGTGCGCACGCGAGTGGAACCGAAACATCATATTCTAATGCAAATTAAATCAAAACAACCTTCGAGAACACGCGGAAACCGCTTTACTTTCGAGTTGCGAGCGAGTTACTTACGACTTACGAGTTACACACACAAACACAACACAACACGTCGCAGGCAGCGGACTGACTGATTACGGACGCGACGTTATCGTGAAAAAAATAACAAATACAGTATTTGACTATGATAGTATTGATAAGTAGTCGGCAATTCGAACGCCGCACACCGGTGAGACGCAAGTTGAATGCGGTTTATCATAGAGCCAAAGAAAAAAATAGAGAATAAATTTCCCCGCTGATACTTAAAGCCGCAATCAGAGACATTTAATGATAAACTTCAATTTATATAAGATATTAACAGATAACATATGGGTCTTATGTCAAAATCGTCATTTAATAACAGTTAGGGCCTGTTTCACCACTTTCTGATAAAGTGCCGAATAGGCTATTCACAACTTTTTTGACAGATTCTCCATACTTCATCTGTCCAAGTCCAAGTGGTGGATAGCTTATTTGGCACTTATCAGGAAGTGGTGAAACAGGCCCTTAAATTATTAATCGTCGAGGAGCGACAGTTAATCTTTTGAGTATTTTTACACAAAACGTTACTTTATGAAATAAAATAATAATTTGTACGTTTTTAATTAACTTTATTAATCTTTATTCTTGATTTTAGATTTTAGGTTCGACTTCTATGTGGATAATCCAGTCCGAGATATTACAGAATGAAGGCATTAAGGAAAATTCCGTTTCTATAAAATATGATAGTTCTAATTTAGTAAATTATTTATTGTTTCGTAATAGCTAATATCTGCAGCTGCTATAAAAATTATTAGAAGTGACTGATATTTTGTACACTTACAAAAAGTAGATAATAATACACACTAACTGAAGTATTGCGATTGTTATAATATCAAAATAAGCCAATGGGTCCCTCCGCACCGTCTTGTACTAATAATGTGTATTCTGTATAATATGTATTCTGTCATTTTCTGTGGCACCGTACGCGAGTTTTAGCGAAGCATTGCATTCCACTTTCATAAAAAATACTAGCTTTCAGAACATAAGACGCATGCTATAGAAGGCTTTTTGACTGATCTATTCAACATCTTTGTTGATAATGTTTTGACGTAAATCGAACCTGTGATTTTTCAATTTATATTGTTCTTAAGCGTCAATTAATCTTTAGACTTTATACCGTGGTAAAGTTGAATCAAACGCTATTATAAAGTCCAGTCAAGTAACCAAAGTACGATATTTTTTGTGGTCCTAAATATTTGAAATTCATAGTTTAAACAAGAACTAATAAATAAGAAGTAATAAAAATTAAGACATAGAAATAAAGAACTAAATTAAAATCTTGTGATAAACAGTAAACTCTAGGTTGGCTTTTAAACATAAAAGTTTAAATTTTTAGTTACTTATAATAATTTAATTGGTGTAACCACTAAACATTCAGAAGGTACAGTCGCCTACAAATCCGCTGCTATTTTTTTAGCCTAAACTAAATCATTTTGATCTTATTCGTTTGGCAATAAGGATCAAAACACCGCATATATCCCCCGGACTGTACCTGAGGTTTAAAGGTTTACAGACAGAGCCTTCTCGGAAGCCGGACTCTTGTCTGCCTCTAAACTGGTTAGCCCAAAGATTGTTGTACGTGTTGTATACAAAAAATCGCAAAATATTTTGGAGAAAGATAGACGTTGCCGCTCTCAAACATGCGATGAGACAGAAGAAGGAAAGGATAGAAATATCTATTATCTAGTTAACCTATTTATTTTGTCAATATACTATATTAATTTGTCGATTCTACTGAAGAAACTATTTTTAAGGAGTTGCAAAGAGTGACGATAGTAGAAAAGTTAATTGAGTTTTAATGGTCGAAAACTATTATTAAAATAACTTAGTAGTATAGTATCATTTTAGTACACATATCGTCTGGGAAAAACCGGCCATTGGAAAGTCCCTACAGTACTAAATATACCAACGCAATGTCCTCATGAGTCAGGATTTATCTGAATTACATAAAATTAATCAAAACAGTATGAGAACGGAACAGTTATATTAATTTCAAGAGATCATATAAAAATTGTAAATATCACCAGTTTTCAACATGCACGGAGAGTGCATTTATAAAGTTCGTTAGTTTAATAGGCCCTGTCGTTTAAAGTTGAATATTAATAATTATTAAATGACGAGCTAAATTATTTTCTTTAATGACTTTATTATTACTAGCTATTTGACCGAGCTTTGCTCGGTATTCGATAAAACACGAATAAAATGACATTTTCTAAAAATGATTCCTAGCTAGATCGATTTATCACCCCCGAAAACCCCTATATACTAGATTTCATGTAAATCGTTGGAGCCGATTCCGAGATGCCAATTATATATTTAAACAAGAATTGCTCGTTTAAAGATATAAGATTTACATTAGTAGTAGATACTATTATGCAGCAGAAGCGCTCGCTAGGATATTACTGGATTGGACCGCCTGGATTTTCTAGCAACCAGTAGAACTGCTGCCTAAAAAATCTTAGGGCGAATGAAGTGAGCCCTAGTATATCCCACAACCTTTACATTTTGTGGTACACTTTTACGGAAAAACTTTCATGCCTATTGACTTTTGGGGGATTCTACCCCAACGGGGGAGGGGGCACTTGTACCTTAATTTCAGTATGTGTGACTAATTTATGCGAATTGTATTAATGATATCAAATTGGTTTATATAAAGAACTAGCTGTAGCCCGCGACTTCGTCCGCGTTAGCATAGTATAATAACGGAGATGGGTTTCATGTTCCTAACTTAAGAAATGACGAAATTTAATTCAAACTTTCAACCCCCATTTCACCCTCTTTGGGGTAAAATTTTCAAAATTCCTTCCTTAGTGGGTGTCTACTTAATAAAACAACCCTACTCACCAAATTTCGTGGCTGTAACTTTAACAGTTTTTGCTCAGCGATGATGAATCAGTCAGTCAGTCAGTCAGGACATGTAATTTTATAAGTATAGATAACAGAATATTTTATATACTTTTATAATTATATTGGAGGCGGGAATAACACAGTGTAAAATGAAATCAAAATGACAGTAAATGTTTGCCACGGGTGGGACAAAAAATGGACATACTTGTTATACATGAATCATATTCAACAAAACTCTGCTTTCTTATTAAACTTTTTAATGCAAACTACAATATTTGTTTGAAACCTATTTGAAACAATAAACTGAACATAACATTTCAATGAAAAACAATGCCTTATTATTAAAACACATTTCACAAAAATTAAATAAAGGGTGTCACGGGTGGGACTAACAATGTCACCGGTAGGACACGTACGACTTATTAGGCAAAATACGCGCCTTATAAGCTTTTTTAAGGGTTCCGTGCCCAAAGGATCAAAACGGGACCCTATTACTCAAAATACGCGCCTTATAAGCTTTTTTAAGGGTTCCGTGCCCAAAGGATCAAAAACGGGACCCTATTACTAATACTTCGATGTCTGTCTGTCCCTCTGTCAGTCCGTTTGTCTGTCTGCCCGTCTGTCTGTCTTCAGACTGTACCTCAAGAACCGCTATAGCTAGATTTCTGAAATTTTCACAGATTGTGAATATCTGTTGCCGCTATAACAACAAATACTAAAAACAAAATAAATTAAATATTTAAGGGGGGCTCCCATACAACAAACATTTTTTTTTTAATTTATTTATCTATTTTTTGCTCGATATCAATAATGGCTCGATATCATAGGTAGGCACTTGAAATGTTGACAAAATACTTAGTCGTATTTATACTTTGATAATCTATACTAATATTATAAATGCGAAAGTATCTCTGTCTGTCTGTCTCGCTTTCACGCCAAAACCATCGAACCGATTGTAATAAAATTTTGAACACATATAGTCTAAAGCCTGAGAAAGGACATAGGCTACTTTTTAACTGGAAAAATGGGTTTTAAGGGGGTGAAAATGCGTAAATTTGTTCAAATTAAGTTAGTTCCAAAAATTCATAATAGATGGCGCCGTGCGTCTCCTACATCGCGCTTTCGCTTGCTCATAAGTCTTTCCATAAGACGTGGTACCATGTTAAATCACATTTTTCGATACTTTCGATTGTTATACACGTTGATAATGTATAACTCACTACTCAGTACTTCATCTATGTAGTTAGTGATGAGTGACGTAACCTTAAACCTACCAATCTAATATCTATGATAAATAGTTTATGGGTAAAGCTAAAGTTATGAAATATTATGTGCACAGTGCACACTGCACAGCTGTTTTTGGCTATTTTGATTTAAGGGGTACTAGGGTTTTAAAAACCTTTAAAATTTGACACCAATTTTGTTGACACCGCGCGCTGTAAGTACACTGAAGTCCACGCGGACGAAGTCGCGGGCAACAGCTAGTTATTAATAAAATTGAAACAATTTTTCGCATATTTACGTAAAGTTCGATCTAAGTAAGTCTATGTTTGCGAGTATATAAAAAATTGAAAAAATCAAAATATGCTAATAATTATTATGTTACCGTTACATTCGAAGTATTTTGTAGCGAAATATAATAATTTATAGCATAAAAATAACTTGAAAAAAATTCGTTCCAAAATTTCAAGGTTTACTTTCTCATAGAATCCCCCTTTTGCTTTAACATAATAATTTTTATTTACATGTAAATTGTGTTATCATCCGACAGTCAATGTTTTTCATATTATGTAGATGTGATATGATCATCAGTCAGTCAAGGCGTGACGACGCGAGCCCTCACAAACCTAATATAGGTTAGTTTAACTCAGTAGATAGCAACTTTTACATTCGCGTGTGATCTGTACATACCATAGCCCATACGCCATATAGGTACCAAGCAAATCCGCCTAAAACCAGTAAGTGTAAGCACAATAGGTATGGCCATGTAGAGCCACATTGAGCAACATGTCAATATCAATATTATCGCGGTAAATACTTAGCACGTCGTGAACTGACAATTTGAACTACGAAATAGGCTATTAGGTTTAAAAGTGAAACCACTCATTTTTAAGTCTAGCCTTAAATTCAAATGTCACGAAAAATTGCAACATGCCAAAAGTGAGGCTCTACGACTATGGTCTAAGCTCCGAGGCTAGTTACAAAAGTTTGTGCAAATTATGATATTTATCATAGTGTGTTCAATTTTGTGACCCACCTCGTGGTTTAAGCTGTTATGAGTTTTATTAGCATGAGTCTAGTTGGCACCTAATACTTAATACTTAAACACCATTTAAATATTCTTAATGTAAAAGTACCAGAATCAACATTTTAACTTGATCTAATTTATTGCGATTTTAGCAGCGCCGTTAAAACGTAGTATTAAAATTAGTAGCATTTATAGCCTATACCGACCATTAAGATTTAAGATCGATATTATTATTTTTTTAATTGAAACAAAATATAGTTTGAAATTGAATCATTCAGCTGTGGCTTTCTTATTAGGTGTAAAAACAAAATTTTCCGTGGGTTATAAATATCGTATCTAGGATTTTGAAGAATTTAGATAAGCACACAACATTATCATAAACATTTTATCATCTAGAGTTTCTACAACAGTACAAACATGTTTTACTTATGTAGAAGCATTTTCATTCCCTATTCTAACTTATGTAAATTACCCACAAAAAATTATACAGTGAAACTAAAAGGGGAGTTTTCATTGGAAACAACAGCCTTTGCAGCAAAGATTCAATTTTTACTGGTCAAATAGCTAAGCGACTTTGGTCCCAATTTTGAAACTCCCTTAACTAAAAAAAAACAAAATAAGGCCTTTGCATCCGTTGTGGACAATTTATACAGTATTTTCAGAGCGAAGTGACCAGTCTTCAAATACTGTAATGCCTGGGACAATATTTAAATGTCCGTATGGTTGCCCAAGCGCATACGGCATTCTCGCAACATAGTCGGCCTAGTCCAGAGGACAGAACTAGTCAATACGTCTGGGACCAACTATGTGCGGGTTTCCTCACAATGTTTTTCTTCACCGTATGAGCGTCCGTATTATGTACTTGAGATCAGAAAATGTCTCATTGGTACACGCCTCCACCCGGGATCGAACCTGCACCCTCTAGCCTGGAGTACGAAGCAAAGGACTACCCATTAGACCACGGACGCTTGCTCCCTTAACTATGACCTAAAAAATACGTCGTGTACAACTCTATTAGCATAGTAGCACATATTGCTATGTTTTTACTATATATTACATAGTACAATGCTCACTCGTGACCAACCTCTTTACGTCTTAACAAACGTGACTGGATCGAATCTTTAGGATGTTCTATAAATACTCCAAGCACTGTACTCAGTTTACAATTATCTTGCGTTTAGTTTAAATTACTATTACATCTATTGAACGGCATATAAATAGGCAATAAGGCCCTAATCACACGGACGATTTGTGATCATTGGAGTGGGGCATGCCGCATGCACTGAAGCCTTTAGGGGCATCCGCTGGCAGGGTCGCGGTTGTGTATTCCGCATATCCCGTGGATCCAGGAACACAGGTGGGGGCGCGAATTATAGTTATATAATAATATAAAATTGTAATATATTATTATAATCCACATTATAATAATCTAATATATAAAAATAAGTCGGGTTTTCCTTCCTGACGCTATAACTGCAGAGCGCACGAACCGATTTCCACGGTTTCCACGAAAGGTCTCGGGCTCCATGAGGTTTATAGGAAAAAAATATCAGAAAAAACTTCAAGAAAAAAGCAGGAAAACAGGGAAAATCATTTTTCACACACAGCACCATCTCTGATACATAGCATGTACTGCAACGGCGCCTGCGCCAGTACGCGGTGTGCGAGTATCCCTCACGAAAATAAGTACGTTTAAATATTCTCAACTTGGGATCAACTAAACTTGGAACAACTTTAACATCCACAGAAAAACAATCTGTGCAGCCTGCGGAAAATGACTGCGTCGTCGATGTTTCTGTGAATTGACCTGGAAATCATTTTGCTGACCGTGTCTTTTCTGGCCTGCTTTTTGCAACGGTAACCGACATACACGAGGGCGGAACCGCGGGCGACCGCCAGTATATTTTATATTTACATTTGAAGTAGGGAGCAACTTGACAATAATGAACTCTAGTCAAACACTCTTGACTTCATAAACTGGAAGATACATTTGTCCGTTTAGGAGCTAGGCCGCTCCGTAGCATCGTAGCTACGGCCTACGAAGTAAACCAACTCTGAAAACCTAAGATTTTTTAAACCAGGCAAAACTATCTAAGCGTTATTTGCAAACGCGCACACGGCACAATCTTCTTAACACAGAATCATCTAAATAACTAGGTAACGTTATCAGAGATAAATAATAGTGAGGGTGCCCTAGAACATTTTTTTTATTTTTATTTTGTTTGATTACTAACAAGCTAATTTTTTGTGAGTATCTTCATTTTCATAAGACAAAAGACCTTTTTATCTGCGAAAAATCTTGAAAGTGGTAGCTAACAGAGACAGAAAGGATTTCATACTTTGATTTTATGGTCCTAAAATATGGATTGTTCTATTTGTAGGACAATGTTACTTTTAAATTATACATATAACTATTAACCTACCAATATACAAAAAATCAGCTGGTTAGGGTTCCGTTTTAGGGTTCTGTAATCAACAAAACTTGGTTGACTACGGTACCCTAAAACGGAAAAAAAATTGTTCTAGGGCTCCCTGACTATAACAAGGCGCCGGGCGAGTGACAGTGACGAATTGTTACAATCAAGCAGCCTCCAGATAAGATACGAACACTCCAATATAAATAACACAAGATTTTATACAGTTCAGGCATGATATACATTTTTCATGTAAGTACTAATTATTTTCCTACCTGAATACTTAAGAGGTACTTAATTATTAGTTACTAGATGTTCCGCGCGGCTTCGCCCACGTAATTTAGGAGTTTCACGGAAACCGTACATTTTTCCCCAAAAAATAGCCTATGTCCGTTCACGTGGTCTATTCTTCACGTGTGCCAAATAACATAAAAATTGCTCCAGTAGTTCTGATATATTAAGTAATTTCAAATAATTTCCCCCGCTTTTTCCACATTTTCCTCTATTTCTTCGCTCCTATTAGTCTTAGCGTGATAAAATATAGCCTTTAGCCTTCCTCGATAAACGAAAGAATTTTTCAAATCGGACCAGTAGTTCCTGAGATTAGCGCGTTCAAATAAACACACAAACTCTTCCGCTTTATAATATTAGTATCTAAGATTCTACAAAGCAATGAAAGCAACAGCCTTTCACAGAGAGGATTTAATAGGCAATATTAGGTGAAGGTCGGAGCAGAGGGTGCTACTAGCACAGACAGTAAATATTGCGACCAAAATCCGCCATGCTGCAAACACCATTGATATCAGATTACTGACAGAAACGTTGTCAAACGTCGAACAAAACGTTTTGTTTACTGTCTGTGCTAGTGCTGCCGTCTAGCGTGAAAATATTGCAGTAATATATCATATTGATATCAATTCAAGTCTGAAACCTGAATTAGAACGAAACGGAATCTTAAAAACAAAACCTTTTTCATCCTAATTTATTCTCCATTCATGTCTTAAAGATATTAATCGCTATGATTCATGTTATCTATACTAATATACTAATATTATAAATGCGAAAGTATCTCTGTCTGTCTCGCTTTCACGCCAAAACTACTGAACCGATTGTAATGAAATTTTGTACACAGATAGTCTAAAGCCTGAGAAAGGACATAGGCTACTTTTTAACCCATTAATTCCGAAGCGGCCGGATCCGGCCGCCACAGATTATACTGCAGCTATTCTGTCTACACCCAAGCGGCCGTATGTGGCCGCGCTCTTTCATTCGATCGAGTTACGTATTTCGTCGACTTAGAGACTACTTTTGTATGAAGAAGATTGGTTAGTTATAATCTATGGTACATTTGCCACATTCTGAATGCAAAATATTATACAATCTGTGGTCGACGAATATTTTTCAGTCATTAGAAAATCGTGAATTGTTTCGTGTGTGTTCTGTCATTTTGTGTGATTTGTGTGAAATAATAATTGGATTTATCGAATGTAAGTAGTAAAATAGTTTACTTTAATAGTATTTAGTAGTTTTAGATAATCATTTGCAAGAAATACATCGTAATAACTTGTGAAAGTTGAGAAAAAAGTTGTGTGTGTTATAAGTGTTTTGGACGGAATTTGCTTCATATAATTGTAAATTAATTACGTAAAAGGCTTATAGAAATTATTACACAACGTCTACATGACTATTTTATATCGATAGTATTTCTTATATTTCCAAAACAAAGAGTTAAAAGTCTACAGTTAACGGTCATATTCTGCCGGCCGCAGCCATTTTGAACTTTATTTGTAAAGCCATAATGACGAAGTTTGCTTGTGGTAATACGAAACGCATTTTTTTCGAGTGATATTTATAACCTGTTTTTGTAAACATCTCAAGCTGTGACGATAAATTATATAAACAAGGGTCTATTCTTGGATTCTGTCGTGTAGAATATAACAAAATATTAATTTATTTCATGTGAAATAGTCAGAAAAATATATTTCAAAATATATACTTCTAAAAAGAATGTTAAATCAGACTAAATACTATATTATGATGGCTTGATTGATAGAAAATTTATTAGATATTATAAAATTCTTTACAAAAACATAAAATATGGTTTGGATGTAAAAATATTATATTATTTGTAAAAAGGGGGTAAGGCCGGGCGCCATTTTTTTTGCACATTCCATACACTACTCTTTTGCAAATATTTTTGCACATATAGAAGGGTTAACTGGAAAAAGAGGTTGTAAGGGGGTGTTTATGCGTAAATTTGTCCAAATTAAAATAGTTTCAAAAATTCATAACAGATGGCGCTAAGAGTCGCTTACATGGCGCTAAGAGTCGCTTACATGGCGCTAAGAGTCGCCTACATCGCGCTAGCGTTTACATTAACATCTTTCTATAAGAGGTGGTACCTTCTTAAGCTTCTTTTTTGATTTTTCGATTCTTTAGATTGTTATACACATTTTTAAATAACTCACTATTTTATCTATGCAGTGACGTAACCTTAAACATATCAATGATAAATAGTTTATGGGTAAAGTTGTGTAATGGGGGGCTAAATAAGCTTTAAAAGGCACAATTATTTAATTAAAAAGTCGAAATATTATGTACACACTGCACAGCTGTTTTTTGGGTATTTTGATTTAAGGGGTACCAGGGTTTTAAAAAGATTTTTTTGACACCAATTTTGTTGACACCGCGCGCTATAAACTAAAGTCCACACGGACGAAGTCGCGGGCAACAGCATTATAACATAATGATATGAACAAATAAAATGTAAATATATTATGTCGATTTAAGTATTCATGAACATAATTTAAAGACGAATGGGCGGTTTCGTCCCATGTGTTGTAACTTTTTCCTACCTATATCAAATGAAAGATCTCAATTAGTGTTATATTTTTCGTGTGGGCGTAACTCTGTATCTTTGTGCAGGGAAGCTGTCACAGTCGTTTCATTTTTTTTAATAAAACATAATCAAAAGTATTTTAATTTAAAATCAAGTGGAAAATACCACACGGTCAACTGTGCGCCTACTTTAAACCCCCCCTCCCATGCCACACGCTGCCATATTGGCCGTGTTCGTCGTCGTAATTTTTGGTTTTTTGCACCGCTAAACCTTTTATTGCACATGAACAAAAACTGACTGTGTCATGTCATGGCAACGCCACGAACAAAGTTGTTTAAACTTGACAGCTGGTAACTAAGTGTATAAATAACTTTGTTCGTGGCATTGTGGCGTTGCCATGACATGACACAGCCAGTTTTTGGTAGCTGTGCTTCACTTTCACGTTTAAAATTGTTACTCCCCTATTTATTTATTGACGACTTATGCATTATTAAAGGACTTCTGGTGTTTCTACATTTACAACTATCGACTTCGGCTAAGGATATTATTATCAGAATTGTATTATTTCCATTGTTAATTACATATTTTCAACTGTGCAATTCTTAATAACGATAAAAAATAACTACTACTGCCTGTGATTACTGTACCATTATTATAAATGTAAGAATTATGTTTACTTTTTTTTTGTGAACTAAGGGGGCAAACGAGCAAACGGGTCACCTGATGGAAAGCAACTCCGTAGGGATGGGAAGGGAAGGGAATAGGGGAGGGTAGATAAGGGAATAGGGTAGGGGATTGGGCCTCCGGTAAACTCACTCCGGTTTTCTGTGAGAACGCGGTATTTCTCCGGTCGAGCCGGCCCATTCGTGCCGAAGCATGGCTCTCCCACGTTAATTTTGTAATGCAAAATGTAATAAAGTATGATTAAAGCATTATTTGAAATAAAAACTTTTTTTTCACTTGAAGCCCAGTAACTTTTGACCTGCACGCAATTACAACAAAAACTTGGCATATTGATAGTAAAAATGCTTATATTTTGAACATGTTTATACTAGTCGTAACTTGTTACAAGGGTTGGGACACACCTCATACAAAATGCCCATTCACCTTTTCATACAAAATATTCATTTTGGAATAATTATTCAGCTATTCCATATAAACTACTTTCTTTTGGGGTACGATATATGTAGTATTATGATATTAGAGGAAAACAGTATCAACACGAGAATTTTATTTATAGAAGATCGATTATTATTATTCATTATAGATGAAGATATCAAAACAATAAATACAACATTTGCTGTTATGATACCTCACAGTTGTTAAGCTAACGAAGGTCAGCAAAACAATAGGTAATATTTTATTTTATTAATACCAGTAATGGCGCTTAAGCGTTTTTGCCGTGTACGCGGTCTCTCGGCTGCACTTAAGTTATTAATAAAATTAATTTTAGTGGGCACTTCAGTTTGCGCAAAATAGTTTATGCTTCAAGATAGCTAGTGCCATTGAAACTTTAGTCGTGACTGGAAAGGATATATTTTAGGCCTCGCTCCAGTGTTGGTTACAGTGTAGGGCAGTGTTTTTCTACCTTTTATGATGTGACCCCCCCCCCCCCCCCCTGGTATAAAATATTTCGCGACCCAGGCCCCTACCCTTTGCTCTTTTATCATCTATGTATGTTCACGAATATATTTTTTTAAGCCCGACCGCAAATTATATGAAATTTCTGATCAGAAAAATTCGGATGACCCGCCGGAACGCACTCTGTTTATACAATTTGTTGTGGACATTTGTTCCCGCATACTATCAGAATTCTGACGTGTCAAAATGTATGAGCGGGGCGGGGCGTCCGAATTTTTCTGATCAGAAATTCAGATAATGTGCGGCCGGGCTAAAACATATATTTTTTTAAATATCTCTTTCAACCTGTGGCGACCACCCTACAGAATTTATACAGGGTCAAGGGTCATCCTACAGAAGCTTCACGACCCTCCGCGACCCACCAAAAACACTGGTGTAGGGAGTTCAATGATTTCATACCCAAAATGCCTAACCCCAAAAAGTTTTTACTTCAAAACAAAAACGAGTGCACTTATCTAATGTAGGTACTGCTTTTAAAGTACAGTTTCTATAAGGATGTCGTATAACCTTATTTGCCATAACGATTATGCAGATCGTGTCACAACTGCCCTTCTGTATCCACGTGTATATATATATATATATATATATATATATATATATATATATATATATATATATATATATATATATATATAAAGTCGCCATATTGTAGATGGCGCGGGCGGCTGCGTCTAGTTGAGTCTGGTTTCAGGACGCATAGTGTATAGAAAATACTATGCGTCCTATATATATATATATATATATATATATATATATATATATATATATATATATATATATATATAGTATTTTCTATACACTATGCGTCCTGAAACCAGACTCAACTAGACGCAGCCGCCCGCGCCATCTACAATATGGCGACTTTTTGCATGATAATTATTGCTAATGAGATCGTGACGACCTCACTTTTTACTTTTCAAGTGATTTTCTGAAGCCAAGGACGTATCGATAATAGATTTTGATATAATGGGAATCAAGATGACCAATTGGACTTCCTATTTTATTCTTAAGATTTAGTGAAGCGGAAAGGCTATTTTTGGTGAGGTCGGCAAGTGGCAATGCGCATGCACGTCTTCTGATGTTGCGAGAGTCCATGGGCGACTGTAGTTGTTCCTTTCCATCAGGTGACCAATTTTCTCGTTTGCCTCCTAATTAAATAAGCTTCGTACTAATTTTAGCGCTTCTATTAGCTATGAAGAAGCTGAGCTTCTCAAGCTCTATTTTTCTTCTAAATATGTTGAAGTTTAAATATGCTCTTACTCTACACGTTGATGTCTTTTGAATTTATACAGTTTTTTATTCGGCAGATAATTTTAGTCGCACCTTTTAAAACTTTATTACAAATGTCATAGAATATAAAATTTGATTGCGTGCATATCATGAGTAATGAGTAATGGTCATGCAGATATAGTGATTAGAACATGACTCGTGGTCGGCCTCGACGACTGTCCCCGATCATCAAAAACAGGATACTGAGATTACTATTAATTGAAATTAATAATATCATTCAGTGGATATTAGTAGATAGACATTTCATTAGGTCAGAAAAGTAATAATCCTGAATGTTAAATATTTTTTATATGTAACCATAAAGTATAAACCAGTTATTTCGCCAAAATCTTAAAGCTTATTTCGGGTTACACTACTAATATGTATTCTGTGGTTACACACAAGATTGTTCATCTAGCTGCCCTTTACTGACCGCGAAGTCCGAGCGAAGTAAGTACTTAGTAGTCACATTGGACAGGGTTTAAAAATCAGGGGTGAAATACAGAATACTAGTGTCGTTGTTACACCTGAGCCTGAATAAACTAATTCAAGATGAGTAATTGACGGCATTATCGTTTAACGATAAAGTCCTTTTTTCTAGATTAAAAAAAATAGATGAGTAATTCGATTCGAATTTGAAAACTCTCATAAGCGACTGCCAAATAAGCCACGCCGTGCTTAGGCTCGATTTATATGCATCCACCCACAGACATAGATCAAGATAGCTGATACCGCATGTCGTTCCATATGTATGAAAACGAGCGTGTCGCTTTTTTCCTACTACTGTGACGTACCGATGATAAGAAACATTGCTCGTTGTTTGGGGACGCGATATGGCACGCGAAGTACATACACAATATGCGGTATCTATCTTGATTCTTGATCTATGTCTGTACATCCATCCGAGCGCGTGGTTTGGCGGCTACATCGCGAGATCTCGCGGTGTAGTGGCTATAGCCTAAATCGCTCGTTTGCGCGTACGCATAATAATCTAACTTCGACCAATAGTCACGCGTTTTTCGATTCCGATTCGAACGGGAATTGTGAATCATCACGCTGACGGCTGAAGTTCAGGATGCGGGACGTGCCATCGGCTACGTAATATTGTCCAATGTCCAGTGTATAACTGTTGAAAAACAAACCATAACACGTCATCTGGGGCGTATTATAATAGTCAGACAAAAGATAATAAACTGCTTAATAATATCATAAATTAGATATTATAAATCCCGATTACATATATTTATTGTGTGTATTATAAAGGGTGAGCAATTCAAGTTAGAAAGTGGTTTACACTCAGAAGAATAAATAATCACTCAGCGAAGTCCCGAAACAAAATAAAATATGTTCTCTTATATGAATGATTTAATAATATAATAACTATATTTACGAGAACTAATTAAAAGCGTAACAGATAGAGTGTAACATCATACTAGAAATAAATAGCCATTGATCGTTCAAATTAAACGATCGACGCGGACGCGTTTCCATTGACGAACACGGCACGATTCTGTTGACGTGTAAGAAAAAGTAAAAGAAGAACAGATGTGTATCTATGTATAATTGAAAAAGATGCCGTATACGGTGAAAATCGATTAGCAGCGCCCATAAATCAGTGAAAAATTAAAAAAAAAAAACGAAATTCAACTATGTCTGCAATAGTTACGGTTACTGGGTTTGTCTGCATTTATTAAGAAGCGCCTAAAATCCCAATGCAAAGAAAAAATTGATATTGATCAAGCAAGAACTTTGTGGATAAGTTTTTTTCTAAAAGCGAGAAAATGCCGGGTCACGACAAACTTAACTCGTCACACTTTCATCATACACGTATACACACAGATGAGGGTAGAAACCAAGTCTGTAGTGCGCAAACCCTAGATCGCCTCAAACGTTTCACAATGTTACTGAAATATATTGTGCCGTCACGTGTTCATAGAAAAAAAAACATTGCAATGCCGCGTATCAGCCGTGGCCAGTGTATCAGTGGAACGTGGAAACGTGCACCATTGTACAGTGCTGGGTGGTCATGCAACGCGACAAGTGGCCCGATTTTTTTAAGGTGAAGGTTTCGCTTGGAGCGAGATAAACTCTATGTATGACACATAAGGATAATGTATAGTCTGTATTATGTAGACATACTGACTTCGTGTTAGCACACTATAAATGTCATACAGTAAGGTAACTTAGCTGTAGGTAGCTTGTTCACCGTAATAAGTGTAACTTACACTGCCGAAATCACCACTACATTATCTCTCAAATTCTTCGTTTAATTACAGTTGAATAATTAATTAAATTTTCGTGTCTGAGTGCGTCAGTTGGACACTACGTCGTAATAATCTATGTTTTCGATAATTCACGCTAGATCTGATAGGTAAAATAGAAGAGGAAGGAGATCTGTTAGATTTTTAGGTCTCTGTTGCAATTGTGCATGCTAAGCTCTCATTGATCAAAGACGGGTCGTTATTGGTCGTCAGACGGGGACACATTTTAAGTAGTGTAGCATCCTTGATTGACTCTACACACGTTTACTAGGTAAGTTGAAATAAAACGATGGCTGGATAGTGATACTTGATATTTATAATTGATCCTTGATATGATAGTAAAAGTATCTACAGTACGGTCTCCAAATTTGTCGAACGATCTTAAAGTTGTACGCAGCCTAGATGAAGATGGTCTACTGTTTTCATATTTACACTGTACTATTAGCTTGCTCATGGGAGAAACTTGAATGCTGTGCAAGGTCAAGGTATCGATGATTTTTCGCGAACCACTTTTATGTTATTCCAATGGGCCAGTGAAGGTTGCTTTTTAGAAAGGTTGAAATAACCACCGATTTTAAAGTAAATCCCTACATTTTTACAGCGTCTACATAATAAAAACATATTTATACAATGTCCTTTTTCTACTTCTCACATTAAAGGACGAGAGATAAGCCAATAGCGACTGCAGTGTATTGAAAATATCTTTATGTTTCCTATATATATTTTTTATGAATAATATTAAATGTTTCCTTTAGGGGAAGAGTGGATAAAGAGGGGTCTCCCTCGTTGGGTCGTAATCATGATACTTTCGTGTTGCATTATAATTAAATTTATTAATCGGGACTTAAGACGCTGACAACTGCCAATGACCTTGATCTTGCATCACTCTCGCACCACTGTCGATTTTCATGCCAGATAGACAAAGATGTAAAGCGTTTACTCGGTCGCGTTGATACATTTTTCGTTTGTTAGAGGAAAAAATAAATATTATGGGGAATCTAGATGTCAGAACCGAAAATTAAATATGGCAATCTTTGGATTTTTGTAAAAGGTATCAAATAAACAATTTTTAAAGCATAGATTGTATTATTACTTTAGTTAGAACTGTTTAAAGTGCCTGAAAGATGTGACTTTTGTTTTTTTTTTTTCATCCAGTAGGAGTACATTATTTTATAATTTAAATTAGACAAGGTTTTCCAAATATAATAAATCATATATATATATATATATATATATATATATATATATATATATATATATATTTTTTTTTTGTGCCAATCAATGAAATACATACGTCTAGAAAACACAAACACACACACACACATGCACAAAGACCTCGAACTGGCAGCTGTCTTTGCCTTAACGCGACTTATTTAAATAGTAATGCTACTACGAGTACATATAATACGATTACTAAGTTTTAATGATACTTAATAGTCAACACATCGTCAACGTACACAATCGTCTCTACTAGCCCACTATAAATTCATAATCGCTTGTATGTATGTATTAGTCATTATTTACCGTGGTCCGTGGAGAGGCCAAATTAGAATAGCCAGAAGTATCTTGATGACAGTCAACTAATTATGTAAACGATAAAAAGTCAACAAGTGACTAGAACTCGTATAAAACAAACAAAAAGGCGGTAAAACACAAAACCACAAGGTTACGATCACTTTAGTGCTCACCGGCCGAAGCTAATTACCGTGGTATAGACCGATAGACGATGCTGGAACTAACTTAGAACCACTACTGCCTGTGTTCCTGATATCAGACGATCCGTCGGCTCGTTTCTATTTCATCCATACTAATTTTATTCATTTATTTTTATTTTTTTATTTTATTTATTTGACCCACCAAAAAGGAAATACATTAGAAAAGATCTTGATATAGAAAAGTATATACATAATCTATACTAAGGGAACATACCCATACTACGTGACCCATTTAGGGGGGGGGCTTCAAAATACTACGCACGGTCACAAGAGGGGGGAGGGGGTCTAGTTTTGTCACGTATAGTCAATTTCGCCGAGAGAAACGTCATACGATTTTTTTTCTCGCCATTTAATACTTGACACTGGCATTTTGACGACCTCCGTGGCGCAGTGGTGAGCGCGTTGGTAGCTCAAGCCGGAGGTCGCGGGTTCGAGTCCCGCCGACGGAACAAAAAGTTTATAAAGTTCCTGGGTCATGGATGTGTATTAAATATGTGTATCATATAATAAAAATCTTAAATATATGTATAGTATAAAAAGTATTAAATATATTTCCGTTGTCTGGTACCTGTAACACAAGTCCTTCAGGTACTTAGCACGGGGCCAGACTGACGTGGTGTGAAGCGTCCATAGATATTATTATTATTATTATTATATTATTTATTATGGTTATTTTATTATTTATAGCCAACAGCCATTAAAAAAACAGGCACTGTTGTCACTTATCAGGCATTTTGAAGTTTGGTGAAGCTGTCAAGCTTGGTGGTCATTTACTACCTATATTTGGTGTTCGATTACAATTTGAACTACAGTCGTGACTAAAATAGAGCCTAGTATGTACCATCGAGAAAATTTATTCCTAGCTAGGTGACACACCAACGTCATGTCGTCGGATCATGTCAATTCAATGTTAGTCATTGTGATCTGTCGGTTGGGTTTAACTTTAAACCATAAAGCTTCAAACGCGACCAAATTACTTAGGTCCGCCATCTGCCTAGAAATTAATTTCTCTGATTGTTCTATTGTAATTTTAGACTATTATTATATTATATACTAGCTGACCCGACAGACGTTGTCCTGTCTTAACGATGATTATTTAATTCGAATTGGTATAATTAATAAATTATACCAATTCGATATAATTGGCCTCTCCACGGACCACGGTAAATAATGACTAATACATACATACAAGCGATTATGAATTTATAGTGGGCTAGTAGAGACGATTGTGTACGTTGACGATGTGTTGACTATTAAGTATCATTAAAACTTAGTAATCGTATTATATGTACTCGTAGTAGCATTACTATTTAAATAAGTCGCGTTAAGGCAAAGACAGCTGCCAGTTCGAGATCTTTGTGCAGTTTTCTAGACGTATGTATTTCATTGATTGGCACAAAAATATATATATGATTTTTTATTATATTTGGAAAACCTTGTCTAATTTAAATTATAAAATATTGTACTCCTACTGGATGAAAAAAAAATACCAAAGTCACATCTTTCAAGAACTTTAAACAGTTCTAACTAAAGTAATAATACAATCTATGCTTTAAAAATTGTTTATTTGATACCTTTTACAAAAATCCAAAGATTGCCATATTTAATTTTCGGTTCTGACATCTAGATTTCCCATAAGATTTATTTTTTCCTCTAACAAATGAAAAATGTATCCACGCGACCGAGTGAACGCTTTACATCTCTGTCTCTCTGGTATGAAAATCGACAGTGGTGCGAGAGTGATGCAAGATTAAGGTCATTGGCAGTTGTCAGCGTCTTAAGTCCCGATTAATAAGTTTTAATTATAATGCAACACGAAAGTATCATCATTACGACCCAACGAGGGAGATCCCTCTCTATCCACTCATCCCCTAAAGGAAACATTTAATATTATTCATAAAAAAATATATAGGAAACATAAAGATATTTTCAATACACTGCAGTCGCTATTGGCTTATCCCTCGTCCTTTAATGTGAGAAGTAGAAAAAGGACATTGTATAAAAATGTTTTTATTATGTAGACGCTGTGAAAATCTAGGGATTTACTTTAAAATAGGTGGTTGAACATGACGCGCCCCTCCAAAATTCAAAATGTTTGAAGTGCGTTGTCTTGCGCGGTAGGCTAGTCATGATTAGTTGACCAACAAATCTTGGTTATAAGTGACATTAACAAAAATATTACGTGTACTGTGATTGGTTGAATCCTTACTACATACAAACTCTTTCATAAGGATGTGACTACACACATTGAAACAGTCATTTGGAGTGGCGCGCCATGTTATCGTAGTTGATCTCTACCATCGATGCAAATAATAATATTTAGGAAATTTTCTATATTCTACCAAATTTATAACAAAATATGCAACTTCGCCTATGGGCCTGTATTCACTTTGATTAGTGCGAGTGCAAGTGATTAGTTCAAGTGATTAGTGATTAGTAGAAATCAAAGGACTTGCACTAATCAGTCGCTGTCCACATGAACTTTTACCTGATTACTAATCACCTGCACTAATCACTTGCACTTATTACTAATCAAAGTGAATACGGGGCTTATCCTACGAAAGCCAAAAAACCTGTCAGCACGAAAACATAAGAACGAGCATAATATTTATTTCCACTATCAGCAGTCTGATTTACCTGGCCCATGTAATCGCGGGATTACTCCTTATCGACTCAGGGGCCGTACCATGAAACCGTTTTGACACTCAAACAATCGAACGAGAATGCCGCGTCCTACTCTAACAAACGTGAAATGACGTCGTTAGAGCAGGACGCGGCATTCTCGTTCGATTAGTTTCGTAGTAGGCCTCCAGATGTCAGTGCGCATGAGTGTGCTGTTGGTTAAACTGTATTATGAAAATTTAGTCATTTTATAACGGACAATTACTAATTTTTTCTCTTCTAATTTGAATAAACTTTGCAACTTACCTACTTCATCAATTGACTAAAAAGGGAAATTTCTCAAATTATTGTAAGTTACCCACTTCATCCCCTCACGTCTTCAAATATAAAAATTACTCAATTATTGTACAGTCGAAGGTATAGTACCTTTTGAGCTTATATTAGGTAAATTTAAAACCCAGAACTGTATGTGTCCGTAAGTACCTAATGTGGTTATAGGCTACATGACAGTGCAGCCCAATAACAGAAATCGTAGAAATTGTAAAAATACTTGTCTCTTTCACGCGAAAATGTCGTATGATACGAGAGCGTATCACAATCTACACATACAATTTCCGAACCAATATTTAAACACTGTACCACAGCCGCACAGAAAATCGACACGAAAATGTACCTACTTGAGGCCTGTTTACCGGTTCTGAACAAAACAATAACAATTACACAGCCACACTAAGCGTAATTTTCCTCAGTGCGGCCCCAGTGCAAGTAATTTCATCACTCTAAACGGAGTGGTAAGACGAGCCCCGCATGATAAGCGCCCGCTCGCCGTGACCCTAATGTCGGCAGGAAAAATTCAGGTACGAATAAAAAGTATAACATTCGCAGATAAACTTGAACTAGCTTAGCCCGCGGCTAGCTTATAATATATCTTTAGAGGCTAGAATAATTTAGTTAGATGTTTTTAGGGTTCCGTAGTCAACAAGGAACCCTTATAGTTTCGGTACCCTACACATCAAGCGGGGATGATATTTTTTTTCGCGTCGTTGGATAGTTTTTTTTTTTAATATTACGAGTATTCATAGATCGTTTTTCGATTTAGGGATCCATTTGTGAAATATGAAGTTTCAAAGCGGAAAAAATCGTTAGAGTCCAGTGTCCCCCCCCTTCTACTAGCTAAACGGATGCTTCTGGAAATGTGAAAAAAAATCATGGTAGTAGGAAATATTATGCTGAATTTAAAAGGAAAATTATCACGGCTAAGAAGACTTCATAAGTCATTGAGTTATAGTCGATCAACTAATAAAAAATATCACTACTTAACACTTAAAAAAATCTGATTTGGTACATATCTTTTCTTATCGAGGTTGACCACTAATAAATATTATGTAGGCGTTTTATTTCGATATCACATCTAGAAATTGAGAAATATGAATTCAAACTTTCTGTAACTCAGACGTAAGTTTGATGTTTATGTAGCTGGTATTTCAAAAACAAGATTAGTTTGTAAACAAAATTTACTTTATACGTTATGTCGGCACTACAAGTAGGCGAACGCGTTGGCCAACGCATCGGCCCAATGTGTAGAACAGGCGTTCGCGCGTTCGCGCGTTCGCGGTACGTATTTAGACGTTGGCCAACGCGTTTGCGAGCTTGCCGCGCGGTGTCGGAATGATCAAAGGAAATTTGTCGCAAGGCTTGTCGCAAGGCTTGCGTTCCGTCCACACATAGGCCGCGAGATCAGTTCGCCCGGAGCAGCGCTGAAGAGTGCACGTTTCCTTCTTGTGGCGAATTAACATCTAACTTGACGAAATAGCGAACAATTTAAGTATCGAGTAAACATTTAAATTTAATTCTTCTTCAATGTCTGTCTGCTTTTCTGTCTGCATCTTTGTCCGTCCGTCTGTCTGTCTGTTTGTCTATCTGTCTGTCTGTCTCCAGGCTGTATCTCAAGAACCGCTACAGCTAGATTTCTGAAATTTTCACAGATTGTGTAAGTACTTATATATCTGTTGTCGCTGTTAACAATAAATATACTAAAAACAAAATAAATTAAATATTTAATAAAAAATAAATAAGTGTATATTAATCATAATAATTATGATTATAAGGTAATAATTATTATTATAATGTAATTATAAGCTGTGAATAAATATACAGCTGCAGCTGTTAGCGACTCAGCATCCATTTCGAATCCGTCCGCACATTGGCGCGATCCAAAGCATACTGAATGACTTTCCAATGTGTGGATTACTCACAAGCGCCGTTGCAAACGCGCCGCCCCGCCGTTCGCGTTGGCCAACGCGTTGGCAGTGCGTTCGTCTATATGGGGAGGCGGCTTTAGTTTAATTGATGAACTTTTATTTGATATGCATGAATGTTAGTGCAGTCCCAACTTATTTGTTACATTTTTGGCGAACTTACGCCAAAATCTGGCCATCACGAAAGTCACTCGAACCGGGACATAAGATTGTTAAATTTGGTTCATTGGTTTAGCCCGATTTAATTATTTTGCTGCCGTAACACATCAAATTAGGCTTTATAAATATTTTTGTAAGACACTTAAAAAAGATAGTCCTGCATTAAAATTTCTCTAGCAAGTTTCCAAAGCTTAGTTAGGTGAAAATCAAATCTTATTCAAAACTTATTCTTAATCATACTGAAAAACAGGCAGGGGAAGTTTTTATTGATGTGACGGAGAATTTTCTCGGTCACAACAAATCCGCTGACTTTCGCCAAAAATTAAATTGATGTTGGACTTTAAAATTAAAAAGGAATGTTATATGTCATTTAATTAATTCGCACTTGGACTTTTTGCCCGAAAATATAGGATCAGTTAGCCTTAAACATGGGAACCGCTTTCATAAAGATACGGCTGAAATTTTTTCCAAGATGGGGCTGTCCACAGAAATAAGATCTAGATAGAAGCGCTATGTCGCTCCATTTGTACGAACACGAGCGTGTCACTTTTTTCATACCTACTGTGACGTCACAAGAGCGCTTTAGTGATGGGAATACCCGTACGCGCGGAATCGATTCAAAGGAATCGCCGCGCCCCGCCTCTTTTGCCATTTTAATAGGTATATCGATTTTTTAATTGATTATTATTCGAGTTCATAGACAGAGGAATGATAAATCTTAAGATACGTGCTGGCCAGGACAGGATTATATTATTCTAAATTAAATCACTAAACAGGAACATAAATACACAATTATTACATAACTAGCTGTCCCGGCAAACGTTGTTTTGCTATTTAAAGTATTTGTACTTCATTAGTTGATACAAAATATTACCCCCTCTTTGGTCCCCTTAGTGGGGTGGGGGGAAATTTTTTATACACCAGATGTTAAGTTGGAAGAAGACAAATATATCTGCGAAAACCGCATTCAAATCGGATCAGTAGTTTTCGTGTGATAGTGGAACAAACATACAGACAGACAGACAGACAGACAGTAGACAAAAAACTAACTACAGTTTTGGCTTCTATAGCGATGTAGTGACACCCTCCGCTTATTATTTTTTTAATACCTTTAATGTACAGAATTTTTATTTCTACAGTTTCATTATATGTATAGAAAATGTATAGAAATATAATTACCGAGTCACAAAATATCCCAAAGCGAACATTATCATACCTCTGTTTCATGTCTGTTTCGAAAATCGATTAATTAGAATCGAGAATATGTACAACACTATTTGCTTCATTTGACAGAAAAATGAGAATATTGACTGTACCTCGAAACTAAGCGATGAGTGAAAGTATCGATTGTTCTATTTACATTGCGCGCTCAATAGCGGACAAATAGAACGGGCTCTATAATTTTCTAGCTAAAGCGGCAATGTATTATGATCCATGCGGTACACACGCAGTTACGTAGATTTCATGGTAAAAACTACAGCCACACACGATTTACATTAATAAAGGACACATTATTAAATAATAAAATTACTTACCGATGATAAGAAACGTGTCCACTATTTATACCAACGTTTCTATTCGAATTTCCACAGCCCAATACGGCACAATTAGGCATTTTTAGAATTCCGATTGACGTCCGATTCCGATAACGGTGGAGCGCAGACTAAAGAACAGACTTTCGAAAGAATAAAGTTTGTGATCGTTTGGGAACGCGATGGCACGCGAAGTACATACACATGCGGGATCTAATTAGATAGAGATCTGTGGGCCTGTCATGCTAGCAGATTACTGTTGAAGCCTTAATAGTGAATCTCCAGGATCTTAATACAAGCGTAAGGCCAGCTGCACCAAGAAATCTTCCCCTTTTAAATTAAAACATCAAAAAACCTAACGTATGAGCTTGATTTGGCTAGAAAATCATATGTTGGAATAATTCCATTTATCTCGGAAATAAGATGTGATCCAAAAATTTTATTTACACATTTATATTAAGCAAATAACAAGGAATTATAATTACTTACATAGTGGAAACTCAGATTTAAAAAAAGTTAAAAATTTGTTGAGTAGCGATATATTTGGCGAAATATTATAAAGAAACTTTTCGTTCAAATTCCTTTGAACGTAACTGAAATGATGTTGTTAGTAGTATAAAACACGTTATAAATGTATAGCTCTGTTAACTAAAGCTGGTACGTTCGCAGTGCTCACACTTATGCAATTTCACTATACAGTATGTTTAAAAATATAATATGTTTGCATCATGATAAAAATTATGGTATAATCTGCGTACGATAATAATATGCTATCGTACATCGGTACGTACGCACAAAATTATCGTATGTGTACGATAATTATTATCCATATATATTATATAAGATAGACCGCACGCGAGAGAGACGGGCAGACTTTTTATAATGCGTATGCAGTACGACGTCACGCCACGCGCTTATTCACATACACTACACAAGCGCAATGTTTAAATGTCAACATCGTGCCAGCTCTTGTTACCTGACCAGGCCATTTAGCTGAAACTTTTTCGTTTTCGCTTCGTTATAGAATCGCCGATCAAAATGTATGGAATTGACATAAGACGAGTCGAACGTCAACGTCATATTAACGAACGCTTATGTCAATTCCATACATTTTCATCGGCGATTCTAAAACGAAACGAAAACGAAAACATTTTGGCACATCCCCCTGTACATTCATTGACAGTACAAAAATTATCAAAAAGTAGCGTTACTACGGAACCATATATTCCGCGTGGCTCGACACGCACTTGGCCGGTTTTTTTAATTTGCACAAACTTAAAGGTGACACCGCACTACTGCACAAAGCGGCACTTCAAGTGCCAAAGAACTGACTTTTCACATTTTTCTTCTTATTAATAATCGAACGCGCCTTATGGAAAGCAACTACCGTCACCCATAGACACTAGCAACATCAGAAGAGTTGCAACTGCATTGCTGGCTATTATCGTTCAAACCTTATACAAAAACAGCTATATCAACGCCTGAAGTGATTATTGCATTTTGTATTACTGTTATGTAAGCTAATATATTATGCTACGGTCTACCGGAGAAGTCCATCTGTGCAGATATGCCTGCGCAGGAGACCGAAATGTGTGTGGGAATAGATTTTGCGCTGGTCCAAAAACTGCACCCCTAGTAGACAAGTGGCAAGCGATTATCGTAAACGCCAACAAAATGTATGCGATTTGACATATAAGTCATCGCTTCGCTAGCAAATAATAATAATAATAAGCCTCTTTATTATCCTTAACTTTACAAAAAAAATATTAAAGTTAAGGCCCCTGTCGGGTATAGGCCTCCTCCAAAATTTTCCAAGTTTTCCTTGATGCAGCTTTCTTTGTCCAGTTGTTCCCAGCGTATTTTTTAATTTCGTCTACCCAACGTTCTTTCGGGCGGCCTCTAGGTCTTTTGCCGCCCGGGCCTGGCCAATTTGTGGTTAGAATTGTCCATCTCTCATCTGTCGTTCTCGCGATGTGTCCAGCCCACTTCCATTTTTCTCTTCATGTGTTGCAAAGCGTCTATAATATTTGTTTTTTGTCTGATGTCTTTTGCTCTTACTTTGTTTATTAATCTTATATTTAAAATACTTCTCTCCATTGCGCGTTGGGTTTTTTGTATTTTCTCTATTGCCTTTATGTTGTAGATCCAGGTTTGTTCGCCAAACAAAGCAGCAAACATCCATCTATGATTATTTTTTTGAGTTTCAGAGGTAGTGTTGATTTTAATATTTATTTTAAGCTCCAGAACTTATTCCATGTCAAGTTTACTCTCCTGTCGATTTCATCTTGGTTTCTAGAGCTTTTAAATGAGATGGATTTACCCAAATATATGTAGTTTTCTACATACTCTAATTCGTGTGTATTGTTGACACAGATAGGCGTTGGTCGGTTATTGGTCATTACCTTAGTTTTTTCCGTGTTTAGATATAATCCAATTTTATTGCTAACTGTACATAGTTCTGATATCATATGCTCTAAGAGTTTTGGTGATTGTGAGAATAGGACTATATCGTCGGCAAATCTGAGGTTTGTCAGGTTTTTTCCGTTTATGCATATACCTTTGCGGTTCCACTGAAGCTGTTTCATTATAAATTGTAAGACCGCTATAAATATGGTGGGAGAGAGCGGATCGCCCTGTTTTACGCCTCTACATATCTCTATCTTTGGCCCAAGTCTGTCCAGCTTTACTCGGCTTACACTTTTGCTGTAGATGTCTTTCAAAATATTTATGTAAGTTTCTGGAACATTTTGATCTTCTAGCGCTCTCCATAGGCTGTTATGTGAGATAGAGTCGAATGCCTTCGCGTAGTCAATAAATGCTAGGTATAAAGGGTGTTGATTTTCCTGATGTTTTTCTATCACTTGTTCCAGAGTATGGATATGGTCTATTGTGCAGAAGCCTCTTCTAAAGCCTGCTTGTTCTATAGGTTGGTGCTGCTCTATCACTCTTTCAATTCTTTTATTCAAGCAAGCTGCGAACAGTTTGCATAGAGTAGGTAGTAGACTAATGGGTCGGTAGTTGTTCATATCTGTGGGGTCGCCTTTTTTGTATATAAGTGTGATTCTTGATTCCGTCCATTTTTCAGGAACTCTTTGTTCTAGTAGGATTTTGTTGAAAAGGTTTGTAATGTGACCAATCAGTCTCAACTTTCCAATTTTGATCGCTTCATTGGGTATATTGTCAGGTCCAGGGGATTTTTCTTGTTTTAGTCTGTCTATTTGTCTGATTATTTCTGCCTCTTGGAAGGGTTCGACTGGTATTGGTGGTAGAGTATTTGAGGTATGAGTTTGTGGTAAGCTTGTGATGTCATTGCTCAAGTTCTGGTAGGCATATAAATCCTTGTAGAAATCTGAGGCAGATTTGACTATATCCGATCTTGATAGAGCGTGTTTGCGAGATGTTTTTGACTGGAGCTTTGGTATCCATGCTTTGTTAGTGTTAAGTTGTTTAAATGCTCTTTTTTGACTTCCGGACTTTAACAAATTCGATTCTATTATTTTCATTCTATAATCATTGTAATCAGTTTTCAGTTTTTTGTTTGTTGCTTTATATAACAAGGATAGGTCTAGTTTTTCTTCTCTACTTTTTGATTTTTTACGTTGTAGTTCAGCTCTTTTTTTAATTAACATCTTAGTTTCTTCTGAAATTATACGCTTATTCTCTTTTTTTGAGTTTGTTTCCTTTATACTTAGCAATATAGCTGTCTCTATTTTGTTATACTAGGACTCTACATCTTCATGTTCATCCAGACTTAATTTGTATATTTCTTTTTCTAATGAGTTTAAGTATGCTTTTTTATTCTCTTCTCCCTGTATCGTGTTCGAGATATTGCAATTAAACATAGCTCTACATTTCTTTTGTTTTTCCAAGTTGTAAGTACCTCGTACTAGTTTATGATCGCTCCCAAATAGGTTATTTTTTAATGTCTCTATATTTGAAAAATGTTTTGGCTTATTGCTGAGAATGTAGTCTATTTGATTTCTAAACATTCCGTTGGGGCTTGTCCAAGTCCATAAGTCCTTTTGCTTTTTCTTAAATAACGTATTTATTACAGTTAACTTTTTTTCTAATGCATATTGTAAGAACCTATTTCCTCTTTCGTTTCTGATTCCGTAGCAGTACGGTCCCATTATTGCTTTTTCTTCTGTTTTTCTTTGTCCTATTTTAGCGTTTATATCTCCCATTACAATAAGAAGAATTCGCTAGCAAATACTAATGTCAAATCCCATACATTTTGTGGCGTTAGCGCAACGAATAATAAAAACTAAGGAAGAATAACTCCTTCAAAAAAAAAAATACTTGTCAAAAAAGTGTACCTTAGGTACACATTTCAATACATTTGCAATATTTAGGTGGCCTAGAGCGGTATAAAGGCTGACATTACATGACAGTTCGAAAGGAACCAAATTTAAAACGGTAATAGTATGGGAGTTACGTTTCCTTAGTTTATTTTTTATTGTTTATATTATTTAGCGTTAGCGTGAGCGTTTACGATAATCGCTTGCCGCTTGTCTAGGGGGGCGTCTATTCCCACACACATTCCGGTCTACCTGCACTGGTGGACTTCTCCGGTAGACCGTAACATGTATGGCATTCAGTATTTGGAAATGCCAGTAGTACAATATTGGTAATGAACTAATAATAATAATGAACTACTCATTTCTCGGATTTTCGGATTTGAGGCAGACTTGACCAGAAACCGAGATAATATTGAATGGTAGCTATTGTCATGGACTACTCATAGATTTTCCCTGGTTTTTTATGTAACCAAAAAAGAGGTGTATAATATAAACGTTTTACATGTGAATAATCATTTAAATGCGATTTACGTAACGGCTGGATAACATTTTTAACCGACTTCCAAAAAACGAGGAGGTTATATGTTCGGCTGTGGAGATATATATATATATATATATATTTGTATGTTCAACGATTACTCCGCCATTTGTGAACCGATTTTCGAAATTTTTGTTTTGTTGTATTAGGTTTCACTCCAATTTGGTACCATGTTCACAAAAGTGGTGACCTGATGATGGGATCCAGGAATAATCGAGGAGACTCCTCGAAATTTATATGGAAAAATATGGTGATTTTGGTTTTATGTGAAGTGTACTAAGAATATGCTACCAAAAAGTCAAATATTGGGTCAAGGTATACCATGGTTTCGAAGATGCTGAGAGAACTAATGACTCTTTATAGATACACGTTTGGGAGTTTCGGCGTTGTTTTAAGAACAGAAAGCATATGCTACCATGCAATTTCATCATCATCGTCATCATCATCATAACACATAACATTCAAGTTCTAACCGGAATGTCAGGGCATGCGGCATGCCGCGCTGCGAGCATTTTTCAGCACGTGTTCACTTAGATTTTTTTTAATGTATTGTTTAAATGTATCTATCTACCTGATATTTGGGCCTTGGGGTATGCCGTAGGACTCTTAACAGTCTTAACAAATTGTAATAAGATACGTAGAATATACGCAGTACCACCGACGACTACTTATAAATTCGCGGACTATGACGGAGGTCAACTTAATAACAATTATACGAGATCAATTACCACTCAATATTATGATTTATGTTGTCAATTCAATGCTCACTGCTCACACCAAGCGGCAAGCTCACTGTTGAGTTGTCAGTTGCTTACAAACTTTCAACAACACGACATAAATCTGTTACATGTTACAACTACCTATATAAAATTTCTACGTACAAGCGATAGCGCGACACAGGAGCGCCTCAGTGACATCTAGTGAAGACAATATGAAACTATTAACCTACTAGGTAACTAAAAAGAGTGAAATTATTATTTTTAACAAAAAATTAAAACCGACATCCAAGGCAAAAACAATATTAATAGCATCCTTATAATATGAACTAAAAAGTATTAAATAATTTGCCTATCTAATATGTAGTGCCTTTTCCCGAATTCGGCTAAACCTCAACTATTTCTGTACTCAATCTTCATAATTTTGACGTCGGTGCCAGAAACCTGTCAAAGAAATAAAAATTCAGCTATATCTGGTACCGACTTCAAAATGATGAAGATTGAGTACAGAAATAGTTGAGGTTTAGCCGAATTCGGGAAAAGGCACTACATATTAGGAAAAAGGCACATGATAGGAAAAATTATTTAATACTTTTTAGTTCATATAATAAGGATGCTATATTGTTTTTACCTTGGAAGTCGGTTTTAATTTTTTGTTAAAAATAATAATTCCAGCCCAATTATCCAATTCAGCGATTTCTTCTGGAATAATGTAAACAGTCACTGGAATGCAATGGAGAAGAATTCAGTGATTTCCAGTGCATTCCAGTATCCGCTATAACAGAGACTCAAAAACGAACGACTATATTTTATAAATAAATCCATACTAATATCCATACTTAATATTATAAATGCGAAAGTGTGTCTGTCTGTCCGTCTGTCTGTCTGTCTGTCTGTCTGTCGATACCTCTTCACGCCCAAACCACTGAAGTCTGAACCGATTTGGTTGAAATTTGGTATGAAGATACTATGAGTCCCGGGAAAGAACATAGGATACTTTTCATCCCGGAAAAATGTACGGTTTCCGCGCGATAAACGAATTTTGGCGCAACGGTGTTGCGGGCGTCATCTAGTGTTAAATAAAACCACGAATTCAAATATAAACACGGAAAATATTATTGTGTGATTTATATTAAGGTAGATAAGTAAGTAGGTTTTTGTACTCATTAAAGAATTCGCGTTTCCACATTAACATATATTAACTAAATAATATAATATTTTAAAGTCTATGTTTTAGCCTAAGGGTCAGTTTACACTAGATAAAACGTAACGATGCGAACTTAGTAATATTAATATTACTAGGATAGAATAGGATAGGATAGGATAGGACATAATAGAGACTTAAGTCTCTACTAAGTCTGCATCCGAAACATTAATTTAACTTTATACAGTAACTTGATGACCCGGTGAACTTCGTTTAACTTTCCTCCTATATATAATATGTTGTGATTAATATACCTTCCTTCCTTCCTTCCTTGGTCTTCGAAGAACATTTCAAGACTAAAATAAGCTAAATCGGTTCAGCCCTTCTCGGATTTTAACGAGACTAACAAATTTTAAATATTTTTTTTATATAGATATTTTAATGTAGAGTTTGCTCTACCAAAATCGCTTGAATCAAGCATACTTTCTTAACAATTTGCAATATCCCACACACAACAGCGGAGCTAAAATAGATTATTTATGTGATTAATTATGATTCTCTAATTCTAATCTAATATGATTATTTTTTTTAAATCGCAAAATTGTCACCTTGTTTGCAATTCATGTCTAGTAAAGCGTCTCCCAGACAGACGCGGCCTGCGGTGGCGATGGCGGTAGCGGTCACTTGGATGGCTTGGCCGCGTGGCCGCGTGTGTCTGTGTCGTTCCTAGAACTCTCAAGTCATCCAACTGACCGCCACCGCTACCTACACCGCAGGCCGCGTCTGTCTGGGAGACGCTTTATACGTACTAATTTGACATTGTCAGTTTGACAGTTTTGGCAATTCATTTGTTGAAAAAATTGACTTGAGAGGCATATTGCTAAATGTGACCATTTTAGCCCCGCAGTGCTGAAACCAAACAAACTTTATAAATACCGCATGCCGCGTGTAAAAACGCCATAATGTGCAGTCGATGCCCTGACGGAAAGCAGACGCTGAGTTATTTCCACAACAAATTGTTCTGTTACCGATATACTCGGTACCTGTGGGATGATTATAAATTGCATTTCCCTGGAAATCTGTTGCGTATTTATGATGTTATTATGAAACTAATATACAAAACCTTCCGATTAAAATGCGCCAAAACTCGGTAATCGCTGTGGAACAGAAAATTTTTGAGGTGAAAAATTATTTAGCGTCGTTGTGTACTCTATCTGGGATAAGTAAAAATTAAAAAAATATTAAACTTATGGCTGGTTTACACGTATTAAGTAGATAAGTGGTTAACTAAATTTTAACTTAATTTTAAGTTGTTAATTGCATGTAAACACAAAATAATTTAGTAGCAAGTAGCAAGTTAAAATTTAGTAAGTCTAAACTAGATGACAATTAGAATTTAGTTAACTACTTATCTACTTAATACGTGTAAACCAGCCCTAATGGCTGGTTTACACGTATTAACCGATTCAATGCGGCGCACATTTTTGAAGACTTTAAGTCGTGGCGGCATACAATTTTCTCGTGACATGTTAGCCGTGTCATACGCCATAGAAGTAGATGACACGGCTACCGTGTCACCCGCCACGTTCAAAAAGGTTTATTGTTTTTTTTTTGTTTTTTTCGCTTGTATTAACTTGATTTATTTGATTGAGCCCAAATCATTGATGTTAACGGAAGGCTACATTGTTTTAAGTTGATTTCGAGTAGTTTTACTAAGTGTTAACCTGAAAATGGCAGGTAAGCTATTTTTTTGTTCAGATATTGCAAGCCTTTTGTACATTTAAAAGTTAGAAAAATGAGTATATTAAATAGATCTGGGTTTCCGATGTAAATTATATGTTCGTAGAATTTAAAGAAGTTCGTTAAGTTTTTTTTAACCGACTTCCAAAAAGGAGGAGGTTATACGTTCGGCTGTGGATATTTTTTTTGTGTGTTTAACGATTACTCCGTTTGTGAACTGATTTTCAAAATTTTTCTTTTGTTGTATAGCGTATTTGTTCCGATTGATCCGGTTCCGAGTTGGTACCATGTTCACAAAAGTGGTGGTCTGATGATGGGAACCATGAGGCTTAAAAAAGGAGACAGCCCCTACTTTTTTCAATCCACAAAATATTCAGAAACGAAGCCGGTAGGCTAGTTTTACGTGGAAAATTAAGACGGTTTTGTTCAGAGTAGAACCTTCTAAAGTGCAATTTGAGGGAGATACAATCGCTTTCTAAATGACACGGCTCACGTGTCATACGCCACACGTTAAAAACCCATAAGACGCGGCTGCCGTGTAATACGAAATGAATGCACCTTTAAAAAAGGTTGGCGGCCCCTACTTTTTTGCAATTCACAGAATATTTAGAGGCGAGGCCTATAGGCTTATTCTACGTGTAAAATTAAGATAATTTTGTTCAGAGTAGGACCTTCTAAAGTGTAATTTGAGGGAGATACAATCGTTTTTCAAATGACACGGCTCACGTGTCATACGCCACACGTTAAAAACATGTATGACATGGCTCCTGTGTCATCCGCACTAAATCGGTTAAGTAGATTAGTAATTTGAAGTGCCTGCCCGAAATTTGTCAAGTGACAAGCCCCGCCTGCCAACTTAACAGAAAATAGTCAAAATTCTAATTTCCTCGTTTAGTACCTAAATTTTAACTTACTACTTGCTACTAAATTGTGTGTTTACATGCAATAAGTAACTTAAAATTAAGTTAACTACTTATCTACTTAATACGTGTAAACCAGCCCTTATGGACACGTATTAAGTAGATAAGTAGTAACTAAATTCTAATTGTCATCTAGCTTAGGACTTACTAAATTTTAACTTGCTACTTGCTACTAAATTTTTTGTTTACACGCAATTAACAACTTAAAATTTAGTTAAAATTTAGTTAATTACTTATCTACTTAATACGTGTAAACCAGCCCTAAGTGACCAAATCGACGACAGTAAGGGTCTAAACACACTAGGCTGAATTACGCCGGCGTAAATTCCGTCGCGTTTACGCCGCGTTTAAATTACATACAAAATACGGGCCGAATACTAAAGGTGACACACTATTACGTCGCGTTTTGTATGCGTTTGACATTTACGCCGGCGTAATACAGCCTAGTGTGTTTAGACAATAATGCGCGCACGGGCAACTTAGTTGCTCGGCGATTTATTGTCTCTCGATCAAGTCTTTGGGTATGCTCTAAATTTCATATATATAGTATGAAATTTCCAGAGAATCAGCCGATCGCTCCATAATGGATGCACCCAATAATCTATTTTTCGAGTTTTTATTTATTTTTCGAAAGAGACAAAAAAAATCGCCGAGCAACTAAGTTGCCCGTGCGCGGTGTAGGAGAGGAAGAAAAAGAATTCCCCGCTCTTTCTACCGCGAGGCGAATACACTTCTGCTCTATCGTTTTTACTACTCAGAGGAATAAAACTATTTTTCTTTTCTACGGGATAAAAAGTTAAAAACTATCCTATGTTCTTTCCCGGAAATCAGATGTTTAGCGTGCCAAACAACCACACTATTATAGAATCCTCATTCATAATTCAAACATTAGCAATGAATGAATATTATCATTATACTATACTTACATACTTGTCAGACGAGTTATTAAAGTTAGAACAGATATAGCTAAAGGTGGCTTTACGATCCTTGCCGTAAGCGATTGCGACCGACAAAAATTCTAATAAAATGCCACTTTATGACATAGGAATTAGCATATATTATAGGTTTCATTTTCCTCTACGCCACTACAAAGCAACGGCGGCATTAATTGCTAGGGCCTAGACCAATGTCAGTAAAAAATGCAACCTATAAGCTATAGGTCAAAGTGGGTTTTTATTTGATTTTTTTTTTTCGGTCGTGGACAAAGATCGGAAGGCCACCTTTAGACTAGTATTATGTATTATAACTCTGGTCTCTGTGCCTAAATTCTTAATTTAGACTTTGTAAATGTCATGCTATTTTTCTATAAGAAATAAGTAACTGTTATTGCGTTTTTACATTGTTCCAATCCAGTTATCTAATCCAGCGCTGGATTGCTACTGAAATAATGTGAACGGAATGCACTCAATTTCTTCTAGTGAATTCTAGTGCCCGTTTACATCGAGCGCTGGATAGCCACTGGAATAATGTAAGCCGGCCACCATGGACACTATGCCTTGTTTGTAAATTACGCGTTTGACCAACCGAATTGAGGTCTCCACATGGTTTACAATGACCCTAAGGTATAAAAAACCTGTTATTTACAATAATCTCAATATTATCACGTAGGTACTCAGAATTTTGACTCGTTTTACGGCTCCGTTATAAAATCCTGATGCAACATGTAATAAAGTTGTGTCTGCTTCGTCCCTTGCGTTTAAGGCCGTCCCCCGAGCAAACGACCTTGACAATACATTTGCCGCGTTGCCGAGATTGCACTAAAACCCTATTTTTTACTTATCTTAGTTCAAAATTGACCTAAAAAAAATTTTAACTGGGTATACCCCGTTTTTTTTTTTAGGTATCATAAAGTACATATTATGTACTTTATGATATTGTTGATCTATTAGCGTGTGTTTCAAATGAAACTAATTTGTAAATACATACTAAGGAGATGCCGAATGAATGCTTGAATTTTAATAAATTGGCTTTATTTTGGAAGCAGATATCATTAGTATAATAAACAAAAATAGAAAATATAAACGTGGAAAGGAATGTTGAGATACTGAAGATTATTGCTGTATTTTTATTATAACTCAGTAGCTTTCAAATTATGAGTTTATAAAGCTAAATACGGTAAATCACGGGTTCTCCGTAGGGAAGGCCCTTAACTGTCTGAACACACTAGGCCGAAGTTACGCGGCGTAAATTCCGCATGATTCTGCCTGCAATGTATTATAAATTACCAATGACACACTATTCCGTTGCGCTCCGTCCGTATTTTGTATGCTTTCGACATAGCGGACGTAATCATGCGGAATTTACGCCGCGTAACTTCGGCCTAGTGTTTAGACACTAATACGTGCGTTTAATTAGAATATCGGTTCTCAAAGTTTTTAGTGGATTTTATGAAGTGACATTTTTTGGCGAACCTCCAAAAATATTATGTTTTGTCCTTGAATGAATTATCTCGATGACATTTCGAAAAACAATTTATGTGTCGCTCGCAGAGTATACAAGGTCTTTGCGTAGCCCCAGGGCTCCACAGAGCACACTTGGAGAATGGCTAAATTAGAATAAGGATTACCCCTATAATCGCCTAAAGATAAAATTGTTAGTATAATGTCTATGGACGCTTCACACCACGTCAGTCTAGCCCCGTGCTAAGTACCTGAAGGACTTGTGTTACGGGTACCAGACAACGGAAATATATTTAATATTTTTATACTATACATAATATATTCAAGATTTTTATTATATTATAATCCACATCCATGACCCAGGAACTTTTTGTTCCGTCGGCGGGATTCGAACCCGCGACCCCCCGGCTTGAGCAACCAACAGCCCACCAACTGAGCCACAGAGTCATCAATGAGTATGCAAATCAAACAGTACAATAATTATAATAGTTTGAGAAGTTTAATAAATAAAGTACAACCTTGTATTGTTGCAATTTGACTAAACAAATAAAGATACTAATTTTATCAAATTAATTTTGCTTAAAAGTAACAGTTACTTTAACAAGTCTCTGGTTGTTAAATATACCTATCAATTTAGGGGGCGTCCACAAATTACGTGAGGTGTTTTTTTTAATTTTTTGACCCCAGGTGAGATTTCGTGACATTTTATTCAACACCCCTCGATAGCTTATTTCCCTCCCTAAATCTCACGCGAGATTTTCAAAATGTGGGTTTCTTACGTAAACTTTTGGTTTGAGTCAATAAATTTTCTTGCGAACGAATTTGTGAATGATCTTAATCGTATAACATTTTACGCTTGCGATTAAATCTTAAGCATACGTACAATCTGGATGATATGGACTAAAATAGTATCATTTTGTTGAGAAAAAACGTATTTTTGAAATTACGTGAGATTTGCCGAGACCCCCCCTCTCCCCAACGTGCGATTAGGTGAGATATGACTCGACCCCCTCCCCCCCTAAACACCTCACGTAATTTGTGGCCGCCCCCTTAGTTAATAACTATTTTAGCACAAAACTACTAATTATTACGCATCTATTTTTAAATTAATATGACATTCATTATGTTCTTATTAGTTAAATCAATATTGTCTTGTTGAATCTGTTAATTCAAACCAGTCGGGTCTGTTTCGTACAATATAGTAAATATTATTAAAACCTGTTTTATGTACCTTAAACGGAATATTTAATAGGACTTACCGATAAAGTTACGTAGTGGGAACTTACAGTAATGAGTCTACATTTCCAGAAAATAGTCTGCCGCACTTAAAAATATATTTTAATCCTTCAAGCCCCATAAGAGCACCGGTGATCGCGACAACAATAGAAAACAAAAGAATTTCCAAGAATCTGCGATCAAAGGATTAATACTTCAGTCGGAATTTCCAGGAATTGCTATTGTATTCTATTGTTGTCGCGATCACCGGTGCTCGCGCGGGGCCTGAAGGATTAATGATGATAAAACTTCAATTTTGTGTGGTGACAGATAGTAATAATGTATTTGGTTTAGCTCAAAATCTTCATTTAATTACGGTCAAGTTATTAATCTTCGCCAGCTTTCATACGTTTACATTTTACAATATAATCTTATATCTTTAAACGAGCAATTCTTATATAATTGGAATCTCGGAATCGACTCTAACGATTCTCATGAAATTTAGTATATATGGGGTTTCGGGGGCGATAAATCGATCTAGCTAGCTTTTGAGAAAATGTCATTTTATTCGTGTTTTATCGAATACCGTGCAAAGCTCGGTCAAACAGCTAGTAAATTATAATCACAGACGAAGAGGAATGCGGGTAAAGTTCTGAGTATCGCAATACCTTCTGGTAACATAATGACCTTCATAATCTCGATTACTCTTATCACACACAGGTGGTACGTATAACCAATTAAATGGCTACCATGAATGAATGACTAGGTCACTAGTGGTCGTTTCCACTAAACTAACATCAGGTGACCCGTTGCTCGTTCGCTCCCTTATTTATATAAAAAACTAACCTAGCCCATTCATAATGAAAATTTCAGCTAAATCGGTTCCCTGGTTTGGGCGTGAGGAGGTAATAGACAAACAGATCATTCGCATTTATTTATGACGGCCGCAACTTTGTGGCGCCAAAATACTGTTGTACGAACTGTAGCACACAGCATCTCCATTCTCCATACCAAATTTCAGCAAAATCGGTTCAGCGGTTTGGGCGTAAAGAGGTAATAGACAGAAAAACAGAGCACTTTCGCATTTATAATATTAGTATGGACTATGGAAGCATGAATATTATCCTTTAATTTTCCCTAAGCTAACATGTCACCTAATTACCATCTCTTCCCAAATTCAAGGTTCGCTGTTTTTTGTCTGTCATCTGACGTTTTCAAATTGCCATACAATGACAAGCCGACCCTGTGTAGTTACGCTAGTCGCTGTGTAAATTAGTGTATGATATTATAATAGAAGTGTACGCTGGTCGCATACGTACGTTTTTGTATTCGATTTCCGAATTCGTGTTCCGTATTCCGAATCCCGTGAGACAAGCGCAATCGTTCGTTTTTTTCACGCGCGAACACGCCGGCTTGCACTAGAAACGTACGTGCATTGCGTGCATTCGGATTTCCGAATACGGGAAACGAATTCGGAAATCGTATGCGGAAAACGTGTTTATGCGGCCAGACTAATAACGTATTTCTCTACTTAGAGAACGTAGCACGACAAAAACACATAAAAGCAACTGCTATATAGGGAAAACCAAGTTCGATTTCTCAGTAGTCGTAATACACAAAACAAACACACGAATATCCTGCGCCGGCGCAGATAGAGATGATTCAACAACTCTCGCTAAACGATAACATGCTTTTCGCACAGAGATACGTCATATATGGTTTTACAGTATACTATGATAATTTAACACATGCTTTTAATCATTTATGAGTTATTATTACGAATACGATGAGTAACATTGTGAACTTTAGCAGTTAACACTAAGGTTCAGACCACACTGGGCCGTTAAAAAAGGGTAAATACAAAATTGTAATACTTAGGGCCTGTTTCACCACTTGCTGATAAGTGCCGGATAGGCTATCCGCAACTTATCTTACATATACTCCATACTCTATCTGTCAGTTATGGATAGCCTATCCGGCACTTATCAGTAAGTTGTGAAACAGACCCTTAGTATTAAACTTGTAGAAATAAGAGGCGATAGGTTATTAATTAATATCTCAAACTAATAGCGATCTTGACTAACTGTAAGACACTCTAGAGCTAGTGGAGTTCCCAGAGCGTAAAAATCGTGCAAACCTCCGATTTTTACAATAGTGGATGAAAATTAAAAAGAAAAAAGGAATGTGTAGCTGGTAACATAAATAATAAAGTTTACCTATTGAAAAGTTGTGCTTTTGATTTTAAAATTATTCTCTTCCACTTCAAGTAAACTCATAAACTGTAAAATTTTGAAGAAAATTTGCATATTTCTTTCTTTTAAATATAAAGCAAAATAATGAAATATATTATTATTATTTTTGATTTTTATCGTTGCTTATATTCCAAAGAAAGAAAATAAGTTGAAAAAATATATAATTTAGATTTAAAATTAATATTTTTGTATGTAGATGTGTTTGTTGTGTGCCTCGCCAGGTAAATGGCGTTCCTATTTTTCTTTGGTTTTAAATAGCAAGTTTAAAATTATTTTTTAGGCTTAACAAAGCCTTCTATTTCTTAATGTGTATAACTTTTCAGCTCTTACTTTAGTACATTTTCTGAAATGTAGCACAAACTTTTCACGGATATTTCAAAGAAAATCTGTATTTTATTTCTTTTGGTTAGGTTAGAATTTTTTACAGAATAAAATCGATTTTTTTTTTCGTTAATTATATTTTCTAAAACATACTTAAAGGAAACAAATTAGGTTAAGAACTGATACCTATTTTTTGTATTCAGGTAAGCATTTTCCAAACATAGGTCGCAGCATGCGTCTTTAGTATGTACGTGAGATTTGTAGCACCCAATTTTTTTTCTGGCTTTAAGTGGGAAGTTTAAATATATTTCAAAGACTAGAAAAAGTCTTCCATTAATTGTCGATGCATTTAATGTTTTAGCTCTCACTTAAATAAATTCTCAACAAATATAGAAAAATATTTTCGGTCTATTTTACACATTTTTGGAGATATTTAAACGTTTTTAAGTACTTAAAAGTTATCATTTCTCTAAAAATTAAATACGCACAATAAGTAAGTTTAACACACTTTTCGTTGCAACCCTTAAATCCACCCAAACCCTTTTACTTGGTTACGACGAGCGTTAATCTCTAAAAACTTTGCAAAACCTTATAGTTGTATTTAGCTTAGCAAAGCAAACTTTATTTTTTAAAAATTGTGTATTTGGTTTAATTTTCAACGTAAACAATCGGATTTAAAGAGTCATTAAATAACAGGAACAAGAAAAAAAAAATTTGGACTGGTTTTATATGGTGAAATATATTTTTTTAATTAAGTAACTAAAAAATTAAAAGCACAAAAAAATTTTTGATAAGCTTTGCAAGTTATAGTGTAAATAAGAAAATGACACCTCGAAAACAAAAATCCATTCACTATTACAATTTTCGGAGGTTAAAACCTCTGGCGACTGCACTAAGCCTTTCATTGCTTAAAACTTAAACTTAAAAGGAGGGCCAAAAAAATCACAAAAACATGTCAATTTTTGGTGACGTTTGGTAATTTTTTGGATGGCTTATGGAAGACGAAAAAATAATACAAAACATCAAAACGAACAACCATGGAGGAAAGGAATAAAAAATTGCTCATGACATGATAATATTGGAAAAATGCTCCAGTTAGGCGTGGTCTATTCGGACTGGGGTCACGACTCACGGTGAAATCGTCTTGTAATTGTTTAAAAAATTACCTGTCATACTGTCCGACATTGATACTTAATCTTTATATTAGTGGTTTGATCGATAGTCGAGCTATTGATCATATTGAGCGATTTGTTCTTACAGATTGTAGCAAAATAAAGTAATAATACTTTAAGGTGTTGAAAGAGTAACTTTTTTTTTACTTTTGAATGGGCAAATTCATGACGCTTAGTGTGTAAACACACTAGGCTGAATTCCGCCACCAAATACGTACGGAACGCAACGGAATAGTGTGTCGTGAATCGTCCCCCGCGTTCCGTCCGTATTTTGTATGAGTTTGAAACGCGGCGTAAACGCGGCGGAATTTACGCCGGCGTAATTCAGCCTAGTGTGTTTCGACACTTACTCGTAGGCGCTTGCCCATACAAATCACAAATCACACAAAATCGGAAGAAATGGCGTGTGCTTGTGTCAGAGGCCAAAACTCAATTTGGGTCACAGCGCCGCTGTAAGTAACTTTCGTATACCTTCACCACCACATTCCTTTGTAAATTGTAACTAATCGATTATCCGAATTCGATTTGCGATTTCAATCTATCAAAAGCCTAACACAGTCATTGAACACATTTTAAGTTAAAAAAAACAACGGACTGTACTCCTAGAGTGCTGATAGATTATAATAGAAAAGAAAACGAAACAGCAGCAGGATTTTCGTCGCGCGATAAACAGGACATGTTAGTTTCTCTCCTTTGCCGCGCCGGCAATCTATACTCCGTTTTACGAATTTTCGATCACATGACGTGGCCTAACTTCTTGCAAGAGTTTAACATTTACCACACATTCCAAAAAAATGACAACGCCGTTTAAAAAAATTCCAGCCACTTCAAAAATACAATAAGACTGTATAATCCATTGTAAGCCAAAAGCTTTTATTAGAACATTATTCGAGAAAGAGCTTAAAGGACAAGGATACATAAACTCGCTTGTAGGTCAGTGCCTTAGTCGTAATCTTATCTTGTTTTTGTTGAACGAAGGTTACGTTACAGTTAATCTGACAGTTTACCTGAGGTCAGTGTTACTGTAGTTTTTCACTGTAAGTATTCATGAAAGACGAAAAACAAAGGTTGGCTAATGGCCATACTTTTTCTGCCCCCGTAATTGAGATACGCAGCATACATGCTAAAGTGACTAAACTATAGGTTTAGACTAACGTGGAACTACGTCACGTTTAATCTACCTAGAAGATGATCCATTTATTTATTTATATAACACTTATTCTCCACATGAAACAAATAATGCTACACTTAATTTAATTGCTTATTTCTAAAAAGAAATTTGTGACAGGAGTTCATTTTGTTTATTTTTCTAACTCATCATTCAAATTCGTTATTCATCAAAATCGACCCAATCATTCCCGATTCTCATAATATTATCTTGAATGGCTCTTCGAAACGCGCATCTAACATTAGGGCCTTGAATTATTACATAGATGATAAAGCTAAACCAAATTTAACGAAACTAACATAATATTATTCAAATGTACCTACATTCAAATGTAGGTACTTTATACTCAACGATTCGGGCGTATAACCTAAGCAATTATATCTTAGCACAACAAAAAATATATAAAGTTTTTACAATTAAAACTATTAATAAGTTGAATAATGAAGTCAATTAACGTTATGATAACTTATACCGTGATAATTTTCGACCTTCAAGTTAATAAAATAGGCGGTAGACGTGCGAATAAACATTATAATATAAAAACAAATTAGAACATAAAATTATTTTATCTGCAGGGTTACCTTTATATAAATTGTGTAATAGACTGACCTAAGTTTTGCTCTAATCTTATTTTTACTATAAATATAATAATAAAAACTTTTTACTACAAAAATACTGCGAATAAAACTAATTGATCATTGCATAATTGCAGTATAATGATATTGGCAGTATATTTTAAAATTCTTTGAACTAGTGTCCGTCTGTTCATTCCTGTCGCCGCAGCCAGTTTATTATGTAGCTAATTTAGCTCGTTTAGCTAATTGTTATTAGGGCTTTGGACATTTGCCCGATACATTTTGAGTAGTCTAAAAACTCTAAACTCTACAATTCATACGAAGATATATTTTTATTATACATCGAGGCTGAAACAAAACAAAGTGATAATATATGTATCCATTTAAACTATCACTATGAAATTAGCAGCGCTGAATGAGCTTTGTCTTTTTCTTTGGGACCGCCGTCATGAGTTTACCCATACAAACGTTAAAAAATACTCTCTTCATCGCTGCTACTTTCACAGTGGACTCTTTACAGGTGATTCACATACAGCCTGTAAAGAGTCCACTGTGAAAGTAGCAGCGATGAAGAGAGCCGGATTTAGGCCGGCAACGCACCTGCAGCTCTTTTGATGTTGCGAGTGTCCATGGGCGACGGTAGTTTACCATCAGGTGACCCGTTTGCTCGTTTGACCCCTTATTTAATAAAAAAAGCCTGAAATATCACTTTATTTTATTATACCTTGTAAGTACATATAATGATATTTTAGAAATCTTAGAAACTGCAGATACCGATTTTCCAACTGAATACTAATAATAATACAAAAGCGTCTAACAAAACAATTGGAAGTTCTCCGTACTACATTCCATTTAATTAACGATAGCACATGATAATGACCCGTATGATCAACGAAACAAGATTTAGAATTGCAGTTACGATGTGCGCGCTGTCGGGATACGGGTTCGACTTTGGGTCAAGTATAAGTCATTAAAAATAACAATACAAACAGTCAATAAATACAAAATCTATATGGGAAATAAATTGTTATATATGGTATTTTACCATGATATTCTACATCGTCGACAGAATCAATTCAATAGACTGATGCCAGATTCACGCTGTGTGTTTCGATTCGGATTCGAAAACTTCCCTACGCAATAGCCAATAAGCGCTCGCCACGACTAACATCAACCAATAACGATGAACTTATTGCCCATATAAACCCTGCGTGGTTTCCGTGGTACGGCACTTTGTTAAATATTGTATTTGTTTAGTTAAGTAAATAAACGATTAAAAAAAAAAAAACTTGGTGGTATGATTCCGAATCCGAATTCCGAACGGGAAATGCGAACCACCCCGCCGCGCCGAGTCAATAAAAAATTGATTTATTTATCAATTATCAAGTATCAAGAATACTTATTTCATGTAAACTTACGATTCAAATGAAAACCAGAACTTTTGTATTATTTCCTGGTTTTACAAAATCATAATTTACGACTTATTAGATATTTAGTAGCAGTGTATAATAAAAAAGATATAAAATAGTCGCGACCTTGGAGTGGCGATAGTAAAATTCTCATTACCCGCGTAGACAATGACGGAACCGAACGTAATTTTCAACGGTTCAAGATTTCTGTAATTCACTTCGAGTAAACAATTTCAATGAGCGTCACTCACGAGCGGTTACATAGATAAGAATTTGCAGAGAAACATATCTTCTATGGAATGAACTATAGAATCCTCAAGACTTGAGTGTTTCCACATAGAATTGGCTTGCCAGCACACACACCATTATGACCAGTTCCTGACGTCTCCCAACGTCACTGTCATCCATGACATGAGAGCACGAGACAAAACATTACTATTGCACGTATTTATGGATCTAAAAATGGATGCACTACATGAACCAAAGCCTTTTCAAGCTCAAAGGCAAATTACTTACGATAATTTTGACAGCGCTGTTTAAATCAGAATAATTGTTTTTATTAGATTTTACATTGATTTTACATTCCACATTGGTCTAAGTATACATGTGCATTGTGCACAATCAAGATAGCAAATATGCACTGAAAATTGCCAAAATACGCTAAAAAAAGACAATTGTTTGTATTGAAGGCCACAATAACATAATCTGTTGTCTACACAACTCCCTAGCGATGCCTTTTGCGGTGCGAACGAAAGCATCAGATACATTTAATAATAATGGAACTTCAATGTAATGAAGACTTTAGACAGATAATGTATGGAGCTAATCAAAATCATTTTATTACATTAATACTTCAGTCGGAATTTCCAGGAATTGCTATTGTATTCTACTGTTGTCGCGATCACCGGTGCTCGCGCGGGGCCTGAAGGATTAAGGGCCTATTTCACTACTTCCTGATAAGGCTATCCACCACTTAATTTGACAGATGGAGTATGGAGAATCTGTCAAATAAGCCTATCGGGCACCTTATCAGGAAGCGGTGAAACAGGCCCTTAAGTAATTAATATTCGTCTCTTGAGAGCAGAAGTAAACTAATAAGCCCAGAGTTCCACGTTCTGATCCTGATTTCCTCTAACCACCAGATCACCGCACGTATTCTATTCTGATTTCCTCTAACCACCAGATCACCGCACATATTCTATCAAGATTTCCTCTAACCACATATTCTATCCTGATTTCCTCTAACGGCTAACCACCAGATGACCGTTCATATTCCCATAGCGCTTGCCCTCTGTGACCTCAACAACAATTACTACTAAGGTAATTACTAATTAGTGTTTTCACATCGGGGAAGTAATTAATTAATTGTGATGTACAAGTTTCATATGTTAAAATATTAAAATTAGACGTGTCCTTCGTGAACGTGGATTCAGACGTCGCGGATGTTAGGCTTTTAGTTTTTATCCATAAATTTAATCCATAATTAAACGGCAATTTAAAAAAAACGAGAAAAAACCCTACTGCATTTTGATATACCTACCCAGTGTCAATCTCACAGTGATCACAAATCTAACGACTATTCTCCAGCTAAAATACATCAAGCCGTTCAGGCTCCAAAGGGTCCTTTAATTTTTCATTTTTAAGGTAACCGTACCCGAAGGGTAAAACCCTATTACTAAGACTTTCTGTCCATCCGTCTATCTGTCTCCAGGCTGTATCTAGTACCCCATCGCGTGCGAGTCTGACTCGCGCTTGGCCAATTTTTAATGTCTGATTTACGACAGTGGCCAAACTTCGCAAAGACAACTATAGTTTGTTCGTTCTAAGATGATATGGGTGACAGTTCTCATATTCCTTGCTACGGATTTTTTTTACAAGAAAACAAAAAAAATCAGAATGTAATAAATTATATTCCATCTACAAAAATAAATGTTTCCTGTAATTGTAAATGAATAAAAATGAAAAGTTACTAAATGCTAACTTATTGATATAAAATTATAAATATTAACTTTGAAATAGGAGTATAAAATTATTGTTACGAAAATATTTGAAAAATGTCAGATGCATGAAACGGAACTTATGTCAATAGAGATTGACACAGTTGAATCGAAATCAAATCGATAAAAAAGGGCGGCCATCTTAAATCGTCGGCGTCACTCTGAAACATCAGTACGAAGTCGATAATTTCGATTGCAATTCCTTTACGAGGTGATTAGATATTTTTAAATTATTCGATTAATTTTTTTAGGTAACTTCCCTACTATTGTCAATTATAATGTGTCACGCATATCATCATAAAACGAACAAACTATAAACTAATCAAAAGACATAAAAGTTAAAAGAACATTTGTACAAAAATTAAAAGATAACGTCAAAGCTACGAATGATAAAAATGATTTATTATATATTGCTTCAAAATGTAAAGTTGGAAAATATTATACTTAACTATTTTTTTCAATTGAATATTAGTTAAGTATAGTAATAACAATAACCTTCATTTTATACGCATCGTATTTATTTCTAATTGTACAGGAAACCCAAAACAAGATTTATGATAAAAATCATTACAATTTTTACTTCTTTATAAAAATAACCGTGAGAAATTACTTTCCATATTTTGTATTCCCCAAAATTCACATAGAATTACCATAAAATTCGAGTTATTTCGATTAAATTGTTTAGATATTTATTATTAAGAGTGTTAACAATGTTAGAAAAGATGATATTAACGTATGTTTTAATATAATAATAGGAATAGTTAATGAAAGAATTTTCACTATTATATACATTAAAGTATACCTGCAAAGTAATATATATTTTTTAAATATAAACCTTTGTTTTCGTTCATTCTAATCAAAATTCTTCAAATTACTGGTTTTTTTAACACCAGCTTTGTTGCGCTTGCGCTTGGCTTTGCGGTAGCCTGCGGATTAGCCTGCCTAAAATACGAAACTGTACATTTTGATCCTCCACTCAACCCTAAAGGCAAAGCCAAACGAGCGTAATTTGTGAGTTGTGAGTCGCAGAATTTCGGTTCGTCAGAATTCTGCTGCATTCAGTTTCGTACAAAAGTCCTGTCGTTTCACACGAGCGTAATTTTTGTGTGTCCTGAATTGTATGAAAAGATATTTATGCGGCAGAAATTCTGCGACTCACAACTCACAAATTACGCTCGTTTGGCTTCACCCTAAAGGGTGGAATAAAAAAAACGGTGGATGCTTGCAATTCTTTTGAAATTGAAACCAAATGTATCTCACCAATGTCAACATAACATACAATCGATACGTATTATATGTACTCTTAATTTCTTAGTAGGAAAAATCACGCGTATCATAAGGCCATCGTAGCTGGGCGGGGTACATCGTGCTAACTAGTACAGTCAATAGCTTGGGAGTTAAACTATCTAGTATAGTCAGCATAACTATTATATAGTATATTATAGTAAGGCAATTGGCATTTGACTCGCTATCGCGTTGTATTGATTAGATGTCTTCAGCGTGTAAAAACTAAAATAATATCACGCCGTAAACAATACCTAAGCCTAAGTTTAAGACAGTAGCACATTTACAGTAGACATTGCGGAGGACAGAACTGATACAACTTATGGAATTTACGGACAAAAATTACAGATTTTCTATGTCAGTATTTGTCGTTTGTGGTGTGAAGATACTTTACAGCGGTTATGATTCACGTGTTGATAGCTTTAAACCTTCTCTAAAAATTGTATTGCTTGCTATATTACTGAATTGAATCAACAAATAAAACAATAGAGAATAAAATGACTCAAATGACTCACAATGTGATTATTTTGAAAAATCATTGAGTATTTGCTGACTTTTGCTGTAGGTACTAGGTATGCCAACGCAACATACACCATTCTACGCAAGCAAGTATGGGGTAACATTAGTATTTAATTTATCCTTACTTGATACTTAATATTATAAATGCGAAAGTGTGTCTGTCTGTTACCTCTTCACGCCCGAACCGCTGAACCGATTTTGCTAAAATTTGGTATGGAGATACTTTGAGTCCCGGGAAAGGACAGGATACTTTTTACTCCGGAAAATGTACGGTTCCCGCGCGATAAACGAATTTTGCCGCAACGGAGTTGCGGGCATCATCGAGTAATAATAAAAATAATTTGACCAAATTTATATTTTGTTTGTTTTTTAATATGTAACAGTAAGGTTTAGTGGTTTATAATTTTTACTTTTTAAAATTATACTTTCTTTTCTAAACTTAAGTACTTTAACTAAATTTAAGTTATTTTAATTTTTAACTTTACGGAAGGACAATATTAAATTCAATTGAATTCAGATTTTGCTCTGATATTTTTGTTTATGTGCGGATTTTATTCTATTTTGCCACTACCAGTTACCACAATAATTTTTGGATGAGCGTAAATTTTCAACTCTTATTGATATTCCGATCTAAAACGAGTGGTGAACATCTGGGGCCAATTCTTACTTTTTCAACCTCAGTGTAATAACTAATAACTAACGACAGTCTAAGTTTTACTTGCAAGAGCACGGGTTTAAGCACGGACGGTTGTTTAAAATCTAGGATATGCTTGCGTAGGTTAGATTCCCCGTCTTATACGACGACGTTGCTCATACCTATGTAGGATGGGTAGTGCATAGGACGCGTTGAAAATCCAGGGGTCAGAACATACTGACCGTACCTGCAGTGTCAACGTGGCATAATCGTGTGTGTTACAACATGTGCTGAGCGACTTGATGTTGACTTTGACCCAGAACCCCGAGCTATGCAATAAAATGCCGGCGAATAATTGTAGCATTTGCGATTTCATTTCTTTGAATAGCGGCCATTTAGGAGCTGAAATACTAGATGGAAAATCGTGATGTTGTAAGTAAGCAGTTAAGTTGGCGATGGGCATACCACTAACTCTCGGAGGAGTTAAATTGCCAGGTAACATATTATATGTATGTAATGGTTGACTTTACATTACATTATACCTAACATACACTACAAGTAAAACTACCTGAGCTCTACGCTTTCGTCTTAAATTTTCGTCATCTTCTTTGTATTCAACTTTCGTTTGGCGCTTTCAATAATTATTGAATACGTTAACAAACGCAACGCTAACATTGTCATTTTTGTTCAGTTGCAGTGTCTGTTAGCTTTGTAACACTATGCGCCTTATATTTTGGTCATAAGAAATTCCGGAAAAAATAGAAGTAAGCGAAAGTTTGGGATACGGTCAGAGCGCATGCGTCGCGGGCATGCCTCACGTACGCTGTTGACTGATGCGCTATGACGCATGCCCTTGATGAACAAAAAAGGCACAGTGTGGACAAAGCTTATGAATGTCATACGCACCTCTAGGAGAGAGCTGAGCTGAGGTAGTTTCATCTCTTCACTGAAGACTATAATATGATTAAGTGATATTGAAATATAGGAATTTTAATTATTACATATTATTATCCATACAAATATTATAAACTAGACGACGCCCGCAACTCCGTTGCGTCAAAATTAGTTTATCGCGCGGGAACCGTACATATTTTTCCGAGATGAAAAGTGTCCTATGTTATCCATACCCAGTATTATCCAACCCAGCAAAATCGTTTCAGCGGTTTGGGCTTGAAGAGGTGACAGACAGACAGACATTTTCACATTTATAATGTTAGTATTGATAATAAGGTGGGTTTGTCACATTGTATGTATGTATGTATATAAGTACATATAACAACAAGGAACTTGTAAAATATTCGTCATTGGGAATGAAATAGCTTGATTGATACGGCGCTGGACACTTATTAGAAGGCGAAAGACCGAACGAATCAATTCTGCAAAGTAGTATCGCCGACACAACGCAAATGTTTATTAGTTTTTGAAGTGAAAACTTCTTTAGCGGCGTTGAGCACTTTTGTGGGATGGGTAAAAACTGTGAAACTCGCGTCAGATTCTCGTGCTGATCGAAAAACCGTAAGACGGTTGGAGAGTAGTATTTTGTGTCGAACTCGAACTCGAATTGATTGTAAGGGTTTCGATTAATTAAAAAAAACATTTTTTTAATAATCGATTTTCATAAAAAATGGGTTAAAAAAATTCACAACGTTAATAATCAAGTTTTCACTTCTGCCGGCACTCCCGGAGTGCAACCCGTCATTTTTATATATTATTATACTTTATTATGGCAGATAATAGAGAGATTTTTGTATTTATTACTATACTGTACTCTGCGAAACATGGAGGTAGCGGTCATTGACTCTGTCAAAAACTTGTCACTTTGTATGTAAGTCGCGATTGACAATGAAGTGTCAGATGTTGTCAATCGCGGTTTATACAGAAAATGACAAGTTTTTTGACAGTGGGTCAATGACCGCTACCACCATGTTTCGCCGAGTACAGTATAGATGACCCGTGAGCTTTGTGTCACTTTCCTCCTAAATTAACCTTCACAGACTTCCACAAACATTTCAAGACTATTATCAAAATCGGTTAAGCCGCTCGAGTTTTAGCGAGACTAATATAATTTAAAATCCATTTTTTTCACACTATTTACTTCTATGGATTAGTATCGATCAAATGAGTTTTAAGCATGACGGTCACTGAGGGTCTATACAGACGGACCGCATTTCAACTGCAATCCGACCGCAAATTGCAGTTCAAGTGCAGTTTGAATGCAGTTGATAATGGTTTGCAGTTCTATTGCAGTCGTGACAACTGCATTCAAACTGCACTTGAACTGCAATTTGCGGTTGTATTGCAGTTCGTCTGTATAGACCCTTAAGGACTATGTAATAGTATTTACGGGCTTGCAATTTCCTTCCATGCTTTTACAAACCACTGCCGTCTGCACGGCTCTAGTAACAATTGGGCCAACAGCTATACATTACGGGCATTTTGTTATACAATATGTAAATAAGGTGAAAAAGGCAAGGTACATGTACAAATAATATGTGATCGAAGGCTGTTCTTAATTAGTCCGATATGTGTATCTGTACACAATGATAATAACATCTTTAAACACTTCTATATTTGATAGTCTTTTCATATCCTCTGAAAAGTCCTTAAGGCGCTATATTGAAAAAACTGTCCTTTTTGACGTAATACCATAGGACACTCAGAAATGTTACAAAACTGGTAATGAGATATCATATCTTTATAGCCTTGTCTAGGTTTGAGAAGAACCAGAAACACGATTAATGTATTTTGCCTCGATACATTTAATTTTCGAAATGATTTTTAAACGAAAATAGATGTATTGTAGGAAATTAGTCCAATTGATAGACACCTTTGCAACTCAAAATCGTATGGAAGCATTTTGCTTAAATGCTCCTAGTTATTTTTGAAATGATTATAATTACGTTTTTCGCATGTTTTCCGAGCGAGCCGATAGCTTCTGGCCGCAGCGTATTCACGACTTTATAGTCATACAAATTAAGCATAAAATTGCCCTTGCGGTAAAATTACTTTCGATATAGCGCCTTAACACCAGCAAGTTATGGGTTTACTTTTATACGAGCTCTAAGGTAAAATAGCTTCAAATGGACTTGAAATTCATGAAAGAGAAGAAAAGTGTATTTGTATATAATATGTACATTGTAGAGTTCGTACCGTACCTAATCTCAATGTTATGATTCCTTTTTATTTAAATTCGCTACAAAGCCTCAAACGCTTTTCAAATTTAGGGTGGATTTATTGTGTACTCTATACAGTATAGTATACATATAGTATAATATGCCAAATTTTATCGAAAGTAGAGCCCAATCGATACACATAAAAACTTTCCTCTATATATCAGTGCTCGTTCAGTGCTGCTACTTTCATATTAGTCAAGTCTATACAAGGGACACTTACACACCCTAAAGTATTAAAAACTAGATTACAAATAAAATAAACACCTTAAATGTTTGTTATTACGAAACCTAGGAATTATCGTATCGCTATAGATTACACGAACACTCATATTATTAACATAATTCTAGAGTTTACTGATAGCTCGACAGCACTCGTGGAGCAGGATTACCACTCGTTATAATACCATTAAATATTATATTAAAAATATACAATTTTAAATGCAAAAACCTGTATTCCGGTTGTCGGCAATTAACGTGCGGTCAGGTAACTTAAGATACGCTCGTCTTCGCGACGCGACGGTACGCGTAATAGACAATAGTAATTGAAATCAAAGTATAAGAAGAATCTAACTTTTCCACGGCCGCCGGGCGAATGCCGCCTCTATAGCCCCGGCAATAGAGTCCGGCGTTCGCTCATCGATAATGTTTACTATTAAATCAATTATTATGGCATGAACGGTGTCTACCGTTGTTATCAAACAGAAAGAGGCGTACGAAAACAAGAGCGGCGCGACGAACGGCGAGGTCCGTGCAATCCAATATGGGCACAAACTGGCACACCGCACACACACTCGTCCGATCCAATTGACATAAATTATTGTTCACGCTTATTTACTCACAAAAACCACGTGTTAGTCGCGCGAGGCAGCACGTCCGTGCGCGGTGCCGGCTGGATTGACACTGACAGGCTGTGCAAGGACCGGCGCCTGCGCAGGTCGTAGCGCGTAATTTCGATGAAAATAATAATAAGCAGTGATGCAATTGCACATAACGCGTTTTCCTTCCTTGAACCTTAAAGCTACGCGTGAAAGTCACAGAGGGGGAGGGGGCGCATCGGGTTTTTTCAGGACCGTTTTTTCCATGGAGCTAATAGCTCCATGGTTTTTTCCCACAAATGTTTTAAGACCTCTCCATAGGTCAATCAAAATTCAAAATGTATGGAAATTACGGTCCGCTCAGCTGCGATTCATCATAATCTGCGCGTATATTTAATACAGTTATGCCATTAGACTACTAACTAAAATCTAACATACTAAAGAAAATTCGAAATAATTCAGCGACTTGTTTACCAGTTTGGAAGGCCAGTCTAAGTAGGTAAGACAGAACGGTGTCAAGTTTTATAAAATGCAGATAAAAATCTTACGAGATAAGTATCTCTGAATTTCATAAAATATGTAATTCATAAAATAGTATAGTTAGATATAAGATAAACGAATTTTCTTTGAGTTAATATTCTCAAATGACAAGTTTAGTTTTCATGTAGAGTTTAATCTACATTCTACAAACATTTTAACTAATCTAAAAGCTATTTTGTAATAGATAGTACCTAGCATCTTTGGTCCAAAGCATGAAACGAGACATAAAACATATCAAATACATATAATATTTCCAAGCATCTTTAAGTGGATAAACTCGAAATTGCTACTAAATATTTAAAACTTCTAATAATAACCATTTCAATTTTGTAAAAATAAAAAATCTCTTGATCTTATAATTTTAATGTGACCTTTTAAAGTTTGTTTTGAAGACTTTAACATTATAAGAACCTTCATTCTCAACGCCTGTGTTTAGTCAATAGCAGTACAATATCTGGAAAGTAGGCTTTTTAATATGAAAATATGTTGCACTCCTACAAGTATTAAAAAAGAAAAAGTAAATACAGTTATTTTTTAAAATTTGAAATTATGTAATATTATGTTTTAAATTTTAACAAAATTAAAACACCAAGCACTAAAATAGAGCAAACGTTCTATTTTTAAATTTCCCGAATGTCCTTAGAAACCACACCTCATCAGCTAAACAAAAGGATGCGATACTTGTTGACTACTTGACAAATTACCTGGACATCCACTTCGAACGATGAACGATTTAAGACTCTGACACGTCGTGCACAAGGTCTAAATTAATTCGTTTCCTGCGCTGGACGCTGGCATTGCCAGATCAAGGATTGTTAACCGGCTTCCAAAAAACGAGGAGGTTATTTATGTGCTGTTAACAAAATGATCTTACGCTTACTGTTAGTTACTTATCAGCATCCTTACCACAAACTCGGGAATATTTCGGAGATATTTTTGACTGTTAATGCAATTACAACCCTAGAAGGATGTTTTTGGTAATCGAAATTAGAACTAACACAGGTATCTTGTAAATTATCACCGGAGGTAGATTTACACTCCTCTGACAATGTCTTCTACTCGCTAAAACATCCTAAGTATTTCTATACTTCTAATAGAAAAAGGACAGAATCTGTTACGACTTACGACTCTACATTCGCTTGTTTTACTCTCTCAAGTCTCATTAGCTTTGTCCACACTGTGCCTTTTTTTGTTCATCAAGGGCGTGCGTCATAGCGCAGTCAACAGCGTACGTGAGGCATGCCCGTGACGCATGCGCTCTGACCGTATACAAAACTTTCGCTTAGTTCTATTTTTTCTGGAATTTCTTATGACCGAATAAGCCGCACATATTCCACCCAGTAAAACGTTCTCGTCGCACATGTTACAATAAGCTGAAAGAACAAAATTTACAAAAATGACAGTGTTGGCGTTGCGTTCGTTAACGCATTCAATTATTGAAGGCGCCAAACGAAAGTTGAATACAAAGAAGATGACGAAAATTTAAGACGAAAGCGCATAGTGTGGACATAGCTATTCGCCTTAGTCTACATTCGCTTCTGAGTCTTTTGACAGAAGTTTATCTTTCCAACAGCATTGTTAATTGCTTTCCATAATATTAGCCTATCAGGAGCTTTTGTGAATAACATGCTAAGTGACATGTCACTTAGCGCATTATGTCAAATCTCATACAATCTTAATCTCTTACTTTGCTAAATACATTCTCAATTAATTAATATTATCAAATGAGGCTTCAGTCTCGAAATCGGCGGGCAGCGGGGCGGGCTTCCGGCGCTCGGTTTATATTATTCCAATCCACAAATTCAATCCAGCGCTGGAATGCTACTGGGTTAGTGAAAACGGGTACTGGAATGCACTGAAGTGCATTGTGTCCAGTTGGATTACTGGATTGGAATAATGTAAACTGGCCATTGTGATGTACGAATATCTCGTTCTATTTCCGATTTAACCGTGTAAAAATCGGGAACATGTTTTGTTTACGCAGAGGTAACTGCAAACAAACGAAACAAAAAGCAGATCGATCAATGTTGCCAGCCTTGAACAGAGGCATACAAAAATAAATTCCCACATAGGAGGAGTAATTATTGTATGCGGCGAGAATTTTTAACATCTAATTATCTAGTAATTACTGAAAATGCCTGTTCTAAACAACATATTATTATATTGAAATACAGTAATTTTTTGACGTATCTATCTTTTTGGTACGGAAAAACACAAGCTGTGTTTTTTTCTATACAAATACGTATACATATACGTTATCAGTACCTACCCATAAGCGCCAGCCTGGGTTATCGTTTGTCAAATTAAGATTATCATAGCTTTCCATTAATTAATACGTTGTCTTTGTTACAGAATAATGTCTGCATTCATCAACACGATAATATTAAATTCACAATTAAAATTTTAATGTAAGATATTTTTAAATCTGAGATGGGGTTCCTTATCCATAAACGCAGTCCCATCGAGAATGAATAATGAATTTAATGCTTTGTTATCAAACTAGTAAAGACTAAAGTAGCGTAACCGGGCCACTCTACAGTTCGGTGTAGCGCCGTGCTACGAATCTCGTAGCTCATAGAATGTCTTTCACGGAACGTCACTTTACGTGAAATTCTCCTGAAATAGTAATAAGCAACAAACTTATATCATTTTGGTTTTATATTTACAACAGCATGTAAGTGTAACATACATATTATAAAAGGAGTTTGTCTGTCTGTTACTTCAACACCTAAACCGAAGAACGGATTTGGATTAATACTTCGAGTCGTGTAGATTATGACGACTGATTGAATATTTTTTCCCGAAATTGCGGTCAACACAACAGCGCTAATAGAAATATTAGATCAACAGCTGTTAATTCTAAATGCAGACGAATCTCTACTTTTTAATTATGAGAACTCTATGCAGCCATGAATATTTAAATCTGGAGCCTGGACGGAAACAGACGTAACAACAACACAACAAAGAGTCTCTAGTCTAGAATTCTACTACTCACTATAAATCACTAAAAGTTTGAACTAGAAAACTTTAACGTATATTCTTCTTTTACACAAACATTTAATGCACATCACTATCACATAAAACAGTTCGTCTCCACAGCGTATCCAAAACCAAAACATGTTCACAAATCACAACACACCGCCATTTTGTTTTGGCGAATTTTTGGCGCGTTTCGTTCATTTGGTAGACGTCGCGGTCGCGCGCCGAAATAGACTGTAATGAGTCTGGCCGCTGGGGTGGGAATGGGTTTATAATAGCTCCGACGCGCACGCACCTGGACTCAAGGAAATATCGTCAATTCCCCAAATTATAAGACCCACTTGCGTAAATATGGGTCAATGCTAATCCTACATACATTTTTTAGCCTGTACTGTCCCACTACTAGGCAATGGGTATTCTACTGGGCTTGCTCCTGTGCCACCTGGCCAGCCTGGCAGGCATAGACGGCGAAAAAGACTAATGAGTCTGACCACTGGGGTGGGAATGGGTTTATAATAGCTCCGGCCTCCGACGCGCACGCACCTGGACACAAGGAAACATCGTCAATTCCCCAAATTCTATGACCCCCTTGCGAAGATATGGGTTACTGCCTAATCATGTACTATCAGAGAAGTTGATTCCTATGCAGATGGCGGACCTAAGTAATTTGGTCGCGTTACGTCAAACCCAGCCGACCGATCACACCTAACATTGAATTGACATAAGCCGACCACATGACTTAGGTCCGCCATCTGCATAGGAATCAACTTCCCTGATAGTACATAATTTTTAAAATAAATAAATATGTTATGACTTATTCATACGTTAAGACAACATACCTACACTAAACAACTTAGCCTACACCATCCTGCTGCTGGGCAAAGGCATGGACTCAACGAACGATTTTCGACATTGAAAATTCTAAGACCTCCTCTAGGCAAAGACCTCCCCAGGGTGTTTCTTTGTGGTCGCTCCTGTGCCACCTGGCCAGCTTGGCAGGTATAGACGGCGAAAAAGACTAATGAGTCTGACCGCTGGTGTGCTTAAACTCAACACTTGAACTCAACGAAAGATCGTCAATTCCCGAAATTCTAAGACCTAAAGTGAGTCGAATTAAAAGACCAAAGTCAAATTCAAGGGCAAAAGTTTTTTTTTATAAAACAAGGGGGCAAACGAGCAAACGGGTCACCTGATGGTAAGCAACTACCGTCGCACATGGACACTCGCAACATCAGTAGAGCTGCAGGTGTATTTCCGGCCTTTGAGGGTATACGCTGTCTTCTTGAAGGTTTGCAGGTCGTATAGGTCCGAAAATACTGCTGGTGACAGTTCGTTTCAGTTTTACAGTGCGCGGCAGAAAGTTACGCGAAAAACGCACGGTGGAAAATACGCCAATCTGGGTTATTGCTAAAATTGTCAAACGATACTGCCTTCTAGTCGAACATTATAATAAACGAAACCAAAGGATACAGAACAAGAGAAATAACTATTTAATTGTGGTTTAAGTTCTTCATCAATATTTCAGATCCAGTTTATTGTATCATTAAGGGGAAGACAGCTGCCAATTCGACATCTTTGTGCAGTTTTCTAGACGTATGTATTTCATTGATTGGCACAAAAAAAATATATGTGATTTTTAATTATATTATTTGAAAAAGCTTATCCAATTTAAATAATAAAATAATGTTCTCCTACTGGATGAAAAAAAATACCAAAGTCACATCTTTCAGGAACTTTAAACAGTTCTAACTAAAGTAATAATACAATCTATGCTTTAAAAATTTGTTTATTTGATACTTACCTTTTACAAAAATCTAAAGATTTCCGGATTTAATTTTCGGTTCTGACATCTAGATTTCCCATAATATTTATTTTTTCCTCTAACAAACGAAAAATGTATCCACGCTACCGAGTGAACACTTCACATCTCTGTCTCTCTGGCATGAAAATCGACACAGGTGCGAGAGTGATGCGAGATCAAGGTCATTGGCAGTTGTCAGCGTCTTAAAGCCTTCCTTTTTGTAGTGGAAGCCTATATTGAATATGACTAAGAACTAAAAACTCGGCTATTATACTCCATAACTTGCATATCAGTGTTTTCTAAACTTTATAACACTGTTACCCCGGTTAAACATAAGTGTAATTGCTTTAACTCCTATTTTCTGGAAAATATTTACTCAATTCCGTATTCCGTATTTACTCAAGAGCATTCTGAAGCGTAAGTCGTTGACATTCCATTTCGCCGAGGAATGTTAAAAAGTTTTGTATTGTCTATGACAAAACAAACAAAAAGACTATTCTAATTCTTGTAATGTAGGTATGTCACACCTACCTAGGTTTTGACGAAAAAGTTATATTTAGAATCGCAAAGGTCTAGATTATTCTAAACAATAACAGTGTTTTTTAATTACACGCTTACAAATTGCCAGTAAAAACAAAAATAAACTATAAGCATCATTTTGAATGCAGTATTTTTCTTAAGGTAATGTTGGTATGTTTTACAAAATATACAACAGGATAGCTTTGAATTCACGAAACATTTAGATTTGAAAATAATATGGTAAAATAAAATATAGAGTATATTAGTGATCGAAGCTACATCCAAACCGCTGAACCAATTTAGCTGGGTATGGAAAATTGTACGGTTCTCACTTCTCGTGCGATAAACGAATTTTGGCACAACGGAGTTGCAGGCGTCATTTGATATTATGTTTGAAGTGGTAGTTATTATGTCTGAAGTCTACATACCTCATACATACAACGCACACGTGTCAGGATACAGTCGTAATTACATACACTGTTTATGTACAGTAGCTCCCAAACTGTTACACCTACATAATCTAAAGGTGCTCCCAGAAAGAAGTTATATAACGTTATAATACGTCTGTAACACGATAACATTTTATAACATCGTGTAACATACCTACGCTACAACATGTCAAAAAATAAACGTGTCTTTTCTTATAGTTTGTTAAAAATATTAGACAAAAATGCTATCTAACGTTATAAATAATATATAACATCTGTCTGGGAGCACCTTTAGATAACCTGTCACCTGACCAATTTCATACCTGAAATTACGCTGTTTTAATCCACTACTCTCTCAAGCTGAAAAGCAAAAGGTGCTTAAACTCCAAGATCTCGTAACTCTATAATATATATCTATATAAATAATAATATTTTTTAGCCTTGCTGAAATTCGAGGACGGTTGAATTGATTTGGCTCATTTTAGGCTAGAAATATTCGTAGAATTCCAGAGAAGTTTTATTTTACGAGAGAAGAGTTAAAAAGTCCACCGAGGCATTTAATATCCTAACATAATATTCTAGATCATAATTCCAGATTAGCATTAGACCTTAGCACTATCAGCAGTAGTTTATTTATTTACTACTTGAAATTTTAGCGTAAGAATCGATAATTCTCTATGATTATTTCAGCTTTTCCTAGAAATCTAGGAGATTTAGGACAGTTATAACTTCTATACAAGCTTCCAAACCTATTAGGTAAGCAAAAGTTTGAGTGTAACTGACTATAAACATAAACAAATCAACAAATCCGATGCCAAAGATCGCATATGTGTTCTATTTGAAGAGTTAATTGATATAACATACTACGCCTATACATATGCCATTCACCTTTGTCCAAAAGGAAAACTGTGGTAGCTATGAAATATGAAATTTAAAAAGTTATAATATTGTGTACCTATGTCGACTCTACTTGTTGGCCCAAGTTGGAAAAATACAGGCGATGAACGCGTTAAGGGGCAATAATTTTTCCCATGTGCATGACAACAACGATTTTGCTTACTGCACATGCGCAATTAATCGTCATGTTAAACCAAAACGAGAAGAGTCTCATAACTACACAATAATTTTTGACTCGTCTCGAGGTTCAAACCAATCTATCTCAGAAATTAGTCGCACAAATAATAATAACGGCGCGTTCAGACGTGCTTTTCTGTTGTAGCGTTTAAGATAACGCGCGAGCTGAATCCGCAGAAAACGCGCACGTCTGAGCGTACCCTAAATATTACTGGATGAATTTTTAGCTGCTAGTTATAATTAGTAATTACAAACTTTTCATGAGTGTAGGTGACATACAAAGAGGGAGAGACCTAGTAGTATATGAGTTGGATGGCGGCCATGCCATATGGGCCGTATCGACAATGATAACCAACTATAGCTACGCCGTAAGCATATTATAAGGTGACATTCCGCTCCTCGCGGCAAGCGACTCGACCACGACCGACCAAGATTCAAATAAAGCACCACCTTATGACCTAGGCTACAGGTTTTATTTTGCTCTACACCACTACAAAGCGGCGGCATGGGTTTCTAGAGCTGAACAATGTCGATAGAAAATGAAACCTAGCCTAGTATAAAGTGGCATTTTATTTGATTATTTGTCGGTCACGGTCGCTTGCCGCGAGGATCGGAAAGCCACCTTTACGATTCGCATTTATTTCTGGAGGGACGTCCAGTGACGTCGATCTACGTCAGGTCTGACGTAGCGCACGTCATGTACGCAAATGGATCAGTCTAGCTTCTGGCTAATATTATGTCATTGCCGCGACGCCATATTTGTTTTGGTTTCGCGGGTAACGCATTACGCAACTGTATTTTTAGGACGTTGCGCGTTGGTACAATGCTGGGGGCTGATTCTCATATCGCAAATATTACAGTCTCAAGCGCGAGATTTGAGTTATGAAAATCCTGTAGGCCTACTACGAAACGGTTTTGAGACTCGAAAAATCGGACGAGAATGCCGCGTCCTGCTCTAACAACGTCATTTCACGTTTGTTAGAGTAGGATGCAACATTCTCGTACGATTGTTTGAGTCTCAAAACCGTTTCGTGGTACGGGCCCTGGTTCAGCGCTGAAACTCAACGATGCTGGCGCCTGCCACTGTATCAATATAAAAATAGTTTTACTTTTAACGGCAATTGAATTTTATTTACCACTCATTACTCAGGCCTTGTCAAGGCAAGTTTTTTCACCTTGCTCAATCACTAAAATTACTAGATACTGCGCAAAAAATGGGTTTTCAATAGACAAGTTAATAGATCGTTAAATGTTAAATAGGTCAATATAATCTTAATGAATTAAGTAATAAAAATTTAAGCGCTTATTAAACCTATTAGGCCTGGAGATACTGACACAAAATTCTTGGTCATTTGTGCCGGTATTGCGGTTTTACAGGGGTATAATTACGTAAAGGCAAAAAGGAAAATGATGGTCATAGCGCTCGCACTGGCAGCCCAAACGCGTGGGCGTTAATCGAACGTGTCGGATAAAAACGAGTGTCGAACGATTTGTTCCACAAAAATGCTTGTATTTTCAGATAGTCGAAAAAAAAAAGTAGGCGAAAGCGTAATGCCATACTTGTCGGGTGCGGCTTACAGCCTTATATTTGCCATACTTGTAGTAGAGGGAAAAAGTGGCGCCATGCTTGAAAAACCGTTTGAAATTACGAATAAAATCTTAGGATCATCAATCGTACATCTAGGCTGGATCTCAAGAACCGCAATAGCTAGATAGTTGCGATTTTCACAAATTATGTATTACTGGTGTCGTTATAAAAGCTAATAGTCTAACCAAAATATTTTTTCCCTATTTTTGCTCTATGTCCATAATGGTAAGACTAAGGTTTTTGAAAATTTCAGGAAACGCTCAATTTTATGTTAGCTTTAATAATTAATAATAAAAATTAAATAAACTTATTATTAAATGGGGGCTCCCATACAAATTTACGGTACGGAAGCCTATGTACGCCAGTCCGACTCGCACTTGGCCGGTTTCATAATTTTTCCTTTCATTGTGAATAAAGACCTATTCGGGTACCAAATTTCAAGGTTCTAAGTCTGCTTTTTGATGATCTGTCAGTCAGTGACAAAATGTAGTAACTTTGACCATCCGTAACTACTAAACTAATTATCGAAATTTCATGTAATTTGGAGGTTAAGCTAGTTTTAATACTTGCTCTTAGTGACCGAAATTTTAAATCCCTAGCTTTGTTAACATCGAAGATAAAGGGGATGTGAAATAGCCGCGAACCGCTTCGAGAAAAGTATGGTACGGCCGTGCCTTTGCTAAAAAGCTTGGCTGGGGCACTGCCGTGCCCCCAGACTGCAGTACACACTGCAGTAGCCGCTGGGATACGACCAAAGAGGTATTATTACGACACAGATGTTGCATATTTGAGAAATACTTCGGTTGTGCTCCTGGTAGAAAACAGTATTAAGAATCAGCATCAAGAATCAAAATTAAGATCAACAAACCTATTTGAGGGATGTACATTGTACAATTGTACATGAAGACACTGATTGATGAAGGGAGATTTGCCAATCTCCCTGAAACGCAGACTCGTCGACATGTGTAATGTGTATTCTGCCCATCCTAATTTTCGCCAAACGATTTGTACCACCTTGAAACTTTTTTAACAGCTCCCTGTATGATCATTAATAGGAGTCTGATAATGCCATACCTGTGGGCGGCGGCGAATATGAACAATATTATTTCAAAATCCTAAGATTTTATTCGTAATTTCAAACGGTTTTTCAAGCATGGCGCCACTTTTTCCCTCTACTACAAGTATGGCAAATATAAGGCTGTAAGCCGCACCCGACAAGTATGGCATTACGCTTTCGCCTACTTATTATTTTTTTCGACTATCTGAAAATACAAGCATTTTTGTGGAACAAATCGTTCGACACTCCTTATTTATCCGACACGTTTGATTAACGCCCACGCGTTTGGGCTGCCAGTGCGAGCGCTATGACCATCATTTTCCTTTTTGCCTTTACGTAATTATACCCCTGTAAAACCGCCATACTGGCACAAATGATCAAGAATTTTGTGTCAGTATCTTTAGGCCTATATCCATTGTGCAGAAACAAGGGCTTTTGAAACAAAATTGAGTTCTAGGTGCGGAAAATAGAGTTCAGAAGTGAGTTTTACTTCACATTGCCTTATCCCTAATAAGTCATATCTGTATAGCAAAATTTTTTTTGACAATGGTTGTGTAGGTAGATTATAATAATCATAAATCGCTAAAAGAATATTACTTATTGAGTATTAAGAGCCCGGGCTGCCCTCGAAATTCTCATACATACGTAATACCAAAATCATTTTCTCATACGAAAATATTTAACATGTTTGAGTTATTTTTCAGCTTAAAATAGTAATTCCCTAGGTTCCTGTACAAAAATTAACTTCAAAATATTTAAACACTAAAAAAAATTTTTTGTGTATAATATTTTTTTACTAAATTTACTACTAAATATTTAAACACTAAAAAATAGAGTAAAACACAAAAAATATATAAATAAATAGTAAATTTACTACTAAATATTTCAACTCTAAAAAATATTTTTTAGTATTTAAATATTTTGTAGTAAATTTACTAAAGTAGGGGCGAACTAAAATATTAAGTAGCACTTTAACCATAAAATTCAAAATGACTTACCAATGTTAGCAAATACAAATCAAGTACTATTGCCAAACCCGTTTGTAGAGCAACTGCTTTTTTGTCGCTTACCTGTAACCAAATAATTAAATTAAACAAAATCATAATTCAAATTTGCAGTATTTCTTAATTTCACAGTCTTTATTTTACAGTCAAAAGGAATAGAACTTCCTGAGATTAATTTGGCGATATCGACCGAAGAATTTGGCGATAACGGTTTCAAAAAAAGGTCTTTAGTTCGGTCACTACCAGTGAATGAAATTATAAACAAGTGAATGACACCCGCTACTCCGTTACGCAAAAAATCGTTTATCGCGAGAGAACTGAGGATTTTTCCGGGATAAAAAATGTCCTATGGCCTTTCTCGGGACTCAAGCTGTCTAATACGAGATTTCAACAAAATCGGTTTTGCGGTTTGGGCGTGAAGAGATAACAGACAGACAGACACACTTTCGCATTTATAATATTAGTATGGAAATCTTGTTCCCACTAAGGACTAAGTGGAATCTTAAACCTCACCAAAAGTAGTGTGTAATTTGAGAACATCTTAGTTTATCATTACTTGGATTCCTTGACGCTGTGACGCGTTGCATGATCACTGATCAGCTGAGTGAATGACCGCCGGTTATTTAGTATTTAATGTATAATGTAAGTGTCTACTTACAGTTTACAGTATTCATACTTAGTTTGCCTCGAGTTCAAAAGTGATAAGCCACCCTAAAATAAAGATTGAAGGTTAACTTGAAATATATTATTTTCAGATGTGCATTTTGCTAGAAAGCGAAAATAGGGAGGCTATTTCCCGTCTTCTCGCTGTACCTACTTTTAGTCACATGATGGAGTTCTAGCCTAAATCTTTGCTAAATCGTACTTACTAATGGTGTCGCGCGATTTAGCGAATTTGACGATTGTACACCCATTAAAGATTTTAGAAATTTGTAAACCGAAATCGCTCTAATAGGCTATCTAATAATATTATCATATAACTCCCGCACCAGTTTCGGTGACGGTGGCCAGTTTCATTGAAACTGGACCGACCTTGTCATACCCATCCGACAACGTGGGAATCGAACCCACGACCACGACGACTCAAAAACCACTGGAGGCTGGAAAGAGAAGTTAAAACGCTATCTAGAAACCGTCACAGAGTACAATATATTAGGACAATATTATGGTGTTAGCGACATCTACTAGTGAAAGGCCGAACTGCGTACTTTGCAAGCATCACGATATTTACCGCTAGATAGTGCTAGTATACTAGAACTGGCAAGACATGTTCAATTTTAATTCACACCTAATTTAAATTGAAGCAACTACGTCATACTTTCTAGTTACTAGTAGTTTAGCAGCTAAAAACTTTGAAATGGCCAAACATTTTTATTAGACCGAAACTATACCATATTAATTAGAAGAAATTACAGAATAACGATAGTCAATTCGGAGTTAAAAAGTCATTGTTGATTCTGATCTATTGATCAGGGAAAAAACCGTGTGTATTTTTAGGTAGTTTTTATCTTTCGTTCATTGCTGTTGCTATATTATGACTAAAAAGTTGGATTTTTCTCAACTAAGGCCGCCCTTCAAACATGTTGGAACTTTATTGACAGTAGGGATGGGCGTTGAATGAACGAACCGTTTTATTAAACTGTTTATTAGTCATGAACGGGTAAACTAGTTTAGCGTCTACTGATAAACTGGTTTATACGTGAACGGTTGCCATGCCGTGCGGAACGGTGCATGCGACAGAGACCGTTTGTCGCGACGCGACGACGCGATCGACGGACGGGTGGTGAATGGTGATATTCATATAATTTTAAAATAATTAAAATTTCAGTAATGAACCTGTCTGCCTGCCAGACAGTCCTAAGCCTGGAAAAAAGTAAGTAGGGAAATTCATTTCCACCGCTCACAGATTAAACCGCCGTTCGTCGTCATCACTCGTCGCGTCGATCAGCAAAACGACAACAAGTTTGTCAAAACAGTTGATCCTGAACGTCGTTTAGTCAAAAAAACTACTTTTTTGTCATAGTTCATTGCTCAGTTCAGTATTCGTCGAAGACGAAAACTAGTCGAAAAAAAACTGTTTTTTTCAATTACCAGTTTACGATGAACGATAAACGGTCTCGACTCTAGTTTCGTTGATCGAAAAAGCTTCGACGACCCACCACTAGTTCAGTATTCGTTGAAGACGAAAACTAGTCGAAAAAAAAACTGTTTTTTCAACTAGTTTACGATGAACGATAAACGGTCTCGTTTCGTTGATCGAAAAAGCGTCGACGACCCACCACTAATTGACAGCACTTCACTCGGCATAAAATACTACAGAAGCGTCGTTTTACGCTACTTTTCTGTAAGGCCTTAGCACTACTTCGAGTTTAATGTAGATTGTTGTTGGCAAAAGCGGAAGAAATTTTTACTTATCAGTTATCGGCATATAAAACGACCGAGTTTTTTGTCACAAAATTGGTAGTCAGCACCTATCTCAAATAACAATTTATATATAATCTAATATATAAAATTCTCGTGTCGTAAATTCTCGTAAATAATAGTAAATTATTACAACCTGAGACTGACGGCGACCATTGTTTGTGCGACGGCATAGCGATCGACGTTGCCATGGCGACATACTTATTAAGTCACTTCAATAAAAATATAATATGGGCGAAATACTTTATATTATTGCAAAGCAACGTTTGCCGGGACAGCTAGTCTAATATATAAAATTCTCATGTCACGGTGTGCGTAATTGAACTCCTCTGAAACGGCTCGACCGATTTTCGTGAATCTTAGCGAGCATATCGGCTAGGGTTGAGAATCGGACAACATCTACTTTTTATATTGATAAGTGCATTTGTTGAATAAATAATAGTAAATTATTACAACCTGAGACTGACGGCGACCATTGTTTGTGCGACGGGATAGCGATGGACGTTGCCATGGTGACATACTTATTTAGTCATTTCAATAAAATAATACGGGCGATATACTTTATATTATGGCAAAGCAACGTTTGCAGGGACAGCTAGTATAATATACAATACAGGTGTAACAAAAATAAGTGATAATAATTCAGGGTGTGTACGTGTTCCTTGTAGCGAGTTCACTGTGAAAGTAGCAGCGCTGAAAGACCAAAATTTTTTTTTCGCTTTTGTATGGGGAAAATCGTGACGCTTGGGCCCTTGCCCATACAAAAGTGAAAAAAAATCGTCTTTCAGAGCTGCTACTTTCAAAGTAAACTCTCTACAAGGAACACGTACACACCCTAAAGTATTATCACTTATTTTTGTTACACACTGTATCTATACTAATATTATAAATGCGAAAGTATCTCTGTCTGTCTGTCTGTCTCGCTTTCACGCCAAAACTACTGAACCGATTGTAATGAAATTTTGTACACAGATAGTCTAATGCCTGAGAAAGGACATAGGCTACTTTTTAATTGGAAAAAGTAAGTTGTAAGGGGGTAAAATGCGTAAATTTGTTCAAAATAAGTTAGTTCCAAAAATTCAAGCGCCAATAGTCTCCTACATCGCGCTATCGCTTGCTCATACGTCTTTCTATAAGAGGTGGTACCACGTTGAATCAAGTTTTCCAATTTTTTCGATTGTTATACACGTTATTAATTAATAACTCACTATTCAGTAGGTAGTAGGTACTTTATCTATGCAGTACGTAACCTTAAACCTACCAATAGTTTATGGGTAAAGCTAAAGTTGTGTAATGGGGGGCTAAATAAGCTTTAAATTTGGTTTAAATTTTAAATTAAAAATTAAATATTATGTGCACACTGCACAGCTGCTTTTGGGTAGGTATTTTGATTTAAGGGGTACCAGGGTTTTAATTTGACACTAATTTTGTTGACACCGTGCGCTATAAACTGAAGACCACGCGGACGAAGTCGCGGGCAACAGCTAGTATATAATATAACAATTTATATAGACCTACATACTTGTGATATTTTGTGAAGATACAAATTTTTGTAGTCACTGCATAATATTATTCTAATGATGTTTTAACTTCAATTTAATGAAGAGTTTGACAGATAATGTAATTTATGTAATACTAGACGTTCCGCACGGCTTCGCCCGCGTAAATTAGATATTTTACAGACAAATTAATCCACAAAAAATTGCATGTGACCCTTCACGTGGTCTACTTCTTATGTGTACTAAATAGCAGAAAAATCGCTCCAGTAGTTCCTGAGATTAGCGCGTTCAACTAAGCCCTTTTTTTCACATTTTCCTCCCGTTTTTTCCACATTTTCCTGCATTTTTTTCGCTCCTATTAGTCTTGGTGTGATAAAATATAGCCTTTCTCGATAAATGGGCTATCTAACACTGAAAGAATTTTGCAAATCGAACCTGAGTAGTTCCTGAGATCAGCGCGTTCAAACAAACAAACTCTTCCGCTTTATAATATTTTATTATATTAGTAATATCCTACTAATATTATAAAGGCGAAAGTTTGTGAGGATGTATTAATACTTCTAGATTTGAACTTGGCAGGTTTTCATGCCATAGTATGCATACGTAGCAATTGATTAATGACATAATTAAATTTAAATATTAGATATTTATAATTTATGTGATTAAATTAACCTGCCAATTTCAAATTAAAAGTATTAAGGATCAGGCTGTTGAAGAAGATGATTATGATCGATTTTAAAGTGCATCTAAACTTGGCATTGGATTGGATTTCAATTCATTTTAAGGCAAACAATTAGCCAATAGGAACTTGGCCCCATTTTTAACAGGTATGTTTTTGGTGGGATAATACACTTACCTAATATGAATTATGATGTTATAACATCAAGTTTTTCTCAGAGAATATCAAATTCATACGAAATACAATAGGTTGTTATGAAGAATTATGTTCCTTTTTATGGTTCCGTGCTTCAAAAATGAGAACCCTTTACCCTTATAACTTATAAGATCTTGTCTGTCCCTTTATTTCGAGAATACGTGAAGATATACTGAGTCCTATTCAAATGCATATACGCTAGTTTCGAAAGCGAAGCTAGATTTAAAAAATGTATGGGATTTGACATCATCACGCATCTCAAGCACCACTGTATGACACTAGCGACGCCACAGACCACAGAATATGAAATATTGTAACTGTGGCGACGCGTTATTTCAAATCCTACACAATATTTACATCCAAATTCGCTTTCAGAACTAACGAATGCATTTTGACTAAGTACTCTGGTCTTCGTAGCCTTTGAAGCTAGAAAAAAACACATTTCTAATTATGATAAAAAATAAGAATTCGAAAAATATGCGTTTACAAGCAATTTAAAATTCATACTTTCCGAAACATGGAACTTCGAAATTTAACGAATTTAAAATTATTCACAATAATTATTGTACTGAACAATAATCATTCATTCAGGTATCATTCAAAATTTGGACTCCAAAGCCTAATAAGTTTATTAGTTACGAAATTACAGAACCCTCCTTGTGCTGGTCAGACTCGCACTTGGACGGTGTTTTATTCATATTTAAAACATAGATAGAGCCGGTTAAACTCAGGTTGACCGCTTTGAAATGTACACGACAATAGCCGTAAATTTTCATTTACGGAAACCTAATGTTTTTTTTATGAAATAAGGGGGCAAACGAGCAAACGGTTCACCTGATGGAAAGCAACTTCCGTCGCCCATGGGCACTCGCAGCATCAGAAGAGCTGCAGGTGCGTTGCCGGCCTTTTAAGAGGGAATAGGGGAGGGAAGGGATGAGAAGGGAGGGAATAGGGGTGGGTAGGGAAGGCAATAGGGTAGGGGATTGGGCCTCCGGTAAATTCACTCACCCGGCGAAACACAGCGCAAGCGCTGTTTCACACCTAGTGCGAAGTCTTACTTTTTGGTAGCATTTACCTCGAACGCTTCAGAAATCAGAAATTACTAAATGTTTCCATACAAATTTCAAGGAGTCCTCTCGATTCCTCATGGATCCCATATCAGATCACTACTTTTGTGAACATGGTATGGTGGTTACGAATTACGATAAAATATGCACAGTAGGAATCATTCCAGACAGCCGCGCCGTTACGAGAGCTATTATTGCTAAAGAATATTTGCAACAATCTTATGGTCCGTCGTTATTAAAATCGTGGTAACATTATCACTAAATATTTACATTTTTCATGTAATTTCCGTTATAATATTTAATGGGTTCTCGTTAGAATGTTTTCTTCGGAACAAAGAAGAATGGGACGATGTCTTTGCTCAATGCATGAAGCATTTTGCTCCTTTGTTTGCTTCAACGACTTGTATCATCATCGCCTTTTTAAACTGATGGCGAAGTCATGGTGTTCTTTTATGTACAAACTAGCTGTTGCCCGCGACTTCGTCCGCGTTAACATAGTATACCTATAAAGACTTTCATTTAAACTTTCAACCCCTATTTCACCCCCTTGGGGGTAGAAGTTTCAAAAACGCTTAAATACGTATCCATTCATTTTTATTCAGTAACCCAAAAATAAAATTTCATGTTCCTAACTTAAGAAATGACGGACTTTCATTCAGACTTTCAACCCCTGTTTCACCCCCTTCGGGGTAAAATTTTCAAAATTTCTTCCTTAGTGGGTGTCTAGTTAATAAACACAACCCTACTCACTAAATTTCGTGGCTGTAACTTTAACAGTTTTTGCTCAGCGACGATGAATCAGTCAGTCAGTCAGGACATGTAATTTTATAAATATTGTTACGTGCTAGGGTTCGTAGGATTCGGAGAGAAAGACCTGGTGACTCTCTTGAAGACTTTATTCACAAACACTAGGTCACACTAATCACTAAGTCCAAACACTAAGCACTAAGTTCAAACACTAAGCACTATCACTGTCACTCACTATTGATCACTTGTTCTCACTTCGAAGTCGCCTTTATGATCGCTTGTATCAAACTGAACTGATTGCCGGCTTGTTTACCTTTTATATGGCCCGCCATACTTTCTAGAACGTTCCATTCTGGATTGTTTACGTAAGCACGCAATTCAAACAAGGTCAAACAAGGGTTGGACTTATCTAGAAAGTACGCGCAACTGTCGCGCGCAGGTAAACAACTGCCCGTATCCGTAACACTACTCCCCTCTTAGAGATGCTCGTCCCGAGCATCGTTGTTACTGCCATGATAACGCGCCAAACGGTCTATGTGTACCACTTTAAATGTGCCTCTTGGTGGCTTTTGAATCCTGTAAGTCACATCATTCAATCGGGTAACCACTCTATATGGGCCGTCCCACTTGGTCTGCAACTTTGGAGATTTCCCTTTTCGGCGAGTTGGGTTATGCAGCCATACCAGTGACCCTTCTTCGAAGCCGCTCGTGTTCGATTTTCGGTCGTATCTGGTCTTCATGTTCTCACTTGACTGTAACCCATTTTCCCGAACCATGGCGTGTATATAACGCATTTTTTCCCTTAAATCGCAGACATAAATTTAAATAAAAATTTATTTATTTATTTAAGTACTGTTAGCTTCATTATCTCACAATTTTAAATCCCTCACCCATTTCTTGTGATTTAATAAAATTAATATAATATTTTGTAGTTTGCCTAAAATAATTTATACTTTAAATAATTTTTAGATTTCCATAAGTCATGTGTTATGTGTCTTGTCAGGACTTTGTTAATTTTAGTTCAAATTTATTATTTATTTACTAGTGAAAACTTATTATTGGCGTAATTATCACTGTTATAGTTAAATGCTGTTAGTTTTCCTAATAAAATAAAATAAATAATAAATAAATAATCTGGTACGGTCTTTGGTTCCTTATGGTGGTTGTTTGTCATCTACTCATTTCGCCAAATGCCTCTCAAGGGTCTGGTTAAATCTCTCAACCATTCCATCAGACTGTGGATGGTACGCGGTGGTCCTCGTCTTATGCATTCCCAAAATTCTGCACACTTCCTGGAAGACCTGCGATTCGAAGTTCCTGCCCTGATCGGAATGGATTTCGAGAGGCACACCAAAGCGAGATATCACTTCTTCGACTAGCTTAGAAGGAGCCATTGTAGCTTCTTGGTTTGGCATGGCGAACACTTCGGGCCATTTGGTGAAGTAGTCCATAACAACCATAAAATACTTGTTTCCCGACTCCGTTACAGGAAATGGCCCAGCTACGTCAACTGCAATTCGTTCCCACGGTGCGCCAACGTTATACAAGCGCAGGTTCCCACGGCTCCTTGTCTGTGGTCCCTTCACTGCAGCGCAAGTAGTACATTTGCGGCACCAATCCTGTACATCATCTCGACAATGCAACCAGTAGAATCGTTCTTGCACTTTTGTTAACGTCCTCTTAACACCTAGATGACCTCCTGATACGCCATCGTGTATTTCACGGAGAACATCCGGTACTCTCGTTCTTGGGACAACTATCTGAAGATGGAACTCTCTGTCGTTAGTCTTCTCCCATTTTCGGTAAAGTATTCCATTTTTAAGTATCAGACTGTCCCATTGCGCCCAGTACGCCTTAGTGACAGCGCCAGTGGGTGCAACCTCACTCCAGATTGGTTTTACATCCCCCCGTTTCTTCCATGTGATGATGTGCCGTAGGTCGTCATCTGTTTCTTGAGCCTCCCTCATAGCATCATTCTCCCATGGACCCAAAGGACTTGTTCTCGTTAACTGTAATGTTACTTCATTAGATTCCTGCTTAACACAGTGTTTGCAGTCTTCTGAACACGGCCTTCGTGAAAGTGCGTCGGCATTCCCATGCGCCTTTCCACTGCGGTGTTCCGTCTTGAAGTCATACTCCTGGAGTTGTTCAATCCATCGAGCTACTTGACCTTCTGGGTTCTTGAATTGTAGTAACCACTTTAACGCTGCGTGATCAGTTCGCAGTAAAAACTGTCTGCCGATGAGATACTTGCTGAAATGTTGTAGCGTCTTTACGACAGCCAAGAGTTCTCTTCTTGTCACACAGTAGTTTCTCTCTGGCTTAGATAAAGATTTGCTGAAATATGCAATTACAACTTCTCTTTTACCCTGTTTTTGAGATAACACCCCTCCAATGGCCGTGTTGCTTGCATCCGTGTCGACTATAAACTGACCTGAAGATAAACGACAGTTTATGTGGGACGAGACTTCTGAAGATTCTTTTCAGAAACTGAAGAAACATCTGTGTGAAACACCAATCCTGGGGTATCCACAACCTGTGTGGATACCCCAGGATTGGTGTTTCACACTGATGTTTCTTCAGTTTCTGAAAAGAATCTTCAGAAGTCTCGTCCCACATAAACTGTCGTTTATCTTCCGTCAGCCGATGTAATGGCTTGGCTATCTCTGTGAATCCCTTAACAAAACGCTTGTAGTAGGAGCATATGCCGAGAAATGCCCGCACTTCGGTTTTTCTTTTAGGGGTTGGCCAATTTCGAACTGCTTCCAGTTTCTCCGGGTCCGTCTGGATTCCATCACTGGAGATAACATGGCCGAGATTGTTGGCTTAGTTGGAAGATAGGAAATAAGTCAACTTTGCCACCCCTAGAGAGCGGCCAGAATGAATATTTAATACACATCCATGACCCCGGAACTTCATAAACTTTTTCGTTCCGTCGGCGGGACTCGAACCCGCGCGCAGTGGTGAGCGCGTTGGTAGCTCAAGCCGGACTTGAGCTACCAACGCGCACCACTGCGCCGTGGAGGTAAATACTAAAGAGATGCTGAATGTATGCTTGAATTTTAGTAAATTGGCTTTACTTTGGAAGCTGATATCATGAGTATAATAAACAAAAATAGAAAATTTAAAACGTGGAAAGGAAATACTGAAGATTATTGCTGTATTTTTAATATAACTTTGTAGCTTTCAAATTATGAGTTTATAAGGCTCGAAATACGGTAAATTACGGAATCTCCGTACGGAAGTCCCTTAACTGGGCGACTAACCCAAAATTGACGATTTTATAATTCATTTTTATACTTGAAAATAAGCCCCAATTTGTTTCATTTTCTAAAATTAAATACTACATTATATTTCCAAGAGTTCAATCTGAGCAAAAACACGATATCTTAAAATTTTCTCGATAGAAAAAAATCTCAAAGATGCATCTGATTTTCACGAATTTTTCATTTATTGCCATAACCGTGCATTGAACTAAGTTAATATTTTAACACATTGTATAACATTCTATCTAGTGGAGGCAGTGAAGGTTTCCACCTCCAATTTCGTTGAACCTCCATCGATTTTCATGAAAATTGGTAAGTAGGGGGAGGATACCCTAAGAAACAAAAGTGACATAGTGCTAACTTGCGCTTTTGCCATGGGGGTGGATGCCAACCTTTCTCGGGGGGTGAATTTTTTAAAATAAAAATAACCCCAGGAATCAATAGACTCACAAATTCTAAGCAAAATTTGTAATATAAAGTTTTTTTAAATAAACCAATACTTTCGGAGTTATTAAAGATCAATGATCATGTTTGTGCGTGAGAAAAATACTTGTCTCAAAGCGGTATTTCATAATTAACTAAGAAACTATAGGTTTTTACAGTTAACTAACTTAGTTTCTTAGTTTAGTTTGTTTTGGTTGAAAAATGTGTAATAACCAAAATTAAAGCCAATAAAAAAACAAACAAATATCTACTCTAAAATGCCTTCCTATATTCATTCAAAGTGAGCTATAGGTGATTGTATATATATTTTCTTTCGGCGAGTACCTAAGTCTAAGCATTCAAACTTAAATAACGGTAAACCTATGCATTTTACAATATGTACTTCCGTAAGACTTTTTAAAGTGCTTAAAAATACCTTTCTAATAAGCACTATACAAAGTTAAAAGCATCAAAATTGAACAAGTTATGATAAAAATAAGATGACACTTTCAATTTCTTTTTGGAAAAATCGAAAAATAAAACGTTGACCATTTCTCCAATAATTCAAATTTATGGTTATCCCCAAAGGCTTTTCTTTATTTTAGCATAAGTAATGACCTCAAAAAATTTTCTTGGTTTGGAATGCTTAGTTTTGAAAAACAGAATGATTTAATAAAATCGAAATTATTCAAATTTTCGTAAATATCATTTTGTTTTGAATATAACTTCAAAAATATTGAACCTTCGTAAAAATTATAAAAAACGAAATTGGTGTCCACTTTTTAAGAAATCTTTTAATTTTCTTTTGATTTTAATAGGATGAAAAATAACGAAGATAGAGACGTTTAAAGCCTAACTTTTACTGCAAGAACCATGAAATCGGGACCTTTTAACCTTATTTTTTTTTAAACCAAGGGCTTTCAAAAGTATTGTTCAAGTTAATCTTAAAGCTCTTTAAATTACCTTTAAAATGGTCTATAAATGAATCCGATAACTTAAAAATTAACAGAGCTATTGTGATAGAACAAAATTTTTTTTTTTGAAAACAATTTTGATGCAGAGATTTGGGATGCAAATATTATTATCAATACTATATATATATACATATATATATATATATATATATATATATATATATATATATATATATATATATATATATATATATATATATATCTGTATGTCTATCTGTTACCTCTTAACACCCAAACGGTTCAACCGATTTTTCTGAAATTTAGTACGAAAATACTTTAAGTCTTGGGAATGGATATGGACATAGGATACTTTTTATAACGAAAAAATGTACGGTTCCAGCGCGATTACCGGAGTCATATTATAGGCCTTACTAAATATACGTTAATCTTTTCAAGTCTTTCAATATTCAGAAAGTAAACAAAACGGTAATTTATGTCGACTCGATAAGAGGGGCTTCGTATAATAATGTGTGTCTATTAAATATTTCAATCTAGCAGATTCAGCCTTTGCGCCAATTTTTTGCACAGAGGGTAGTTTCAAATCGTTGTTTGAATATTTTGGACTAAATAATATAAATGTTTGAAATATATCAATAACATTTATTTTAACTATGAAAAAATATTCGAACTCATTAAAGCTGATAAAAAACTTAACATAAAAACTTAAAGATTATTTTTCAGACATTGGGTAGTTTACAGGGGTGATAAAATTTTGCAAAAAAAAAACGAAATAAGAAATTAATACTAAGTAAATAAACTGAAAAAAATGGGTTAAAAAACAAAAACCTATTAAGTTTTAGAACCTAATTTTTACCGTGATTCCGAAATAAAGGGGTACTTTTAGGGGTTTATATTTCAGTCTTATCCAAAAATTATAACATAAATATTAAACAAACTGTTTATACAATCTAAATATGCGATTTTAAAGTTCAGAAATACAAAAAGTGTTTTTTCACGATTAAAGAGATGGTTGCCATAAGGGTTGAAAAATTAAATAAATAATCATAAAATATAATGAAAAACAACATTAAAACATTTATTTTATTGAATTAAACCCAATTAGTTAAGCAAGAATGGTTAAATCTGCATTTTTTTCTATTTTCAACAAAAGGGGTGGATTTCACCCCTAAAATAAAAAAGCGCAATACGAGCGTATGTCACTTTTAAAGTATAGGGGCTCAACGTACTCAATCCCAAATTTTCATCCAAATCTATGGAGGTTCAACGAAATCGGAGATTGTACCTGATTTTTGCCTTCAATGACTGTACTAATCATTGAGAGATCGACCTAGCGGATTTTTAAAATGTTATATATTTATCGCGTTATTGAGAAAAAAATAATTTGGCGATGAATCCGCGTCGTCCTTTTTCACCTGGCATATGAAAGACGGGCGTGAGTGTGAAGAGAGAAGGACGATGTTTGATTTTTTGCATTAGTCGCCCTCTTAAGGCGTTTTGCCAAGACAAGAATAAGGTAGGGAAGTAATCAGTAAGGAACAATTTTTTTATTGTTTGCTTTCTAAGAAACCCGTTAATTACCAGTTACTGGCCGCCCTTGCCAGTTGCCTCCATGCTCCACAGTCCACTATCCCAAGTGCAACTATTCTAATCGAGTTCTGCCGCTAGCATCGATGCTCGAGTCTATGCAATTTTATTATTTTGTCAATTATGTTATTTATATTAATGGTGGATTTATTCCGATTAAAATACTTACCATAATTAGGGTATTGGCTTTTAAAAGGTTTCATATTTTGTTTTCTAAGGAACCAATTCACAGCATTCATCAACGCCTCTGCCGCTTTGATACAACTACATAGTCTGGTAGAGATCCACTACTGGCCCCGCAGATTGTATAATTTTTTGTTGCTTCTTAATCAGTACTAATCACTAAATCTGGCTCCATTGTATATAGAAATATAGCTAATTATAACTTGTTATTGGCTAGAATTTAGCTAATAGTTTACTAAGTATTGACTAATTGCTCTAGTACCTATATTTGAGATTTGCACAATTAACATAGTGTTGTGGGATCGTTATACCGGCCGGACCTTAATTAATAATTTTAATTTGAAATGCCAATGAGAGCGACTAAATACTGCGTAGTGCCACCAAAAGTTATGGTATTTCTTACACAGATTAAGCGCCAGTGATGTTTCCATTATTTTCCTACATAATGTAGTATAATTTTTGTAGACTTTTCAGCATCAATGTTTTTTGGCGTTTCATCAAATCCAAACAATCGAATGGCATAATGTGTTTTACCGAAACAAATTAACTTTTCAGTTCGAAATTCACCTGAATACATAGCAGGTTCAAGGCAGATGGTGTATTGTTTTTCATATGTTTATTAAACATTAAACAAATATAATATTGTATGTATAGTGACGTCAAAAGTGAGTCAATGTTTAGGTACTATTGTGGCATTTAATGTATGAAAGTTAAAGGGGCAATTATCATATTTGTCCATCGTGATCACACGCTAAGTGACATCTCATGTAGAACATGTTTATCATAAGAACGAGAAGATTGCGTGTTACAAATTACAATAGCATATATTATGATATAGTATTGAAATGTTTTCACACTCAAGGCAGCACCAGAACAGACACAAAATGTTTTCTTCGACGTTTGACAACGTTCCTGTCAATGTTTTGCTATGACGTGTGCAACATGTCGGATTTTGGTTGGGTTATCCATACTAGAAAGTGTATCTGTCTGTCTGTCTGTCTCTTCACGCCCAAACTGCTGAACCGATTTTGCTGAAATTTGGCATGGAGATACTTTGAGTCCGGGGAAAGGACATAGGATACTTTTTATCCCGGAAAAATGTAAGGTTCCTGCGCAATAAACGATTTTTGACGCAACGAAGTTGCGGGCGTCATCTAGTTTACTGTATTGCGTAGGTTTCGCGTTCAGTTTGTCATCAATCTCTCGTCAGTCTCAGACTGACTAAAATGTACATAACATAAAGAAATGATCAGTCCGTCAATCAGCTGGTTAGACGTTCAGTTTCGCGTCAATCTTACCAGATTGATGGACTAAACTGATGAAAAACTGAGCGTGTAACCTACGTACAAGTACTAGTAGCGCACTCTGCTCCGATTTTTGCGTAATATTCCCTATTGTTGACCTTCATATTAAAATAAATAAATCTGCCTAAACTAAGGTTGTAAAAGAGCCTAGTAATTTGTCATAGACTGAACCAAATCTAGAAAAAAAACTTAAAAATAAGCTAAAAGATTTTTTTCACCTTAGGCCATTACGGTCAGCATTGTCATCATGATTACGGCGATGAGGAAAAATGTGTCTTATTGTGTATAAATTTAATATTATATTTTGTTAGTATTTCTCGCCACCAAATATACAGGATGTAACAAAACTAAGTGATAATACTTTAGGGTGTGTACGTGTTCTTTGTAAAGAGTTCACTGTGAAAGTAGCAGCGCTGAAAGACCATTTTTAGGGTTCCGTACCCAAAGGGTAAAAACGGGACCCTATTACTGAGACTTCGATGTCTGTCCGTCTGTCCGTCTGTCTGTCCGTCTGTCTCCAGGCTGTAACTCAAGAACGGTAATAGCTAGAGAGTTGAAATTTTCACAGATTATGTATTTCTGTTGCCGCTATAACAACAAATACTAAAAACAAAATAAATTAAATATTTAATTCCCATACAACAAACGTAATTTTTCAAACATTTTTTGCTCGGTATCAACGATGACAACAAGTAGGCACTTTAAATTTTCACAAAAGCCTTAATTATATGTGTACTTTAATAATTAAAAATAATATTTAAATAAAATAATAATTTAAGGGGGGCTCCCATACAAAAAACGCAATTTTTGGCCTAATTTTGCTCTATAACGGTACGGAACCCTTCGTGCGCGAGTCCGACTCGCACTTGGCCGATTATTTTTTTCATTTTTGTATGGGCAAGGGCCCGAGCGTCACGAGCTTCCCATAAGGAACCCGTACGCACCCGAAAGTATTATCACTTAGTTTTGTTACACCCTGTATAATATGCAGGTAATTGTTAAATGTTTTCAGTACAAATATTGACAGAACTCTACGTTTTCAAGTGATCGCTAATATAGCTGTATTAGGTTATAACATAAATTCACGAAACAGTAGACTTCCGATACCAAGTTCCGGGAAGATTAACACAATAAATATAATATTGCCAGAAACGTTGTCAAATGTCGAGCAAAAATTTTCGTTAACTCTCTATTACTGGTGCTCCCGTCTAGCGTGAAAACGTTGCAGTATCTACATATTACCCATGGACATATAAAAAAAGGCGGACGGAGTCCCACCATACACAAAACTGTGTCCTTCAGAGTCGGCCAGCTGACTGCATGTACACGGTCCGCACGCACACATTATTACGCTAGTCCATACCATTTGACAGGCGTGAGAATGTGTGCGTGGCGGACTCTAAAGTCACAGTTCTGTGCATAATAAGACTCCGTCCGCCTTTTTTTCTACGTTCATGATATTACCTATTTACAAAGTACAATGGGATAGCGTGGCACGGGTTTGTTCTTAGTTTAAACCAAACATAACATAACAAACAGGCTGGTATCTGTCCGTCAATCATCATTAACCTACTATCACAAGACGTATGTGGAATAATATTTAATTATTACTTATCTGTTCAGGAGAACCCCTCATGATACTAGACTGAGGGACAAGGAGAACGCAGCGTTTGTATTGGAGTCCGATTATGTACTCAGCCTCCCCGGGTTTAAAATTGTATTCAATCGACTTCCAATCACCAATGTTTGTTGAATAAATGTTGAAAAAAAAAGAAAAAAAAAGAAGGAGGAGAGTCGTAGATAGTTCGTACCTTACGTTACTTCTAGGGTAATTGCAAAATGCTGTCTTACTTTACTGAACTTAATAATAGTTTGCCGTCTAAACTAACTGCAAAACTTATTAAAAGATCATAATATAGTCATGATAAATATACTATTCTCACGCTAAAAGCGGATTTCTGTACAATAAAGTTCAGGGAAATATTAAGCTACTAGCTGTTGCTCGCGACTTCGTCCGTGTGGACTTCAGTTTATAGTAATAATTGTTCTCGTACATCGATTGAATAGATTACGCGCAAATCATAAATGGACATTACAACATTTTTTGGGGACAAAAAGTATCCCTTGTCCTTCCCGAGACTCAAAGTATCTCCATACCAAAATTCATCAAAATCGATTGAATAGTTTACGCGCAAATCATAAAAGTATGTTGTGCGGTAACCGTATATTTTTCCGGGACAAAATGTATCCTATGTCCTTTTCCGGAACTCAAAGTATATCTATACGAAATTTCAGCAAAATCGGTCCAGTGGCCCGGGAGCCAGGTAAATTTTTGGTCAATGATTTCCTCCCGGGCGAAACTTTGTAAAATGCATAAGGGACTTATTCTATGAATACTAGCGAGCGTCAGCTGCGACTCCGTGGGTGGGGTGGGCAGTGGCAGCCTCCCAAAGATGAAGAAAAAAAAATGTTTTTCAGTCATTTCCTCTCATTTGAAAATTCATCAGAATATAGTTTATGTTATATTTTGAAAGAAAAACATAGTCAGCTGACCATAACACGGTGGATTATACGTCAGCTGGCTCCTTGAACATGAAAAAAAATATATTTTTTTCAATTATTTCCTCTCAGCTAAAAATTTACCTGATGATCGTTCATATGCTACTAGCTGTTGCCCGCGACTTCGTCCGCGTGGACTTCAGTTTATAGTTATTCCCGTACATCTATTGAATAGTTTACGCGCAAATCATAAAGGTACATTTTGTGGGAACCGTTCATTTTTCCGCGACAAAATATATTCTATGTTCTTTCCCGGGACTCAAAGTATGTTTAAACCAAATTACAGCAAAATAGATTGAATAGTTTAGGAGAACTTTTTAAATCGGACCAGTAGTTCCTAGATTAGCGCGTTCAAATAAGCCCTTTCAAATAATTTCCCCCCGTTTTTTCCACATTTTCCTCTATTTCTTCGCTCCTATCAGTAATAGCGTGATAAAATATAGCCTATAGCCTTCCTCGATAAATGGACTATCCAACACTGAAAGAATTTTTCAAATCGGACCGGTAGTTCCTGAGATTAGCGCGTTCAAACAAACAAACTAACAAACTCTTCCGCTTTATAATATTATAGTATAGATTTTAAAAGCAAGTCTATGACTGAAAATGCCATTTCAAACTACATAGTTACATTTCGGCAAAAGGTACGATTAATTTTCCACGCGTACAGTCAAAAGTTGAATGTGTTATGAATTATTATAGGATCAAATTAATGGCGTGTTGTTTGTCACTCGATATTAGTGACCTTAATCATACCTATGTATCTAGTGTAGTAGGTTACTAGATTATCTATCGCATTGATTTGATTTATCTAAGCCTTACGTATTTGATTATAATTTTCTTTGAAAACTCTTTAGATCATAACTAAGTAAAGATGTCTGCTTGATGGAAAAATAGAGACCCAACGAATTATTTTAGGTTCTTCAAATTAAAGTTAGGTTACTTGTACTAATATGTATTCCGTGGTTAGGTGGACCAAAACACAAAATATATTTTAAATAGTTAGCTTTGAAGACGATTGGAAAGCTTGCAAAAGCGCTCGAAAAATTCCTCTCATATATTATTATGTACTAGATGACGCCCGCAACTCCGTTGCACCAAAATTCGCTTATCGCGCGGGAACCGTACATTTTTCCGGGACAAAAAGTATCCTATGTCATTTCCCGGGACTCAAAGTATCTCCATGCAAAATTTCAGCAAAATCGGTTCAGCGGTTTAGGCGTGAAGAGGTAACAGACAGACAGACAGACACACTTTCGCATTTATAATATTAGTATGGATTTTCCGATTCCTCAGCATTATTAAACTTGATTCTATACATACTCATCTCTCGTTAAATCTGCAATTCTGCATTGCGGTAGGTTTATGCCCACGATGATGATCGTCGATTTTCGTTGTCTCTTTTGTTCCTCGCGTATATAAAAGAGAGGGCATAATTATTTTGACGAATGATAGCAGTAACCCAGACAAGTGAAGTAGGCCTTTGCATATGAATCGTGAGTGAACGTTAAACATTCGAACACGAAATTATGCTCATCGCCCAAGGCTGTATCTCACTTCGCACTTAATTCTGTCGTATCATACCTGTTTCCATGACGAAAGATTCTCAAACCGGCTTGAATTGAGTAAAAGTAAGGTTTCTATTTTGCCTTTTTTGCCAATAAATTATAGGTACGCATTCCCTCTCAGTTCTTACTGACAAAAAGATCATTGTGTTATACAGACGTAAAAAAATAATAATATCCACAGCCGAACATATTATAACCTCCTCCTTTTTGGAAGTCGGTTAAAAAATAATTAATATTATGTATATGATATTTTGTCCTCGTCTGCCAAGCCACTTTTCTAACTTATCGGAGAGAGGGATCTATAAATTAAAAGTTTTAGCGGATTAATATTTATAAGAAGAAAAAAGTGTGAATGCTATTGCAATGGTTAAACGGAGGTTAGCTGTTTCACGGGCATAGCCGTGACAGCTAGTTGTATAAGGTTCGTATTTACTATTTAGAACCCGGTTAAGAAACTTGTAATCGTAAAGTATCATTTTCTTCTTTATGCTAAATTAAAATTTAAGCGGCCGGCCTAGAAGATGGCGCGATGAGCTGGAAGCATATCAGCCAGGCTGGCCAGCGGTGGGGTAGGAGCGAGCACAATGAAATACCTTGGGAGAGACCTTTGCCCAGCAGTGGGACAGCATAGACTTAAAAAATGCGGCTTCATATTGTATGACACAATAATATTATATTTTAAAATTACAAAGGTTTACTTAGGTACTTCAACTGCTATAATGTGAATGCTTTAAAATCCACCTGATTTTAATCCTATCTCTTTTTAAAACCATTTTCGACCTTGATGGAAAATGCTGCAAACAATGCCCTACCTACCTACCAACGTAGGTTTCATTATTCATTTATGAATTCTTTATTTACCCAAAAATACAAAAACAATCAAAACAAACATAAATAATTGAAGACGTGAGTGGAAGAATCGAACCAGTACCTAACATTTCGTAACTTACGGACATAACTCATTTTTTCCCTAATCCATACTAATATTATAATTGGGAAGAGTTTGTTTGTTTGTTTGTTTGAACGCGCTAATTGTGTAAGTGTAAGTGTTAGATAGCCCACTTACTGAGGAAGGCTATAGGCTATATTTTATCACGCTAAGACTAATAGGAGCGAAGAAATAGAGGAAAGTGTGGAAAAAAACGGGGGAAATTATTTGAAAGGGCTTATTTGAACGTACTGGAGCGATTGTTATGTTATTTGGCACACATGAAGAAAAGACCACGTGAAAGGACATAGGTTTCTTTTTTTATGGAAATATGTACGGTTTCCGTGACATTCCTAAATTACGCGGGCGAAGCCGCGCGGAACGTCTAGTTATTATAATAAAACTTGTAATTTATCTACTTCATAACCTAACTAATTTATCTGGCTACGCATATAATCCATAGTTTTTCCTTTTTTAAATAATTTTTCCGGCACTAAAGCCTCCATTTAAGTAATTATTATTATTTTTAACAAAAAATTAAAACCGACTTCCAAGGTAAAAACAATAATAACATTAATATGAACTAAAAAGTATTAAATAATTTTTACTATCTAATGGTGCCTTTTTCCGAATTCGGCTAAACCTCAACTATTTCTGTATTCAATCTTCATTATTTTGAAGTCGGTACCAGATAGCTGAATCTTCAGTCCTCTGACAGAATATTTGAAATTTTTGGAACTGGCACCGACTTCAAAATTATGAAGATTGAACACAGAAATAGTTGAGGTTTAGCCGAATTCGGAAAAAGGCACCATTAGATAGTAAAAATTATTTAATACTTTTTAGTTCATATTAATGTTATTATTGTTTTTACCTTGGAAGTCGGTTTTAATTTTTTGTTAAAAATAATAATAATTTCACTCTTTTTAGTTACACTAGTAGGTAAACCTTCGCGTATATTTTACGTATCTTATTACAATTTGTCAAGAGTCACAACTCACACTCACAAAATCATATATTATCAGTGAAGTGAACATATTGTGCTAAGTAATTTAACAATTTTAATGCTTCAAGCCCCAAGCGGTCACCGGCGATTGAGATAACAATAGAAAGGCTATTGTGTCTCGTTTTTCCACGATCGAAGGATCTATCAGATAAAAAATTGTATAAACTTGCATAGGATGTAGCGTAGCTACTCATAATATTTAATATTATCGTAATTATTGACAGCTCTGTTCTTGTAAAGCGCTTATTCCACTTATCCTAGCTAGGAAGTCCTAGCTAGGATCCTAGCTTTCTAAATGTTATTCCACTTGACTAAATTTTTTAGGACCCTAGCTAGGACTTCCTAGCTAGGATAAGTGGAATAAGCGCTTAATCAAGAATTCAAATCGATACTTAGTGCGCCATCTATCGATTAATAAGTATAACTGATTAAAAAGACACTTAATGACTTTGTTTTGTGTAAATGCTCTTTTTAAAATAACTTTATTTTAATTCTATTTGTCTATTTAAATTTTATAAAGTAATTAGTAAAGTATTCGATCTGTTGTCTGCCGCCACGCGCCACGCGGCGCGGCGGCGCGGCAACGCCGTCGCCTCTGCGGCGCCGACCGCCATGTATTAAACAAACAGGTGTTGTTATACAGTACATAATTATTATTATTAGTATATCCATACCTATGCCTTGTACTATTATTAATTCTGTGCCATGAGACATTGGTGACCTTAATGATGATGATGACGATGATGATGATGATGATGATTATGATGATGAATATGAATTGCATAGTAGCATATGCTTTCTGTTCTTAAAACAACGCCGAAACTCCCGAACGTGTATCTATAAGGAGTCAGGAGTTCTCTCAGCATCTTCGAAACCATGGTATACTTTGACCCAATATTTGACTTTTTGGTAGCATATTCTTAGTACACTTCACATAAAACCAAAATCACCATATGTTTCCATATAAATTTCGAGGAGTTCCCTCGATTACTCATGGATCCCATCATCAGGTCACCACTTTTGTGAACATGGTACCAAATTGGAGTGAAACCTAATACAACAAAACAAAAATTTCGAAAATCGGTTCACAAACGGCGGAGTAATCGTTGAACATACAAAAATAAAAAAAAAAAAAAAAAAAAAAATTTCCACAGCCGAACATATAACCTCCTCGTTTTTTGGAAGTCGGTTAAAAAAACGGTAAGTTTTTTCATGTTACTTTATTCTTCTCACGTCTTGAATTGTGAAGATTTGTCTGGAAGAAACAATACTTCTAGATACAAGATTTTAAATTAGCTGTGGATGAGGAATTTTCCAACCATACCATAGATTTTCCGATCTTACTTGCGGAGTCTTTTATTGTGATTTATGGACTAGATGACGCCCGCAATTCCGTTGCGCTGAAATTCGTTTTTCGCGCGGTTATCGTACATTTTTCCGGGGTAAAAGGTATCCTATCACCTATGTCCTTTCCCGGGTTTCAAAGTATCTGAATACCAAATTTCAGCAAAATCGGCTTAGCAGTTTAGGCGCAAAGAGGTAGTAGACGGACAGACACACTTTCATATTTATAATATTAGTATGGATTGGAAATGCTCCTTTGCCTTCGCGTGTTCCAGGATCATAAGACGGCACTAGAATTTTTCTTTCGCTGATAAAAATTGCAGTCGAAGAAACTTTTCCATATGTTTTTCTAATAAACATCGTGCGTTGCCGTGCTCCCGGCCTTGAACTTGCGTTTTATATAGCACAACTACACCGGCCCCTCTGCCAAACGTGTGTACAAGTGCCAAACTATTACGCTTCCTATGTTCGATAATTACTTTACAAATTGACAGCATTAAATGTCGTCGATTTTCATCAATCAGATTCATCAATCTGATTGACGGAATATTGATGGGTTAAAAAGTTCATATTAAAAATACGATCAATCCATCAATCCGTGGCGTACACGATAAAATTTTCGTCAATACTTACCGGATTGATGGATCAGATTGATGAAAATTTGACCGTGTAACCGGCGACATAGCCTTCCTCAATAAATGGGCTATCTAACACTGAAATAATTTTTCAAATCGGACCAGTACTTCCTGAGATTAGCGGGTTCAAGTTAGCCCTTTCAAATAATTTTCCCCGTTTTTTCCACATTTTCCTCTATTTCTTCGCTCCTATTAGTCTTAGCGTGATAAAATATAGCCTATAGCATTCCTCGATAAATAGGCTATCTAACACCGAAAGAATTATCAAAATCTGTTGCGTAGTTTTAAAGATTAAAGGGGACAAAGGGACATGAGGAAAAAAAAGCGACTTTGTTAGGGTTCCGTACCCAAAGGGTAAAAACGGGATAGGGTCCCGTTCATGAGACTTCGATGTCTGTCTGTCTCCAGGCTTGTATCTCAAGAACCGATATAGCTAGAGTTCTGAAATTTCCACAGATTGTGTATTTCCGGTGCCTAACAATAAATATTAAAATAAAAATAAAATTAGTACCTATTCAAGGGGATTCCTCCCTGGATACAACAAAAAACGTGATTTTTGGCTTATCTCACGAACTACTGGAGCAATTTTTCTGTTATTTGGCACAGATTAGAAGTAGACCTCGTGAAGGATCTTAGGCTATTTTTTTGTGGACTAATTTGTCTGTATGATAAAAATTCTAATCTTTTATTTTTCTTTTGCTGAATACGCCTTATTTACAAACCAGACACAGTAGTTAGCCCGAACAGACTGAAGTCATAGGTATGGCACTTCGGCCATCTGCCAAGTGGACAGTCATCACCCGCTACGCCATCACCGAAGCGAGACAGATGATTTATGTATCGTGATGGTGATGATTACAACATAGGAACACAGGAAAGAGTAATCTTAGGTTCAATTTATATGCGTCCGCCTTAACGCGCGGTTTGGCGGCTCACACCGTGACATCACAAGCAATTATTGTATGTAAATGACGCGACCGCGCCGCTATTTAAATAAATCGTTACATACAATTGTTCAATAATTATTATTGCGTGATGTAGGGGCCGCTCGTTCGGACGCATTCAATAAATCGAGCCTTAGCTAGTTAAGTTGGCAACATCGGGCACGCGGAATCCTAAAAAACCTGCCAAGTGCCGTGTCGGGCCACGCGCAATATAGGGTTCCGTAGTACCGCTAGTTTTATTTTTATTTTTGTACGATCAATGAATGTACATTTATAACGTGTTTTACACTAGTAACAACATCATCTCAGTTACTTTCAAAGGAATTTGAACGAAAAGTTCGTTTGTACTTCGCCGAATTCATTTTTTTTTTGTTGATCGACTATTACTCAATAACTTATGAAGCCGTGATAGTTTTCCTTTTAAATTCAGTATATTTCCTGCTCCCGTGAATTTTTTCACATTTCCAGAAGCCATCGTTTAGCTTGGAGAAGGGGGGGACACTCGACTCTTTCCACGAACGATTTTTTCCACTTTAAAACTTAATATTTCACAAACGGATCCCTAAATTGGAAAATGATCTATGAATACTCATAATATTATTAAAAAACCTATGCAACGACACCCCATACGATGGGGTGGACTCGAAAAAAAAATTCATCCCCGCTTGATGTGTAGGGAAGGTACCATAAAAAATTTTTTTTTTTAAGATTTCATGTACCATTTGGTCGGCATAAATAATGTGCATTCATGCCAAATTACAGCTTTGTAGGTCCTATAGTCTCTGAGCAAAACCGCGGACAGACAGACAGACAGACGGACAGACGGACGGACAGACCGAAACTATAAGGGTTTCTTGTTGACTACGGAACCCTAAAAATGAGCCAATGCAGCCCGCATGGATGATTATGAACATTTTAATCATTTTCATGATTTATTTCAAAAAAATCGAGCCATGCATCAGCAAATGTTTATTTTTGAATGGAGTATTATTTAATTGGATCTGATATGTGACGAAATAACAATGGAAAGTTTTGGACTTTCCAAAAAAGAATAATTATACGATTTTGTCAGATTACAAAGATTTTATCCTAGATCGGTTGGTGATAATTAATATAAACGTAATGAAAATTCTTGAAACGTGCAAATTAGTCTGCAAACCCGTTTTAGTCATTGTCAAAAAGTTAGTCACAACCTTGGGTTTTGTCATACTCTGTTTAAAATGCGCGGTCAGGAGGGGGACATGACATCCTCGACATCGACATAATAATATTAGGTTGCGCCTATTACTATGTTATATGTGCCCCCCCCCCCCCCCCCCCGAAATTCTCGTGGAAAATTTCCCTACATTTTAGCATCTGACAAGCAAGCTGAAAGTCTTAGGGCCTGTTTCACCGCTTCCTGATAAGGCTATCCACCACTTAACTTAACTGTCAAATAAGCCTATCGGGCACCTTATCAGGAAGCGGTGAAACAGGCCCTAACTGTTGCACTCATGCCCGGGACACACGAGGCTAGTTTTTCAAGCTAGGATAGCAAGCTAGTGTTAGCAAGCCAGTACTTCTGGCTTCGTGTAGACAAAACTATCTTCATTTGTAAAACAGAACTAGCATGCTCTAAGCTAGGTCAGCAAGCCAGCTCTCTTAGACAAAGTATCTCGTTAAAGTTAAGTATATCGTTAAAAACGATGACGAAATTCGTTATTAAGTAATGCATGCGGTTTGACATAAGTCATCGCTAAAAGACATTTCGCTTGCGAAGACTAATGTCAAAACCCATACATTTTGATAACGAATTTCGCCATTGTTTTTAACAAAAGGGAGTTTGTCTACGGCCTCTGGACAGTTTGGTAAAAAACTAGCTTGCTATCCTAGCTTGAAAAACTAGCCTCGTGTGTCCCGGGCATCAGAGACGGAATAAAAATTACTTAAAAGTTAAATGTTATTAATTTAACAATTAGACGTAAGCCTCATACATTATCTGTCAAACTCTTCTCGTCTCTGAGTACCTACGGCGGTAACTATAATATTAAAATATGTAATTAAATGAAAATATTGACATCAGCTTCATACAAATTCTTCATTAAATAAAAGTTTAATCATCATTAAATGTATCTGAGTGCGGCTGTAAAATTAGTACAAATAGCTAGTTCCTTCTTGCTGTTTATAGTACCTGGGTTGTTTTTGTGGCTAAAAAGTCTACGGTCTAGAACTCTAGACTCTAGACACGTAAAAAGTGTCTTAGACATTCCGTGGCCTCGACCTAGCATCCGCTTGGCTGTATTTCATTCATCGAGATGTTTAAATTAATTTTAATTGGAACCGTCTATAGTCTATGGCATAGACAATAATATGCTTTTGTTGCTAGCATGTATGTACAGTGTACACTAGCAAAAAGAAAGTAAAATCAAAATTTATTTGTTACTAGATGACGCCCGCAATAACGTTTTCAGGATAAAAAGTACCCTAGCCTCCTATGTCATTCCTGGGTATCAAATTTTATCAAAATTAGTTTAGTAGAAAATGTAATAGACAGACAGAAAGATAGACAGACACAATTTCGCATTTATAATCTTAATATGGAAGTATGGATATTTTTTGCTTTATTTAATCACTAGCGACCCGCCCCGGCGTTGCACGGGTATAGAATATAATATAGTCACTGAAAAAAATGATTAACATCGATAGCCTATGATCCTTCACGTAGACTACTTCTTATCTGTGCCAAAGAACATAAAAATTGCTCCAGTAATTTGTGAGATAAGCCCTTTCAAATAATTTCCCCGTTTCTTCCCACAATCTCCTATTAGTCTAAGCGTCATAAAATACAACCTTTCTCAATAAATGGGCTATCTAACACTGAAAGAATTTTTCAAATCGGACTAGTAGTTCCTGAGATTAGCGCGTTCAAGTTAGCCCTTTCAAATATTTTTTCCGGTTTTTTCCACATTATCCTCTATTTCTTCGCTCCTATTAGTCTTAGCGTGATATATAACTGTATTTTAAAAAGATAAAACCGACTCCAAAATTGTACGTAATTGAGAATTAAAATTCCCTGTCTCAAAAACTACTGAACCGATTTTGATGAAACTTGCAGTATTCCCTAAGTTGAACAATACCTAGTATAATAAAAAAAGAATCATTTAGATCGGACTTGTAGTTCCGGAGATATGCGTGCACAAACATAAATACATACATACATACATACATACATACATACATACACTTTAGAAATTTGGCACATTTGTTCAGAAGCTGTTATAGATTACAAAAACTGGGCAGTTCTGGAAATATTACATACATACGCGTCGAATTGATAACCTTCTTTTTTTGAAGTCGGTTAAAAATATAGCCTATAGCCTTCCTCGATAAATGGGCTATCTAACACTGAAAGAATCATCAAAATCCGTTGCGTAGTTTTAAAGATTAAAGGGAACAAAGGGACATGAGGGAAAAAAGCGATTTTATTTATAATATTGTTACGGATACGGGAAGTTGTTTACGTGTTACGAATACGGGCAGTTGTTTACCTGCGCGCGACAGTTGCGCGTACCTTCTAGAAAAGCCCGACCCTTGTTTATGTGATTGCGTGTTTACGTAACAACTGGTGTCGGAAGTGAGATTTGGAAGATGCCATTGACTCCGAGAGAGGACTTCGAGGGAAGTGTCAGAACAAGGGCGCAACGGGCTGCGGAGGCCACATCCACTGGGGACCAAGCTCCGCCCACTGAGGGACAGGCCCCGCCCACTGGCTCCGCCCACCGGGACCCGCCCACTGGCCACGCCCCCAGGCTCCGCCCACTTTGGGCGTGGCCACGCCTACTGGCCACGCCCACCAGACTACTCAGGCCACGCCCACTGGCCCCGCCCACCGGGCTCCGTCTACTGGCTCCAGCCACCAGGCATCGCCCGTAGTTTCTACGGCCCCTCAAATGGTTCCTCAATTGGAAAGCATAATTGGGTTAATTCAGGCTTTGCAAGATTCTCAAAGGGCAATGATGGAGGCACAAGACCGCAAGCTCAGCGCCTTGCAGGAGTCACAAGAGCAACAAAAAGTCCTCCAAGAAAAAGCACTTGGAGCTATAAAGGATGTCAATGACACGGTGACAAAGCTTCGTAAAGATGTCGACGTAATGGACGAACGAGTTACGGGGTTAGGATTGGATGTAGAAAATGTGAAAACCGGCCTCACTGAACTTCAGAAGAAAGTAGTGCGCCTGGAAACCACAGGAGTGGCGGTGTCTAGTGGAACTACCGGAGTGGTGCAAGTGGTACAAGGACCAAGAGTTAAAGTGCCACCATACGACGGTACTACTTCATGGAACGCTTATCGTCAGCAATTCCAGACGGTTGCTTCTGCCAACGGATGGACTGACGAACAATGCCTGACCGCTCTCACTGTTGCGCTCAGAGGGCAAGCTTTGTCGGTCCTAGAAGCACATACAGGAAATGGGTTCCAAGACCTGATGGAGGCCCTTGAATCCAGATACGGGGAGCGACACCTGGAGCACGTGTTCCGTGCTCAACTTCGTGACAGAGTCCAACGTTCAGGAGAGGGACTACAGCAATGGGCGTTGGAAATTGAAAAACTGGTCAAGAAGGCACACCCAGGAGCCGATTCCAAGATGGTCGACACGAATATTGTGCAAGCATTTGTCGACGGAATCAGGGATCTGGAGGTCAGAGCCGCAGTGAGGCTACGTCACCACACCTCGCTAAAGGAAGCGTTGGCGCATGCTTTGGAGGTCGAGGCTGTTCGCCATGAGATACAGCAGACCCATAAGATCCGCAAGGTCTCCGAAGTAAAGGCTCCTGCAAGGAAAATATTTGAAGCCATGTGCTATAAGTGCGGGAAGAGGGGCCATCTTCAGCTCAACTGCCCGCAGAAGGAGACCCAGATGTCAAGGATGAAAAGGCTCGAGCAACAAGTAGAGGAGCTGAAGAAGCAGGGAGCTTCAGCCAGGACTAAGAGGCGTGTACTGGCTGACGCGGAGGAAGCCCCAATAACTGTTGTCTCCCAAACAAGCAGCAACTACGGATTAGTGACTGAACTACTCGACGACTGCAAGAGTAATCTGACTTATTCGCAGAGCATGAAAGCTAAGAAGTTTTTACAACGCCACGCGAATATCTTCTCCAGTCAGGAAGGCGACCTTGGAAGAACGTCGATGGTTCAGCACAGGATAGATACCGGAAGCGAGAACCCAATTCGTCAACGAGCAAGACGGATACCCATTGCAAAGGAAAAAGAAGTTGAAGGCCTTTTGGAGGACATGAGAAGGCATAAGATTATTGAACCATCTGCAAGTCCGTGGTGCTCACCTGTTGTGTTGGTGAAGAAGAAAGATGGCAGCACAAGATTTTGTGTGGACTACAGGCGTCTCAATGATGTCACTAAGAAGGACAGCTATCCATTACCTCGAATCGACGACACTCTGGATACCTTGAGTGGCATGAAATGGTTCTCGACCCTGGACCTGAAATCTGGATACTGGCAGGTGGAAATTCGTCCAAAAGACAAGGAGAAGACAGCTTTCTCCACCGGTAAAGGTTTATGGCAGTTTAACGTCATGCCCTTTGGATTGTGCAACGCACCTGCCACATTTGAGCGACTCATGGAGTGTGTACTGGCAGGCTTGGTTGGAGAGGCTTGCTTAGTCTACTTGGACGACGTCATCATTGTTGGCCGCGACTTCGAGGACCATTTGCGAAACTTAGAACGTGTTTTCGCCAAAATAGAGGGGGCCAAGTTAAAGCTGAATCCGAAAAAGTGTCGTTTATTCAGGAGTAAGGTCAATTATCTTGGCCATGTCATCTCCAGTGATGGAATCCAGACGGACCCGGAGAAACTGGAAGCAGTTCAAAATTGGCCAACCCCTAAGAACAAAACCGAAGTGCGGGCATTTCTCGGCCTATGCTCCTACTACAGGCGTTTTGTCAAGGGATTCTCAGAGATAGCCAAGCCATTACATCGGCTGACGGAAGATAAACGACAGTTTATGTGGGACGAGACTTCTGAAGATTCTTTTCAGAAACTGAAGAAACATCTGTGTGAAACACCAATCTTGGGGTATCCACAACCTGAAGGTCAGTTTATAGTCGACACTGACGCAAGCAACACGGCCATTGGAGGGGTGTTATCTCAAAAGCAGGGCGAAAGAGAAGTTGTAATTGCATATTTCAGCAAATCTTTATCTAAGCCAGAGAGAAACTACTGTGTGACAAGAAGAGAACTCTTGGCTGTTGTAAAGACGCTACAACATTTCAGCAAGTATCTCATCGGCAGACAGTTTTTACTGCGAACTGATCACGCAGCGTTGAAGTGGCTACTGCAATTCAAGAACCCTGAAGGTCAAGTAGCTCGATGGATTGAACAGCTCCAAGAGTACGACTTCAAGACGGAACACCGCAGCGGAAAGGCGCATGGGAATGCCGACGCACTTTCACGAAGACCGTGTTCAGAGGACTGCAAACATTGTGTTAAGCAGGAATCTAATGAAGTGACATTAAAGTTAACGAAAACAAGTCCTTTGGGTCCATGGGAGAATGATGCTATGAGGGAGGCTCAAGAAACAGATGACGACCTACGACACATCATCACATGGAAGAAACGAGGTGACGAAAAACCAATCTGGAGTGAGGTTGCACCCACTGGCGCTGCCACTAAGGCGTACTGGGCGCAATGGGACAGTCTGATACTTCAAAATGGAATACTTTACCGAAAATGGGAGAAGACTAACGGCAGAGAGTTCCATCTTCAGATAGTTGTCCCAAGAACGAGAGTACCGGATGTTCTCCGTGAAATGCATGATGGCGTATCAGGAGGTCATCTAGGTGTCAAGAGGACGTTAACAAAAGTGAGAGAAAGGTTCTACTGGTTGCATTGCCGAGATGATGTGCAGGAGTGGTGCCGCAAATGTACAACTTGCGCTGCAGTCAAGGGACCACAGACAAGGAGCCGTGGGAACCTGCGCTTGTATAACGTTGGCGCACCGTGGGAACGAATTGCAGTTGACGTAGCTGGGCCATTTCCTGTAACGGAATCGGGAAACAAGTATTTTATGGTTGTCATGGACTACTTCACCAAATGGCCCGAAGTGTTCGCCATACCAAACCAGGAAGCTACAACAGTTGCTTCTAAGCTGGTCGAGGAAGTGATATCTCGCTTTGGTGTGCCTCTCGAAATCCATTCCGATCAGGGCAGGAACTTCGAATCGCAGGTCTTCCAGGAAGTGTGCAGAATTTTGGGAATGCATAAGACGAGGACCACCGCGTACCATCCACAATCTGATGGAATGGTCGAGAGATTTAACCAGACCCTTGAGAGGCATTTGGCGAAATTAGTAGATGACAAACAAAAAGATTGGGACAAGTATATACCACTCTTCCTTCTGTCGTACCGTACCGCCGAGCATGAAAGCATAAAAGCTACCCCGGCGTATGTCAATTATGGTAGGGAACTAAGAGTTCCAGTAGACCTTTTGACAGGAGGGTCACCGGAGGAACCAAAGACCGTACCAGACTATGTCTGCGATTTAAGGGAAAAGATGCACTACATACACGCCATGGTTCGGGAAAATGGGTTACAGTCAAGTGAGAACATGAAGACCAGATACGACCGGAAAGCGAACACGAGCGGCTTCGAAGAAGGGTCACTGGTATGGCTGCATAACCCAACTCGCCGAAAAGGGAAATCTCCAAAGTTGCAGACTAAGTGGGACGGCCCATATAAAGTGGTTACCCGATTGAATGATGTGACTTACAGGATTCAAAAGCCACCAAGAGGCACATTCAAAGTGGTACACATAGACCGTTTGGCACGTTATCATGGCAGTAACAACGATGCTCGGGACGATGCATCTCTAAGAGGGGAGTAGTGTTACGGATACGGGAAGTTGTTTACGTGTTACGAATACGGGCAGTTGTTTACCTGCGCGCGACAGTTGCGCGTACCTTCTAGAAAAGCCCGACCCTTGTTTATGTGATTGCGTGTTTACGTAAACAATCCAAAATAGAACGCTCCAGAATTTGACGCGGGCCATATAAAAGGTAAACAAGCCGGCAGTCAAGTCAGTTCGATCCGAGCGATCATCAGGGCGACTTCAAAAGTGAAAACAAGTGATCAATAGTGAGTGATTGTGATAGTGAACTAACGACTCGGCTACGACCTAGGACAGTGATAGTGCTCAGTGATTTGGATCTAGTGCTTGGTGTTTGGACTTAGTGATTTGTGTGAGCTAGTGTTTGTGAATAAAGTCTTCAAGAGAGTCACCAGGTCTTTCTCTCCGAATCCTCGAACCCTAGCACGTAACAATATGTATATATTATGTAGACAAAGATATAAATTTTCAATAGCATAATTATTATTAAATAAGTAATTTGTCGATATATGAAAATAGATTTTGTAAATTTCTTCAAATATTTAAAGCCATCTTAACCAATAAACTTATTAACTAAAAAAGTAACTTAATCAATCGTTTTGTTTGTCGCAAATGTGCGACCGCTCCTCGTTTTTTCCGTCAACGTTTGGTGTGATTTTTTTCACGCACGTATAAATATGACCAAATGTAATGCAAATTTTGACACAGGTAATTGCTATTTTCTTGGTTTCAGGTTTCAGCACAGATATGGTGAAGGAGTGCATCGAGCTAATATTATTTTGAAATTATGCTTTTATCATACCTAAACTAGAGACTCTAGACGTTCCGCGCGGCTTCGCCCGCGTAAATGAGATATTTCACAGAAAAAAATTGTCCATAAAATAGTAAGTATTTTAATAAGATAAAACCGACTTCAAATTAAAATTACTTACTAAAAGTACATAAGAATTAAAAAATAAGTTGAATAAACTAAGTTGAATAATACCTTTTTTATGAAATACCATTTAAATTATTAAAATCGATAGCCTATGATCCTTCACGTAGTCTACTTCTTATCTGTGCCAAAGAACATACAAATTGCTTCAGTAGTTTGTGAGATAAGCCCTTTCAAATAATTTCCCCCGTTTTTTCCCACATTCTCCTATTAGTCTTGGCGTGATAAAATATAGCCTTATAGCCTTACTCGATAAATGGGCTATCTAACACTGAAATATTTTTTCAAATCGGACCAGTAGTTCCTGAGATTAGCGCGTTCAAACAAACAAACACTTCCGCTTTATAATATTACTAGATGGCGCTGCGGTCCCCCTACATCGCGCTATCGCTTGCTCGAATGTTTGAGCACAAGTACTTTCGATATAGAGTGGACTCTCAGACAGACGGACGGTCCCTACGAAGGGTTCCGTACCGCTAATTTTTAAATACAGACTTATTTTTGGGATACAGTATAAATTATACTGTATTATAAATTATTAAAATTATTAACTATTAAATAGTATACTAGCTGTCGCCTGCCGCGGCAAGTTGTTATGCCATTTAATGATATAACAGGGGTCACCAATTACTGGTTGGTTTTTTTGTTTCTAAAGCTGTTGGTTTATTAGTGGTATTCAGGGAGAGGCGTTGCCCGATTAGAATGTCACACGTGTGACTTTAGGGGAGGGGGCCATGCCCCCTCATTGTTTATCTCCAAACCAACTAGCAACGACTAGTTATAGCCACGATTAAACTACCATGGTCTTAACCAGACCAGTAGCTTAGACCCTTTCGAAAAAAAAAAAAAAAGGGAGAGGCAATGAAATCGTCTTCGTAAAGAATCTGGCCCAACTGGCTAAATAACTATCCATTATTTGAATGAAAACTTATTCCAAACACCAATGTCCCCTTCAAAATTATCCATTCAGGCCCAGAAACGTTTGTGAACATTTCGCTCCTTTTCATTTTCGTAGAATGTTTACACTTCCATGACGAGGAAGTCTACAGTCAACACTGCCATACACGCTCACGTATGGTCTACCGGAGAGGTCACCTGTGCAGTTATGCCTGCGCAGGTGTTACTCGAAGGAATTGATTTTCGATTTTGCGCCGGTCGCCTGTACAGGTCCAAAAAACTGCTCAGGTCTATTCCCATTTCCCACACACATTCCGGTCTACCTGCGCAGGCGTACCTGCACAGGTGGACCTCTCCGGTAAAACGTAGCGTGTATGGCAGCCACAAGGCGTACTTTAAGTTGGTTGTCATTCTCGAGTCGCCTTTACAATTTTCATTGCCATAGCAGTTAGCTACGTGTTTTTTTTAAAAGAAATACGGGGGCAAACGAGCAAACGGGTCACCTGATGAAAAGCAACTTCCGTCGCCCATGGCACTCGCAGCATTAGAAGAGCTGCAGGTGCGTTGCCGGCCTTTTAAGAGGGAATAGGGTAATAGGGGAGGGTAGGGATGGGAAGGGAAGAGAACAGGGGAGGGTAGGGAAGGGAATAGGGTAGGGGATTGGGCCTCCGGTAAACTCACTCACTCGGCGAAACACAGCGCAAGCGCTATTTCACGCCGGTTTTCTGTGAGAACGTGGTATCTCTCCGGTCGAGCCGGCCTATTCATGCCGAAGCATGGCTCTCCCACGTATAAAACCACGTGTCTCCCACGTGTCATCAAATAGAGCCATTTATAAGCGAACCTCAGAATACAGAATAAAGTTTATTCTGTATTCTGAGAAGCGAACAAATGTATGAGAGTTATCGTTCTATACTGTATTTCGATGGTCGACTATCAGAATCATCTCCACACATTTGCGTAGTACATTTAAGCACGCCGGGAGCACGCTAAAAGATACAGCGGGGTATATCAATTAACCTCTCACCGATTCCGCGACGACTCAGGCCGGCCAATAGTCGGCCGCGGCGGAATTAGAGACAATTACCGACCATTGGCAGAACCATTACAGTTTATCAAAATCGCGTAACGTATGTGATTTTGATTTTTCAAGAAATCAATATAGTATTCGGGCGTGGAGGTAGCCTTAAATATTATGTGTGATACTATAGGAATGTAGGACCTACAAAGCTGTAATCTGGCAGGAATACACATTTTAATGATGCCGACAAAACGGTCATAAAATCTTTAAAACAGATTATGGTACCTTCCCTACACATCAAGCGGGGATTTGCTGAATTTAAAAGACTATCACGGCTAAGAAGACTTCATAAGTTATTGAGTAATAGTCGATCAACTAAAAAAATGTATTCGGCGAAGTATAAAGGAACTTTCCGTTCAAATTCCTTTGAAAGTAACTGAGATGATGTTGTTAGTAGTGTAAAACACGTTATAAATGTACATTCATTGACCATACAAAATTTTTAAAAAACTAGCGGTACTCGGCGCGTCGTCTGTCGCAACACACGTTCCGTCCGTATTTTGTATGCGTTTGATACGCGGCGGAATTTACGTCGGTGTAATTCAGCCTAGTGTGTTAGAGTTTAGACACTTACATTTCCAATTCATTGCATTCATTCATTCTTAAGCAAAAGACAATAAGTATTAAAATTTAAAATCAAAAGTTACATACAAATTGCGAATGCATTGGATATAGTTTCAGTTTTTTTTTTTTAGGTTTTAAGCAGGCGTTTATCTATTCACAATTTCACACGTGCTTTTCATTGGCTAATACTCTGGTAAACAAGTGCCATTTTCGCCAAAACCTGATCTCATGCACCGAAAATTATGATTTTGATCTCATTCGATTCTGAATACCATCTAGAACATTCTATCAGAATTCCAAGACGGGCTGAAAAAAAATGCAAAAGTTATAAACAATTAAGTAAACATAAAAATAAGGGTTTGGTTTTTTTTTAATATTTCAAAAACTATTTGAGATAATAAAAATTTGAAAATAGATCCTTAAAGAGCAGGAAATTTCCTAAAAAAAATCCTAGATGCTGGAACCTCACCAATACTCCTTATAGCTTTAATTGAGCGGCGAAAGTAACGGTAAAACAGCGTGGTTCGGGTTTCGCGTGATTTGCCGCAATCTGCTAAGTGAACTAAAAAAATATTTTAAATGATTAAATATTAATATTAAGGAAAAAAAAATTGGGTACTAAGTAGACATATCAATAAACAATAATCCGTTAACAAAAATAAATTATCACAATTTGTTTAATTATTATGCTTTTCTTAATTTGTTAATAGTCACCATTTTAATGTTAACATAAAAACGCTGATTATTTCTAAACAAGAAATCTAGAACTTTTTATTATTCTTTTGAGCTAATCTTAAAAGGTCTTAGAAGAGATTCCCGTTGACAAAATTCATTTTTTTTATTTTTAACTTTTTTATTAACATTCAAAAGCATTCCAAAATTATTCATGTAAATAAAGCAATTACGGTACTTTTATATCCAATTATTGTTATTATTTTGTTTTGTTGCTGTTAGAAGCCAGATAACAATATATATTTTTATATTTATGAGTAATGAAATTTAAATAATCATTTTTATTGATGAAAAAACCCAAATTGTTTTATTTACATGAAAATTTCATGAATGCCTTTGATTATTCATAAAAAAGTGAAAAATCAAAATTATTTAAATTTTCCACCGGATATCTCTTCTAAACCCTTTTAAGATTAGCTCAAAAGAATAATAAAAATTTCTAGATTTCTTATTTAGAAATAATCAGCGTTTTTATGTTAACATTAAAATTGTGACTATTAACAAATGAACAAAAGCATAATATTTAAACAAATTGTGATAATTTATTTTTGTTGACGGATTATTGTTTATTGATATGTCTACTTAGTACCCAAATTTTTTTATTTCTTTATATTAATATTTAATCAGTTAAAATATATTTTTTAGTTCGCGTGGCAGATTGCGGCAATTCACGCGAAACCCGAACTACGCGTTTTTACCGTTACTTTCGCCGATCATTTAAAGCTATAAGGATTATTGGTAAGGTTCCAGGATCTAAGATTTTTTTTAGGAAATTTCCTGCTCTTTAAGGATCTATTTTCAAATTTTGATTATCTCAAATAGTTTTCGAAATATTAAAAAAATCAAAACCCTTCTTTTTATGTTTACTTAATTGTTTATAACTATTGCATTTTTTTCAGCCCCTCTTGGAATTTTGATAGAATGTTCTAGATGGTATTCCGAATCGAGTGTGCCCAAAATCATAATTTTCGGTGCATGAGATCAGGTTTTGACGAAAATGGCACTTGCTAATCAGACTATAACCAACATAATGCCGTTGAATAAATAATTTTCTGTCAATAAACATTAGAAACCGGGCATCAGTTATCTATTGAAATTGGCCTGAAGTCTGGACTACAAGGATCTTATGGCCCTTAAATGACTTTGTGTCCTTTGTGATGCAGGTGTGGATGTGAAATAGAGTACCCGGCAATAAATATTGCACATCGACCTTTGGAAAGTGACAGTCGGCTAATTTCGGTTTTGCTCTAGCGTTATCTCTTACGCACGAAATACAAAAAGTCCGGTATATATTAGGAGCTGTTAAAACAATTAAGGATTGCTTCTTTTGACAATTTTATTATTCTTTGTATAAAATACACCAAATTTTGTATAAGTTATGGCTTTATATTCGGGTAAAATAAAATAAAAAAGGGTGTTCAAATAATGTTTACGTATTTAAAATTCTTTTGGAAAATTACAGCTGTAGCAAATTTAGGGGTGTTAACAACTCTAGATATATATTTTGAACTGGACGCGACTGCACTCTATTGAATTTGAACAACGACCGACATAATGTCAAATAGGTGTGTGCTACAAAGATAACGCTCTATGAAACCGAAATTAGCCGAATGTCTCTTTCCAAAGGTCGATGTGCAATATTTATTGCCGGGTATTGTAGCTATTATTAAATGTCACGCCAGCGATAGTATTCGTTTTCATTTTGGCCACATGTAAAATGATACTTGGATGACACTGACAGGAGGGCATGGGTGTTCAAAACAACTGTCGCCTAAAGATAAGTTTCGACGTTCGCGCTAGCGTAATCTATATCAGCTGATATAAACTCCTTTAAGAAGGTGGTTAAATTGCCACGCTCAATTCTAAACAAACCATAGCTCGCGACTTTGCAAAGATAAAATTAAAAACCTTTTATTATACACTAGCTGTCCCGGTGAACTTCGTGCCACTTTAAAACCTTCCCTGGACTTCTACGAATATTTTAAGACTAAAATTAGCACAATCCGTTCAGCCGTTTTCGAGTTTTAGCGCGACTAACACATTTGAAAAGAAATTTTTTTATATATTTGAAGATTTTTACAAAACACGATCAATTATTTGTTCAGAAGTTATGACTTTGCACATTTTGCATTTCAATTCTTAGAAGAGAATACAACAGACACTGAGCATAAAAATTCTATTAAAATCTTCTAAAGTCAAGACCTAGCTACTAGGTATTTAGATACCTATACCTAATAGGTATTTAGATGACGGTCCTCAGTTGAAAGGTCATAGGAAAGAAGTTATACGAACCCGACCGTAGTGGTTTAGTCAGTACAGAGCTAAAGCAAAGTTGAAAGGGGCTTCCAATCAAGACATTTTTGAGATCTATCCAACCGGGATCGAATGTCTGCGACGGTCAGAATTGAGATTGTCAGTAAACTTCAAAACATACGTAAATCCCATGGAAACGAAGTTATAGAAACCGGATGCTGCTCTTTAGGCGATTTTGCGATCTAGAGTCAGAGACAATACAGGTGTTTTAAATATTGTGCAATGTCTGCTGTCTATCAAAAAAGGCAATCGCTCTGTAGAAACCAAGCAAACAAATTCGAACCGAAAGGGATTTTCAATCAAGCAAAGTCCGTAGACTGCTAGATTGAAAATTCTTTTTGGCTCGAGAGGATAGATATTGTAAGGGGGCGAATGCCCGATTAATATTCTCTACTGCAGTTTTAAACTCATTAGAATTATGAGCTATATAATTGTAGTTCAAGTGTTGTTTACATTTAGGCCACAGATTACGGGTAAATAACATTGTAATAGCGTCGTAAATAAACGCAAACGTGGGTTAATGCCAAGAGAATGATCCATTCAGACTTCAGAGTTATTTTACAACCGACAGGATCTTGGATCAGGATCCTCTATTTCTTCGCTTCTATTAGGCTTAGCGTAATAAAATATAGCCTATAGCCTTCCTCGATAAATGGGTTATCCAACAGTAAAAGAATTTTTCAAATCGGACCAGTAGTTCCTGAGATTAGCGCGTTCAAACAAACAAACAAACGAAGTATAGATACACATATTTAATACACATCCATGACACAGAAACTTTGAATTTTTTTTGTTCCGTCGGCGGGATTGAACCCGCGACCCCTGGCTTGAGCCACCCACTGAGCCACAGAGGTCGTCAATTTAATGGGAAGATTACATTAAATTTTCTTTTTGCTTAAAGAATACTGTAAGTATAAAAATATTTAAATCGATAAATAATGTCAAAATTCCTTTTGTTGCGGTATAATATTATAAACTTTATTAAAAACTACTTAAGTAAATGAAGCAATTAACTGTCTACTATTCTCCATTCACTTTTTAGAATATCTATGTCTTGTGTATAGCTAGTGTATCCCTAGAAACCTCCCTAGCTTTAGTGTATCATGTACACGTGATGTGTCGTAAAAATAAAAGCTATTAGCTATTCTATACTTATTCTATATTTCAAAAATTCTATATTTAACACGTCTAGACTCTAGGGGTTATGTTTAGGGTTAGGACTTAGGAATCATCAGGTTATCTGAAGATAAGCTTACAATTTATTATAATTACTGATAACGTTAAAAAAACATTATGTGTATTAAATAAGTTGCTAACTGGAGTTGTGGACTAGCTAATTTAACGTAACCAAGGAATTATCAATTAAGACGCTGACAACTGCCTTGATCTCGCATCACTCTCGCACCTGTGTCGATTTTCATGCCAGAGAGACAGAGATGTGAAGTGTTCACTCGGTAGCGTGGATACATTTTTCGTTTGTTAGAAGAAAAAATAAATATTATGAGAAATCTAGATGTCAGAACCGAAAATTAAATCCGGCAATATTTGGATTTTTGTAAAAGGTATCAAATAAACAAAATTTTAAAGCATAGATTGTATTATTACTTTAGTTATAAGTTATAACTGTTTAAAGTTCCTGAAGGATGTGCCTGTAACTTTAGTATTTTTTTTTCATCCTGTAGGATTACATTATCTTATTATTTAAATTCGACAAGCTTTTCCAAATATAATCAAAAATCTCATTTTTTTTGTGCCAATCAGGGCCGTGCCTGACGGGCGTTCATTGCGTGCACCGCACGCAGGCGGCCGAAATTAAGAGGCGGCCAAATCGTTACAAGTTGTTTACTGGGCAAAAATATAATCGGTTTGTTTTCATTATACTCGGCGCGGCGAACCTTGATCCCTATGACACTGACAGCTAATGTCATCATATAACATTGTAGTGGCGTCACCATTAAATTGGGATCATATTGGGGGCGTCTAAAAATGCCATTTAAAAATTTTACGTAGCTTTATACCATTAGTAATGTATTCCGTTGATATTTTTAACAAATCTTAACATTTACGAGAAGTTATCTCAATCTCAATTTATGTTTACGTCCTGCAAAACTTACGTCGTGTGACGTTTATCGACTAGGGCGGCAAGTATCGATAAAAAATGTCGGTAATGGAAACGAGTGCACAACGTTCCTTATATAGTTTACACTTTACAGTGAAAGTACTCAGCGCTGAAAGCGAAAAAAATGTTTTGTGATTTGTATGGGTACGTTTTCAAGTGGCAACAAAGGGCCGCCATTTTGTTGTTCACAAGCAAAGTAATCTCGCAAACGCACAACAAACTCCCGCGTTTCACTGTTGAGTACAGTTTTTCGTTGTCTTTTCGGCATTTTTCAATACCAGCAATAACAAAACAGCAACAAAAACAAAAACAGCAATAACAAGAAAACAGTAATAACAAGTAACACTCCGATAACAAAAACACGTGGCGCATACAAGGCGTTAGGACTCGTACTGAAGAAGCGAGCGCTCGGCGCCCGCGCCGGCCGCCGGGCGTCAGCCGCCGAGCGATCGTCGCATCGTTAGTGACCGACCAAATAGTGTGGCTATATCTAAATATATCCTATAATATTATAACCTACAATAACAATTATTTTTCAGACAAAATAAATAAATGGGGAACATTCATTTTCATGATAATTAAATATATACTTAAATAGCAAAAACGTGTTCACCGGGTTAAAAGTCCGTATACGAAATTTTGCCGAACGAAATGCACAACATGTGAGATCATTTTAATTATAATCTAAGCTGGAATTGGAGCTAGATTTTTTATTTTTTTTTAAGTATCTTTGAATAATCCAACTCAAACCCGCGACAGTTTTGTAATTTTTTTCATGTTATTATTTTTGTTTAAATTTTAAATAAAAAAATGTTTATTTTGTGCATTTTTTTTTCTTAAATTTCATCCAAACATATAAATCTCATAAAACCGGTTTTTAGCCGGTTTTTCTTTTCAGAAACCGGTTTTCGGAACAAAACCAATATTTTTTTTCGTTCTCGATTTCGGTTAACCAAAAACTGATTTTTTTCCCGGTTTGATGCCCTGTGTATAATAATAAACATTAAAAATTAAAGTAGTTTTTTTTAATGTTATCCTGGGGGCGGCCATACAGACTGGCACGCAGGCGGCCATATACCCAGGCACGGCCCTGGTGCCAATCAATGAAATACATACGTCTAGAAAACTGCACAAAGATGTTGAATTGGCAGCTGTCTTCCCCTTAACACAGTAAACTAAACAGATATACATTTATCTATCTATTTAAATATAAACAGATCTAACGAGTAGGCCGACTCGGAAGAGATCTCCGAATTTATACGTTTGACGTAGTAGGTATGTCATATCAGTAAGCACTAAAAACATATCTTGTAAGTTGTAAAGTTGCATTACTTTTTCTTAGAAATCTTATCTAATATATATAAATCTCCTGTCACGATGTTTGTCCGCGATGGGTTCCTAAACTACTTAACCGATTTTAATGTTTTTTGTTTTTTAATGTGTGCTTTTTTCCAACTTGAGAGATTAGCTTAGATCTTTAATTATAGTCGCAATTTTATTTTATTGCAAATTATTTGTCTATAAAGAGCGACCATTGTTTTTGCGACGCGGGTCACGGGATAGCGATGGACGTCGCCATGGCATACTTTAGTTGATATACTTTACTATATTTTAGTCACTAATTCAATGAAATAATACGGGCGATATACTTAATATAATATGACAAAGAAACGTTTGCCGGGACAGCTAGTATACATATAAAAATAGATTTTCAAATATTTTAGTTGCACTAAAACTTGAAAACGGCTGAACGGATTGGGCTGATTTTAGTCTTAAAATATTCGTAGAAGTCCAGGAAAGGTGAAGTATTTATAAAGTGGACTAGGTAGCACTGCGGAGACTGGAAACAGAAATGGAACATACTCCGCTCAGCGCTCCCAAGCTCCGACGATTCCTTTAATATGAAAGCTCGCGCGCGGAAAATACTTGCTTGGGTTGATTTTAGGCTCACGCTCAACGCTGACTGCAAGCTCACCGTCAGCGCTGATGGCCCGAGATGTATGAAATTCTATGAATAGCTTTTTAATAAAGCGCAGCGGTCAGCGCTGATGTTTCATACATTTTGGTGTCGACCCCAACGATAAGGTTAAGAGTTAAGACTAAAATCAGCCTTTAGAGTGCTAAGTACAAGAGGTTATGAATAATATCCACCAATTGCCCACCATTAGTTCAATTTATTTCGATTTAAGATTACAGCACGTGATAGTTTACAGGACAATCGGAGCCGGCGAGTCCAACAATTCGCTAATAAAACGCGACTGGACCGAATTGATTTGAACGTCGACAGGAAAGCCAAGCGGTGTGATCTAGAAAATTCTAGGATCTAGACAGTGGGGGCGATACCGGTCCGTCCACGTCGTGTCCCTGGGCACCTCCCCCGTACCATCGTGAGTTTTTTCACGGGGACACGGGGGGGGTGGCTGAACGCCGGTATGCGTGTGTGAGTGTGTGTGTGCTTGGCTGCGCCCACAGTGTGACGAAAGGGCCCGCGACCCGGGGTGTCGGAGTTTTGTATGATGGAAGGTCGCAGCAAAGAAAATAATCTCCGGGTGGGTCCCGGTCCCGATGGGGCCGGAGAATCCCATACGTCGCCTTCGGGTGACGGGCGGTCCGCGTATACGGAGGGGCCACTTTCTGCGAGGAAGGACGAGGGGGCCGCTAAGGCGGTGAAGAAGAAGGGTGGCGCTAAAAAGCGCGTGGATCCCAAGCCAGCGCACCTAACCGCGCCGGCTAGGGATTGTTCATCTGAGGAAGTGACGTTGTCCACAGAGGATACGGATCCTGCATTAAGGGAATCGGTGCGTCGGCTGGATGAGGTGCTTGCCGGCCTCCCATCCCGCTTTCGCCGCACCGGCTTTGACAGAGAGATCTCCTACTCGTCCGGCAGCAATATGTCGCTGGACGACGTGGGACGGCCCGCACCTACCGGACGGAGGACGCCTATTAAGAGGCGACTACTGGCGGAAGACGAAGCAGGGCCGTCTACTAGTAAGGAGACGGCACCTAAACCTAAAAGGGGACGTGGACGGCCACCAACAACCGGCCGGTACGTCGGCTACGCTAAGGCGCAGACCAAGTACAGGCAGAAGGAGGAGGCCCTCAGGCTAGAAGCCGAAGAAGAGGTTGCCGAAGCAGCGCAAAGGGCTAGGAGGACGTGGAAGGACACGAGTTCCGCCCTCGCCGCGCTCCCCGCTTCATCTCCTGCGCGAGAAGAGGCGTTGGAGACGGCGGGCGCTGACTTGGCCAAAACTGTGGAGCAGGCGTTGGAGACCATTGAGATGGTCGGCAAGAATTCCGCCAACCTTAAGGGAACCTTCCAGAAGTACCTGAGGGAGTCGGTGTCGACCATCGCAATGGTCTTCGACGAGATGAGGAGTCGCTCCTCATCAGAAGAGATACAGAGGCTCGAGGCCCGGAACGCGCGTCTCGAAAAGCAAGTGGCGGTTCTACGCCAGGAGCTGGACGAGATGCGCAAACAAGGCTCGCAGCCTGCTGGAGATGGAAGCCTGCGCGAGCTATTGGCCGAGGTCTCCCGTGCGAACGTGGAGACCTTCGGCAATATGCTCAACGCCAGGCTCGCCGGACTGGAGGACCGACTTCTGCCGGAGCCGAGGCGGAGGCCACCGCTGGCGTCGGACGGGAAGGCGAAGGCGAAGAAGGCTCAGCCACCTGTGGCAGCAGCTGCCCCACAAGAGGCCCCTGCCGCGTCGACGCCGCCCAAGGGCAAAAAGGCCCGTAAAAAAAAGAAGAAGCGGCTGTCAATGGCCGCTCAGGAGGCGGCGCAAGGGGGAGTGAACACCAGCTCCCCCCGTACAGAGACCCCTTGGACCACGGTGGGTCCGAAGGGTAAGAAGAAGAAGGGGGCGGCTACACCATCTACAGCCGCCCCGAAGAAGAAGAAGAAGAGGAAGCTACGTCCGCTCAAATCAGCCGCCATCACTCTCACGTTGGAGAAGGGGGTGGACCAGCGCGTGACGTACGCTTCTATCTTAGAAGATGCGAAGAGCCGGATCGACCTTGCAGAGGTAGGAATCTGCCAGGGAAACAAGGTTCGATTCCGGCTAGCGAGGACGGGTGCCCGAATACTCGAGATAATCGGAGAGGACGCCCAGAAGAAGGCGGACGCCCTCGCCAACAGGATGAGGGACGTCCTTGACAAGGACGTCGTTAGAATCGACCGCCCTGTCAATAGAGCCGAATTGCTAGTCTCCGGCATGGACGACGCAGCGACCGCCGCCGATGTCACCAAGGCGGCGGCAAAAGCAGGCGGTTGCCCGGCCACCGACATCCGGTCGGGCAGAATTACGGTGGGTCCTAGGGGTGCTCGGAGTTTGTGGCTCCACGTCCCCACGGCTGCTGCCAAGAAGCTGGTGGCTTCTGGGCGGCTGCAGGTAGGCTGGGTCATGACGAAGGTGGTGCTGCTGGCCGCGAGGCCAACGCGGTGCTACCGATGTCTTGACGTCGGCCACTTGGCGTCGAACTGCCAGTCCCCGGTAGACCGTAGCAGGAATTGCTTCCGCTGCGGTAAGCCGGGGCACAAGGCTGCCGACTGCGTGGAGAAGCCCAGCTGCTTTTTCTGCGCCGAGCTCGGCAAAGAGAGCAACCACGTGCTGGGGGCTAACGGCTGTATCACAGCAGCCAGCAAGCCGCCCGGCACGAGGAAGAAGCGCAAGGCTCCTTCTAAGGCTCAGCCGCGTAAGCGGCCTGGAGCTGATAAGGCCGGGGCGAGTGAAGTCGCCCCCGCTATGGAGGTAGAAGCCTAAGCCTGTGGACGGCTGATCGGGGGATCACCGCCCAGAATATAGGCCTCGAGGAGAAAGGCTCCCCCGATGCCCAGGGAGCCTCTCGGTGAAGGCTGGCGGCGGCATAGGCCGCTGCAGTGATGCGGTGCCGGAAGCGGCAAGCGCTGCGGAGGACGCGGCGCGTTTTCGATCCCGCGTTCCTCCGCGTGTAGCGTTGACGAGGGCATGGGGGGGTTTTAGTCGGTAAACCTCTGTGGAGGGAGTCCGACATACCCCTGCCCCTTTCCCCCGAGGGGGCGGGGGATGCGTAATGCATTTCCCCTCCAATTTAAAAAAAAAAAAAAAAAAAAAAAAAAAAAAAGGATCTAGACAGTACAAAAGATATCGGAGTCTCATAATTATATTTGCCTTCTAATTACTTAACTCGACGCAAAATATTTTTTCTGCGAACCTGTTTTTTTTTTATTAAATAAGGGGGCAAACGAGCAAACGGGTCACCTGATGGTAAGCAACTACCGTCGCCCATGGACACTCGCAACATCAGAAGAGCTGCAGGTGCGTTGCCGGCCTTTTAAGAGGGAATACGCTCTTTTCTTTTGAAGGTTTGCAGGTCGTATAGGTCCGGATAAACTGCTCGTGACAGTTCATTCCAGAGTTTTACAGTTCGCGGCAGAAAGTTACGCGAAAAACGCACTGTGGAAGACTGCCACTCATCAAGGTGATGAGGATGGTATGTTTTTCGCGTGGGACGATGGCGAAAAGTTGCAGGTGGTATGATTCCGAACAATTCCTCAGAGCACTCCCCGTGATACAACCGATAGAGGATGCAGAGTGAAGCTACATTTCGGCGTAATTCCAAGGGGTCCAAGCTGTTCGAAACACTATGGAAGTCAACAATTCAAGCGGCCCTTCGTTGGATACGATCCAGAGGGAGCAGTTGGTATTTTGGCGCCCCTGCCCAGAGATGAGAACAATATTCCATATGAGGCCGAGCCTGCGCCTTGTAGAGTTGTAGGCGTTGGTCCGGACTGAAGTACTGTCTCGCTCTGTTAAGAACACCAAGCTTCTTCGAGGCTAATTTGGCCTTACCCTCTAGATGATATCGGAACTGGACTTCGCTCGATATGTTGACGCCAAGTATCTCAATGCTAGGGGAGATGGTTAAAGATGTGCCCTCTACTATCTTCTTATATATAAAAATGGATTGTCAAATGTGTTAGTCGCGCTAAAACTCGAAAACGGCTGAACGGATTGGGCTGATTTTAGTCTTAAAATATTCGTAGAAGTCCAGGGAAGGTTTTAAAGTGACACGAAGTTCACCGGGACAGCTAGTGTGTGATAGTTTCCTTTTACAGTCAAGTGTTAGAGAAAATCAGATTTTATTTCAATAAAATCTATAGTACGCGCGGGTCTAAGTTCTAAGTATTTAGTTACGTCTCATACACTAAAGTCTGTCAATACCTGTTGTACTTATTGTACTCTGATAATCAAGTTACAAATCACGCCGAGTTGCGCCTCCTCGCTTCAGAGAAGAGGTCAGGTCGCGGAGCAAAGGCCTGCAATGGGAGGAGCTCCGGCGGTTCCGAAGGCTAGGAGAGCAGTGGCTGCTGAGGAGGTGGGGTGAAGACCTGGCGCATGCCCAGTACGGTCAAAGTACTACTCAGGCTCTGCGCCCAATTCTTGCGGCGTGAATGCGCCACAAGAAGAAACCCCTCACTTTCCGCCTCTCAAAGGTGCTCACCGGGAGGACGTACCTCTCACCGAACACGGATGCTTCGGTGCGTACTAGTGTAAGGTCGCCTGGAGGGAGCCTGCCATGATTGTGGCGCTGCGGAGGACACGGCCCAGCACACCCTCGGGGTGTGCGATCGTTGGGCCGTGCAGCGCCATGATCTCATGGCGATGGTTGGGCGGGATCTCTCGCTCTCGAACATGGTTCGCTGCATGCTTGAGATGATGATGAGGTATGGCAGGCGACAGTCTCTTTCTGTGAAACCGTTTTTTCGCAGAAAGAGGCCGCGGAGCGGAACAGAGGGGATGACCCATCCTCCGTTCCCTCCGCCGGCGTAGGACGGGAGTGCGGAGGCGTCGCTATGCGAACCTCTAAACTTCTGTCTAATCGGGGCTCCGGGCAAGGAAGGGAACCTGCCCGGCTTAGCTAGTCCCGGCGAAAAGGGGAACGCTTCAGTTTGCCGAAGCGTTCCCTAGCTTGGTGGAAGTCCGGTCCCTTATGAGGTAGACGTGTGTGTTAAACAGATCCAGGACATGCCTCCGTATACGGCTGAAGGCAAACCGCAGGTGGTTTTATTGGGTAAGCCCGGCGCTTCTCGCCGGGAGTCCCTCTCGTGGGGTGCTTCAGCTTAACTGAGGCACACCCCTAACCCGGGGCACCCGGGTTAGGGGTGTGCCTCAGTTAAATAGTCATAAAGGGTTTCCTCTGCGCACCAAAAAAAAAGTTACATACCAAGATTAGCTATTGATGATGAAGGAAGACCAGAACCAGTCTCAGAGGGCCAATCCGTATGCTACGAATCTCGGTTCGATTCATAGGTCCCCGCTCACGCGCAGAAATAGTGAGGGTGGATAGTTTGAGAAACAAACTATCCACAGCTCTCGCGCTGTTGCCGCGCGGCTGCCGCACTACTCGCGACGTGTCTGAGGCTGAATTACGCCGGCGTAATTTCCGCCGCAAATGTCAAAGGCATACAAAACGCGACGTAATAGTGTGTCACCCCTCGTATTCGGCCCGTATTTTGTAAGCAATTTAAACGCGGCGTAAACGCGGCGGAATTTACGCCGGCGTAATTCAGCCTAACCTACGTTTATACCCTTAATGTGAAGGCTGTATCAATGTAAACATATTGTTTCAATCCAGTGCTGGACTGGATTGAAACATGTTTACATTGATATAGTGCTGATCCAGCGACGGAATCCAGTGATGCTAGCGCCAGCTACTGTATCAATGTAAATCAGCCTTTAGAAAGTGAATCGTGCTAATGAGTTTTTACCTGTGTTGTGATTTTGTGAATGAATAACATCACGTGATAAACATTTTGTGCATTTTAGGTTATATATTATTTTTCTGTTCAAGTGAGAGGTTTTGGCAACTGGCACTGGCAAGTGGCAACTTCTCAGTGGACAATGGTCACTGGTCAGTGCTCATTTTGCTAGCTGCTAGTTGTTATTCTACATTAATTGATATTAATATATGCTGATGCATAATGATTATGAAATCATTCGCTTCGCTTCGATTTCGCCTTCATAAATTATAGTAAACTAGATGTTCCGCGCGGCTTCGCCCGCGTAATTCAGGAATTTCACGGCACCGTACATTTTCCGCAAAAAATAGCCTATGTCCCTTCACGTGGTCTATTCTTCATGTGTACCAAATAACATAAAAATTAAAAATCGCTCCAGTAGTTCTTAAGATAAAAAGCAATTTCCTATAATTTCCCCCGTTTTTTTCCACATTTTCCTCTATTTCTTCGCTCCTTTAAGAGCCATCGCAAACAGTGCGACTTGTCGTTGCGTCTAGTATCGCGTACACGCGCACACACGACAACAGTCGCGCGTCACTCGTCAGTCTCGATCCAATGTGCACGTCTGTCGTTGCGACTTGCGACTCTGACGTCAAGTGTGCGGACTGCGGAGCTTCGAACAAAATATTATATGAAAATTGTCGACCGTTGTCTGTCGTTGCGTCTAATCGCCGAGCTGTCGCAGACGCCTGTCGCATCGTGTGCGCCTACATTTAGTCTAGTGTGATAATAATAGTATTTTAAAAAGATAAAACCGACTTCAAACTTTTGTATGTAATTAAGAATTAAAATTCTCTATCTCAAAAACTACTGAACCGATTTTGATGAAACTTGCAGTATTTCCTAAGTTGAACAATACCTAGTACAATAAAAAAAGAATCACTAAAATCGGACTTGTGGTTCCGGAAATATGCGTGCACAAACATAAAAACATACATACATACTCTTTTGAAATTTGGCACATTTGTTCAGAAGCTGTTATAGATTAACATATACAAAAACTGGGCAGTTCTGGAAATATTACATACATACGCGTCGAATTGATAACCTCCTTTTTTTGAAGTCGGTTAAAAATATAGCCTATAGCCTAAAGCCTTCCTCGATAAATGGGCTATCTAACACCGAAAGAATTTTTCAAATCGGACCAGTTGTTCCTGAGATTAGCGCGTTCGAATAAGCCCTTTCAAATAATTTCCCCCCGTTTTAACTACAATTTCCTCTATTTCTTCACTTCTATAATTATTATTAGCCTTAGCGTGATAAAATATAGCCTATAGCCTTCCTCGATAAATGGGCTATCCAACAGTAAAAGATTTTTTCAAATCGGACCAGTAGTTCCTGACATTAGCGCGTTCAAACAAACAAACAAACTCTGCAGAATTATAATATTAAGTTTAATAAGACTTTAATTATTGTGACGAGTTCAGAGTAGAGTTAGTGTCAGACATTCCAAAGGAGGTCAATTTGGAAAGTACTCATCTGTTTTATAATATTGTTCTTCCTCCTACTAATAATTAGTATAGCACGTAATCTACCCGTAATAATATTTATAAGTACTAGAAATAAAAAAGCGCGTTTCCATATATTTTCGGGATAAAGGCGGGAAAATTGAGACTTTCCAATCTCTGGCGTGACGAAATAATATGACGTTCTTGCAAGTTTATTACAACAGGAGATTATGATATTTTTAGCTATTAGGTACCTATGTTCATTGTACAAGTTGATTAATTTTAACACGGGTCGCTTAATTGCATAAACACAATATTAATAATATTATGTTTATGCAATTATGTACATATTATGTAAAAAAAGAAAGTACAACAAGAATAGACGACACAACAGTCACAAAAGCTAATGTTCGTGGAACAAACATAAACATAGCGAAATTGGGTGCTTTGCCAAGATATTTTCAGGGTCGCGGACGTTCCAACTTCAGTGAAATTGTTCCTCATACGTATGTAACAATGAGCTAAAAATATTCGCGATAATCACACGCAAAATAGTTCGCAACTTAGTTCCGGAAACAAAGTTTAGGCCACTTACCTTTCTGTGACCGGGACGGCTTTCGACTTCAACTCGTAGAACATGAAATCCTGCTGATGTTGAGCTGCGTTCATCTCGTCCCAAATCCTTTGGTCAACATTGAAGTCGTTCGTAAGAAGAGAGGCGAGATCGTAGCCCATATCGATGCCGGATTCATCCATTTTTATCTTTTACACCAACACAAACTTAACACTATAAAGCTTTTTTCATGAAGAACGTTACAAAAACATATTTAGAAAAAACAAAACTACGATATTTATAAATAAAAGACAGATATCTTTGCAGCATCCATCCTCCCAGCTGTCTACTTGTTGCTGTTGTTGATTTTGCACATAGATAATAGAGTCCTTACGAGATAGGATGACTATAATGCGACCAATTTCATAATTACCTTATCAACAAGCGGTAATGCGTTACCAGCTGTACTCCTCAACTTCATATCATAATAGTAGAGACAAAATAATATTACTATATTCTAATAGTAGAGACATTTTTGTGACTGGCAATGTGAACGACATCTTTAAAATATTATGAAAAAGTCTATGTTTATTGTTCACTTGTAATATTAACGTTTATTACGTGTCATTTTCATTAATGCAATACGCAATTAAGACGCAAATAATAACGACGAGTGGGTACAAAACCCAGATTTTTATGGAGGCACTTCACATGGCTATTTGTATTTGCGTACCGTATTTGATGTATTTGCCAAACAATCACCATGTGTGGACGGTATGTTTGACAAATGTTGGCCTTATTTGCCTATTTGACAAATATGACCAATACCAAATACACGTATCCCGTATCCGTACCTTTGTCGGTTTTTGACGCACATCGAAGGAGTCAAATAGGCAAGTAAACAAAATAAAGTAAAAGTTTGGTATTTGACGTCCATGTGTGGAGAGTCGTTTTTGCCTTTATTCGCTTGCTTGCGTATTCGTCAATAATGTTGACAAATACAACAAATAGCCTATAGCAAATACAAATACTAAATAGCCATGTCAAATGCCTGCAGTTAATTTTCACCAATCTATAGACAAAAGCGTGGTAGCTCATCGAGTATAGTCTGTTGGGAAAAATACTTTTTAATCTGTCAGACTGTCATTTAATTTTTTATTTTTAATAACTGTCATTTGTCAAGAAAATCCCGGTAGTTTGGGACGCTTGTTTTTCGGCACTGATAGTTTGATTAAAACACTGATTCAGATAGAATAATCCTTAAAAATAATACAAAATGTCGAAAGCGCACCCCCCAGAATTAAAAAAGTAAGAATCAACAAAGTTTCATAGCTTATAATCGAGCATAGTTTACGACTGAAGTCACATAACCTAAGCATCGCCTAGTGTGAATTTTTTTAATATATTTGTATGTTATCACAGGTTTATGGACAAGAAACTGGCTATCAAACTAAATGCAGGTCGTAGTGTGACCGGCGTATTACGAGGGTTTGATCCTTTCATGAATCTGGTTCTGGATGAGGCAGTCGAGGAAGCCAAAGATGGATCTAGAAACCTCATTGGGATGGTGGTGAGTAAACTACTTAGATCCGTGATAAATATATTTACAATAAACGATAACAACAAATATTTTTACTTTTTAGATGTGGCATAATTTTATAAGATTACAGTGTGCCATTGTTTATTACCTCGATTGTGGAAAAACCAGACACAATACCTTATCTATTGTTATCGCGGCCGCATATGGCCGCTTTGGGGCGATTTTTCATTAGTCGTTAACTCATGCGGTGTACAGCATACGGGGAGTCTATGACAATTAATAGTGCATTTTGATTGGTCGAGGCATGAGTTTCCGAAATCTCCCGCACCCCGCATGCGGGCCCTATCGACCAGTGAAAATGCGCCCGTAGAGTTACAGCATAATGCGCCCGTAGAGTTACAGCATTATGTTATATTTTTATTTTTGGAATTTTAATCAAAATTTTCTTTTCAGGTTATTCGTGGGAACAGTATCATAATGTTAGAATCATTAGATAGACTCTAGTTTGTGTGGTTTCAGTTATTTGTAAGCTTAATGATAAGGCACATAACAATAAGTTTCTAACAAACTCTTTGATTAAACAACCACAGTCTGTGTAGGAATGTGTTGCAGCAATATTTGGTGAAAACAAAATTGAAGTGCGCACAATGTGTGTACTTTTTCTACATTGTAATAAACAATTTAAACACTTCTAATAATGTAGTTTTTTTTTTGTTTCAATGCAAGGACTGGCAGGCGCCAGGCATTTACATTCCATAGAGGGCTGGAAATTGAAATAAATATGGAAAATTCACAATAGATATGCATAATAAACAAAAGTTGCCAAGCATTATGTTGCTTGGTAATTTTTCAGTGTGTATCAATGGTTATAGTTAAAAAATGGTCTTTTGATGGCTCATGAAACTGTACCGTTTCAGCCTGGAGTCTGGACATAATGCTATTTCATTGATGATGAAATTATTAGGGGACAAAATTGTTCCCTAATAATTTCATCATCAATCATTTTAGGCGAATATGACAAACACAATAGAATTAAGATGATTTATTCATCTTTATTCTATTATGTATGTCATATTGGCCGAAAATGAGCAAAATAATATCTATTAACCAATCGGACAAGTACCGTCAAATTCCTTGGTCCTTAGACCTTAGTCTTACTCCTTACTAACAAAACTGTGACACGGCATATAAATTTTTCACAGCTTATTATGGTCATCTGTATTAATTTACCATAATTGATGTTAAAAAGCCCATTCACTATCCTGCATTGCAGTCCGCCGGCTAATGCAGGATAGTGAATGGTGTTGTAACTTGCAGGCCTGCAGCCATGCAGGCCTGCAACACCATTCACTATCCTGTATAAGCCGGCGAACCGGGCGAACGGCACGACCGGACTGCAATGCAGGATAGTGAATGGGCCTTTTTATATTCATTTCACATTTCTCAAATGCCAGTCGGATTTTTGCGCTGAGTCCCGGGTCCCGGCAAGTTGCGGCTCGGCCTCGGCATAGTTTGCGTTGCGCTTGCGAGCACCTGCACTCCAATCCTAATTAGTCTTAACTCTTAAGTCTGTACAAAGGATACACGTTGCATAAATTATAGTGAAAAAAAAATTGCTGTCACAGATGGCAGCTATCAAATGTCTAGTTGTGACGTTGACGTTTGACGCCAAAATTGCAATTTGCAAATTAATGATATACAAATAATATTATTTTAAAATTTCCTATTTGTTTTTGTATTCTACTTTGTTTTCCCGATAAAACTAGAATAATGACGAAACGTATATTGTAATGATTCAGAGAAAATCTTCTACAAAGGGATACATTTCGAGTATATAATTCTCCATATAAAGTAAGTGACTCAAGGGACAACGGGTATGCTTTCATGTTATGCTTTGTTTACGTTGTATCTCTGGATTGAAACATAATTCAATTTGAAAACAGTTAGTGCAGTGTGTTACATAGCTGAATACAATCTTATTATACTTTTTACGTTTCTTTATCGACGTCATGTTAAATCCGGTTGTGGAAGATACCTATAGGTTCTTTTTTTAACTTAGGTAGTTTACTATACGTGTTTATTGTACTTCCTATAGATATCAGGCGATTGAATTTCCTGAAACTTAGTTGTGCTTCCTTAATCGATACTTAAGAATGGAAGACATTGGTCTAAGTAAGTCTTTATTGTATGCTTATATCAATTTTATCATATTATGATTTATAAATAATGGATATTAATTAGACTTAGGTCTTATTGAAGTCTATATCTAGTTGTTTTAATTATTGGTAAATTAAAAGTGTTTTAAAAAAGGCGTACCACTTTATTGCCATTTTTTTTGTAATACTGTGTAATTTTCACAAAAAATGATGTGATTGTATGTCACAATGACTCATTAGTTCAGATAAAAGGTCACAGTTACTCCCACACTAACAAAACTTTAGTCCAGCTGATATTGCCAAAACTTTAATATATAATATTTTGCTTTAAGTAATGTCTTGTTTTTTTTTATTATTATAATTTTTTTTTTATTATTATAATTTATATTTTTAATATACTAAAAAGGTATTACCTTGACCCTCAATTTTATAATAATAATATTACTGCACTAGCATCAGCAGATAGTGGTCACATAATTGAAGATGTGAGTGGAAGAATCGAACAAGTACCTAACATTTCGTAACATACAGACAATAACTAATTTTTTCCCTTATTACTCTCATAAAACTTGTAACTTACCTATGTCATAACCTAGCTAATGCTAATGATACTGCCGGCAGCCGAGATATAAATCAACCTATTTGTTCGGCTGTGGATATTTTAGATTTTTGTGATGCATTTTCTTAGCTTAGCTTTACCTTAGCAGTTAGCTACCTTTTTTCAGCTACCAAAAAGTAAGATTTTGCACCACAGCTACAGTTATAAACCCCGTGGTATGCTTCCAAAGGTACTGAACAGAACTTCAGATTCCTTATACATGTTAGAGAGTTTCAGCGTTGTTTAAAGAAGCAAAGATATTGTATTATGCTACTATGCAGATCACATTTATCAGCATCATCATTACCACCATTAACCCATCAAGATTCAAGCGCCATACGAGCACTGGTGATCGCGACAACAACAGAATACAATAGCATTTCCAAGAATCCCCGATCGAAGGATTCAAATATGCATCCTTGCAATATTACTATTTATGACCTTATTATTTGTACTTTTCATAGTCCTTTAGCTCAAGACTGATTGATGTTTTTGATCATTATTCTGTCATTTGACAAGCGATGTTTGCCGAATAGGCGCCGGCAGCCTATTCGGCAAACATCGCGTGACTTCGGCAAACTTCGGAGTTCGGTAAACGGCGCCGGCAGCCATTTCAGCAACCGGCGCCGGCAGCCATTTCGGCAACCAGCGCCGGCAGCGGAGGCACCCCATAAAATATAATTACCGAGCCACAAAAATATGTCCCCAAGCGAACATTATCATTCCTCTGTTTCATGTCTGTTTCGAAAATCGATTAATTAGAATCGAGAATATGTACAACACTACTTGCTTCATTTGACAGAAAAATGAGAATATTGACTGTACCTCGAAACTAAGCGATGAGTGAAAGTATCGATTGTTTTATTTCCATTGCGTGCTCAATAGCGGACAAACAGAACGGGCACTATAATTTTCTAACTAAAGCGGCAATGTATTATGAATCATGCGGTACACACGCAGGAACGTAGATTTCATGGTAAAAACTACAGCCACCCACGATTAACGTTAAATAATTGATTTTAAAATAAAGGACACATGATGTTATAATAAAATTACTTGCCGATGATAAGAAACGTGTCCACTATTTATACCAACGTTTCTATTCGAATTTTCACAGCCCAATACGGCACAACTAGGCATTTTTAGAATTCCGATTGACGTCCGATTCCTATAACGGTGGAGCGCAGACTAAGGAACAGACTTTCGAAAGAATAAAGTTTGTGATCGTTTGGGAACGCGATGGCACGCGAAGTACATACTCATGCGGTATCTAATTAGATAGGAGATCTGTGGTGTCCACTTTTTGGATTTTAAAACTGAAAAACATTTTATTGTACCATTGTTATGTTATAAAACATATAAAAATTGGTTAATTTTTTTCTACAAGACGCAGAAAGCATTTAAGGTTGTATATTTTCCTCTTTGTAACATGTAATCTAGAAGTTAAATATGAATTGCTCTGGGTAGTTGTAATATTATGTTACCAATATTGTTATTTTTTTAGGTCCAAAGTTCCCAATGGCTGAAACACTGGATCCCCTGTCACCAAGCGTCAATGCTTCACCGCCTGGACTTATGCACAAGCTACGGTCTAGATTTAGCAGGAACACACCAATGTCCAGAGCTCCTGGAGATGGTATGTTATAAATTTATAATTGACAATCTTCAAGAGTCAAGACTCAAGTTTATTCAGGTTATTAAACACCCAGATATTTATTTCCAACTTTATTTTTTTTCAAAATTAGGATCGCACATATTTTGTCAGCACCGTACGCGCCATATGCATCAAGCGCACCGAATAGAAACGAAATGCGGCGCGTGCCGCGTACGTATGGTGCGGAAAAGTGCGAGGTTTCGTATAATTTCATACAACGAATTCTAAAATACGGCGCGGTCGGCGCATGCGTGCTGATAGGTATATGTGTGATCACTGATCACCTATAACTTTCATTTATATGCCAAAATAATGCTACTACATACTTGTTTTAACTTATCAACCCCCAAGCAGCCCAAGTGGGCCGCGATGACAACAGATTTCCAAGAATCCGCGATCGAAGGTTAAATTTGAATTTACAAAAAAAAAAATTTGTTGCATACCTTGTATTCATAATCTTTTATACCTTTAAACGAGCAATTCTTGTATATATATATATATATATATATATATATATATATATATATATATATATATATATATATATATATATATATATATATATATATATATATATATAATATTGGAATCTCGGAATCTAGGAAAATAGGGGGTTTCGGGGGCGATAAATCGATCTAGCTAGGAATCATTTTCATAAAATGTCATTTTATGTGTGTTTTTTGAATTTTTTGAATACCGAGCGAAGCTCGGTCATATAGCTAGTAATCTATGTAAATATAATAAAATTGAAAATGTTTTAATAAGATAGACTACCTTGTGAGTTGTATAGACTGTGTGTATGTACATAATAATATATACTAGCGACCCGCCCCGGCGTCGCACGGGCATAAAATATATAGCCACTGAAAAAATGATCAAAATCGATAGCCTATGATCCTTCACGTGGTCTACTTCTTATCTGTGCCAAATAACATAAAAATTGCTCCAGTAGTTCGCGAGATAAGCCCTTTCAAATAATTTCCCCCGTTTTTTCCACATTCTTCTATTAGTCTTAGCGTGATAAAATATAGCCTATAGCCTTCCTCAATATCTAACACTGAAAGAATTTTTCAAATCGGACCAGTAGTCCCTGAGATAACGCGTTAGCCCTTTCAAATAAAGTTTCCCGTTTTTTCCACATTTTCCTCTATTTCTTCGCTCCTATTAGTCTTAGCGTGATAAAGTATAGCCTATGACCATCCTCGATAAATGGGCTAACACTGAAAGAATCATCAAAATCTGTTGCGTAGTTTTGAAGATTAAAGGGAACAAAGGGACATGAGGGAAAAAAAGGGACTGTGTTTTATAATAATAATATATATGTACCTTAGATAACCTTTCTAGTTGTGAACCTGTACCTCTGCTAATTAATTTTTTTGAGAATATTTAGAGTATTAAATGAGTAACATTGGACAAATAAATGATTCTAAAAATTGTTATTGTAATAACAGATCTGCCATAAATTAACTTTTGCTCAGATAAAGTTGTAACATCTAAGGGCCAACCCACACGTACCACAACCACACCACAACTACACCACGTGGTCGGGCGTATATTTCGTATTGTAAATGAACTGGACCATTCACACGTACCACATTTTGCAGTCGTTGTCGACCACTTGTCAGATAACTTGTCAGACGCAACCACGGCCGACCACATCGCAACCACATCGCAACCACAACGTTGCGTCTATGCAAAGACAGTGCGCGCACACCGCCCGCGCTCTTCTCCCCCTCCGTTTCATTGACTTTCGTACGTAACCACATCGCAACCACATCGCAACCACATCGCAACCACTGGTGACAACGCAACCACGCGCACGTCGGCCTTTTTTTCGGTACCACAACGCAACTACAAAAAGCTGCAGCGACACCATTCACACGTAACCACAGCTCGACGACATTTTGTCGTTGCGATGTCGTGTGGTTGTGGTACGTGTGGGTTGGTCCTAATATGTATTATATATATATATAGTACTACATAAAGTATAATAAAAAACAATGTGTACTTATAATAAATTTTTATTAGTAAGTATGTAGTAAGATATCATCTTGTATAAGATAAAATAATGTTTCAAGCTGACCTTCAGGTAATAAAAAATGGAGGACAGTGTTTACACTAGTCGTCTGAAGATTTGTCGTAATCAAGGAAAGTGTAACAAACTGCCAATCAAGGTTGCAATACAAAGACAAGCATTAATTCACTTTGAACTTTATCAGTTTCTCTACTGTTTTTGTCGTTTGAACACGTAAAATGGATAAAAGTGATAATTTATTGTAGTTTTAACTAAGTATTGCATTTGTAATATGAAAACTAATGAATATTTACTAATAGAAAATTGAAACAATGCCTTGTTTAATTATAATTTATGTAGAAATTAGATGAATAATAATAATTAATTTTATAAATATGTTTATAGGATTTTATTACGTTAAAATGATTGTAATAATTTCCAGGCTATGTTGAGTTTGGTGAGTTCAGGTCGGAGAGGCCTGGCATAAAGAAAGTGGGCACTTTTGCTGGTGTGTTCTGCCCAGTTGTCCTCTCTATGTTCAGTGCACTTGTTTTTATTCGAATGGGTAAGATTTTGTTATTATACCTCAAGTTAATTTAACGATATAACTTGCTGACCCGGCAAACATTGTTTTGCCATATATTTCTAGTATCAATATAAAAAGTAGGTAAAAACACATTCTCAGGCCTAACGAATCCAAATTTTCATTAAAGTCGGTTGAGCCGTTTTGGAGTAGTTCGCGCACAGACAGTGCGACACGAGAATTTTATTATTTAATATATGTACCTACCTATTAGGAAAATAATGTTATAAAATATCTAATTTTTTTATATTGTGTGCTTATTAATCGATTAATTTCGACTTAACTTATTTTGAATATAATTACCCACTGCAAATTAAAGCTAATACAAGTGTTATATATTTTTTCAGGTTACCTAATAGGAAACGCTGGTATACTAGTAACATTGGCACAGTTTGGAATTGCATATCTGATAGTTGGATTTACAGTGACTTCTATTTGTGCGATATCAACTAATGGCGCTGTGGAAGGGGGCGGAGTTTATTGTATCCTTTTTATTAAACCAGACTAAGCGACAGAGACAAAATTAAAATTAAAGATAAGTTATTTGTCCCTTATCTTTAATTTTGTCTCTGTGTCACCTTAGATTCAGATTATACTTGTATTATGAACAAATTTCGCTTTGGGTCAGTGCAGATAGAGAGGAAAAATGAAAATATACTTAAGAATTATTACACTAAAGTGCGATAAGGGATTCCCGCATATCCTCGAGGACGCGCGAGCATTTCTTGTAAGGTTCGAGCACGCACTTTATTAATCTTACAATTTATTTTCAAGTGCATGCCCGAGACCGCGCGAGGATTATTCCTCTGCGCTGTCTGCGCTGACCCTATCATGAAATGTGGTATACTTTACCTTTTTTTTGAAATCTAATAAAAATACGTTACTAAAATGATCAATGCAAATAAACAATTAATTAATTTATAATACTATACGACCCCATACATTATTTTACATATTTTCCTGAACCTAGAGTCAGTTATGATAAGTAGGACTCTGGGTCCAGAGTTTGGTGGAGCCATTGGGACGCTGTTCTTCTTTGCCAATGTTGTATCAAGTGCACTGTGCATATCGGCGTGTACAGAAGCATTGACGGAAAACTTTGGGATTAACGGTAATAATATTGACTACTAGATTATGCCCGCAACTCCGTTGCGCCAAAACTCATTTATCGCGCGGGAACCGTACATTTTTCCGGGACAAAAAGTATCCTATGTCCTTTCCCGGGACTCAAAGTATCTCCATGCCAAATTTCAGCAAAATCGGTTCAGCGGTTTGAGCGTGAAGAGGTAACAGACAGACAGACAGACAGACAGACAGACAGATAGACAGACAGACAGACAGACACACTTTCGCATTTATAATATTAGTATGGATGCCAGGCAAGTGAAGTGTATGAAAACCATGGCCCATGCCCCATGGCGTTTCTCAATATCATCATCATGGCATAGAAACATAGAACCCAAAAGTTACACTATCAGACCTGGGGGGTTAGTCAAGACGAATTCGTAATAGCTTCGTTATAGAATCGCCGATCAAAATGTGTAGAATTGACATAAGACGAGTCGAACGTCAACGTCATATTAACGAACACTTATGTCAATTCCATACATTTCATCGGCGATTCTATAACGAAGCGATTACGAATTCGTCTTGACTAACCCCCCTGCTACTTCTTTAGCTAACTCTACAGGGTGTAACAAAACTACTTCTACTACTTACTACTAGAGGTCTTTCAGCGCTGCTACTTTCACAGTGAACTCTTTATAAGGAACACGTGCACACCCTAAAGTATTATCACTTAGTTTTGATACACCTTGTATAATATAAGAAGCACACACCTGTATTTATTCTTTCCGAAAACTTTGTTTGCTCCAATTTCTGTACTAAATTCTAAAGATTGCGATTAAAAAGGTTTTGAAACGATAATATAATAAGTTAAAATACTTCTGATAATTTTTATTGTCTTTGCATTATATTTCACTGAATATGCTTTGCTTCTGTTGGCATCGCAGCGTAATGTTATGTAGCTTAAAGCTTTCCTCGAAGGACTATCCAACACAAAAAAAAAAACGAATCTAATATATAAAATTCTCGTGTCACAAAACTGAGAATTTTATACATTCGATACCTCCGTTTTTTTCAGGCTACCTGGTAGCGGAAGGAACAGGTCTGCGGGGCGGCTACTGGTACCAGTTCCTGTATCGGTCGACGCTGAACGCTGTGGGGCTCGGCGTGTCCCTGGCTGGGGCTTCCCTCTTCGCCCGCACCAGCCTCGCTACGTGGGTCACCATGGTGGTGTGCTTGGCCAGCGCGCTGATCAGCTTCTTCGTCACTAAGCCTATGATTGTTAGTATAGTGTGCATATGGATGCATATGGATGCATCACACGAAATTTAGATTTTCCTTATGAATAGCAAAATTATGCCAAATTAACGCAATGGCGTTGTTGATGATTATGTTATCGTGACTCGTCGTGAGGAACGCTCGTGTGCGTGCGCACATGCGTGCATGCTAACTTGCGTGTGTGCGACTGTGTAATAGCATGTAGATTAATTTAAATTCTTTGCTAACAAAACAACACTGTTTATTACGTCATGTTGCTGTCTTTATCTGGCAAACATTTCACAGACAAAAATAGTAAACAATCACCAAAATACAGACCATTATTTTAATGTAAAATGATAACCAAAGATTTGACATCTTAAAACCAAAAATAGTAAATGATCACCAAAATTAATAAATGATCACCAAAATTAGTAAATAATCACCAACATTATACTAGCATTTTAATCTAAAATGATCACCAAAGATTTCACATTTTAAAAACAAAAATAGTAAATGATCACGAAAATTAGTAAATGATCATCAAAAATTGTAAACGATCACCAAAATTAGTAAATGATCACCAACATCTAGCATTTTTATGTAAAATTATAAACAAAGTATTTTCATTTTGCTATCCTCAGGGCCCCCGCTACCAATATGTGCAATGTGTGCAATGCACACGGGCGCCATCCTCTAGGGGCGCCAAATTGTCATCTTTAGGGGCGCCAAAACCAAGGTCCCAAAAATTGCCTAAAGGGGCGCCAAAATCCTTTTATTGCACACGGGCGCCAGTAGCTCTTACGGGGGCCCTGGCTATCCTATTAAAGAAAAATGAACAAAAAAATTATTGCTAACCGGAGAATAATAAATAATAGAAACCAAATTTGAACTACATTTTAATACTAAAATGTGAAACATTATAAGAATTACATCTCGTTATTTGACTATCGTAAATACATAATAATAATAATAATATAATAATAACGGGACTCAGTACTCTCCATACCAAATTTCAGCAAAAACGGTTCAGTGGTTTGGACCTGAAGAGGTTACAGACAGACACACTCTCGCACTTATAATATTACTTAGTATGTAAAACTCTTATCATCCATGCTAATATTTTAAATTGGAATGGGTAGGTGTCCGTCTGTTATCTCTTCAGGTCCAAACTGCTGAATATAACAATAATAATATTGAGTTATAATACTTCCTTGTTAATTATATGCTTACATTTTTTGTCAATCGTAGTGATTTATTTGGACAGAAATATCGCATTGATTTGCTGGCAAGGATTTGGTGATCATTTACTATATTTGGCGTTCGATTACAATTTGAAGTGTAGTCGTGACAAAAATAGCTGGTAGTATTGCAATTTTAGACTTTCTTTTTTGGTGTTAAGTAACTTTTTTTGGTAAACAAGTTTAGGGTATCCGAGCATTTTTTGGTGGTCATTATATTTGTTCCCTTATGTTTTTATTAAAATCTCTTTCAGATTGACAGGCCGTCATCGAACACAATATCGAACATCACCAACTTCACATACACGGGGCTAAGTATGGAGACATTCAAGGAGAACCTTTACCAGAACTACGGGAGAGACTACAATACTCCCAACGGTGACATGGTGGACTTTGCCTCGGTGTTCGGGGTGTTGTTCACCGGGGTGACCGGAGTCATGGCTGGAGCTAATATGAGTGGTGAGTTTTAATTTCACACAAAAAGAAACTTAATAAATAAATAAGTAGTACCATTGATAATAATATAATATGCTGCTGCAATCTAAGAGAAAATTAAGCTCTAAACATTTCTATAAAGTTTAAGGTATGTTTTATGATCTTTTGGATTTATCTTTAGTGTAAAGGTAGATTATGTTCCAAACGGCGGTGCAGTGTGGCTTGGATTATGAATGGAAATGTCCTTTGAATAGGCTATTTGACAGTAAGAATTTTTTTGTGACTATTTGCTTTAAATGCATAAAATGACAGTTTTTATGTGATTTACATAAGTTTTAATAAAAATAATAACAACCAATATATCCAAAAACACAAAAATATGTTTGGCTTTTTGTTTCTCGCGCCACTTATTCGAAAACGATCCGGATTGGCTAATGTCACGATGACGTCGTAGGCGAGTAATGTCGTCACAACAGATTGAAATATACATTGGTCCACACGCTAGTGACGTCACTTACAAAGCGCGACGCCATATTGCGAAATAAAGCGTTTCGGCGGCTTATTCGCATTTTGAAATAAATTTACAATTTTTAAATACGTATTTTAAAATAAAAAAAATACTTTCTATGAACTTCTTAATCGCAACCAAGTATTTCAAGATAGAAATTAGAAATCTGTCAAATACCCTATTGCCGGCTATATTATGTGTGTCTCTATGGTCTTTATTATAAACCAGTCAAGTCAAGAAAGTCATTCTACTTACTTACTACGATGGCTCAGCGAAGTGGATCTTGGCCTCCGACACGAGTCTCTTAGTCGGTTTATGAACTTGTGATTTTTCCGTGGGCGGGGTGTTAACCCGCCGCAGAACCCCCAAAATGCTAGAGGACCGCATCCTACGTTGATCGGCGAGTCAATATGACTTAGTCGGATAACTAGCTAGGCTGTGCTACCGACCTCCCCCCATCCGCCACCCGGGGGACGCCCCCCTACGCTGTGTAGGCCCAGCGCGGGGGCTACATTCAATATTAAATTTGTTACAGGTGAACTAAAGAATCCGTCTCGAAGTATACCGGCCGGCACGCTGGCAGCGCTGCTGTTTACAGCGGTGGCGTACGTAGCGCTGACGTTATTGACTGGAGCGACGTGCTCGCGAGGACTGCTTATTAACGACTACGTGTATCTACTGCCTATTAATATATGGCCGCCTTTTATAGCTGTTGGTAAGTAGTTTGTCGATAAGCTAGAAGGCAGCCCTAGCACAGACAGTAAACGAAGTTTACTTCGACGTTCGACAACGTTTCTGTCGATACTCTGATATGACGTGTGCAACATGGCGGATTATTTAGTAGTGTATTATTATTCCCTATTGCATCAAGAATATTACGTGCACGGATAAAGAAAAAAATAGTATTTTAATGCTCCGCGGCGGTACTTATTACAAGTTAATAAATATTTCGTAGTGCGTCTCGTACGCTTGAACTGCTTATACGCACTAGCTTGCGTGTACGTGCATACAATAACTTCTGTTTCCGAATGTTTTTATAAACGCTACGAACATGTACTTTTATATTAAAATTATTTTGTAGCATTTAAAATAAATATTACATAAAATATAAGGGAGTGCCTCCGCTGCCGGCGCCGGTTGCCGAAATGGCTGCCGGCGCCGCTGAATAGCTAAAAGACTATGAAAAATATAATAATAAAGTCATAATGTGAGGATGCATATTTTAATGGTAATGATGATGATGATGATAAATGTAATCTGCATTGTAGCATAATATAGGTAAGTACCTTCGTTTCTTTAAACAACGCCGAAACTCTCTCTATCAAGGAGTCCGAAGTTTTGTTCAGTACCTTCAGAAGTACCTACATATAATATACCACGGGGTAGATAGATATATACTGTGGTGCAAAATTATTTTTTGTAGTAGACGAAAATTCATCACAAAAAATATCCACGGCAGGACATATTATAACAGGTCCTTTGTATGTCGGTTACGAAGTCAAATATTTGAGATTATATAATTATTATTTATTTTTAAAATTTGTTTACCGGCACGGGAACGTAGCGTTTTACGCATTATCACCGGTTCCCATTTTGAATGCCAGCGCTGCATCGGCGGCCGTTATTTAAAATCTCGACTGCCGGCAGTATACTTACCGCCGCCCGGTTCCCATTTGGTAGACGGCGTCGGCGCCGGCAGCGGAGGCACTTCCAAAATATAATGTTTTACGTTACAGGTATGTTGGTGGCGACATTTTCTGCCGGTTTGTCCAATTTAATCGGTGCTTCCAGAGTTCTAGAAGCCTTGGCCAAAGATAATATATTTGGTAAGAAACATCCACGGTATAAAACATTCATTCATTCATTCACAGTCACACCTAATAATTATAATCGTATTTATTTTATTTTCATCAGGTTTCCTTCTCCGTCCAATGGTGTCTGAATCTGGCAATCCTGTGGCTGCTGTCATTGCGTCCTGGCTTCTCGTGCAAATTGGAATTATGGCCGATTCACTAAATGACATTGCTCAGGTATAGTGACAAACTCGTGCGACGTCATAATATTTTAGTTCTGCATTATGTTTTCCAGTAATAAAATATAATTATGATTTATGAATTATGTAATTTCAGGTGAACTCTGTGCTGTTTATGACGAGCTATTTTGCCATCAACCTCGCTTGCTTGGGTCTGGACTTGGCTTCGGCTCCCAATTTTAGGTAAGATACGATTTAAATCGCATTTTTATCCCAACTTAAAATATAATTTATATAATGCAGCTGCAAAAACATGTTATATGATATTTTTAAATAGTGTAGGAGGTATCACTGTTATATACTATCAGAGAAGTTGATTCCTATGCAGATGGCGGACCTAAGTAATTTGGTCGCATTACGTCAAACCCAGCCGACTGATCACAGCTAACATTAAATTGACATAAGCCGACCACATGACTTAGATCCGCCATCTGCATAGGAATCAACTTCCCTGATAGTACCCACGTCTATTTTGATATTATTGACATGCTTTGACGCGGCATAAGCGGCAGTATCAGTTGCCCTCATCATGTTGATTTAAGGCCGGTATAAATAGTCAGTACTTAAGATGCGACCCGGTCTCAAGACGCAGTTCGGCTCTGTGATTGGTCATATTTTGACAGCCAACCAATCACAGAGCCTGAACCGTGTCTTGAGACCGAGATGCACTTGAGTACTGACTATTTATACCGGCCTTAAATCAACATGATGAGGGCAACTGATTATTAAAATCACTCATTTTTAAACGCGCAAATGAATAATGTATGGCTATAAAATCCTATGTTCTTGTTTCTTATCCAGGCCGACGTTCAAGCAGTTTTCATGGGTGACGTCACTCGCGGGTCTGTGCGGGTGCGCCGCGCTCGTGTTCGGTTTGCGTCCCGCGTACGCGTGCGGCGTCGCGCTCGCAGCGTGCAGTTTAGTCGTCGCACTACATTTCCTGTCACCAGCCGCCGCTGACCCCAAATGGGGTAGTCTCAGCCAGGCGCTCATATTCCACCAGGTAATGTTACTAGGCTGTACGTAAACATGTAACGTCAAGCTCGACACAATTTTTCTCGTGCACAGAAAATGCAGCTCGACATTTTCTGTCCATTACTGATATTTTAATGACAGTAACATTAAAGTTACATTCACATAATATAACGTAGCAACTATCGGTCATACCAAATCTGATTTAATACGGCGTTTTTTAAATATTCCCCAGGTCCGCAAGTACCTGCTGTTGCTGGACCCGCGGCGGGAGCACGTCAAGTTCTGGCGGCCGCAGATGCTGCTGCTCATCTCCTCCCCGCGCCAGGCCGCGCCGCTTATTGACTTCGTCAACGACCAGAAAAAGGTCAATTATTCACTGTCTTGTTATCTCGAATCCATACTAATATTATAAATGCGAAAGTGTGTCTGTCTTTCTGTTACCTCTTCGCGCCGAAATATATACGATATATACCGATTTTGCTGAAATTTGGTATGGACATACTTTGAGTCCCGAGAAAGGACATAGGATACTTTTCATGCCGAAAAAATGTACGATCTCTGCGCGATAAACGAGTTCTGGCGCAACGGAGTTGCGGGCGTCATCTAGTAGTATATAAAATCAAAAGCACCGTGTTGCGTCTTTGGAACGAAATAATGCATTGTATGCTTCAATACGGTCATGCCCGTCACCACAAGACGGTGACAGGGCAATAAGTTTCGTGGTAAGGGCCCTGGCCCATACCACGAAACGGTTATGAGACTCAAACAATCGTACGAGAATATTGCGTCCTACTCTAGCAAACGTGAAATGACGTTGTAAGAGCAGGACGCGGCATTCTCGTCTGATTGTTTGAGTCTCAAAACGGTTTCGTAGTAGGCCTACAGATTTCATTTCCTGTCTGTCGTTCCCTTGAATTACCGCTTAGGCGTTGCGCCACATCGTAACGGTAATATGGCTTCATTTTAAGGATATCAAGTTAGATGTCCCTTTTTCACCTCTATTTAAGTGATTCGCGATAAAAAATCAGTCATAAAATAAAAAAATGTTTTATTTCTGAGTAAATTTGAATCTAATTTTTTCAGAATGTCTACCTGATGCCTACCACCGGTTCGGGAACTACCCCGGCGAGAAGAACCGGCATAAGAAACTCGCATAAAAGCCATATTGCCTTAAAGAGCTTAGAGCAGTTAATAGCTGAAGAAAGACTTGGCAGTACCTCTTATTCTATGTTATTCTCCTCTGTTATTCTATGTTAATTCCGTTTATACTTGTATATAATATACAGGGTGGTCTATTCGTGATCGGCAACGTGACGGTCGGCCGGCTGAATGGCACTGGCGACCCGCTGGCCGAAGACCACAAGTACTGGCTCAAACTCATCGACCATTTGAAGGTAAGCATATATTATATCAGAATCTAAATATCTTGATATTTCGGAATATTTAGTATCTGAATGAAAAGTGAATTGAGCGTTTGTCGGCATAGTACGCAAGTCCGTTAAGATGGAAGCCATGTTTGTATTTTACGTTGGAAAGCCTTCTCAACGGCCGTTCCGTGAATGCAATTAACCCATTAACCGCCAAAATGAAACCAATAGTATTTTTTTTAACAAAACTTGAATTTATCTGCAGTTTATATGTTAAATAAATGAAAAATTAAAGAAAAATTAAAAAAAAAAAAACATTAAAATCCCCCCCTTTAGGATAGGTACAACGGCGTGTTATGTGGTACTTAGGTGTGATAAGGTTTAGAACTAACTTTTTTGATACATACTTTTTTATTACATTTTTTGCACTGACAACGAACTCCTGCAAGATGTTTTACATTTTGAAACTATTTAGAAACATTTTTGGGGTAGTGATCGATACTATTTTGAGGTAAACTAGAGACTAACGAGGAGGATAACCTCGTTTTTTATGATATTTTCTGACATAAGTAAAATGTTACGATGTTTTGTCGAAAGAGAATATAAACCATGCTATCATCAAGAGCCGTAAATGGTCAATGCAAACGCTAATCATTAACAATCACAAAAGAAAAAACATAATTCAAATAAGTAAATAAAATCCATCATCATCTTTACCCAAAGAGGTGATTTGCGTTCCGTCTTTTCACATAATTAGTAGTGGTATCTGTAGCTGAAGCTAGTAAACTTTCGTTCTTGATATCCACTAATAGGTATAAGAAGTAAAAAGTATACAGGGTGATTTCAGGAGTTATATTTCTTACTTACGAAGGAGTGTCTATATTCCCTTACATTACCATAAAACTTTGCAAATGACAATTTTGTAGATATTATAATATCTATTCTAGTTGATACCTGCTTCATTTTTACTGACAAGATAGGTTCCTCTTACAATGTTTAGCTACTGCCAAATCTTTTAGCTGCTATTTTACCTGCGTTTTTCTGTCTACAGCATCTGTAATTTCAGGACACAGAAATGTATAAGAGAGCGGGCATTTTCACTATGTTATGAGTTTTCTGAATGTATATGATAATTTTTATTTACAAAAGGAGCACAAAATAGCTTTTCCTTAGTATTCACAACGATATAAGATGTTAAAATTAATCAAACTCAATATTTAAAAATTCTGAAAAAGAAAATTTTGCTAGTGGATTCGGCCATTGTACTCAACTAGGTACAGTAGTGTTTGAATCACAATTTTTCCGTCTATTTCAATAATCTAACACTAACTTGTTATTTATTATATAGTTATCAATGTATTGAATAAAAAAAAAACAAAGTGGTTGAATATTATGTGATTAAAATAAAGATTATGAGCTTACTCCTGCAGGTCGCAAAACTCTTAGTTTCAAACCTACCTTATGACTAAAAATATTGGTTTCCAGTATAAATTTGCTAAAAAAAGTTAAAGCTTTATCTTTAATTAAATATATAAAATAAAAAACTGAGATGTGATGCCACAAAATTTTGAACTATCCTTAATTTTGTAGGTGTACCCAATCGAGTACAGCGGCGGTAAATGGGTTAATAAACTTGTGGTCCTGACTCCTGATAATAAAAAATGCGATCAACTAGGATCTAAATAAGGTTTTTAAGACTTTAACCGATTGGAACAGCTTAATTTAAAAAGTTTCAATATAAGTGAATACCGGACGACATCTATCGGATCCGCAAATCTATACATATTATAAAACAAAGTCGTTTTTTCCCTCATGTCCCTTTGTCCCCTTTAATCTTTAAAACTACGTAACGGATTTTGATGATTATTTCAGTGTTAGATAGCCCATTTATCGAGGAAGGCTATATTTTATCACGCCAAGACTAATAGAAGCGAAGAAATGTGGAAAAAACGGGGAAAATTATTTGAAAGGGCTAATTTGAACGCGCTAATCTCAGGAATTACTAGTCCGATTTGAAAAATTATTTCAGTGTTAGATAGTCCATTTATTGAGGAAGGCTATAATAGGCTATATTTTATCACGCTAAGACTAATAGGAGAATGTGGAAAAAACGGGGGAAATTATTTGAAAGGATAATATAGTAATAGCTCCAACTAATACAGGTAAAGATAATAGTAATAATAATGCTGTAATTCCTACCGCTCAAATAAATAACGATATTTGATCAAAAGATAAATTATTTACTCGTATATTAATGATAGTTGTAATAAAGTTAATAGCTCCTAAAATTGAAGAAATGCCAGCTAAATCTCGCGAACTACTGGAGCAATTTTTATGTTAATTGGCACAGATAAGAAGTAGACCACGTGAAGGATCATAGGCTATCGATTTTAATCATTTTTTCAGTGGCTATATATTTTATACCCGTGTGACGCCGGGGCGGGTCGCTAGTAACAATATAAATAAAATTAACATATATTTATGTTATAGGTGAAGGCGTTCGTAGAGCTGTGTTTGGCGGAGTCTGTGCGCGCCGGCGCGGCGCAGTTGACGCGACTGTCAGGTCTGGGTGCGATGAAACCCGACACAGTACTGCTGGGCTTCCGTGATACAGCGCCACCTAGAGACTTCTTCTTGGAGTATGCTATTTCGATACTTTATTCTGCTGACTTGATATTGCGAATTTCTTGGCCAGTTTCCTTGCGAGTTTCCTGAGGAACTGTCTGAGGTTTTTTTTTTAATTTTTTAAATTATATTATTAACATATTATAATTATACTACATGTTTTTACAGTGCACCATAAACCCTATCGGCTTAAACGTCATTCTTATTTCAAGTTCCTATTCAGGTTAAAGATCGTTAAACTCTCCTAAAATGTCAATACCTTGGTAATTAAAAATAATTAGCTCGGTTTATAAGTTAAAAATGCGCAACGAATCGTAGGAACAAAGTACTTTCTTACTTACTACACAACGTGGAATGAACCCGGACTAACTTGTGTCCGAACTCCGAACTTATTCTGATTAGTCTTATTAATTTTACAGCCCAACATCGCCATACAAGACGGAGCAATTTGATCTAGACACCGAGCACATATTCCCGGCTCGCAAGACCGCCTCACGCCTGTCCGCCGGCGAGTACGTCGGCATCGTGTCGGACGTGTTGTGCGTGCGCAAGAACGTGTGTCTGTGCCGCAACTTCCACACGCTAGACATGGCCGCTGTCGAGAGGTGAGCGCTATCTCAGTCACTCAGTCCGGTTAGACAGCGTATTGGGCAAGACGGCGTCGCCCCTGTCAGCCGTACATGATACGTGCGTGTCGCAAGTTCTACGAGAGGGATGCTAGTCGTGTTCGTCTCGTTTTTTCATGCGCATGTACTGCAATTTGCTAAAATCTGTGGTCTATACCATCAGTCAATGATTTTATATTACTGACATTGACTGGTATGTGATTGATGGACAGAAACAGAAAACCGCGCGGTGTCGTATAGGATCATAAAATATGTACGCAGAGTACGCAAATGGGAACTTAGCTATTGTTTATGAATTATGTTTAGGTATAGTCATCGTTAGTCTAAAATATGTTATGTAGTCATCTATTTAGGAGGGATTTTTTAGATACGTTTTATGTTCCAGACGGTCGGCGCACCTGCAGCATATCGACGTGTGGCTGGTGGAGCCGCTGTGCCCGCACGCGGACCCGTTCACGGTGCGCGCGCTGTTCGCGCTGCAGCTGGCGGCGGTGGTGCGGTCGGCGCGCGGCTGGACGCACCTGCGGCTGCGCGTGCACGTCGTCGGTGCGTACAGTATAGCCCCGCCCCCTACCACTGGACGCAATTGTGCAGTGCTCCTAAAGTGATAATGCCACTGACCTCCATTATACAGTACTTGTATAATGGAGGTCAGTGGATAATGCGCATAGAAATTTTCGTCATTGTTCGGCAACGATCGTTTTTCCCGAGCTTTGGAAGACGAAGCCACAAAACCTTTTTTGTGAGTGCGTATGTACGACAGCTGAAATCAATCGGGCGGGCTTTGGTTTGACGGAGGATACCTTGCTCGTTGGGACGTTCAGCTAAACCGTTTTGGATAGTTTTAGTCTTGAAATATTCGTGGAAGTCCAGGGAAGGTTCATATTATTAGCTTAGGCGGACTTGCGCAGATCTGAGTTAAAGTTAACTCTGAGTTAAACATCATTCATCTCTATTACTCACTTGGTGAGTGACAGATATGACACGATGTTTAACTCAGAGTTAACTTTAACTCAGATCTGCGCAAGTGGGCCTTAGTGATACGAAGTTCACGGGGTCTATATTTTAATTGATTTTCAGAGTCACACCGCACTGCGCCGCCCACCGCATCTGATCCCAACATACCGCAGCTGACCCCAGGTCTGCCCGTACTCAACCGACTGGACCAGTTGCTCAAACTGCTGAGGATTAACGCTACTACTCATAGTGTAAGTTTATAGAGTTTTTGTCTGTTGACAAATTTAGTTGACGCCAGCCAGTATCATTCAATGGGGCTCTATGTATGAACTATTTTATGCTGCGCAAGTATGTGAACGGTGTGCCCGGTGTGTAGCACTCTGTAATCTGTCTCTGTTATGAAAAACCATTTTTATCTTACATATCCATCAGCTCCATTTGAATGTTTTAAGTGTTTGTTTGTTGAGCGCTTACAGAAACGTTTTTTAGAATTCTAAACTATACAATTTATTATCAGGTAAAGGACTGGCCCGAGCTACCAGACAGGTTGAACGACAGCGGTGACAGCGGTCTGTACCATCGTATACCCATCAACTATTTACAGAAGTAAGTAAAATCCTCAATTTTCACAACTTTGATTCGTAGTTAATTTCATAGGAATGTTATTTCTTGCATCTGTCCATACTGTTTAATGATTATATTATTTGAGGCATGGCGAAACGCAACGCAAACGCAATCAATAAGATCATTACAATCACAATTTTTGTCAACTTACTGTACTTAAAGTATTTATTATTTCAAGTATGGCAAATTTCTGAGTATCTAAGTACTCAGAAATTTGCCACACTTGAAATAAACTATGCCTTACTACGCAAACTTGCCCATTTGATTAATGTTTTTAACCGACTTCAGATAAGTAGTTTTCTTAATTTGCCGATTCTTCGCCGATTGTGAACGGATTTTGATTTTTTTTTGTTTGAAAGAGGATACTTCACTGTTCACAGGTGGTACCATGATAAAAAATACGAAGAGAAGTCGTCTCTTGTTACAATTATTTTCACCGAAAACGTTCTTATTTCAGAGTGAACAACATCCTGAAGTCCCGTAGCTCGGGCACCGCTGTGACGTTCGTGCAGTTGCCGGTGCCGCCGCCCGCAGCCGCCGATGCTGATGAAGACCTCAGCGAACAGTATTTGAAGGTACGAAGTTAGCTACGGAACATCTTAAAATCGAAGAAATTGATTTATAAGCAGTTCATGGGCCTACGTCATGTGGTCGGATTATGTCATTAACATAAAGCCGCCAGTCCACCGCAGCGCACGGAGAGACTACACATGTGCGTCAAGTTTCGCTTTGCATGAAAATATAATATGTGACTGTGTGATGTGTCACGGACACGCTACGCACGAATTGACGTAGTCAAAGTAATAAAAACGTGCGCAGCGTGCGCCGCGGTGGAATGGCGGCTTTAAGGGTGAAGCCAAACGAGCGTAATTTTTTAGTTGTCAGTCGCAGAATTTCTGCCGCGTATCTTTTCATACAAATCATGACTCACAAAATTACGCTCGTGTGAATCAAACAGGACTTTTGTATGAAACTGAATGCAGCAGAATTCTGCCGAACCGAAATTCTGCGACTCCCAACTCACAAATTACGCTCGTTTGGCTTCGCCCTAATGGTTATGATCTGTCGGCTTTGGTTTTAATAACGACCAAATTACGTAAGTCGCCATGTGTCTATGAATCAACTTCTCTGAGAGTACCAATGTTATATCATCAGTGAAATTTCACATTAGTTAAACTTGTATAAAAGGCTACATACCTATCTTATTAACGTTCATACGAATGTAATTTGCTATTGTGTCGCTATCGTGTACCTGTATGAATGGTAAATGCAATAGCAAATTTGAACTCAAATATCGGTAATTGTGATAATTACCGATATTTGTGTTCAAAAGAATATAGATGTCGCAATCATCTGGTTTAATCTGCGATTTGATCGAATGACTAGCGCATTCATTGAATGACACCATTCAATTGAGTGACTAAACGACAACTCGTCAAGACGTTGACTGTAACGTTTGACGTTTTGACTGAAAGTCATATAGCGAAGTCGTTAAATGGGATGCTATATTTTTCTTCAAGTAGCCGTTGATGGGGTAGTTATAGGTAAATCCACGCTTTCATATTATTTTACAAGTTATCCATACTTACTAATATTATAAATGCGAAAGTGTGTCTGTCTGTCTGTTACCTCTTCTCGTTCAAACCGCTGAACCGATTTTGCTGAAATTTGGCATGAAGATACTTTGAGTCTCGGGAAAGGACATAAGATTTTTATCCCGAAAAAATGTACGGTTCTCGCGCGATAGACGAGTTTTGGCGCAACGGAGTTGCGGACGTCATCTAGTTACAAATAATAAAGCTCTTTAATGTAAATGACGTAATCGATAAAATTCAACACAGTGCTATCAGCTGTGCGAGCTGTTTGATGCCATATTTGTTTTAGCGACTACAGTTTATAAGATGATATGGTTGACAGTTCTCATATTCCTTGTTACGGATTTTTTTACAAGAAAATAAATAAATCAAAAATATGTAATAAATTATATTCCATCTACAAAAACAAATGTTTCTTAGAACTGTAAATGAATAAAAATGAATAGTTGCTAAATGCTAACTTATTAATATAAAATTATAAATATTAGCAGTGAAACAGGAGTATGCAATTATTGATACGAAAATATTTGAAAAATGTCAAATGCATGAAACGGAACTTACGCCAATAGATATTGACACTGTTGAATCGAAATCAAATCGATAAAAAGGGCGGCCATCTTAAATCGCTAGCGCCATTCTGAAACGCCAGTACGAAATCGATAACTTCGATTGCAATTCACGAAGTGATTCGATATTTTTAAATTATTGATTAAAATTTTTAGGTAACTTCCCTACTGTTGTCAATTTTAATGTGTCACCCATATCATCTTAAAACGCACAAACTATAGTAGCGCCACAGTAGGAAGAAAATGAAATACGTTCAATTACCTGACTGATTTTATGTCCGCTATCTTCAAAACGCTATGCTACAAATCGCTAACTAGTTGAACGTTCAGGGAAGATCGTTCAATTGACGTTCGGCCGAGTCATTCAATTGAATGGTGTCATTCAATGAAAGCGCTAGTTATTGAATCGAATCGCAGATTGAACCAGATGACTGCGACATAGAGATAGGATAAATTTAGCAATAGTTTTAACGTGAGAAATTGCTTGAATTGGTGATCGCGATAACAATAGGATAAGCATTTCCGAGAATCCCCGATCAAAGGATTAAACTAATTTTTGAATATAAACTAGACGTTCGTCTTCTTGTAATTTGAACGTGAAATTAGCTACAAAATGAAGACAGTACACGGATTTATGACCGTGATTCTTTATTAACACTATAATATTATACCCTTATGTTGCTTTTGGTTGCTTTTATTACTATTTTTTATTTGTAGGTACTAGACGAAATGACGAAGGATCTGCCGCCTACGATTCTCGTGCGAGGTCTCAAGTCCGTCACGTCGACGGCGCTATAACCACAGTCTTATGACTACCCGCTATAGAAGCGATAAACTGCACAGTTTGATCGTAGACAGATCTCGATTATACCTTCTACAGACATTGCGCCAAACTGCACAGTTTGGTCGTAGACAGTTCTCAATTATACCTTCTACAGACATTGCGCAAACTGCACAGTTTGGTCGTAGACAGTTCTCAATTATACCTTCTACAGACATTGCGCCAAACTGCGCAGTTTGGTCGTAGACAGTTCTCAATTATACCTTCTACAGACATTGCGCCAAACTGCACAATTTGGTCGAAGATAGTCCATAAATGCCCAAAAGGCATGCGTTATGCGTCTAATCTATCTATATTATATTGGATAAACTAACCCATATAATATTTTAAAGACGTATAAAATGCTTTTACTTTATCCACCTACCGTATGTAAGCAAGTTAACACAAGCGTCTTCTATATTTTATTATATTTTTCACCGTCTTTGACTGAACTGTGCAGTTTTAGCGTAGTGTGTGGTAGGACTTAAATTATAATTTTAAAATTTTAAATTATAAAACTTTAGTGAAAATTTAATTATAATTTTCACTAAAGTTTTATACTATTACTGGGATATACTAACTAGGAAGCCAATGGTGACACAATCGCTTAACGTAAATGATGTAATATTATCATAAGAAGTGTTATAAACATATTTTGCTGTTTAAAGCTTGGTTACACAACGTCACTGACACTTAGGGATTGTCCGCATTGCGAATTTTATCCGCGCGGATTTTATTCCGCGAATTTAATTATACAAAAAGGTCAGTGAACCCCTACAGATTTTTTAGATTTGTCGGTTTGTACTCCCACTGGTTTCCTTAAAAATTAAATGAATGCATATCGTCTAGTAAGATAAAGATTTAACGTGCTCACGGTTTATTATACTATATTATTTAATATTTGACATTATAATATTTCTAACGTCTAAAACCAAAGCGTTATGTCAACATAACATTAAAATATATTTACGAATAAAGAATTAATTGTAGCAATTAATGGATGTGAACGAATAATATAATATGACAAAAAAAATGTTCTTATCATAGAAATAAACATTAAAATATTACTACTTTCACAAAATCTGACGAATTTTGCAGATTACAAGGATGTTATGTTCATATTCTATTCCTTTTTGGAAAGCTATTTTTTAGATGTAACTTAACTTTCTTTGACTCTCTATATTAGAATGCGCAAGTTAAATTATTCACTTATCTTTCTTGTTTTTATTGCTACTTTGTTATTTAAAGTACAACTTATTTCACTACTGTTTGTATAACTTGACCATATTTTGACAATTATTTTAATTGACTAACTCCAATTTTTTATGTTGACCAGTGAGCGCCCAGGAATAAAAAAATATTCATATTAAGATAGATTCGTACAATTGTAAGGTACTTTACTGCCATGTATTTCAATGTCATTCCATTAATTTTTACTTCCATCATAATATATTATTTAAAACTATCATAATTCTTCTGATGCTGCGAGTGTCCATGGGCGACGGAAGTTTCTTTCCATCAGGTGACCCGTTTGCTCGTTTGCCCCCTTATTTCATTAAAAAAAATGAACGTAGAAAAAAAGTCTTATTATACACAGAACTGTGTCTTCAGAGTCGGCCACGCACACATTCTTATGCCTGTCAAATGGTATGGACTAGACTTGACTAGAGCAATAATCGGACCGTGTACATGCAGTCAGCTGGCCGACTCTGATGGACACAGTTTTGTGTATGGTGGGACTCCATCCGCCTTTTTTTATACGTTCATGATATTCTTTATAATTTTTCAACTGCATCGGGATAAGGCCGAACGCTCTATGAGCGCATATTACAAAATGATGATCCCTGGACTAAACCTACCGAGTAGAGTGGCGAGACAGTGCCCTCGGTATATCTATTGTGCCACTACTCGGTAGGTGTCACAGACATAGATCAAGATAGATACCGCATGTGTATGTACTTCGCGTGCCATATCGCGGTCCCAAACGACGAGCATTCGAAAGTCTGTTCTTTAGTCTGCTATCGGAATCGGACGTCAATCGGGATTTTAAAATTGCCTAAATATCTAAAAGTGCCGTATTGAGCTGTAGAAAATCAAATAGAAACGTTGGCCTTGATAATGGACACGTTTATCATCGGTACGTCACAGTTTCAGGAAAAAAGTGACACGCTTGTTTTCATACATATGGAGCCGCTATCCCCAACCCGCGGCTCGCCGGGACTTTATTTGTGGCCCGCGTGATGTTAAACAATTTTGAAATTCACGCCCACCGGCAAAATTACGTAAAGTCTACGTGTTAGTCGTTAAATTTTTTCCACTTTTAAATCGTTAATTTTGAAAAATGATAATTTTTAACCCTAAAAATTTTTTTGCGGCCCGCGACACCAAGACCACAACAGTTTTTTTTTTTAATATTCTCCCCCTAACATTATCAGGGCTCGTTAATTCACAATACAATATTCAAATTAATATTACAAATAAAATTTCTAAAATTAAATACAATGTCAATAGTAAAACTAAGTCAATAAAACAGCGGCACAATACAAAAACTATCCTAATATCACAGCTATTAACCTATCAATAGAACCTAATTAGTATCACATATTATAATACTAGCTGTTGCCCGCGACTTCGTCCGCGTGGACTTCAGTTTATAGCGCGCGGTGTCAACAAAATTAGTGTCAAATTTAAAAGCTTTTTATTAAAACCCTGGTACCCCTTAAAATATCAAAATACCCAAAAATAGCTGTGCAGTGTGCACATAATATTTTTTTAAATTAAGTAAACTTTATTAATACCAAATTTACAGCTTATTTAGCCTCCATTACACAACTTTAGCTTTACTCATAAACTATTTATCATTGGTAGGTTTAAGGTTACGTCACTGCATAGATAAAGTACTGAGTAGTGAGTTATTTAATTAAGTGAATAACAATCGATATCGAAAGATTCGAAGAACTCAACACGATATGGTGCCACGTCTTATAGAAAGACTTTTGAGCAAGCGATAGCGCGATAGATGTAGGCGACTCTTAGCGCCATCTGTTATGAATTTTTGGAACTAACTTAATTTGAACAAATTTACGCATTTTCACCCCCTTACAACCCCTTTTTCCAGTTAAAAAGTAGCTTATGTCCTTTCTCAGGCTTTAGATTATCTGTGTACAAAATTTCATTACAATCGGTTCAGTAGTTTTGGCGTGAAAGCGAGACAGACAGACAGACAGAGATACTTTCGCATTTATAATATTAGTATAGATAAAAACATAAAGTATGATTATTGATTAGTTCTGATGTGAAGTAAAAAAATAAACGCCATCTGTTTTTATATATTAGAACTAAAATGTTCATTGCATTGATATATTTCTGGATGGAATAATAGGCCAACACGGTACATTCCTTTATTTTAGAGTGCCATCTGTTGTGCAGTAGGAATTCAATTTATATAGATAACTTATAAGATAAGATAGATTGATTATACCAAGCGATAATATTATTAAACAAAATATATCTAACGTATTAAAAATTATAATTAAAAACATAATAAGTATGATTAATTCTATCTATGGTTCTATGTTACAATGAAGTAAAAAATTGAACGCCATCTGTTGTCATGTATTAGAATTAAAATGTTCATTGCCCATAGGCTCCAACAGTACTACTCCTTTAAAACGACATCTGTTGTCATATTTTAAAACTGCAGTAGGAATTCATTTTATCGTTATTTTCATGAAAATAAGATATTTTCCCTCATCAAAATGTAGCCTATGTTCTTTCTCAGGCTCTACACTATCTGTGTACAAAATTTCATTACAATCGGTTCGGTACTTTTGGCGTGAAAGCGAGACAGACAGACAGACAGACAGACAGACAGACAGAGATACTTTCGCATTTATAATATTAGTATGGATTGCTATTTCTCTTATAAACTACACCCACGATCTTCCTGCAAAAAGCTAGAAAGATGTCCCGCTTTTTCCCTCCCAGGATGGATGGCAGATTCTCACCCGTCATCGATGTGCCCAACTTTTGCTCAATTTGCCTTTTTACAGACACTGCTCACATGGTCATTGAATGTAAGGCCTTTATCTATAACTAAGCCTAGTACTTTGACATTGTCGTGATATTTAAGGTCGACGCCCCCCATAGCGAGCCGCGGTGTATCGTGTTTTAATTTACGCGTTGATAGTAGGGCACATGTTTTATGGGGGGCGAACTTCAGCTTGTTTAGCTCCCCCCATTTCTTGATTCTATCTAGCACTTTATTTGCTTTGAGCTCAATTTCTAGCGCTGTTTCTCCGTCAAAGACTAACACTATGTCATCCGCGAAAGCCTGTTCGAAAACATCCATTTCCTTTAACATTCTTAACAGGGGGTCCAACAAGAGGTTCCACAGGACAGGTCCACCGATGGACCCCTGTACGCACCCCTTGTCGGTCCCCCTGTTCACTTCCACACCAGCATATCTGACATTCACACTCCTTCCGCTCATGTAGCTACTGAACACCCGCCTCAGGTTCCCCGGACACCCAACTTCAGCCAACTGAACCTTTATGGCCGGCCACCAAGCACTGTCGAAGGCCCCCTCTATGTCCAGCGATACCACAACAGAAATTTTCTTCTCCTCCCTCAGCTTTCTGATGTGGTTCACTAACCTATAGAGGGCGTCTTCGGTGCTCCTTTGGGGCATGAAGCCATACTGGTTGGGGCTTATTTTCGGCAACAGGTAGAACCTAAGTCGGGTGACCAGCATCTTCTCGAAGATTTTGCCGAGAACAGGAAGGAGGCCGATCGGTCGATAGGCTTTTGGTACCCGGTATGATTCCGACCACAACAGGTTTGTGGCCCGCATGAAAAAAAGGTTGGGGACCACTGATATGGAGCGATATGCGGTATCTATCTTGATCTATGTCTGTGGTAGGTGTAATCAAAGCATTACAGAGCTTTAACGCAGTCAAGTCATTAAAAAAATGTGTATTCATTGTTCTGTACGACGTTTCGTAGAGATCAACTACGATAACTTGGCGCGCCCCTCCATATGCCTCTTTCAATGTGTCTAGTCACATCCTTATGAAAGAGTTTGTATGTAGTAAGTATTCAACCAATCACAATACAGTAAGTATTCAACCAATCACAATACACGTAATATTTCACTTAATGTCACTCATTACCAAGATTTGTTGGTCAACTAATCATAACTAGCCTACCGCGCAAGACAACGCACTTCAAACGTTTTGACAACGCACTTCAAAAGTTTTGAATTTTGGAGGGGCGCGCCATGATATCGTAGTTGATCTCTACGGCCTGACTCTTATCCATTGGACACGCAGCTTTATATGTAGCCATCGACGCTAACATCTTTATCATTAACAAAATTATATTATTTCTATTAAAATATTATCTTCTCTCTAATATAATATTATATGAATCTTATTTTTAGCTTTTATGACAACCTAGTTACTAACTCGAGTATTATAAATTATAATAATCTTTAATTTGTTCACTAATTTTATCAAATCACTAACCCCTCTTACTAGTAAAAAAAGTTACGCAATGAATATAAACTATGATTATGTACACATAATATGTTTTTGTATTTATCTTTCAAGTGACTTTTTCAATATATTAGACAAGGATGAAACATTTTATAGGGTGTCCATTGTAAGTATATAATTAGTAAGGGGGTATAAATCATTATTATTTTATTAATATGTACCTTAGCTTAAGTCATAATTATGCTTCTATTTTTTTTTTTACTGTGAACCTGAAAGTATTAACTTATATTTAACACTAAGTTACCTTTATAACCTAATTTATGTTATATTTTACTCCTGTTTTTGAGCACTTCTTAAGTGTAGGGGCTCCTTACATTAGTCGCCCCTCACTATAATAATTATAGGTCTTGACTTTTGACTTTTAAAAGAAATTAAGAAAAATACCATCAATTAATTAACTGAGTAGGTATGTATGTAGAAAAATATAGGTATATTTTTTATTTTTTTTGCTAACAATTTCAAAAAGTAGTTTTATGTGATAAGAGGAAAATATACTATAACTTATAAGGTACCGATATTGCTAAAAATGTGTAAAAGGTGCTTTTACTTTTAAAAATAACAAATAACAGAGAAACCCCTTTTTAGAAAAAAAAAAGTTTATAAAGGATAAAAGTACTTTTGTTGTTATGTAGAATTATACTTTTCCTAGCTATTTAGAACGTAAGGCCTTTTTATTTAAAAGTTTTGATATTATGTTTAATCAAGTAAATGGGATCAATTATTGTATTTTGTAAGAGAATATTGTGATATAATAAAATATATTTGTAAAAACGTTTTTTATTACTTTTTAATGAAATAAACGACGTTAGGTAAAGCGAAACGTTAAAATTTACCAATGACGTTGTTGGTCATTGGTCATTTCGCCGATGATTTACCTAGTTCTAACTTAGCTGCAGCAGCTATGACTAGGGTTAGACGATCAGTCTGGCATCAGTTCAGACCATCAGTCTCAGACTGACGCCAGAAAGATGGCCGGAGAGTACATAATAAAAAATCCGTCAATCACACGGTTACACGATCTTTCTCACGTCAGCCTGGATCAGACTGATGGACTGAACTGATGCCAGACTGACCGTGTGAATCTAATCTAAGATCCATGCGCCGCCTACGGGTCATTTTATACAAATAAAAAGGCCTGCCGAAGGCAGTCAAAAAGGGGCGCTGCAGTGGTCCCTATTTTTAGCACACAGCACCCTGGGCGCAGAAGAAATCTCGCCTAGAGCGCTAGTAGTGCTAAACCCGGCACTGCTTAGTTCAGTGGTTCTTAACCGGTGGTCCGCGGACCACCAGTGGTCCCTAGAGGCATTCCAAGTGGTCCGCGAAGCCATCCTATTTCCTAATAATATGTGAGCATTCAGAAGTTAGTAAAGAGTACCTATGGACTATGCAGTCACAAAAATCACATTTAATTAAAATTTGTAACTTAGATTTTAGCAAAAAAAAAGTGCTAATTGTAAAGTTGACCATGTTTTCTTTATCAAAAAACCCTTAGGTGAACTAACCGGGTGTTTCCCGGCTAGACAAACATTTGGTATAATGGTCCCTCATGACTAAAAGGCTAAGAACCACTGGCTTTAGTTTCTACCATAACACAAACCCACAAGTAACATGATAACATACGTTTTATAATACGTAACATCTTATTATTATTATTCCTATACAACTTATTAGTGTTTTTACTTATTGTAGTAATAATTTTAAATTTACATTATCAAACACCAGTCCACAATCAGTGATAACTGATAAGTAAGAATACAATACAAGTTTCGCTCGATATCGCAAAGTTTTAAATTTGTTTTACTTATCTACAGAATTGTAACTTTGACAAAGCGCTGGCAATTGGAAGGTTCTCGGGTCTTCTTCGCGCCTTTTGTATCAGCACAAAGGTTCGATCGCTTTATTTTACCACTCATTTGTTGCATTTATAAAAGTTTGAGGATTTTTTGTGATGGAATAGATTTTTTCCCATTTCATATCGTTATGAGAGAAGACGCCTTACATTTGGGCCATATTTATTACGTTGAATTTTCATAGCCTTACAATACCTACAGCTTACTAATAAGTTAACTATTACGTAACTTAGCTACAGTACAGAAGGTAGCCCTATGCAGTATGCAGTGGCTAACTTGCTAAATTACGACATCAGCAAACTTCTTTTCCAAATGATGAATAGAAATGAGAGAAAATAAAGAAGTATATAGGCTACCCTTTTAGTACTTTTAGGGAAAAGAAAGTAATGTGGCCCCTGCACATATATTGGCCCCCCTCAATACATTTTAATGTTTTAATAACGCTATCCACTACCCAGTATAATTTTGGTGGAACGGGATGCTCGCGGCATGCTACTAATTAATTTAGTATTTGAGTATCTTAAATATATTTTTATGAACTCTATAATCTTACTAGGTGTCCCACGCGGCTTCACCCGCGTAAATTAGGAAACCCGTACATATTTCCGCAACAAAATAGCATAATGTCCCTTCACGTGGTCTACTCTATATGTATATGTGCCAAATAACATAACTATATGTATATGTGCCAAATAACATAAAATTGCTTCAGTAGTTCGTGAGATAAACCCTTTCTAATAATTTTCCCTGTCTTAACCACATTTTCCTCAGTTTCTTCGGTCCTAATATTTTCAGTGTGATAATATAATATAGCCTATAGTCTTCTTTTATAATAATTAATTAATGAGCTATCTAACACCATGAACGTAGAAAAAAAGGCGGACGGAGTCTTATTATACACAGAACTGTGTCTTCGGAGTCGGCCACGCACACAATATTCTTACGCCTGTCAAATGGTATGGACTAGAGCATTAATGTGTGCGTGCGGACCGTGTACATGCAGTTAGCTGGCCGACTCTGAAGGACACAGTTTCGTGTATGGTGGGACTCCGTCCGCCTTTTTTTATACGTCCATGTTTAACACTGAAAGATTTTTTTATCGGACCAATAGTTCCTGAGATTAGCGCGTTCAATCAAACAAAGAAACAAACTCTTCAGGTTTAAGTATAATGTTAGTATAGATTTTTTTAAATCGCTTGACAAAAACGAATCTCGATCATAACTATAAAAAGTACCAATAATAGGGTCATAATAGTGTCTAAACACACTAGGCGGAATTTACGCCGGTGTAATTCAGCCTAGTGTGTTTAGACACTTTGGCTCATAATCATGGGATGAAACTCAATGATGAATGTAATTTGCATAGTAGCATATTATGCTTTCCGTTCTAAAAACAACGCCGAAACTCTTGTATCTATAAAAAATCAGGAGCTCTCTCAGCACCTTCCCAACCATGATATACGGTATACCTCGATCTTACTTGTTGGTAGCATAATATGTTTAGAGTTTAGACTACTTCTCACGAATCAGAAGTCACCACATGTTTCCATACGCGCACGCACATACTCATCAGTTATCACTAACCGTCAAATTGACAACACTGCCAATCTACAGAAAGAATTTTGGGGAATTACCTAGCAATAACTTTCGAATTTCTCTCAACTGAGCTGTCATGATTAAAGTGGGGTTGCAACCTGTCATATTTATTTTGAAAACGGGAGAAATTTCCAAAAGGTTCAGTTGGATCGAGATTTCCGGTGAGGATTCGAGGGCCCCCTGAGCTTGAGGGCTCCGGGGCACTGCCTCGCCTAGCCCCTTAGTAGTTACGCCGCTGGTTAGGTACTTCTTTTTATGTAAATTGTAGAGACGCTAGAAATAAAAATCTTTTGTGTTGAAAAAGCTTTTAAATTTTACGTAATATTTTTCTGAAATCTCGTAAAGGTATCGAATTCTATTCGTTGAAGTTTTTCGTTTCAACTTTCCTCAGAAGTTTCGAGATCAATACGAGTCTTGTGGGATTACTTTAATATAAATTTGAAGCCTGCGGATTGTGGAGGCTTACCCGGAACTGAGGAGTCGGATGGTCAAGCCCGAGTGGGGATTTGGGATTGGGGATTGAGGAGGACAAGGGCCTACGACGAAGCGAGAGGAAGGCAGTCTTTATTTGACCGTACCGCCTAAACTACTGATTTTAGCAATTGAATTAGATGCCAATTTTAAAAGCCTGGGTCACATAGGCTATAGTTATGCCAAGGTAGACAGAATTGATGTACCTGGTAATTTTCGTAGTCACCTACTAAAGATTATAAAAAATCTAAAAAGAGAAGTGAGTATAGTTTACGTATCTAGCAGGTAAGTAACTATGTATTTAGTAATCAGCTGTGATAGTCACCCGAAGCGACAAAATTAAATTTTATCCGCTATAGCCTACAGAAAACAAATGAGCTGCATCGCGTCGCGTAGCTGTCGTATGTGGATTAATTAAGGATAATTTAATGTCGCAGTTACTAGGTTGGCCTGTACCTGTGGGTGATCTTTAAGCTCCTTCAAGTTCTTATGAGGTCATTACAGTACCTAATAGTGTGGCACAGAAGGACACTTCGGTTATTATTGTTAGGTTGTATTATGGATATAATATCACGATAATATATTATTATGTAAGTATAAGTCATTTTTACCTTTATTTAGAATATATGTAAGCTATAGATTTATGTTTATAATATTATTGCAGAGCCTCAAATTTTTTTTAAAATACAAATTAAAAATTTCAATAAAAATTTTCTTTAACTGTTTTATTTATCTTTAACCACTAAAACAATTTTAACTTTAGGGTACCTACTTATAATTTTAACTTTAGGATACTTTTAAACAGTTTTCATGGTGACAAAAAGTACAGCCCTCTTGAATGTTACATTATTGATTTATTGCATTATACGTCGCGGACTACGTCGCATAATAAGTTACTAGCTATATGACCGAGCTTCGCTCGGTATTCAAAAAATTCAAAAAAGCACACATTAAATGACATTTTATGAAAATGATTCCTAGCTAGATCGATTTATCGCCCCCGAAACCCCCTATATACTAAATTTCATGAAAATCGTTGGAGCCGATTCCGAGATTCCAATTATATATACTTATATACAAGAATTGCTCGTTTAAAGATATAAGATACCTACCTACACTTCTATACTAATATTATAATTGGGAAGAGTTTGTTTGTTTGTTTGTTTGAACGCGCTAATCTCAGGAACTACTGGTCCGATTTAAAAAATTATTTCAGTGTTAAATAGCCTATTGATCTAGAAAAGCTATAGGCTATATTTTATCACGCTAAGACTAACAAGAGCGAAGAAATAGAGGAATATATGGAAAAGACGGGGGAAATTATATGAAAGGGCTTATTTGAACGCGTTAATCTCAGGAACTACTGGTCCGATTTGAAAAATTCTTTCAGTATTGGATAGCCCATTTATTGAGAAAGGCTATAATGTATATTTTATCACGCTAAAACTAATTGGAGCGAAGAAATAGAGAAACATGTGGAAAAAACGGGGATAATTATATGAAATTGCTTATTATCTTAAGAACTGCTGGAGCAATTTTTATGTTATTTGGCAAACATGAAGAATAGATCACGTGAAGAGACAGGCTATTTTTTGCGGAAAAATGTACGGTTGTGTGAAATTCCTAAATTACGCAAGCGAAGCCGCGCGGAACATCTATATATAATAAAATCGTAGGAATGTCAATTCTGTATATTTAATGTTTTTGTACAATAAATAATACTTGGGATGCGTCATTTCATCTACTATGCTAACGCGGACGAAGTCGCGGGCAACAGCTAGTAGATTATAATATGCAACGCTTTAAAATTATAAATTGCTACTTTGGCAATCAATCACAATCAGAAGACGGTATCTGTAGCTAACTGATGAGTGATGAGTGACTTGTGTTGTGACTAACTTGGTAAATGCTTTAACCGTTGTTAGAAACTACACCTATGTAATAATGTTTAATGTCCAATTACTTTAATGCCTCCTTAGTTCTGCCAGATCCTAGGACAACTAAGGAGCAATTTGTTACAAAACAACAAAAATAAGTTTTTTTTAATGAAATAAGGGGGCAAACGAGCAAACGGGTCACCTGATGGAAAGCAATTTCCGTCGCCCATGGACACTCGCAGCATCAGAAGAGCTGCAGGTGCGTTGCCAGCCTTTTAAGAGGGAATAGGGTAATAGGGGAGGGTAGGGAAGGGAAAAGGGTAGGGGATTGGGCTTCCGGTAAACTCTCACTTACTCGGCGAAACACAGCGCAAGCGCTGTTTCACGCCGGTTTTCTGTGAGCGCGTGGTATTTCTCCGGTCGAGCCGACCCATTCGTGCCGAAGCATGGCTCTCCCATATTTAAAATTTAGTCGTATGTTCAAAATTTAGTCCCTCTAAAACACGAGAACGGCTAAACATTTTGCTAATTTAATCGTCCGTAAATTGCGTTTTTATATTATAAGTAGCTGTCCCGGCAAACGTTGCTTTGCCATAATAATAATTTAAAGTACTTCGCCTTTTTATTGAAGTGACTAAATAAATATGTCACCATGGCAACGTCAATCGCTATCCCGTCGCATAATGGTCGCCGTCAGTCTCAGGTTGTAATAATTAACTATTATTTATTCAACAAATGCACTTATCAATATATAAAGTACCGAGTAGCCGATACTCAGACCTACTGAATATGCATATAAAATTTGGTAAAAATCAGTAAAGCCGTTTCGGAGGAGTTCGTGGACTAACATTGTGACACGAGAATTTTGTATACAGGGTGTAACAAAAACAAGTGATAATACTTTAGGGTGTGTACGTGTTCCCTGTAGAGAGTTTGAGTGAAAGTAGCAGCGGTGAAAGACAAAAAAAAATTTACACTTTTGTATGGGGAAACTTGTGACGCTCGGGCCCTTGCCCATACAAAAGTGAAAAAAATTTTTGGTCTTTCAGCGCTGCTACTTTCACAGTGAACTCTCTACAGGGAATACGTACACACCCTAAAGTATTATCACTTGTTTTTGTTACACCCTGTATAAGAGAAGAAAGATATATTTTTAACCTCTCCTTATGTTAGAATATCGTAAGTTTTGTCTCGACTTGCCCCCACTCGTTGCTGATGGACCTAGACCCTTAGCATAAATAATATTATTGTGAACGGCTGCAGCTTTAAATAGTAATGACTAATGATTGTAGTGAGTACCAAGTGTAAATGACTTGATAGCGTCTAATTAGCAATAACATGTAATCCAAACGAACTGTCGCTGGGGTGGGTGCAGTAAATCCTGTGACGCACGCCTCCCCCCTCCCCCACCACGGGAGGTTCGTATAGTACAAGTTTAGGGCGCATCTCACTCTCCTCTTAAACGTGGTTTAACTTTCAGCTAAAAACCCTGGTTAGTTCACGAAAAAATAAATGAAATGTATTTCACACTAGACGTTCCGCGCGGCTTCGCCCGCGTAAATAAGATATTTCACAGACAAATTAGTCTACAAAAAATAGCCTATGATCCTTCACGTGGTCTACTTCTTATCTATGCCAAATAACAGAAAAATTGCTCCAGTAGTTCGTGAGATAAGCCTTTTCAAATAATTTCCTCCGTTTTTTCCAGATTTTCCTCTGTTTCTTCGCTCCTATTAGTCTTAGCGTAATAAAATATAGCTTATAGCCTTCCTCCACAAATAGGCTATCTAACATTGAAAGAATTTTTTAAATCGGACCAGTAGGTTCCAAGATTAGCGCGTTCAAATAAGCCCTTGCAAATAATTTCCCCACGTTTTTTCCACACTTTCCTCTATTTCTTCGCTCCTATTAGTCTAGCGTGATAAAATATAGCTTATAGCCTTCCTCCACAAATAGGCTATCTAACATTGAAAGAATTTTTTAAATCGGACCAGTAGGTTCCAAGATTAGCGCGTTCAAACAAACAAACAAATTCTTCCGCTTTATAATATTTAGTAGAGATAACGTGATCATACGTCCCGCTTTGGGCGCGGGACAGTCCCGCTTTCAGGCAGTTTGTCCCGCTTTTGCAAACAGACCAAACGACAATTAATTATGAAAGTATTTTTATGTTCGAAATGCTTGTCTGTCCTGCCTGGAAGTAACGCACTCCCATTTAACAAATGTGGTTATTCTGCCATATTTTGCTTATGCGGGCTCCACACTCACGCCGCGATTCACGTAGTCGCGACGCGAACAAATACGGCCCTCTACACTCGCAATCTTCGTATTTACGTTCGCGCGTTTCAGTAAAGTCACTGTTGCTGCTGCTTTGACATTGTGTGCGACAGCGAATAAAAGCGAGTGTGCTGTGTGGATGATGTTCGCGTTCGCCCTTTGTCGCGGGCCAAAAAACCGACACCACACGGGGAAAGCCGCAAAGCGCGTACGCGAAGCTGCGAAACCCTCCACACTCGCAGTCCCGTTGGTTACGTCCCTTTGGGTACGGACTACGGAATCCTAAAAAGCATTACCGGAAAGTTTACCGGAGGCCCAATCCCCTACCCTATTCCCTTCCCTACCCTCCCCTATTTCCTTCCCTTCACATCTCTACCCTCAATTATTACCCTATTCCCTCTTAGAAGGCCGGCAACGCACCTGCAGCTCTCCCGATGCTGCGAGTGTCCATGGGCGACGGAAGTTGCTTTCCATCAGGTGACCCGTTTGCTCGTTTGCCCCCTTATTTCATTAAAAAAAACATGTTCAGTTTAACATCGATTAACTAAAATCCACAGTAATAAAACATGGTGCAACTAGGCGTGGAGTACAGCGAGCGTACCAATTCAAATATCCGACCGGGTGGTAGGGGGGGCGGGGGGGTGTTGGGGGATGACGTCACACCCTGGCGCCTCTAATGACGTTAGCATTACAACTTCATTTGACACGTTTACAAACATTTTGTTTAGCGGATTGTGTTACAGCCTGTTATACAGGGGGTTGACTAATGCGTAATGACTATTGTAATGTTTTTGGTGTTGATTCATCGATCGAATATTAATTTCAAATTCTTAAGTTGTCTTAAAATGTTGCTTACATCTAAATGTCTGTAAGTAACTAATTAGTACTTAATATATTTGTAGAATAATACCTACATTGCTAATTTTCTCAATAATTATGTTAGGTACCGCTTCTTTTCAGCAGTGGAAAGTTGTAGAAAGTCAGTAAGAAACTGGCTTAAAATCCACAGAATGGTATAAAAATGAGGAGTTAATATTCAAAGTGTACAAATCTAGTTCGTCTGTTTTCGATTTACAAGTTTTGAAGGGAACATGATGTTGAGTAGAAATCTAGGTAATGTGAAGTACTAGGTACTCTTACAATTTACACTTGCCGAGTAGAGTGGCGAGACAGTGTGATCCGAGCACATCCATACAGACATACCGAGTGCTTGGCCGAGACCACTATTTCGCCACTCGGTAGGTGTGATCAGGCCCTAAAGGATAGTTTACGCAGTACAGCTGCACAGTAGGCAGAAACTGCGCCCTGGGTACTCGCATGAGAGCAGCTCGACTCGCCTCCCTGGGTCACACCAAGCAAGTTGCTGACATCGCAGTACTAGACACGTGAGTTCCCAAGTTGAGTTGTCAGCTCGCACCGTGTGACCTAGGCATTATATTGACTGAGCCTTACCTAATACGTTTTGTATGTGTGCCCAAAAGGAACATAATATAATAAGTGGGTCCAATCCCGAATGTACGTTTCCACTTGTTGCCGGGGAATGTAAATGTGTCTGTGTAATTAAGTGCGCCTTAGTGTGATGTAGTGGAGTTCGTCGGGTTAATTTATTGTGTTTGGAGTATCATTTGTTTTCTACAATTCTAGAGAATTAGGCAGTTAGCTTTTAAGTTCTTCACCTATGTATCACATGTAATATGTGTCTATTATTAAGCCATTGCATAGCTTTTTCAGCTATTGAATAACATTTTATCGCAGGCTTTAAGCGCGGTGACCGAATCAAGAATTATACAGCCATGCTTCGGCACGAATGGGCCGGCTCGACCGGAGAAATACCACGTTCTCACAGAAAACCGGCGTGAAACAGCGCTTGCGCTGTGTTTTGCCGAGTGAGTGAGTTTACCGGAGGCCCAATCCCCTATCCTATTCCATTCCTTCCCTCCCCTTTTACCCTATTCCCTCTTAAAAGGCCGGCAACGCACCTGCAGCTCTTCTGATGCTTTCCATCATGTGCATGTGTGTGTCGAAGAATAACGTTAAATCACCTAGAGTAGAGGGTTCCCAATGAAACATGATTTGCTTATTTTGATCTACCCTCATAAAATATAAATCAGCTAAACCTACTCTTATAACTAGCTATCATCTTTTTGGAAGTCGCCCCATTTCAATTACAATTTTTCACCTTAATCATCAACTAGCAATCAACTAAAACGTCGCTAAAGGCATTAAAATCATTTCTCGACAATGGCGGTTTAAAATGGTCATTTTTCAGGTCCTGTGAGGGGCACTAGCCGTCATGTCGGCGGTCGGATTACATTCAGGGGGAACAGGGGGGAATATGTCCACTCGGGGCCATCGACTCTCATCATTTATCCGCGTTCGACCAGATTTATCTGGAAATTGGTGAAAAATTCAACTGATGGTTGAATTTTTCACCAATTTCCAGCGTTGCTATGCTAAAGTCCTTTTAAAGTCTCTTCGTAAAGAGGTACATAGGATCCGGTGCCTTTAGAGTAAGTAAGTACTGTATACTATACACTATATAGGATGTAATAAAACAAACTGATAATATTTTCTGAATAAATAATAATGAAATAGATATTTCCTCTTTCAGTCGAAATTATTTTATTTCTCGAAAACCGATATATGAACTTCTAACTTTTCCGGGACTCAAAGTGTCTGCAAACGTAAAAATTTCAGGCGTTACATTAAAATCTTTACAACTGTTAGAGTGTGAAGTGTTACAGTTAGAGTGTGACAGTTATAGCCTTTTTATACTCCAATCTAGCGCTGGTAGTGGCTGGTAGCATGGAACAATGTAAGCGAGTACATTACTCTAATGCAGCGCTGGTAGCATGGTAGCTGGTAGCAATGTAAACGGGTACTGGAATGCATTGGAACTTGGAACGTCTAGAACGCACTGAACTCTGAAGGACATCCCAGTGCATTCCAGTGTCCGTTTACATTAGTCCCTTAGCAATCTATCGCTGGATTGAAATAATGTACCATCGAGGAAATTGATTCCTAGGCAGTTGACGGACTTATGTCCATTCAATGTTAGCTCATAGCTCTGTGATCGCCGATCGGTCGGTTGGGTATGCTTAAAGCGACCAAATTCCTTAGGTCTGCCATCTGCCTAGGAATCAACTTCTCTTATATTACACCGGCCATTACACTGTTGCACTTATAACATTAATATTCCACATTTTGATAGCAGACCAACAAGTTAATAGCGGCAATACAATAGGGAAGAACGTGAAAAACACAGTTGTGTTCAGCGGATACCGACTTCCGCGGCCTTTGTCTAGATCTAGGTCTCTCATTGTACTACTTGTGAACTAGGTACAGAATTAAATTATACGATACTAATGGACATTTTCCAGCTACGTTCCGCATCGAGTGATACGAATCTGTGACCTATTTATGGATCTATATGATGGATCATGAGGTGGTGTAAAGATTTTAAAGTGGAAAGATCTTGTAATCGTATATTGCAATAACTATGTAAAAGATAATAGTTATTATTTTCATATTGCGGTCGTGTCTGAAATCTGTGAAAGACTTATTTAATATCCAACAACGTGATAATATTATTATTTAAGTATTATGTAAATTATTGCAGATAATATGGTTCTGAGTTTCATATTTGCAAAATGTCGGTTCGTCCAAAATGTAAGCGTGAAGAGGCAAGGAACATACTGTCACACATATTACACATACCTACTGTTAGACATGATTCAGGGGTATTGTAAATTGTAATGTCTTTGAGGCAGATAGGTTTCGTATTTAAAATATTGCTAGAAGGAGTGATCTAAAATATGCAGGAATACAATATACAACGTAGAAATAGATACTTTTAATCTGCATGCATACTTTCATATTACTTACAAAACAATTTAGAACACAACCTACGTCATAAATTATTTTCAGTGTCTAGGAATATAAAGTAAATTGAATGATATACGCCAGGCCGGTCAATACTGGTCTGCTTTATAGAAAATTCAACGTTCTTTTGATACGATACGAATAAAAATTTCATTCTTACAAGAGGGTGCAGCCGGGGGAACCAATTACGTCGAGGGGGTGGGGGGAGGGCCTTTATATCATAATCTTTATACACTCGCGACGAAGCCGAAGAAGGAAATCTATCCCACAAAAGTCGTCCATTTTGCGGGGATAAAAGGTAGGATATTAATCTAGGTTCCAGTTTGAAGGCTGTAAATATGAATTTTAGATCGAGGCGTCGGTAAATATGGTTTTAAAGCAAAGGTTTATAATCTTGCGTTGAAAGGTTATACAATTTTCGTTTTTCTATATAAATATTGATGAAAAACAATGATAATGGCCCTATAATAATGGCAAATATAATATGTTAGCAATTGTTTTTCCCTACAAAGAACAGGAGCTATCACGTATTTAACCCAGTGCTAACTTTAACCTATGCAAGTATCAAAAATATCTACTTATTCCTTGTCTCTATATTATTATATTACTTCGGTCGGAATTTCCAGGAATTGCTATTGTATTCTATTGTTGTCGCGATCACCGGTGCTCGCGCGGGGCCTGAAGGAATATTATGTGCAATGCACACTTACACACTAGTATAGAACATTTTTTTTTTTTTTTTTTTTAACGGGTTTTGGCCCACCACACATACCCACCACTGTATCTCCTGTGTCGCCAGGATCGACAGCGGTATCCAACCACGAAAACCCTTTGATGTGATCTCAGGGAGCCCGAGGGACATGCTAAAACAGTCTTGGGACCCGCAACGAAATTAATCAGAAGAAAATAGGAGGAGTAGGAAGATTCCAATTTCCCTCCCCATAAAAGCGGGAGACAGCACAAAGTTGCAATGACCGAAAGTCAAAGAACTTAAGGGGGAGCACCACGGAAATAAGGTTAATAATTGTGACTCCTAAGCTAAAGCTAAGTTAATATCGGAGTTTATTGTGTTTGACAGTTGCCAATAATAATTGTGACAAAAACGCTTGAAGGCACGGAAGTTCCTAGCGCTGTCCACGAGATCACCGTAGTATGCGACTCCAGATGTACAGAATAGGTTGTTTAGCATAGTAGTTCTTTCGTCCTGCCAGAGACTACACTCCCAGAGAACATGATGAGCGGTTTGTTCAAACATGTTGCCTTCGATCGAGCACTCGCACATGGGTGAAGCTACTAGTTTAAATCCGTAAAGTTTGGCCTTAAAATTTCCATGACCGGTCAGGAATTGAGAAACGCAGTGATCAATATCCATCCAATGTTTGGATAGCCGTTCACGAATATTAGGGAAAAAATTATAAAGATGACGCCCTTTGGTGGAACAGTCCCATCGCGACTGCCATTCGGAGATTAGGCTTTGCACAGAGTTTTCTAAAGGTTCAAACAATCTTGCTATTTTAATTTTATCGCGAGCGCTTAAGAAGAAGTTATTATTATTTATTATTATTATTGTTATTATTTAGTATAGAACATGTCTTATGTTGGAAAAAGATCTTTTCTAACCTCCGGGCGGAAAACGTCAACTTTCTTCCCGCTGCGCTTACCGATGTTGCCGTTTTCCGCCTCCGTCGATGAGAAAAATAGTATGTACGCACCATGGGCAGTAAATAAGAAAGCCTCAGATCACATGTTTTCTTATTTTTCTGCCCTAGGTGCGTAATGTACTATTTCCAAATCCCATCCCTGTAGACCGTAGTGGGCGAGGCCGCCAATTTTTGCTGATTTTGCAATTATTTTTCTCCGCCCTTTGTATTTTAAAAAGTATTGTGTTTATCTTATGCTCGAAAACTGATTCTAACGAAGAAAACAAAGTGCTCAAGCATGCATTAGAATTATTTGAGTTCCAATAATAGTCTAAAAATATATTTACAATTAAACATTAAAAAGGGTAAGAAAATAGCTTAAAATATACAATCCGCTGTGGAAGAGGTGCACTTTAACTGTCGCTGTAGCAGTAAGTATGACAGATTTGAAGATAAATCTGATATGTTATGAATACTTATATAAATGGCTATTACCTCATCTAATTCTTATAGTATTTTAAGATAACTTTCTTAATAAACTTTTTCAAATCAAATGAATCGTTAGAAACATCAATTCTACCCCACATTTTAAACGTCATCAATAATACCGATTTATTGTTATCGTTGGGTGTTAGGGAAGGTAAAATCGGGAAGTGGTAACGCTGAGTTTTTACGTATTCTATGGAAAATCTCGTAATATTCGCCATTTCTCGACAGTTCACATTTGAACCTCAGTCGGGCTGTGTACACAGTTTTTTCAAAGGAAGTTTTTTTGTGACACAAATGTAAGTATTACTGTTTCACATAAAACGATCAATGCATTATGTGAGTAGTTAAAAGGGCCATGTTTGGGGCTATAATAAAAACCACATTGTGTATTATTTACAGAGATAAGTTTGATTTTCTCTACGCTATGATAAGAATAAGAATAAGAATAAGAATAAGAATAAGAATAAGAATAAGAATAAGAATAAGAATAAGAATAAGAATAAGAATAAGAATAAGAATAAGAATAAGAATAAGAATAAGAATAAGAATAAGAATAAGAATAAGAATAAGAATAAGAATAAGAATAAGAATAAGAATAAGAATAAGAATAAGAATAAGAATAAGAATAAGAATAAGAATAAGAATAAGAATAAGAATAAGAATAAGAATAAGAATAAGAATAAGAATAAGAATAAGAATAAGAATAAGAATAAGAATAAGAATAAGAATAAGAATAAGAATGGATTTATTTTTAGCATCACACAATACATTATAATATAAGTCAGTAGTACAGTTCGCCTATAATATCAAAATTAACATACTATTTAATGTTGTGTGACGCCAAAAATTGGCCCCAGCTCAGCAAACGCAGCAAGCAAGCCCGCTGCACTGATATTCTGCGGAGGCCAATGAGTGGCTTCACAACGCTACTAAACACAAGATTTACGGGAAAAAAAAACAATAATAAAAGTGACAGGAACTAATTAACTAACTAATTAATACAACAATTAATTACAAATTATAACAATCTACAGACCGAGTACAGCTGCCTGATTCACGATCGTCGGAAAGTTTTCACGTGAAAAGATCTCATATTCTGTCAGTATTACAGCGATTCACAAACTTTCCGCCGCGGGAATGAATCCGAAACCAAAGAGAATAATTGACACTAGTTTTTTTTGACAATAAGTGCTACGGCAATAACGTACAATAGCCGAAAAGATACTAATCGCCCATAGTCTATACTGTAGTATTTTTCATTCAGAATGTAGCCAATATATCAAGGATCGTACGTCTAATGAAACTTATTTATTCTCAGTATATTTATACTGTATTATCTATGTTCTTTATTCCGTCAAGCCCCATAAGGACACAGGTGACCGCGACAATAATAGTATACAATAGCATTTCCAAGAATCCCCGATGGAAGGATTAAGTATACAAAAGTAGTCTGTAAGTCAGCGAAATATGTTACATAATTGAATAAAAGAGCGCGGTAACCGGCTGCCGCTTGGGGCTTGAGTCTTGAGTGAATGGCGTACCGCGCAGTACAAAGTGCAAATAGCGCGGCTGCCGACTGCCGCTTGGGGCTTGAGTGGAATTAAAACAAAAAATATTGTTTATGTGCCGACTGCCGAGTGACAATGACAATCTGTCAAATCTGTAAATCGTGTGTTGAGTTCCGATAAATCACAGAGTACTATAATAAATTAATAAATCGGTAAATCTTGTTGTGTGAGAATACCTTTTATTTATGTGTAAAACAAACTTATTAATTTACTTTAAATTTTATATAAGTTTCTTTTGTTTTAAATTTGTTTTTCATCTAATATTAGTTTTTATTAGATATACTATGGAAGTTGCAGTGTGGTGAGTATGACCTTGGAATTATAATGATATTATATACATAAATAACTATTTAAAATTATTGTAAAAGCACAATAATGGTTTAACATAATACATAAGTATTAATCCTTCAAGCCCCATAAGGACACCGGTGACTGCGACAACAATTGAATACAAAATCATTTCCAAGAATCCCCGATTGAAGGATTAATACAAAATTTAAAAATTATCATACCTATTTCTAAATCTTTAAGTACCGAATATTAATACATATACCTACTGCATTTATCAATAAAAATATTTATTGTTCAATGAACACTTCCTAAAGATTTAACACATAATTATTACAGTACGACATTTATTTAATATTTTAAACAAGACACGACTAAGTATTAATAATTGCTTTGTTTTATTCTTATCATTAAATAATTTCATCTAACAATATCCGCCATGACACGGTTCTCGAAGTGAAAAGATTTCACGAGTCTCGGAGGTGGCGGGAACATTCCGCGAAAACGACTCTAATCCTCGGATATTTTCCCGCCGTCGGATGTCAAACTCCCATCCGCGGTGAGATCTTTTCGAATCCGTGGCGGAAACTACTGTCAAAATGACAGCAAAATCGGAAAGTATTCACTTGTCATTTGCTTGAAAGTGAAATAGTTTCCGCCAGCGGGAAGATTCCACGCGGAATCGCTTTGTGAATCACCCCGCAGGTGTTGTTGTCTTTAACTGTGAAAAAAGAGAGGAAAAAAAAAATTGACAGATAGTAAAAAAAAAAAAGCCTCTACGCTATCATTTTGGTGCTCCAACGGCATATTTCGCGCGTAGAGAGCGTAGAGAAATAAATTCCCTACAATTTAGGTGCTCTAACGTCACAAGCAGCGTAGATTTTCTTTCTCTCGCAAAATTTTTCTGCGTCATGTCAGCAAAAATTGGCGGCCTCACCCTAGTAAGAACTTAAGAAGGATCGACTCTACCTACCAGAGCGGCAAAACGTCTACGCGACCTACAATTCCACTGAACCGAAACAAAACTTAATATCACTAATTTCGAGCTATTATTTCAGAATACAGCTTAACATGCAAACTAGGAAAGTGCGGGAGAATAATACCGGGCTGAAAATTACAGACAAATCGTTTTCCAGGCACGAAACTATGTCAGTGGGTCAGATATTAATATAAAGTTGTATAACAATTGAATTAAAACATTCTATGCATCACAACGAGTCGTGTTCGACTTGCAAACACTTCATTAAGCTTAATTTATGTTAGTTTTATGCAAAATACGTAATTTGCGCACAATTTGTTAATACAGGGTTTGGCGTTTAATTTGTTTAATGGTCATTGTTTGTACCTGAGTTTTAATATAACATTGTATTGGTGAATTGACAATAAAATATTTGTTAGAATAATTTTCAATAGTAAACAAACTTGTTGAAAAGCATAATGTACAATTTGTACATTCTTGTAAATAAAACACAGAATACTGTATCACTGAACACTCTACTCTTGGCGGTGGCTGGTGAAGAAGTGGACGACAGCTCTCACGTCTGGCGGCCATATTTTCCCAGCCCCCACCATGATTGGTAGTGCGGCCATCTTTATTTATCAATACACTACAGATGTACGCTGTTTAGATACAATAATGTAAATATCCAATTCTGGACACATAATAATTATAATATGCATATTGCACACGCTTAGCAATAGCCACCAATCACCATAGATGTTTCTAGATAATTCTATTTTAGATTGGAATATTTTAATTCTTTCGCGTTTCTCATGGCTCATCATTATTATTAAATCTGCTGGATACTGGAACAGAGTATTTAGAGTTAGAATTCCTTCATAGGTACCACGACTAGACCTGTTGTACCCTATCAAAGAATTCGGATATAAATACTAGAATCCACCCTAAATAGCTATATGCATTTTGGTATGTACTCGAAGAAATGGACTCATTGGCAGATAACAGCTAGACCTACGTCATATGGTCGGGTTAATTCATCATGATCTGTTAGCTAGGCTAGGGTATACCACGACCAAATTACGTAGGTCCGCCATCCGCGCATTGATTCATTCAACTTCCTCGATAGTAATATTCTACAGAATTTCAACTGACTATACTCTATAGTCTATAATCCAGGGGCTCCCAAGTCCCAATCTTATTCAGCCTGCGGCGCACTTACGAGTCAATATTTTGTCACGGCGCCCTACTCTACCTAGCTACATAATATACTTACATAAATAAACACCTTTAATAATTATAGTTAGGTTAAGCAAGTAAATAATAATAAACACATATATTTTAATCATCGTTCTGCTTTGTATAATAATTCATAATATTATATATTTTTTAATAATATTTGTGGTTATGGATAATGATGGAGGATCGACTCACAGCGCCCCTCTTGCCTTTCCACGGCACACCAGGGCGCCGCGGTGCACAGTTTGGGAACCCCTGCTCTATACTATACTTATTAAGAGTATAGTCAGTTGAAAATGGGAACCCCTGGATTATCGACTATAGAGTCTATAGCAACGAATACTATACTCACAAGGAGGTCTATAGTCTATAATCCAGGGGTTCCCAATCTTATTCAGCCTGCGGCGCAGTTACACGTAAAATATTTTGTCACGGCGCGGCGCCCTACTCTACCTATTATAAAAAGATACATAATATCATCTTTCATGATTATAGTTAGGTTAAGCTGGTAAATAGTTATAGACAAATATTTAATCATCTTCCTGATTCACATAATTAATATTATAATTTTATCTAATAACTAGCTGTTGCCCGTGACTTCGTCCGCGTTAGCATAGTAAATCAAATGACGCATCCCAAGTATTATTTATTGTACAAAAATATTAAATATACAGAATTGACATTCCTACGATTTTATTAAATATAGATGTTCCGCGCGGCTTCGCTTGCGTAATTTAGGAATTTCACGCAACCGTATATTTTTCCGCAAAAAATAGCCTGTCTCTTCACGTGATCATGTTTGCCAAATAACATAAAAATTGCTCCAGCAGTTCTTAAGATAATAAGCATTTTCATATAATTATTCCCGTTTTTTTCACATGTTTCTCTATTTCTTCGCTCCAATTAGTTTTAGCGTGATAAAATATATCTTATAGCCTTTCTCAGTAAATGGGCTATCTAATACTGAAATAATTTTTCAAATCGGACCAGTAGTTCCTGAGATTAGCGCGTTCAAATAAGCCCTTTCATATAATTTCCCCCGTTTTTTCCACATTTTCCTCTATTTCTTCGCTCCTATTAGTCTTAGCGTAATAAAATATAGCCTATAGACTTTCTCGATAAATGGGCTATCCAACAGTAAAAGAATTTTTCAAATCGGACCAGTAGTTCCTGAGATTAGCGCGCTCAAACAAACAAACAAACTCTTCCCAATTATAATATTAGTATAGATATTTGTGATTTCGGATAATGATGCCGGATCGACTCGCGGCGCCCCTCTTGCCTTACCACGGCGCATAGTTTGAGAACCCCTGCTATAATCTATATTATGCTGTCTTAGCTCCATCACCAAAAGTGCACCATACCTTTGCCCCTTGAACCAGGAAAAGTGACGTAACGCTATCAACTGGTGCGCGAGCCCTGCGCACGCGCCGCGCCACACGTGATGCGCATCTGCTCTCTGTAAACAGCGCCCAGGGGTGCGCAACTGATAAAAACAACTGACAAATTAAACTCATTTTTCAGTGACGATGACGAAGATAGCATCTTACATATTTTGGGACCGTCCTAATTTTAATTGTTTGTCTCGCTAAAACTCGAGAACGGCTGAACCGATTTGACTAATTTTCGTCTTAAAATATTTATGGAAGTCCAGGGAAGGTTTATATTAGGAGGAAACTGATGTGACGAACGAAGAGTGACGAACTTCACCGGACATCTAGTGATTTATATTTTCATTTTTCAACAATTTGTTTGTACTTATAGCATAATAGTTTTCCGTATTTCTCGTCTTTTGTCGCGTGTGGAAAAATACAGCGAAACCTCGCAATATATTTGCCACAAAAGCTCAAAAGATATCTAAAAGACAACAACAGCGGAGCTAACAAAGAGCATAGTACATTTAATTGAACGCTCCGGTTTTATTATTTTCCCTCTTCTAATTAATAAAAACCATTGTCGAGCGGATTATAAGTTTAAATCCCGAAATGGTTGGGCGCTTCTGCCAATCGTGATAACGTAAACAAAGACAATAATTGTGATTCCCGCCAGGCGGCCCGGGCCGGAGTTAGCCGGACTAGACTTATTCAAAATAATCACTTCACCGTATAAAAGCATTTTCATTCGTGTGAAAAGACATCGAAAATGTTTTTCTCGAAGAGATTTAGGTGTCATAAAATCAACACTAAATACATACATACAGTTCGACAAGGCTTTAAATGAATATGTCAATGATGTCAATGGGCGCTGCTGGTAAAGAAAACTGTCAAAAATTACGTTTTTGTATAACGTTAGTTCCTTTTCTGACCATGTTCATAAGCCTTGTCGAACTGTACTAATATTAGGGCTTTTTCGACACTGCTGCATGCGATAGGAATACCTTGTAATAGATAAACCTCGACTTTCAACGTTTTTATATGAAAATGGAAGGAAAATTTAGGAAAAATATAAATTTACTCGTATTTTTCTGCTGAAAAATTGAAGATTGGCTATTTCCGAATTCTAAAGCTAAAAAATAACCGTCTATTGTTTTAACGCCACCACGCGAATATCTATGCAACTATATTGGTCATTGCAGGTGACCACGAGCGCCCACGTGAAATCAATTCAGCCTCGATGTAACTAGGCCAGTATAATAAAGTCCTTTGTCTTTGTCTGTATGTATGTATGTATGTATGTATGTATGTATGTATATTGTATTAAACGTCGCGTCACAATGTCGGCGGCACAAAGAGATAATTGTGCGTCGCCACAAGGCCGTTTCAATCAGTCGTACTAGACAAAATTAACGGAAAATACCGTGTGCGAATTAAAATAGAAGTAAACTGTGTTTGGGCACTTTATTTTAGAAAGTTACTAGATGATTCCCGTAACTCCGTTGCGCAAAAATTTGTTTTTGCGCCACGGAAAAAAAACGATTTTTTTTCTGGGGATAAAAAGCATCATAATATTATGTCTTCAAAGTATCTCCGTACTGAGCAAAATCGGTTCAGTAAAAAAACAGACAGACATACACGTTTTAGCATTTATAATAATTATTAGTAAGGATTATGTCGAAATTTTCCCAAAAATATCGCGTGTTGATCGTGTGTATATTTTAATTTCTTTGAAAGAAAAAAAAAATCACTCAACTGCGCTGTAAAATGCGAATTAAAGTTTTCAGATCGAAACTTGCACCCTTGCAGCGAAGCCTCTTCCTAATCCCCTAAAAAAATTAAATAAAACACTTACCTAATACTTTTTTTCGTTTAATTAAGCTATGATCACAATTCTACGAAAAAACAAGCTTTGCTAGAAATTTTAAAGCAAAGCTTTAAGCTCCAAACCTCGAGATGACTTGAGGTCTGAAAAGTTCTCTCCATATCATATTGTTATCTGAGTTGACTGTGTATAATATCTGTATTAGCAATTCAGCTTACTATAGCGAACACAAATCAGATTATCCCGGTGCTAAATTTAGCTGCAATTTAAAGAATCGTTATGCAGACCGCATCTGCCTCACACCTGTTGCTGATAACGAGAGGGTTACTCACCGCAGACCAATCGCGGGGGTTTTTTTGTATCGAATAGTCGTTTGAGGGTTTATTGATAATATGTATTATTGCTTTGTTGAGGGTATGAATTATTATAAAATTGTGGTAAGCGATAAGCGAGAACTGGCCATTACATGGTTTTATGTCTCAGTTACGCTAGATGACGTACGCAACGGAGTTGCGCTATAATTCGTTTGTCGTGGAGGAACCGTACATTTTTCCAGGATAAAGGTATCCTGGTATGTTTTTTTAGGACTAAACAGGTTAGGTTAGGCTATAAACAGGTTTTGGCGCAACGGAGTTGCGGGCGTCATCTAGCATGCTATATTTTATCACACTAAGACTAATAGGAGTGAAGAAATAGAGGAAAATGTGGAAAAAACGCGGAATTTTTTTTGAAAGGGCTAACTCGAACGCGCTAATCTCAGGAACTACTGGTCCGATTTGAAAAATTATTTTAGTGTTAGATAGCACATTTATGGAGGAAGGCTATAGGCTATATTTTATCACGCCAAGAGTAATAGGAGAATGTGGAAAAAACGGGGGAAATTATTTGAAAGGAATCTCGCGAACTACTGGAGCAATTTTTTATGTTATTTGGCACAGATAAGAAGTAGATTACGTGAAGGATCATAGGTTATCGATTTTAATCATTTTTCCAGTGGTTATAATATAATATTTTATACCCGTGCGACGCTGGGGCAGGTCGCTAGTCTTTAATATCTAAAATAAGAACTCTTTTTATCCTGCCTACACACTGCTCGGTCAAAAGATCTTCCTTTGGGGAATCCACGTAAATAAACAGTAACTTTTATGTCTTTTTTACCGAAAGCAGAATTAACGAAAGCATCTTGGTCAAGGATTAAGTTTCCCAGATATCAGAGACTGTGATGATTGATGATTAGTAGTAATTATTTTGATTTCATTTTTTCAGGTCCATGGTAAAAATATAAGGATTTTACAGGTTGCTTCTTTCACATTGAACTCTATACATACCCATTTTACTATATTATAAATGCGAAAGTGTGTCTGTCTATCTGTCTGTTACCTCTTCACGTCCAAACCGCTGAACCGATTTTGCTGAAAGGTATGGAGATACTTTGAGTCCCGGGAAAGGACATAGGATACTTTTCTCTCACCGTCACGACACGAAAAATGTACGGTTCCCGCTCGATAAACGAATTTTGCCATCATCTAGTCTAACTATAGGCACAGAATATATATTAGTTGTACCAACTATAGGTACCTAAGAGATACATACATGCCCATATTATATGCCCATGCCATATTTTATTATCACTTTTTTTGTTACATCCTGCATAGTCGTTGGTCTCACAAACATTGGGACAATAAACTACACAGTATATACTGAGATAACAAGGGGACTTAACCCTAATACGGCCTAAATTAATTATTAACCCTCAGAGATTCTGTTAATTTCACAGCGGGTCATTTTTAATAAGTAAACCTTTCTAACAATTTAACGAATAACATTATCCTTTCCGTAGAAAATCAACGTTTTAACAAAATAATTGTATACCTTAAAATTAAATAAATAATTACTTTATTACTTTTTAACATATTTAATTCTAATATTAATACATCCAGTTGTAAACTCCGAATTTTATTATAATTATACTGAAAACTAAACCAAATATTTTAGCATACTAAAATATGAATAGAATACAGACTATATCATATAATGTACATAATTTTAAAAAAGACATCCATACTTCCATTATCCATACTAATATTATAAAATATGCGAAAGTGTGTCTGTCTGTCTGTCCGTCTGTCTGTCTGTCTGTTACCTCTTCACGCTCAAACCGCTGAACAGATTTGGCATGGAGATACTTTGAGTCCCGGGAAAGGACATAGGACACTTTTCGTCCCAAAAAAAATGCACGGTTCCCGCGCGATATACGAGTTTTAGCGCAACGGAGTTGCAGGCGTTATCTAGTGAAGAATACTTATAACTTTTTCAATTCTTGGCTATCCTTATAATGTTAGTTCACAGTTGCTGCCGTTGGACCCTGATAGTGATTAATTCAGAAAAAATAAGGTATAATTTTCTCCAAAGTTTGTTACAAAACCATTCGGAAAGTTGAAATTCAAAAAATGTACTCCCGAAAAAAAACCAGTAAGACGCTGCCTGCCACCCTCGAGTAATTTACATTTCATAAACTCATTTAAATATTAATTCGGGTTTTTATGCATGTTTCAACTCTTCAAGATTTTTAAAAGATTAACTTTGAGCAATTTTCTGTAATGGCCGACTTGATTGTCATAATTTTGCATTCGTTTATCTCTTATGAACTTCCCTTGTTTGCAACTAACACAATAAAACGATCATTTAAATACGTAGAGATTAAATTATTCTTCTTCTCTTCTTCTCTTATTATCTGGCAGTCACATAAATTATAATACGCCAACTGCCAAGTCTGTTATACAAATAGTTATATTTTTTTATTTTATTGTCATTTTTATTGTATGGTTATTGGTTATCTTCAATTAATGTAATAATTAGTGAATTGAAAATGTAAAATAGTTGTTTATGTTAAAATATATTTTGCATGCTTCAAAAGCAGAATGTTTGCTACTGTACCTATACTTTAAGATCTTTTGATAACAACATTCTATGCAAATAAACGATTAATATTATTAAAAAATAATAGTATTTATATTATACTTATAATATGTATATAGATACGAAGTTACTTTCGTCTGTCTGTTACCAGTGTGGTAGCCGGAACTTCGTTACGTCCAAATTAGCTTCAGCCCGAACCATACGGTCTATATTTTTTCTCGGGATTTAAAATATCTCTTAGATACAAAATTTTATCAAAATCGGTGCAGACTTTAGCGACTCCATCAAGAGGATGTAAGAAAATATATAATACGAAAATGCGTCTGTACTACGTATTATATGATAGCACGGTACTAATATTATTATGGATTATGAATTAAAATATTTATTGCAAATACAGAGCCAAAGGATTTACTGTAACCTTGATTTGCATATCATACCTTAATACCTCTTATCATAAGGATAAAATCCAGAAGCATCACAGATGCCTTCTAAATGACGAAATGATTCATAAATACTCAAATATTGGCACTGATCAGTGATCAGCGACTTGTTTGTTATTTGGTAACAATTTATCGTAGGATTATTTTATATCCTAGTATCCAAAAGTTTTTTAAAGAGATTAGGGAATATTATTATTTTATTCAAAGGTCGGAGCAGAGGGTGCTACTGGCCCATAAAATAAACGATCCGACATGTGACGTGTGTATCAGAATATTGTCAGAAACTTTGTCAAACGTCGAACGTTTACTTAACTAGGGAGCTGGCGAGCAAAATTTCTATATGATCAGCACACATGGCAGACGTTATTAATAGTGATAATTATACCCTAAGAAACATCAAGAACCTCGTCTGCCACCATGGTGGCGCTGCGTTGTCAATTTACAGCGTTTCAAAAATGTTGAAAAAAAAAGGTTGGTGATATTATATGCACATGTCTGCCTCTGGGGCTAATGATCAAAGTCATCCTGTAAACACAAAAAATCGTAGAGGCAGACATCCAGGGCTCTGACTTTTGTAATTTTCAACCTATTAAGTTTTTTTATGATTTAAAAAACTCTATAATATGAAGTGCACACTTGGCAGATTGAAATTGTTCGATTAATAACAATGAGAAGGACCACAGAAAAATAGTCTGCCAGCATGTTGCCTCTGCGTTCGCTATGGACAGCGTTTCAAAAATGTAAAAAATAAAATGACGTAAACTGCAATCTACCTCGATGTGAAACTTGTGCAAATCATATACCTAAATGCTCACCAGTTCCCTAATTAACTGTTTATGCTGGTCTTTGAGTATCAATAATGCTGGTGCTGACGTCTAGCGTGAAAACTTTGCAGTACTTAATATGATTTCGTATTTTGAAATTAAGGTTTACCTATTTATAAATGAGTCTAAACTCTAATCAGCTAGATCACATTAAAGAGTGCATTATGATCCACACTCAATCGAATAGCAGTCTTTTGAAGATCATCGATGTACAATATCTAAAACTTAGGGACAACGCAAGCTACTAATTTTAGCGTGAGAGATAATATGCTATTGAACACGGCTTAGAGTACAATGTTGGTAAGTGTAAGTACATGATATTTAAATGCAATAGTAAGATTTTAAATCACCAAGATTGTCCACCACCTTTACTTAACGGAGTATCTCTGAGTCGTGTTACAAAGTTTAAATACCTCGGTCACGTGGTGACAGATACTCTCAGTGATGAGGACGATATTGAGAGGGAGCGCAGGGCGCTATCGATCCGCGGTAATATGCTGGCACACAGGTTTGCCAGGTGTACAGCGCCCGTCAAGATAACGCTTTTTAAAGCATTTTGTCAGACGTTTTACACCTGTGGTCTGTGGGCCAGCTTTACTCAACGGACCTATGGCGCCTTGCGGGTCCTTTACAATAACATATTCAGGTCTCTATTGCGGCTCCCTCGATACTGCAGTGCATCCGGGATGTTTGCCGATGCACGAGTCGACGATTTCTACGCGATTATGCGGAAAAAGGTAGCGTCAGTAGTGCATAGAGTTCGGGAGAGCCGGAATGGGGTCCTGAAGATGATAGCGGAGCGAATTGACTCTGCAATTCTTCGCAGGCTCACTGAGCTACATGTCAGGGTAGCAAGGTTAACTGAATTTTGATTATTCGTTATTATACCGTATAATTTTATTGTCACAAAATTATTTAAAATATGGACTTCTTTCTCCGAAAATAAATTATTTTTATTTTATTTTATTTTTATAGCACTGACACACATGTGAGGTAAGATTAAAAATTCCCTACTGTAAATTCAATTTAGCTGCATTGACAGGTTCCATTCAGCTATAGTAGAATGATACCACTTCTTCTTTTTCTATATTTTCTCACTCGCGCCTTTCTGTCAATGTAATCAAAGTATTCTTCTGCATTTAGCCAAATGACACACACACACACACACACACACACACACACACAACACTTATAAAATACTCTCACAAACCTTGACTTACCTCTAAATGATGTTAAACACTCTGTAATGTTTTTAGGGCAGGGCCCTTAACAAAGGGCAACCTACTGTTAGGGCACCAGTCTTCTTCGATTATATTTTGTTACATACATCTTGATAATTATACTACATACTTTCTTTTGTATTGTGAGAGAAGTTAATAAAGATTTTTGATATTTTTTAAAAATGAAAACTTACGCTGACAAGTGCTACAAATTTAGGGGCGCCTCACGAAAATGTGTCCCCGGTACCACAAGAATCTTGAAGGTCTGTGGCAACGCCATCCTGAGCAACTCAAACTTCACGCGTATGATATCACTATCCTAGGCAAGTTTCCTGTGTATGGTACGTCTACGCCAGCACTCTATAACCCATAGGGCCCTACGCCCTCAGTACTTTATTTCTGGCGCTGGCCATGTGGCGTGTAAACGGTCTTACATCAAACAAAAGAATTCACTTTATGGTCAATGTAAAAATAAAACGCTCTACAGCGTGATTCCGAAACGCATCATTGGGTAGAAAGAGAGAGAGAAGTGCGCCATCACTTTTTACCCCATTCATTAAAGGGAACACCAATGAAGTATACGAATTGCATAAAATATAACTATTTCGACTAAGTTAGCTACTTCTTACTGTAGTCTGTAAGTCAATTAAAATCCGAATATCCGTTATGTAGCAAGATTTATTAACACAATCACAAAATACTTCGCTTTTGAAAAGTAAAGGCGTCGTACAGCCATTTTCTTACAATTCCATTTTCCAATCACATAACTGATATATGAATAGGGATGCGCGTGAGCCGACGCGTCTAGTGTTGCCCGCTTCGATCGATTTAACATTACTCAAATCATCTTAAGGGAGATCGCAGACGGCAGACTTTTTGTGTGATCGAGTTGAGAGATCGAGCATGGCCGCGCCCTGCAGAATGTATGTGCGCCGCAGACTCGATCACACAAAAAGTGTGCCGTCTGCGATCTCCCTAAAGTTCCGCTACTTCAGTACCTACCTGCGGCTTCATTAACAAATCTGAAAATCGGAAAAAAAGTCTAACAACGCACAACAAACATACAATAAACTATACACCCAAATCCAAACAGTCACCTAGCAATTCATGAGCAAAATATAATGAAATAAATGGTCGAATCGCGCGCATCCTGTATTTCAGAGGGGCCCCCAATACGGTGCCAAAACCGGCCATCGAACCCGGTACATCTGGCGCACGCGCTAGCTCTCCTTCCACACCCACTATTACAGGTCTATTATAAAAATATTTACAAAATTCCCATACTACAGTAATAAATAGTTAACATTCTTCCCGTTTTTTTGTGTGATGAAAGGAAGGAACGCTTAAAACTATTCGGTAGGTATAAATAGGCTGATATACGTTATTTAATCGGGTTTTGTTACGCACAGCTGATTATGACTAGCATTGACTTAAGTCATAACTCGACCAAATCACGGCACGCCATCTGATAATGTTTAAATTTCTCTGATAGTACCTAAAAAGTTAATCTATTCTATGTCCTTTCTCGTCTCTCATAGCATCTGCCTACATTCCAAATTTCATCTAAGTCGGCTCAGCCATTAAAGGCTGCTCTCGCGAAAAAAGCGTGCAGATGAAACCACTTTTCATCGGCATTAACAGAGAAATTATATCTGAAAAAAATAATTAGTAATCTACATGATATGATACGTAACGTGGTTTTGGCATATTTTTCTATCGGTATCACATAATAAATAAATAAGAAACCAAATCACCTCCAAATCGTTGAATAAAACAACTTTACTCCTTCATTATTTATCAAAAGAATATATAAAAAATATCTAGTACTGCTTTGCAATACATAAGTTGATAACTTGGTTTTTTTACTTTTTTGAAATATGTATTATATTAAGCCTTAAAAAGGTTTTTTCTCCTATTTCACCCTATCATGGACGCGGCGAGCGTCGTAACCGCCACCGTACAAGGCGCGCTGTTATGAATGTTATTTTAATGTCATTTACGTCGATATTCGCACTGATAGACAATCGACCTGCTAATTTAGGGGATAGAGGGCCCTTAAGCGTTATTTGTATAATTCGAATAAAGTATATACGATATATTTATTATTAAAGAAATGCGTTTTTATCACTTTTATCGTGTACTGCCTCCGCGCGGCTCGTTTTAGTATAGAAGTCGCGCTGCTGCCGCGCGGCTGCCGCACTACTCGCGACAATGTGAAGGCAGCCTTAACAAAAGTATCTATAACACGATATTATATAGCTTTTATAGCACCCTATGTGCTATAAAATATACGAAAACATTCAGAAACATTTACAGTGGCTCTGATGGTAATGTTGAAGCGTCTTGCAAAATGTTTGTTTTATTCATGTATAGGTAAAATGTGTGCCGTATATTTATGTAAATGTTATGTGTAATTCATGCTAATAATACCTTCCTGCTGGACCATCCAGATCCTTTTACATCCTACGATATCCATACTAATATTATAAATGCGAAAGTGTGTCTGTCTGTCTGTCTGTCTGTTACCTCTTCACGCTACTACTGAACCGATTTTGCTGAAAATTGGCATGGAGATACTTTGAGTCCCGGGAAAGGACATATGATACTTTTGATCCCGGAAAAATGTACAGTTCCCGCGCGATAAACGAATTTTGGCGCAACGGAGTTGCGAGCGTCATCTAGTTTATAATATTTTTGATCGCAAATCGCAGATATTCCCACTCGACCGATAGTTTTATTGTTTGCATAAAATATAACTTCAGTCCTTTTTGGAAGTCAGTTAAAAATTAAAAAAATACTCATACTGAAAACGTTTTCAGTTTATAACGGAAGATTTATGCTGTAGCTAGTTACAACAGTGTGCATACGACTGAATTAAACAACGAATTATTAGGATTACAACGTCGATAATAATCACAATAATGGTTGAAATGTCAAAAATGGATATCCATCCATACGGATATCCGCGCGACGATTCGACAACGCAGACCTAGGTAAAGATAGTACATTAGGATTGTAACTGAACTATTGAGTGAAGGTATAGAAGATCCAAGATAGAGTTTTGTGTAATTGGGGATGTAATATTCTACAGGACAAGCTACTACATTATATTACTATAATTTTATAGTAAGTACTATATACGCTAGTTATAGGTAGCTATAGGTCTACCAGAATCTGATGGCAAAAAGTGAGAAAATAAATTGACTCTAGCAATACCGGAGTAATTGGAATAAATCATTTTGATCCTTTTTTTCCTATAGCGGCTGATTATGTGTGTTAAACATGCAAATATAAAATTTTATCCAATAATCAAGGTTATTTTTTGAAAATCTGCTGTAAAAAATTGCCATCAGATTCTGGTAGACCTATATATTATTATAGTATAAACCTACCTAGTAAATATTGATTATCATAACCTAATATAAAACGATAAACGATACGACGGAATCGTGTCGTCTGTTATAAAGGATACGATTTCGATTCATACACATTATTAGCACAAATTGTAAATATTTACCAAGTTTTAGTTTCGGGCGTTGCGAAAAGATTTGCCCTAGATAGTGTTAGATGACAAGACAAATGAGGTTTTTGTTTACAAGATTCCTGGAAAAAACAGTACACACAACCGTTACACGCATTTGAATAATATTTTTCTTGGGCTAGAATCTAGATGAATAATCTTGCTCCACCTATCTGTAAACGTATATACAGGGTGTAACAAAACTAAGTGATGGTGTGTATGAGTCCCGTGTATAGAGTTCACTGTAAAAGTGGCAGCGCTTTGGTCTTTCAGCGCTGCTATTTTTGACCGACTTCCAAAAAGGAGGAGGTAATACGTTCGGCTATATGTATCTTTTTTTTTTGTATGTTCATCGATTACTCAGCCGTTTGTGAACCGATTTTCAAAATTCTTTTTGTGTTGTATAGGGCTTAGCTCGAATTTGGTACCATGTTCACAAAAGTGGTGATCTGATGATGGGATCCTAGAGGAATCAAGGGGACTCCTTGAAATTTGTATAGAAACATATATAGTGATTTTGATTTTTTCTGAAGCATTTAAGGTAAATGCTACCAAAAAGTAAGACTTCGCACCAGGTTATACCCTGGATCCGACGGTACCGAACAGAACTTTTGAATGTTGTGAAATAGTTACAGGTTCGGGGATTTCGGCGTTGTTTAAACAACTGAAAGCATAAGCCAACACATCAATTTGATTGATCATCATCATCACAAACATAATATACCATGGATCATCACACTATGACCCAATTATTGGTACTTTTCGTAATATTTTGCATCGAAGCAGATGTTTTTGATGATGATTTCGCTGTTTGTGGACCGATTTTCAAAATTCTCGTGTTGTTGTATTATAATATATATAATCTTAATTTTGTATAACAATTACGAAAGTGGTGAGCTGATGATGGGATCTATGAGCAATCGAGAGAAACACTCATACTGGTTAAAATGTTGTTTCTAGTAAGTTAAACATATATGTTACGAATAAAAGACATTTCATACGTAGGTGTCTCTTGGTCCAAAAGCACTGAACAGAACTCCTGAACCTTTAAAGATAAAAGTTTGGAAATTGCAGCATCGCTTAGATAACTGCAAGCATTTTCCACAACTTCGCTTACAGTAACATAATGTGAATAGTTAACATTCGTATTGGTTATTGACACATAAACCCTTATTTTGTCGATAACTAAAAAGACTGGAATTATTATTTTTAACAAAAAAATGAAAAATGACTTCCAAGGTAAAAACAATAGTAATATGAACTAACAAATATTAAATAACTCTTACTCTTTAATAGTGCCTTTTTCAGAATTCGTCTAAATCTCAACTATTTCTGTATATACTACAGTCTTCATTACTTTGAAGTCGGTACCAGTCCCAAAAGTTTCGGATATTCTGACATTACTGAACTCACGATTAAACTAGCTGGTACCGACTTTAAAATAATGAAGACTGTAGTATATACAGAAATAGTTGAGATTTAGACGAATTCTGAAAAAGGCACTATTAAAGAGTAAGAGTTATTTAATACTTTTTAGTTCATATTACTATTGTTTTTACCTTGGAAGTCGGTTTTAATTTTTTTGTTAAAAATAATAATCACAGTAACTCTACGAGGAACACATACACACCTGAAGTATTTATCACTTAGTTTTGTTACACCCTGTAGACATAATTTTAGTGACTTGTTTAACCATAATATTATGTTTGTCTGTATGTCTATTGCCTCTTCATGTTTAAGGTGTACCCCGTTAAACAAGTGTTTGAGTTTCAGTCCCGGGAAAGGACATACCACAGTTTTATTCGGAAAAATCTACGCTTTCTGATAATCATATGATGTCGGTGTAGCAAACTTGCGAGCAACATAGTTTGTAATTGTATCTAATCTAATCTACATCTGTTTTCTCTAAAAGTTTTAATTAAATAGACTCTTCAAGCGGACTCATAAACTTGTCATAAAATACGCTACAAAAGTAAGTACTATTTACACGAACGCTTTAAGTGCAATTAAAGATCAGTACGCTCGTATTAACGAGGTCTTTTATCATTACTTCAAAAGCGTATTTGACGTGTTTTAAAGTATTTTTATCGGATCTCTTATAAACATCGAAATTGGAGAGCGTCGTTTAGCGTCAGCCGTCAGGTAGAACTTTTAATGCTGAAAGTTTCCGACTAGTTCCTAGTTAAAAGTTGTACCTAGTAATTAAAATATATCAGCATAAGTCCATACTAATATTATACATGCGAAACTGTCTATTACCTCTTCACGCCCAAATCACTGGACTGATTTTGTTGAAATTTGTTATGGAGATACTTTGAGTCCCGGGAAAGGACATATCCGACATAAGTAGGATACTTGGTACCCCTGGAAAAATGTATGGTTCCCACGCGATAAAGGATTTTTGGCGCAACGGAGTTACGGGCGTCATCTAGTATAAATAATTTCTTTTTTCCTCCGCTCCTGTATTTCCTGAAATACAACATTTTAAACCCTTATTTTAATGCCTTCTTCAGGCGTTAAATTTTCAAGTATTCTTTCTTGGAGGATGTCTATATCATGAGAGGAACACTGAGTAAAGTTTCAAGTTTCTAGCTTGAAAGTTTGGCCTGTGTGTCTATTCTAGTTAAGAACCTTTGCCTTTAACAATATTGTAAAAGGCAAAAAATAATGTATTGTGTACCTATTGTATAAATAGAAATACTACGTAATAAAAATATAACGTACAGGCAAATATTATGGTAAAGGTTCACCCTGTTCAACAGTGAGTTACGGCAATAAATAGAATTGTCGTCACATTCTCCAACATAAATAACAAAGGGCTACAAGTACAATTCGTAGGAAACATTAACCTATATGCGATTTAAATGGAACGCGGCGTTTACGCGAACTTTCAAAATGGCGGCCAAATGTCAAAAATGAATGCTAAATCGCGGCATTTCGCCGCGCCACGGATGGCTGCGCACCCCAGCTGACGTCCACGCTCGGTGTGACCTGACCTTCCGATGGGGTATCTTCGACCTTTCCCTATGAAGATTATATTCGGGGGTTTCTTGTATTCAAATAGGGTACGAAGGGTAAATGGACCTTAATAATATATTCCCGGCGGAGTCGTGATTACGAGTTGACCTTTCTGATTGTTTTTAATTTTAAAAGGACAAGGTACAATATAAAATGTTTTTTGATTTATTGTTTAGCAAGCTGACTACAGTAGAAGCGTAGATATCATCTATCTAATAATTTCGAAATAGCGATCAAGGAAAATTATCTTATCATTGAGTATTGGTTTTCTACTCCTTAAGACGAGGATAAACCCCAATTTGTTATTCCGTGACTCCCGGTTTACCTAGTTCCAATTTATTAACGAAATGTAAAAATTGTGAGATATAAAGCACAACATTTAAAATACTTTAAACCATAAACTAAAACGTAATACTTTGGCTGTAATTAATTTACAAACTCACCTCCGACAAAAATCTAATTCATCGAAATATAAACTGTAATTATCTCGGATAATTATACATTTTATTTGAATAAATTGTTAGTAAATCTATATTAAAATCTTCTGAACAGAACAATTTTGTTTCTTAATATTTATTTCCAAAGATATTAAAAAAAAAACATGAAACATAGAGAAGATCCGCCTCTAGTAACTACACTTTTATGCTAAGCTAAAATGAATCTTATTGCGATGCGTATACGCTTGGTCTTTGGTTGTGTGCAAGGTTATCGTTTTGGATTGATATTAATCCCTGTCTTAATGAAAAAAGAAAATGTAAAGACAAGTGCACGGCACAAAATAAAAAGTTCTTTTAATTTTTTTATTCCAAATTGTTTGTAATAGGGGCAAACTAGTAGCATAGGTATATAGATCGTCGCTCTAATTAATTACCTAAACAGTAAATACCGATCAAGAAAAATCATCTTAGCACATGGTTTTCTTCCACTTACAGACAAAACCATAATCCATTTACGCCCCACTTACCTCATTCCCGCAGCTGATCGAATCCCGATTTCCATCATAACTTTATATTTAAACCCGTCAGCTGCCAAACCTGCTGTTAATTTTGGC